>ML685780.1:12456532-12510058 GCA_007922175.1 Pelusios castaneus | reverse complement strand
GACTTTGTAAGTTCCCCTTTAAGTCGACTTTAATTTTAAGTGTGGACACACTAAATCGACTTAAAAGTGCAAGTGGCACTTTGCAAGGGGTGCCCCCCCCTGCCACCATAGACCAGTCCCAGGTCCACCTAGCCCCTAGAAGTCGACTTAGGCATCCAGTGTGGATGCTCTAAGTCGATTTGGCAAGATCCACTTTAAGTCGACTTAATTTTATAGTGTAGACGTGCTAAATTGACTTATTTTGAGAACTGCAGACATAGCCTAGGATTTTAAGGGCAGCCCAGTGGTCCCTCTCCTTGATTAATTGTTTATTGGGGTACTGTGTGGAGTGCTGGAGACCTCTGTAATGTATGCAAAGGTCTCTTGCTTCCATGCCCGGCAATGTAGTCTGACCCCTGTGGTATATGCAGACTGGAATCTGGTTCTGGCCTCACATTCTGTATACTCACGGGAGTTCTTGTAACGATGTATCATTGTTTAGACTACATGGACTCATCTATCAATGGGAATTGTGTGCTTTGCTCTCCCTACAGGCGAATCTTCAACCTTTGGCTACCCAACTCCCATGGAGCACCTCTCCCAGATTAGGAAAAAAAAATATCCAGGGATGACATGTTCACCAAGCTGATGAATGTCCCTGCGACCACTGATACAAAGTGGTTTATTAAAAAATATGTCTTTACTCATTCATAACCTGGGCAGTGTCATCATGTGAAAAAAAGGGAGTGGGAGGATGGTGCATGGGTAGGGGATGTAAATTAAACGCACACACATTACTGCTTCTCATTGCAAAAATGGATTTTCAATACTTCTCTTATACGCAGAGCTCTGTGATTCATTTGGACCATTACACAAGCATCTGGATACTCAAAATTTGCAGTCAGCCTATCAGCCTTCATGACCCAACACTGGGGGAAATTTCACTATGTGTTTCACACAGATTATGGAGCACACAGCAAGCACAGATAACTCTTGGCATGTTATTTTTTTCTCTGAGATCAAACTTAGTGAGTAGACCCCCTCCACATCCTTTTTAAACACCCAAATGCACGTTCCACACTATTCTGCACTTGCTGAGTCCCCCATCCATAAAATGAGGATTAAATGCAAGTTTATGGATGGAAATCAAGGGGTAGGCAGAGTCTCCATGGATCACTAACAGCATTATTAGCATCTCAACATCCCCAATATTTATTTATTTATTTTTGTGAGGGAAGAAAGTGCCTGCATGCATCTTTTTAACAGACTGGAGTTTCTAAAGATGCACATGCCCTGAACCTTTCCAGACCACCCCACACTGATTTTAGTAAAACATCCCTTGTAATTAACAAGGGCCTACAAGACCATTGAGAATTATTCTCTGCAGTTTATGTACTATGTGGCAAGGTGATCTGTAGTTAAAATAGGTATGTGTGTCCCATCTATGCTCTCCTACTCCCACAGTTTGGGAACCTCAGTGTGACAAACCCATCTAATATCTCCTGCATATTTCCCAAAGTCACTGTCCTTTCCAGCAGTAGAAGTCTATTAATGGCCTTTCACACTTCCATCACAGCAGCTCCCACGGTAGATTTCCCCACTCTGAATTGATTTCCAACTGACCGTTAACAGCGAGATTCCACAAAGCGATGGCCACTCACTTCTTCACTATCACTGTTTGTGACAAGAAGGGAGGGGGTGAGAGCAAGTTGCATCATGGGGAGGATGACAACTTTTCCACAAGCCTCTGTGTGAAGTTGCACTGTGCGATAGCTATCCACAGTGCACTGTTTTGAATGTTGACTCAATAGCGACTAGTAGGGATACAAGAGATCGAGGCACAGAGGGGGGTGTGATCATGCTCCTGCAACTTCCAGAATTCGATGGAGAAAGTCTATTTAAAATAGATCAACTTTTCTCCGCAGTGTAGACATGGCCTGAGCTTGCAAAATAAAGTTGTTTCACAATGTAAAGCTTGATAAAAGTCACTATTACAGAAAGGTCCTTCCTTTATAAAATTGTCCCGCAAAAGACAAATAGTTTCCTTCACTAAGAAATTCACGGAACAAGACTCTCAAAACATTCTCTTCATCATAAAAGAGATACTGGATGTACTTTTTTCCTTGAATTCTCATTGTGCTGTCACAAGCAGTAACACACTTTTTACTTGCTCAGCAATACATTTGTACATGTGCCTGCTATATGTTGACATCTGATACTATAGAAAATACACTTGCTTATGCTCTGTTTCTGTCAACACTTATTCATGCAGCAAAATTACAAGCAGTGAGATTAACTGTAAGACTACATGTGTCACGGTTACAGAACTGACTCCTTTTATAATGAGTTTGTGGTCAAGCATTCCTTGTCATTAAAGGTGAGAAACCAGCCACTCCAATCATAACCTCCAGGATCTTCCTCTCTCTTGCCCTAAGAAATTGTTAAGTGTTGGGGTGAAGTAGGAAGCATGTTCAATGAGTATTCAGTGTAGTAAGGGACAGCAGTGAAGAAAGTGGTAAAAGTGGTATTCGAACAAGTCCTATAGAGTCAGTTCAATTACAACTGCTCTAGCATGGCAAAAACTAGGGATTGAAAGTGCCTATTATATGCTCATACACACAATATAATACATAAAAACAGTGAAAGGTGCACCTGCGATTCACTCCCTAGCTATTTGCCTGACTTTATTGGCCACTGAATCAGACTAAATATGCTGTGCTGCTCTTTTCAGGTTTGTGAGTGAGTCTTTAAAAGCTATAATCCAACTCGGTGTATAAAACTGATTCCCGAAGCCAAAAACACCACTAATATTTTATGGAAAAGCTGATGGGACTTTAAAGGCTAGAGATGGCCTTCCCCTCCTGTTTATTACAGATAATATATCACAGAGTGAATGTTGGTATTTTCAACAGTAACCAGTGCTGCACTAATTGAATATTACACACCAGATGCCAGAATATGCATGTTTGTGTGGGTCTTTATGTGTACATTGCACATGCACACACATTCAGATACACAAATCTTCCTATTGACAAAGGCTGGGCTTTCAGAGGAGCCTTTAAAAAAAGGGGGGGGGGCGGATTTGGGCAACTTTCTCTTTTTGTTCCTCTGGAAAAACCCAGTCCTACAATGTCTGATTTTAAAAGACTTCAAACTACAGAACATTTAAAGAAAAGACTAACAATACAAATACCATCTTTCTGCCCCACCAATGGACATCAACCCTATTAGCAGGACATCTTCTAGGGAGGAGAAGATATATTTGCTGAGCTTCTATTAAAAATTCATTCATTGGTTTCTCTGTTGAAACTTACAACCAAAATTCCAGTTGATTTCAGCTGTGGTTGTTTCTTAAATCTCTACGAGCAGCTGGACTGTGATCACAAATCGAAAAATCATTAATAACTTTTAGTATCTGTTTCTTTTGACTTGTTCAGAGTCAGTAACTTAGGCTATGTCTACACTAGAGAAGTTAAGTCGACATTGACTGGAGCTTGTGAACAGGGACTGCAAACAGGGATGTTTGCGAGGGAAGGAGAAGGAGAAGCCCTGAGAAGGAGGCGAAGGAGATCCCCTTGCTGAAGAAGCAAGGGAGAGAGTGAATTGCTGTGCTGTGCTTGTGCTTGTGTCTTTTTTTCCCACAGGTGATTTCTGTGAATTGTCAGTTACTGTGTGAGTTGGGATTGTGATTGTGTGATTGTCTGGGGGCTGTTTGTACCATTGTTCTCTGCTCAGCCCTGCTCAGCTCAATCAGCCTTGTGATCACCCTTCCCCTGTGTGCTTAACGAGGGGCAAGGGCTGACCCAGGCAGAGAAGGCCTTAAAAGCCAGTGGCTGAGCGACCAGGGGGAGATTGTGAACAGGGACTGCAAACAGGGGAGTTTGTGAGGGAGTTTGAGGGAAGTTTGTGTAGCTACTATGGTGAAGAGGACCCACACCGCTTGTGCCAGCACTGCTACTGTCTCCTCCACCTGCGCCTGTATCCAGACAGACATACTGACCATGGATATCTCTACCCAGATCCTGGCGTGGACTTGCAAGGACTGTGGCCTGCATTTCCCACTCTCAGATGGTCAGGCTGGGGAGATCATTCAATGTGACAGGTGTCTCCTGGTGGAATCTCTCAGGAAGCAGGTGGGGGAGTGTGACAGGCTGCTCCCCAAATCCAGTCTGGTGTGCTGCTATGACCGCTTGAACCCCACTCCTGAACCCCAATTTACCCCGCTCTGCTGGGTGACCGCTCACTCCTGAGTCAGTCCACACCAGCCACCAGCGTGTAATTGGTCCCAGGCAGTGGGTGTAAATCCACTAGCCACACAGGCGTTGGTCCCCAAGCAAGCACACCCAGCCCCAGACACTACACTGGGAGCCACTGCCTTACAGGGATTGGGACCCACTCCCAATCACCTTAGTCTCCCGTCCGTCCACTTAACAAAGAAGTGGATTGTGCCCAGCCTCCCACATCCACACCCTCTAAAGACCACACAGCTTTAGGTAAAACAACTACTAGTTTATTGATCAGAGTCTGATTTCAAGTGAGAATATGGCCAATCATGGCAGCAACAGGTTACAAATGAGTCAGGAGTGACCACTATCAAATAAAAGGTATAAACCGCATACTACTCTAACATCTTCACCTAAACTAACCTCAGAGTCCAAGATTATGCACATGGTGTTTGGCTGTCTGATGTCTTGCAGCCATTCTCTGCCTGTTCTTAGGCAGGGCCCCGATCTTGCTTGAGGTTGGTTGCAGGATGGTGTCTTCTCAGGCTGAAAGCCTGCAGCTTCTCTCCCTTCACAGTCTCTGTCTTTGTTTTAACAAACTGCTGACAGCCCCTCCTCCTCACTGTCCTGTTGTGAGATTCTCTTCACTCCTACCTGAGCAGGGGAGGGCATTAGCATTCCCTTTGATGTGTAAATCTTCAGCCATTGTGCTAGAGACAGCCTTGAGAGTCTGAACCCTGTAACATGCTTCACATCTATACATACATGTCGCAGCAGGGAACATGGCACCCTGGTAATCACGTGGCATATGTTCTGAGCATTCACAGAGGAACCTGGTATAGTGTAATTGTCATCAAATAACACAATTACACTGCAAAACTGAACAGAAAGATTATACAGGTCACGCCCAAGGGCTGCACAGATGTGCATTCCGTCACAGGGAGTTACAGGAGGAGGTGGCCAGGCTCAGGAGTATCCATGCCCTGGAGAAGTTCCTGGATAGCATTCATGAGGAAACATGCAAGGATGAGGAAACTATCCAGAGGCAAAGGACTGCTACCACACCCTCGGAGAAGGATGGGATGGCTCAAGCAGAGGGTGGACACTGGCAGCTGGTTACTTCTGGCAGCAGACAGTGCTCCACCCCTGCTCCCATCCCACCCTCCGTTGTGGTAAAGAACCGCTACGCAGCACTACAGACAGGGGATGATATGGAAGAGGAGAAGCCGTGCACCCCCGAGGTTGGGAGGATCACAACCATCACACCCAGGAGAAAACGTCGGGTTGTGGTGGTTGGTGACTCTCTTCTGAGGGGGACGGAGGCACCCATCTGTCGCCCAGATAAGGCTTCTCGGGAGGTATGCTGCCTGCCAGGCGCCCGTATCCGAGACGTTATGGAGGGATTGTCGAGAATCATCCGTCCCTCTGACTACTACCCCATGCTACTCATCCATGTGGGAACCAATGATACTGCGAGAGGTGACCCTCTGCAGATCAAAGGTGACTACAGGGCTCTGAGAGCACGGGTGAAGGAGTTCAGTGCACAGGTGGTGTTCTCCTCGATCCTCCCGGTCAAGGGTAGGGGCCCGAGGAGAGACAGATGCATCCTGGAGGTGAATGCCTGGCTGCGGAGATGGTGTTACCAGGAGGGCTTTGGCTTCCTCGACCATGGGGTGCTGTTTCAGGAAGAAGGACTGCTAGGCAGAGACGGACTCCACCTATCCAGGAAGGGAAAGAGCATATTTGGAAGCAGACTGGCTAACCTGGTAAGGAGGGCTTTAAACTAGGTCCGAAGGGGGAAGATTACCAAGACCCACAGGTAAGTGAAACTGAGGGAAACCTGGGGGAAGGGATGGAACTTGGGGGATGCTGGGGCTGTAACAGCAGGAATAAAAGAGGGGGTAGTTGGAACTGGGGGCCTGGGTCAAATAATTGTTTTTTTTTTCCTGATAAGGTCATAATACCTCAGGCGAGTGGCGAAGGAGGACACCGGGAGAAATTGCAAGGGGGAAGATGCGACAGGAGGGAGAATCGACAGGGCAAGGTAGGGCAATGGGCCCGGTATCTTAGGTGCCTGTACACAAATGCGAGGAGCCTGGGAAACAAGCAGGAAGAATTGGTAGTACTGGCGCAGACAAGGAACTATGATATAATTGGAATAACAGAGACATGGTGGGATAACTTGCATGACTGGAGCACTGCCATGGATGGATATAAATTGTTCAGGAAGGACAGGCAGGGAAAAAGGGGGGGAGGAGTAGCGTTATATGTAAAAGAGCTGTATGACTGCTCGGAGCTCCACTATGAAAGTGGAAACAAGATGGTTGAAAGCTTGTGGGTTAAGTTTAGGGGAGAATGCAACAAGGGGGATGTTGTGCTGGGTGTCTGCTACAGACCGCCAGACCAGAAAGAGGAGGTGGATGAGGCATTCTATGGACAACTAACAGAAGTTTCCAGATCGTCGCAGACCCTGGTTCTTATGGGGGACTTCAATTATCCTGATGTCTGCTGGGAAGATAATACAGCAGTGCACAGGCAATCCAGGAAGTTTTTGGAGAGTATTGAAGACAACTTCCTAGTACAAATGCTGGAGGAACCAACTAGGGGCCTTGCACCTCTAGACCTATTGCTCACAAACAGAGAAGAATTGATCGGGGAAGTAGAAGTAAATGGCAACCTGGGCAGCAGCGACCATGAGATGGTAGAGTTCAGGATCCTGATCAATGGAAGGAAGGAAAGAAGCAGAACACACACCCTAGACTTCAGAAAAGCAGATTTTGGCTCCCTTAGGGAGCTGATGGGTAGGGTCCCATGGGAAGCTGATCTGAAGGGGAAAGGTGTCCAAGACAGCTGGCTGTATTTTAAAGAAACCCTGTTAAAGGCACAGGAAGATAACATTCCGATGTGCAGAAAGAACAGCAAATGTGGACGGCGACCAGCGTGGCTTAGCAGGGAACTCTGCGGGGAGCTGAAACATAAAAGGGAAGCTTACAAGAAGTGGAAGCTTGGACAGATGACAAGGGAGGCATATAAAGATATTGCTCGGGACTGCAGGGATCAAATCAGAAAGGCCAAAGGACAATTGGAGTTGCAGCTAGCAAGAGATGTGAAGGATAACAGAAAGGGGTTCTATAAGTATATCAGCAACAAGAAAAGGATCAGAGGTGGTGTAGGTCCCTTACTGAATGGGGCAGGCATCCTCGTGGAGGATGATGCGGAAAAGGCTGAAGTACTCAATGCTTTTTTTACTTCAGTCTTCACAGGGCGGGCCAGCTCCCAGGCTACTACACGGGGTAACACGGACTGGAGAGAAGAGTGGCCCTCAGTGATGGAAAGTCAGGTTAGGGAACACTTAATGAAATTGGATGTGCACAAGTCCATGGGGCCGGATGAACTGCATCCGAGGGTGCTGAGGGAGTTGGGGGAAGTGATTGCAGAGCCGCTGGCCATTATCTTTGAGAACTCGTGACGAACGGGGGTGGTCCCGGAGGATTGGAAAAAGGCAAATATAGTACCTATCTTTAAGAAAGGGAAAAAGGAGGATCCGGGGAACTACAGACCGGTCAGCCTCACCTCAATCCCTGGGAAAATCATGGAGCAGGTCCTCAAGGAATCCATCCTGAAACACTTGGAGGAAAATAGAGTGATCAGGAACAGTCAACATGGATTCACCAAGGGCAAATCGTGCCTGACCAACCTGATTTCCTTCTATGATGAGATGACTGGATTTGTGGATGCGGGAAGAGCCGTTGACGTGATATACCTTGACTTTAGCAAGGCTTTTGTTACGGTTTCCCACAGCATTCTCGTTGGCAAGTTAAGAAAGTATGGGTTGGACGAGTGGACCGTAAGGTGGATCAAAAACTGGTTAGATCAACGGGCTCAGAGGGTAGGAATCAATGGCTCGATGTCTGGTTGGCAACCGGTAACGAGTGGAGTGCCCCAGGGGTCGGTCCTGGGGCCGGTTCTATTCAACATCTTCATTAATGATCTTGATCATGGAATAGACTGCGTGCTTAGTAAGTTTGCGGATGACACCAAGTTGGGGGGAATGGTAGATACTCTGGAGGGCAGGGACAGGATCCAGAGAGACTTGGACAAATTGGAACACTGCGCCGAAAGAAACCTCATGAGGTTCAACAAAGACAAGTGCAAAGTCCTGCACTTAGGACGGAAAAATCCCATGCACTGCTACAGGCTGGGGACCGATCAGCTAAGTAGCAGCGCTGTAGAAAAGGACCTGGGAGTTATGGTGGACGGGAAGATGAATATGAGCCAACAGTGTGCCCTTGTAGCCAAAAAGGCCAATGGCATATTAGGCTGCATCAGTAGGAGTATTGCCAGCAGATCGAGGGATGTGATAATTCCCCTCTATTCGACACTGGTCAGGCCGCATCTGGAATACTGTGTCCAGTTTTGGGCTCCCCACTACAGAAAGGATGTGGACAAATTAGAAAGAGTCCAGCGGAGGGCAACAAAAATGATTAGGGGGCTGGGGCACATGCCTTATGAGGAGAGACTGAAGGAACTAGGCTTATTTAGTCTACAGAAGAGAAGACTGAGGGGAGATTTGATAGCAACCTTCAACTACTTGAAGGGTTGCTCCAAAGAGGAGGGAGCTAGGCTGTTCTCGAGGGTAACAGAGGACAGAACAAGGAGCAATGGTTTCAAATTACAGCTGGGGAGGTCAAGGTTGGATATTAGGAAAATCTTTCTCACTAGGAGGGTGGTGAAGCATTGGAATGGGCTATCTAGGGAGGTGGTAGAATCTTCATCTTTGGAGATTTTTAAGGCTCGGTTAGACAAAACTCTGGCTGGGATAATTTAGGGGGAGTGGTCCTGCTTTTTAGCAGGGGGTTGGACTAGATGACCTCGTGAGGTCCCTTCCAACCCTATTATTCTATGATTCTATGATTCTATTATTAAGTCGAATTAACAAAAGTCAAGTTAACTTTTCTAGTGTAGACATAGCCCCTTTTTGACTATATTAAGTCGACTTAACACTTTAAGTTGACTTAATAAGGTCAATTTAGGCGCTAATCCCCATCTACACTGGCTTCGGTCAACCTAAAATGAGGTGTTATTAAGTCGACTTAAGGAAAGCCCAGTGTGGACGCGGAGTAGTTTAAGTCGACCTAACTTGTAACTGTAGATGCACCCTTAGACGGGAGAATTTCCATAAAAGAACTGATACATGCTTTATACTTACTGTATATAATATATTGCATCCAAGAATCTTAGAGCATTTTCAAAAGATATGTAAGAACTTGCATTTTATCCCCATTTTACAGATGGGAAAACTGTAGCACAGTGGTGGAGTAAGTTGCTCATTGTCACATAACAAGTTAGCAATGAAGTCAAGAATTGAACCCAGATTTTCTGATTGCAAAGCTAGCATCTTAGCCAGTGGACCACATGAGACTTACACTGTAATAGAAGACCAACCACACATATAGCTGCCTGAAGAGTTGCAAGTTTTTTATTCTTTTTCATGTTACTAATCAGTTAAAGCTACATTGTGAATAGCCCTAGCATGCAAGGAAGTAAGGCCTCATCTTACCCCCCCAAAAAGCCAAGTTACAGAACCTGGAGCTGAGACAATCAGGGACTGAGGCCCAGTTCCTTCCAAGCTATTTCTGGGTGGTACAATTTATGCATCTCCTCTGATAAACAGCTGGGCTTAATGTTAGATTTCAGCCCTTATGTTCTGTTGGACAAAAGGGAGTATTTTCATTTCCATTTGAAAGAAAGTATTACTGCTATTAAAGACCTTTAATTTGGGATGCCTAAACTCTGTTTGAGAGGGTGGCCTGTTTGAGTATGATGCCTGTTTGAGTAAAAGGCTTTGATTTTGGGGAGTTTCCATCAACGGGCTCAAGAATGATTACTTGTTACAACAAAGATATATCCTCAGTTGGTATAAATTGACCCAATTCCACTGAAGTCAGTGGAGTTGAACAAATATACACCATTGAGGATATTGCCCAGTTTGGGGGAGGGGGAGGAGGGTGTTAGACAACAGTAGCTCAAGGTATGCAATCAATTTATATATATAATTAAATTATGATATATATTTGATATTTCTTGAGTTATTGTTTAAATATTACTGCCCTTATGCCCAATAGTTATATAAAAATAATGTGAAATATTTATTTTACCATTTATTCTCACAAAAAATAAATTTCAGTGTCAGGCAATTAAAGCAGGACCTAAACTACTTGATTCCAAAATTGGTTTTCAATATTTTCTTTAACCTCTTGTCCTTCTACTATTGCTAAATATTCCTGGAGGTTTGGGTTTGTAAAATATAAACTTTCAGGCAAGGAAACTGTACAACAATAAACAAGGGATCTCAGCTCAGCAATATTTTTTTTTAAAGTATATTCCTAGAGTATTAAAACAAACTTGGAACAAAAATGGCCAATAAGGCTTAGATTTGAATGCACATGAAAAGAAAGGACTATTATTGCTTTGTACTATTTGTGTCGATATCTTAATAGGAGGATTTTTGCTTTTGGTTGATAAGACCAACAGAGTTTGCAGAAGAAGTGTAATGACAGAGAAAGAAGATTTGCTTACTCAGACATGAAAATGAAAGACAAAAAGTTATTTTACAGTAACATGAGTGGTAGTATTCCATGTAAATCATCTCTCATGAGCGAAGGTCTCATAAAATGAGGTAGCAATGGATAAGTCCCTATATAACTGTGTTTCCTAATTGCCTAAGAATATTCCATGGGTTCATCTTACCTGCAAATATAGTATATTAGGAACCTGGCACTCAAGAGATTGACTATGCTTATAAAATAGTGTAATGTTAATATGGGAATGACGATGTTAGTATCTGCCCAGTATTTCTGGGCATACCCAATGTGAAAATCAGATGGGTGAAGAAGACTAAGACTGAACGGAATACTATTTTAGCTAATAAAGATGCTTTGCCTTGTTTCCTTAAGAACGTGGTTCCCAACTGTTTTCTAAACATTAAACTGAATATGCATACCATCATTCAGTCTCTCCTAAAGCAAATAAAGCTTTCAAGCTTACTATTCTACAAAGTGGTATACCAGCTTGGAGGGCAATTAGGAAATCAAATGTGTAAAGTATGTGCAATGTTTGTGTTATGTGCAGTGGCGGTTTTTAGGGTAGGCGAGGCAGGCAGCCACCTAGAATCCCAAGCAGTAAGGGGCCCCCATCAGCGTCAGCAACTCCTGGCACACATTCGGGGGCTGGGGGCCAGTTCGGGGACCGGATCGGGGGCCTGGGAGCCAGTGTGGCCCTGTTTGGGGCCCTGGGAACTGGCTTGGGGCCTGGAAGCTGGTGTCGCCTTCTTTGGGGGCCAGGGGCCCAGCTCAGGAGCCTGAGGAGTGGCACAGGGGTCGGTGCAGGGGCCGGCTTGGGGTCCAGGAGCCGGTGCGGGGTGGTTCAGGAGTCGGCTCAGGGGACGGAAGTTGGCTCAGGGCAGCTCGGAGGACGGAAGCCAGCGCAGGGCAGCTCGGGGGATAGAAGCCGGCTCAGGGGCTGGCTCAGGGTGTGGGGCAGCTCGGGGGCCTGGGGTCGGCTCCGGAGCTCGGGGGCTGGGACCCAGCTCAGGGGCCTGGGAGCCAGCCCTGTTCGGGGTGCCAGCGTGGGGCCCCAGGAGCTGGCTCAGGGACTGGCTCAGGGTGCAGGGCAGCTTGGGGGACCAGGGGTCAGTGCAGCTCTGTTCAGGAGCCTGGGGGCTGGCTCGGGGCATCAGGTGGGCATGGGGCGGCTCAGGGGGCCCAGGAGCCAGCATGGTCCTGGTTGGGGTCCCGGGAACTGGCATGGGAGCCTGGGGTCCAGCACGAGGCATGGGGGTCATCTCAGGGTGCAGGGCCCAGCTCGGAGCCCGGGGGCCAGTGCGCGGATTGGCTTGGGGTCCAGGGGCTGCTGCAGGGGCCAGTTTGGGTCATTGGGGGCGGCTCGGGGCTGGCTTGGCCCACAGGGGCCAGCATGGGGGCTGGTGTGGCCTGCCTAGGGGCCAGCTCAGGGCTTGGGGGCCAATTTGGGGTTTAGGCCTTGTAGGGTCCCCACAATGGGATATAAAGTTGATGCCCAGTGGCTTCAACCAGTGAAAGAGAAAGCCACTCAGGCTGTCCCTGAAGGAAGGTATATTTCAGAGCTGAAGACTTATTTAGGCTTGCTGAATTATGACATTACATTTTTGCTAAAAACATAACACTTCTGATGCTTCCGTATATGTTTGTTAAAAAGGGTTATGTGTTACTGGTACTGGAAATCAGTTCAAGAACAAGCATTTCATGATTCTAAACTGTTGCTGATGTCCTCAGAAGCCCTGGTCCATTATCATTCTGACACCCCCTCCCCCCGCCGCCCACCCCACCAAAAAAACAACCCACCTTCTTAAGGAACTGAAGCTGTTTTAGCTCACCTAATGGAGGCTGGTATTCAGAGGAATAAACAGGATTTATATCCCAGGCTCTGTCTTCTGTGGGACAGTTTGTCCAGTTAGATAGAAAAGGATTAGTTATTATCTTTAGTGTGCCAAAGTTTCACAAATATATCTATGAACAAAGTTACAATTTTCACTGACCACTACATCCAGTCTCACTGTTTAATAAGATGAAGGCTGTTGTTCGTCCCTTGTGGGGAGTGGGGCCAGGGATAATCAGCCTAGTGGGGCCCCCCCACTCTCTCCCACCCTGGAGGAGGGTGGGTCGGGCTGGCCTGCTCCACCCCCGGGGACCCAAATTGGAGCTGCCACCACCAGCTGGGAACTCTAGACCACAGGAGGGACCCAGCCCCAACTGGGGACCTGAGCCCACTGACCCCGGTGGGGAACCCAAGACTGAGGCTGGGAGCCAGCCCCAGGCCCGGCTGAAGCTGGGGACCAGGAGGCAGTAGAGGAGCCAAGTGTGGGAATGGGGAGGGCTGGCCCTGAGGCCACCCGGGCTCCGCTCTCCTGCTCTTCCCCTGGGGCTGGCTGTTCTGCCCTGGGGGTGTGGTGAGCCGGCCCAGAAGCCGCACTCTGGCCTCCCACCCAGCCCCTTGCCTTTGACGGCAAGCTGAAAGCAGCATGGTGGGGGAAGCAGGCTGCACAATAGGGGCAGCGGTGCGCGGGCTGCGCATTGCCCCGCTGATAGCAAGGCAGCACGGGGCCCGCAAAACCGTGGGGTTGGGGCAATCGCCCCACTCGCCCCTCCCAAAGGACGGCTCTGAGACTCTGCCACAGATGACATCACACAGAGTCCAGAGCCGAGCATGACATTAGGAGCCTATGCATATACCATGTTATATAAAGCTGGTGAGAAGCTGAGAATGCAGATGCTCTAAGCCATTTGCCTTTTCCATGAGGTGTGAAAAAGACAAAAGTGAAGAGTGAGTTTTACTAATGGACTATTTTGATAAACTTCCAGTGATAACATTGCATATAAAATCATGGACTCAAAGATCCAGTATCTGTGACAGAGAGTTTGTGCTAAGGGGATGGCCCTGAAGCAAAGCTGATCAGGAGTTCACACCTTATTGTAAACATTGCAGGATAGGTGTGTATTGTAGGCAACACAGGTCATCATTCCAAAGCAAGGACATGGAGCAGTAATAGATGAACTCCATCAGACATAACCAAGGTCTATTAAAAAAAAAGGGTTAGCCCTGAGTTATGTGTGATGGCCAAAGATGGATACTAATATTGTTTCCTCTGACAAGAGAGTTAAAAAACTTCCACTGTGGCTCCACTCCGTCCTTAGGAGTTGCCAGATAATCTTTGGAGGAGAATATATATAAATTATGCTGAACCAGTCCTCCAGAAAAAATGTTTTTAATGCTTGTAGATGCACATCCTATTCATATATCCAGAAATGATCCCTTCATAGAAAAACAAAGGACCAGTTTCATTACTCATGGTTTACCTGAAATGCTTATAGGAGTTAATGGAAGTTCTTTTACTAGCTTGGAATTCCAAAGATTTATGAAGTAAAATAAAATTCAACATATTACATCAGCATCTTACTATCCATCAACAAATAGGCTGGCTGAACATGCAATACAGTCATTTAAAAACTGACAGGGTATTAAAAGAATACCTGGAGGTATTTCAGAAATGAAAATGTCTAATTACCTGTTTAATCTCTTTATGCAGTCAACCGCAGGCCTGTTTCCAGCTGCAATCATAGAATCATAGGGTTGGAAGGGACCTCACGCGGTCATCTAGTCCAACCCCCTGCTAAAAAGCAGGACCACTCCCCCTAAATCACCCCAGCCAGGGTTTTGTCTAACCGAGCCTTAAAAATCTCCAAAGATGGAGATTCTACCACCTCCCTAGATAGCCCATTCCAATGTTTCACCACCCTCCTAGTGAGAAAGTTTTTCCTAATATCCAACCTTGACCTCCCCAGCTGTAATTTGAAACCATTGCTCCTTGTTCTGTCCTCTGTTGCCCTCGAGAACAGCCTAGCTCCCTCCTCTTTGGAGCAACACTTCAAGTAGTTAGAGGTTGCTATCAAATCTCCCCTCAGTCTTCTCTTCTGTAGACTAAATAAGCCTAGTTCCTTCAGTCTCTCCTCATAAGTCATGTGCCCCAGCCCACTAATCATTTTTGTTGCCTCCTCTGGACTCTTTCTAATTTGTCCACATCCTTTCTGTAGTGGGGAGCCCAAAACTGGACACAGTATTCCAGATGCGGCCTGACCAGTGTTGAATAGAGGGGAATTATCACATCCCTCGATCTGCTGGCAATACTCCTACTGATGCAGCCTGATATGCCATTGGCCTTTTTGGCAACAAGGGCACACTGTTGGCTCATATTCATCTTCCCGTCCACCATAACCCCCAGGTCCTTTTCTAGAGCATTAACAATGTTAACAGGAAGGAAGGAAGAAAAGGTCAAATGTATATATTATGCATCCATCCTTTATTTGAAAAATAAAAAAATAATTTTTTAAAAAACCCAACCAACCAACCAACCAACCAAACAAAAAGTAAAAGGAGCAACCTGACAAACAAGCTAAATAACATAGTTTACTGTTGGAGAAATTGTTCATAGTAAAATTTTGATCCTGATCGCAACTGGATCTATTCAATAAATCACAGGACCAGCTTCATACACAGTAATTCTGAGGGATGGAAAGACGATGCATTCCTGCTGAGAAAAAGGACAGTGGTTAACTCTAGCAATGTTAGAATATCAGGAACGGAATTGCCTCCTCAGAATGCCCAATTAAGTTCAGCACCAGTTTCTGGAAGCTTGGAGACCTACCTGCCAGACTCAATGTTAACTGTTACAAATAGACCCCATGAACAATCTGTTCAAGAAATTACATCACAGAATTTCAGGTCTGAACCAGATATTATTCCTGAAAAGGCAGGAATACCTTTTGTGAAGTTGAACTGAGGTGGTAGATAATGGAGAAAAGTCCACTTGCTTATTTAAAATATCATACAGTGCAACAGTGACTGAGTTCCCTCTTATTTATGTAATCACTTATTTGCTATTAATTATTATTAAATTGTAAATTTTAAAATATTTTAAAGGGGGAAATGTTATATTGTGTGTCACAAACCAGCCACTAGGGGGATTAGACAGTTAGTTAAACAAGGAACGGTGGTTTTGTTTTGGTATATTGTTGGGAACTGCAGGAAGTGTGTATCTGTGGAGCAATTTCAGGGTTATATGTTTGTAACCTGAATAAGCAGACTGTTGATACTCATAGAAATTGGATTAAGTATGGTATATGATATAACAGCTTGCAAGTGTATGAATGTTGCTGAATAAAGAAGAATGGGAAGACTTCTAAATATGGAAAGATTTTACTCTGTTCATAAATCACCTCACTGTGTCAATGTACCTTAGTTCATCGTGTAAGCATGAAAGACACCATGACCTTTTGCTAAACTAAGTTTTGCTATTCTTCCACTTGTCTCTGAAGAGCTCTTCATATCAAAGGATCTCAGTGATCTTTCTCTCTCTCTGAATGCTCCTTCTACTCTAAACACAGTCCTTCCAACATAGGTTCATGATATTTTGAGCAATGCAATGAGAATATGACAATGCATGTGCACACATTTCAGTCAAACCACTTCCCAAAGACATACTTGTGGTTAAGTTAGAACAGCTGAAGCCATCTTTAGAAATCTTGCCTCAGTATACAAGGCGAGTTCTAATACGAAAGAAACTGTTGTGAACTACAGCTGGGCAAAAATGTTTGTGCAAATAGTTTTTTTGGACAAAAAAAATATAGGCTCAGGTTGACTGAAACCATTTGCAAACCTGGGTCTGGTTCGGCAAATAGTTTTGATGTAATAGTATTCTGCCTTAAGGCCTCTGATTTTGCCTTAAGCATTACTATATGTTTTCAGTAGCTTTGGTATATGTCTAAAAGGTATTGGAGACCTGATTTGTCCACTACAATGCAGCTTGTGTGAACATTTTAAAACTGTTTCATTTTGATTTGATGGCATATAACATCTGCTTTGGAATCACTCTGCAGAGGTATAAATGACTACAAAAGTGCAAAACAGTGGAAAAATAAGACCTATTTTGTGCTTCTCTCTGCTTTTATGCTTAAGGATTTTTGCAGTATCGTCTTGAAAATACTTCATGCTTTAGGGTTGCTGTTTGCTCAGAAGTTCTTTTCTTGCCTAAATGTGTTCTATTCCTAAATGAAATACATGTCCTTTATATTAACAAGTGTACAGCTATCCTAAGTATTTCTGAGAACTTATTTTTTTCTTAAAAGTCCTGTCTCCTTTTCTTTGAATATTTGAAAAGCATCTGTTGTCTACTATCTCTCCTAATATCACCTAAGTGTATTTAATATCTCAGAAGTTATTACCATTTATTTGTGCCTCACTTTAACAAGTAAAGATTAAATAGAAAAATAAATAAAGTAACCGTATTTAAGATTCTCTCTGGAGATAAAATGTTACTTAAAGCAGTTTTTACTGGTATGTAAAAGAGTTGAAAAAGAAAAGAAACTGCCATTTTTTATATTTTTCTTTAACATATGAAGTCCTCCTATCAGCGGAAAAATCCTTCACAAGAATTCAAGCCATTCATGCTTACAAAGTTTAGGACCTGATTCATTACTATATTACTCCAGTTTTATGCTGGTAAGGCTTCATTGATTTTAGGGATGTATCAGGTCCCTCCTAATGAATAACATTATCCCATTAAAACAACACAAACTCTTTTAATGATCAAAATCTAGTAATAAGATTATAGAGAGCCAGTGTCCAATTATTCTGATGTTCGCAATGTGCTGATTGTGCAGGATGCACGGATGTAGATGAACAATGAACAAAAACAGAGACAGATTATACTAACTAAACTTTTCTTGATTGTCTCCTACAAATAGTACCTTATGGCCACTGCTTCCAACATGGCCTTTCTGATTAGCTCAGATAACCACAGGGCGTAATTGGGTGATTCAGCTACTACATATTTACTGGAAAAAATTAAAATATAGTGAACTCAGATGACCTGTATATATTTTTGCACTATTCAGAGTTCTTTTGATCTCAGTGGGGAGCACACCAATCATTTCTGTGGAAATCTGAATGTTGTATAATGATACATAAATTGTAAAGTTAAATGCATTGTAAATAAGTTTCAACATCCTTTCCCTGGAGGCTGAAGATCAAGGTTGCATCCTCATACATCATCATCATTCACATTTTTCAAAGACTGTGTCAGGGTCCTCTGGCAAGAAGAAGGAAATGAAAATCTGATCAGCTTAATGTTTAAAAGAAAAAAAACAGGCTTTTTTTTCTCTGTTCGGTTGAAACTTTTTGAGATTGTTTCAGTTTTTTGGCAGGATTTTTCTTTTTATCATTATTATTATTATTATTTTGTAATTTATCTTTAAGATACTGACTGTTGAACTGTATAGTTATTCCTTCTAACACTAATAAGCTTAGCTGGAAATGCTGGTGGTTTTGTTATGTGTTTGCTCCCCCCTTCCAGGGCTAGTGGCATTTGTTCATCAGTGTCTGGATAGCCCATGAACTGCTTGTTGTAGTTTTTCCCCAGATGTTAGGTATTTTGAGAGCATTCACTACACAAAATTACAAAGGTCCCACAGTCTGTTAAGAGATTTTAATTGCCAGGATGGAAATGTTAACAGCATTTTAAGAATGATTTGTAAATATCAATTGTTTTCTAAAGAAAATTCCAAGACAAAAAGGAAACTTTATAACGCATTAAAAGTATGTGCGGGTATTAAATGAAAATGGTATCTTCTTTGTGCAACCTAGTAATTAGGAAGTTAAAAGGTATTTTTAATCATAAACAGTCTCAAACATTTTTGAAAATATGCTTCATTTTACAGAGAATATTTGGACCAGATTCTTAAGTGGGTTAAATTGGCATTGAATTCAATATAGCTACACCAATATCCTTATCTAAGAAATTGTCCCAACTCATTATTATTACTTTTAGAACACACTTATCATATGAGATCATCCGCCCTCCTGTTCTAAAGGCAAAAATCCATGTGCTAAATTCTTGTGCTATTTAGATTCAATCCTGCCCCACTCCTGATAAGAGCAGTCACCATCCATTATAGCTTTGACTGACAAAACATTCAAAAATATATAACTGAAACTTGGCACTTTACTAAAGGTCTGCCTGGTGGTAGAATCAAAAAGAATCACATACTAACAAGACCTACTCCAAAATCTCAAGGAAACACCTAATGTGAGTGACATTTTTACATTCAGCAGTGACTCCAACTTCACCAATTTTTCAGATATGGATTTGTGTCACTGAAAAATTGAATGCGTCCTTTGTAGTAGAAATAACCTTAATATCCCAGAAATCTTCCCTCATTAAGCACCACAAAGGAAATAAATACTAGCTAAACACCTCAGAAGGAGTTACATAATCACCATTGGATCTTTGAACTGATCTCTTTCATTCAGGAAAGATACCATTTAATGGTTGAGGGATATAACATTTTCTAAACCCAACCTAATATCTCTGGTGAGCAATGGAATACAGTAACTTCCTTAAGACACTTAAAACCCTGGCTGGGATGATTTGGTGGGACTGGTCCTCCTTTTAGCAGGGAGTAGGACTAGGTGATCTCATAAGGTCCCTTCCAACCCTAAGATTCTATAGCTATGTCTACACTAGAAAAAGTTAGGTCGACTTTGCTAAGTCAACTTAATAAGGTTGACTTTAAGTCAACTTCAAGTCGACCTTATTAAGTCGACTTAACAAAGTGGTGTCCATGGACGTAGACTAAGTCCACTTTGTTAAGTTAACCTAACTGCCCTTAGATCAACTTAACAAAGTGGACTTAAGCATCCACACTATGCTTAGGTCAACCTAAGGAGGGTTAGGTCAACCTACCTGGAGGTTCTTATTAAGTTGACTTAAGCTTTCATTAAGTTGACTTAAGGAATTTCTTAAGTCGACCTAATGAAAGCCTGGTGTGGACAGGGACTAAGTTAGGCCGACTTAAGCCTCCTTAAGTCGACCTAACTTGCCAGTGTAGACATAGCCTATGGAGACATGGTAACAGACACAAGACCTGTGCATTACATTGGCATAGAATGGGCCAAGCATCTCATTCAGGTGGGAATTTTATGAAAAAAATGATCACCTTCTTCTGGGTCACCTTCCCTGAAAAAAAAGAGGAAATGGGATTTGAAAATGTAGTGGGGAGGTCATCCAAATGCATCTCACATTCTGGAACACCATGCTTCTGCTAATACAAGCAGAAGCGTAGGTGGATGGGTATCAACATTTAACTCAATTGCCTACTCACTTCTTTTGTCTAGAGAATAGATTCAGAAAAGTTATTAATAACAGAAGAGATATAGACAATACATTATGAAATACCAATAGGGCGCTCTCCACCTTTCAGATGAAAGAGATAGTTTTTGTTGTTCCCTTGTGGACAATTTATATTCTTCCACACCCAATAATGGGGTAACTGGGACTTACAGTGATAGGTGAATTAAAAGCTATTCTAAAATTGCTACTAAAAAGGCATCCAGACTCAGAAAGATTTAAAAAAATAAAAAGCAGCAGAAGGTAACCAGATATTCCAGAGAAGACTAAAAGAAAAAAAAAATCACGGAAAACTGATGTAGCAATAATTATATTAAAAATAATGGTGAAAAGTATAATCTTTTCCCTACTATCTTCTCTTTTCTTATTACATAGTTTTCACAGTGGAAGGATACATGACAGAAGCCCCTGGGAGGAACATTAAAAAGTTTAAAATGGAATTTCTGGTTCTATATGCTAACAGATATATATATATATATCATGGTAGATTGCACATTAATAAGTTATTGGTGCGCATCTGAACTAGCTGGAAGTCACTTCTAGTGTGGCTGAAAGTTACAAATAAATTAATAAAATGAACATTGATTCAAATAAAACCTGCTTTGCTAGAATTTACTTTTGACTACAACTTGTATCAGCAAATGTTTGTTCAAAAGAAAGTTTGAGGAAACTCATCATGAATGTCCAAGTGTATTTCTATTGAAGTATTTGTGCAGGTATTTTGAATTTGGAAGCCGGAACAATTTAGGTGACCAATAACACCACAAAAATACCAAACTGTCAACAGCAAATACTATATGCAGTTGTCATGACAAATAGTTCAGAAGTGATCTTTACATTGAACTGCATTTGTACAAACAGCTTGTAAAATAATGTCATAAAAATGAGAGCACATTTGAAGCAAGCACTAAGAATCTATTAAATGACTCCCTATTGTACTTATTGGTATATTGGTCCTATGTAGAACTTACAGTACATTCTTCAAAAGATATCACAGAAACTGCCACTAGCTAAAGAGGAAGCAATAAGCTTGTATTTTAGATGGATTGCTTGAAAGTGACATTGTATGTGTAGGCTTGTTGCTTCTTTTGTGATCTTTGTTCTAAAGAAATAGGAGTTGTGTAATTACTGACCATGCAACCACTCTAATTGATGCTAGCTGTGAACCAGGCTCCATTTTGTGAATCAAATAAAGCAGAAGAGAGTATTCTGAGTTTGTGCGTCACTCTCTTCTTTCCTGGTTACAAATCAAACTGGTCTAGGAAATCTTGAAGTCTGTTGTGAGTACTCTAAACCTATATTTAGCAATAAATAGGTATGGCTCTCCCTGGGATGAGCCGCTCGTGGCTTGCCAGTCCCTGTGGGGAGAGCCGGTTCACGGAGCTGGCTCTCCCTGGGACATGCCGCGAGCTGCCAGCGGCTTGGGTATCCCTGCAGGGAGAGCCGGTCTGCGGAGCTGGCTCTCCCTGGGATATCCCACCAGGGCTTCCCTGGGGACCAGGGCTCCAGCAGAGAAGGAATCCCCACAGCCCCAACTGGGGCTCCAGCACCCAGCTGGGGGGCCCTTCTCCCTGGGACCTACGGCTTCCTGGCAAAAAGGGAGCTGGTGCTCCTCTTGCCAGGAAGCCATGGTCCTGGGGAGAAGGGATCAGGGGCTCCCCAGGGGACAAGGGAGCCATGGTGGCTCCTTTCTGCCTGGGGGCCATAGGGGGCTCCCTTGTCCCACTGCCCTAGGTCAACTTATAGAAGAAGTCGACTTCGGGCGTCCACACTGGCTTAAGTCGACTTAAATCTTAATTCGACCTAAAACAATGTGTTATTAAGTTGAATTAGGCTTCCTACAGTTTATGCCATATATTCACCCCTTCAGGAAGAGTAATGCTTTGTTGACTGAAGGGCATTTTCCATTGGTGCAGCATAGTGGAGACATCATGGTAAGTAAAGGTTAATAAGTTAATGGGAGATATGTAACCTACATAGAGCTACTCTATGTAACTTGCATATCTCCTGCTGGCTTCCACTATCAGTGTAGACCAAGCCTATGTCCATCTGCTGTCTCTTGCATTTTATTTAATTTGAAGCTCTTTAGGGCAAGGTTTTTTTTTATTCCGAGTTTGTACATTGCTTAGCACAATAGGGTCTGGGTCTATGATTAGGTTACATAGGTGCTACTGTAATACAAATAATAAATAACTACTCACATTCAATGGGAGTTGAACATTTAACTCACTTGGACTCTTGATAATTCCAACCTTCATGTGAAATATCTTTCCTGAAACAAACAATTCCCCAAAGTGACAAACAACAACAATAAAAAAAACTTACAAAAAAGTAAATAAGTGAGCTATGCTCATTTTTGACAAGAAATCACTGGGTACCTTCCATATCTGGCTTTTTTAGGTTTCTGAACTGAAAGAGCCTCTAGCTATAGCTAGTTATGAAAGTACAGTCCTGTGATCCCCATAGGACAAGCTTTTCTCTTGTGTTCACAGACCAGGGAACTGTCTGCTTTGCCTGTCTTTAGTCATCTTCTGAAAGTATTAAAAAAAAAAAAAAATTGAAGCCATTGAGCTATGGCAGGTATTTAAACCAGTTGGAAAACTTGAGTGACAGTAAGAAAAAAAAAATACCCTCTCAAGGATGACTCAGATTAGCACAAAGACCAAATGACAGACAGATCCCATCAAAACAAAATCTGGGAAAGCTTTTTGAGGACTGAGAATATTGTGACTGTGTGAGCCCAGCAAGCCCCCAGGAAAGCTTTGTAAACATGTAGGTACTGAGATGGGTTATGGGGGATGAAGTGCTGAGCTTTATTTATTAGTGGTACCTGATATTAAATAAAGTGTGTGTGTGTGTATATATATATATATATATATATATATATATTAGTGGAGAAAAGGTCATTTCTGAAATAGAAACTTGCAGTTTCTTTAACTTTATTTTTTTTCAGTGAAAGAATAAAAATAGTAGAAATGTGAATGGGTTTACCTATATATTTTAGAGCAATTCTTTAGAGAGGAAGGACTACCCAGGGGCTAGGGTGCTAGTTTTGGACTTGAGAAACTTTAATACTATTCCCTGCTCTGCCACCAACATCGTATATAACTTTGGGTAAGTCAGTTAGAGCTGGTCTACACTTAAAACTTAGGTCAATCTAACTACATTGTTTAAGGCAGTGAAAAATTGTGTCCTGTGCACCATAGTTAAGTTGTCCTAATCCCTTCTGTGGAAGCTTCTAGGTTAACAGAATTATTTCATCAACCTAAATACCACCACTTGAGGACATGAATTTATTACAGATATGGAAAACTCCTTCCATTACTGCAGCAAGAATCTGCAATGGCATAGCTGTGGCACCTAGCCCTTGTAATGTAGACATAGACATAGTTTCTCTGGGTGCGTCTACACTAGTAAATTAAGTCGACTTAAGCAGGCTTAAATCGACTTAATTTACTCTGCGTCCACACTGACATTTCCTTAAGTCGACTTAAGCTGCTGCTTAAGTCAATTTAAGGAAATTAAAAAAGTCTACTTTATAAAACTTACTATAAAGTCGACTTTAATGCTTAAGTTGACTTAGTCGACTTAGGGCAAGGGGGGAAGGGACCCCCTGCTCCCTCCTTGCCGGGACCTGAGCGGTCCTGGCTGAAGGGAGCCCTGCATTCCCTCCTAACTGGGACCGAGCGGTCCTGGCCGAAGGGAGCCCCACGCTCCCTCCTAGTCGGGACCGAGCAGTCCTGGTAAGAAGGGACTGCAGGGGTTCCTTCTCTCCAGGACCCCCTCAGGTCCCAGAAAGAAGGAAGCTGTCACTTCCTTCTTGCTTGGACCCGCAGGGGTCTGGCTAGAAGGGAACGCGGGCTTCTTTCTGCCAGGACCCCAGAGGTCCGGGACAGAACGGAGGCCTGCAGCTCCCTTCTGGCTGAGACCATGCTCCAGCTGCCGGGAAGCCCCCGGAGGCTTCCCACCAGCTGGAGTGCGGTCTGGGCTAGGAGGGAGCACGGAGTTCCCTCCTAGCCAGGGCCCGAGCATGGGTCCTGGCAAAAAGGGAGCTGGCGGCTCCCTTCTCTCCAGGACCCGTGCTCAGGTCTGGCTAGGAGGGAGCCCTGCGCTTCCTCCTAGCTGGGATCGCACTCCAGCTGCTGGGAAGCCCCCGGGCCTCCCCAAACAGCTGGAGTGCCCGACAATTGCTGGCACAGAGCACTCCAGCTGGCAGAGAGACCCCGGGGGCTTCCCAGGAACTGGAGCACCAGCAATTGCCAGCATGGCTGCCCTCCAGCTGATGGGAAGCCTCCTGGGGCTTCCTGGCAGCTGGAGCACAGTTCCAGCCAGGAGAGCCACAGGGCTCCGTTTTGGCCCGGAGCTCTGGAGTCCCGGCAGAAAGGAGCCTGCGCTCCCTTCCAGCCGGACCCCCACAGGTCCCAGCAAGAAGGAAGCAGCGGCTCCCTTTTTGCCGGCACCCACAGGGGGTCCCAGGTAGAGGGGAGCCGCCAGCTTCCTTCTCCCCGGGACCACTCAGTCCCAGCTAGAAGGGCTCGCTTCTGCCCGGGACTTGAGCAGTCCATACCAGAAGGGAGACGAGTGGTTCGGGGCAGAAGGGAGCTCCATGCTCCCTTCTCCACCAGACCGCTCTGGGACTTGCTGCCTTGGGGAGATCCAGCCATTTGTGGGGCTGGCTATCCCTAGACCTAACTAGTCGACTTAGAGAGTCTAGTATAGACTCTCTAAGTTGAGTGAGTAAGGCCCACTTTAAGTCGACTTAGGAGTCCTGTGTGGACTCTCTAAGTCGACTTATAAAGTTGATTTAAAGTCGACTTATTAAAGTCGACTTATTTAGGTTGACCTAAATCATAAGTGTAGACATAGCCTCTGTACCCCATCAATAAAATAGGGATAATAGTACTTCGCTGCTTCACAGGGCTATTGTGAGGTTCAGTACATTACCGATTGTGTGGTGCTAAGATACTATGGCAACATGGGCTATGTAAGTACCTAAAATACATTATATAGTACGTGTCAGATCCTCAGGTGATGTAAATTGGCATAGCTTCATTGAGATAATTTACAACAATTGAGTATCTAGCCCTATTCTCTTCTAAACTGTAAAATTGTAAAGGAAACAGAACATTTCCCAGAGCAAAAGAAAAGAGTACAGCCTGACATATAACATGTTCCCTCAGCCTCTGAGTAAGTGGAAACCCATTGTGTTGGGGACCCCATGAGATTTCAGGTGATCCACAGGAAATAGAAGATCATGCAGTTGGAGACTTATCATTCTTCATAGCATGGTTCCCTCAAGATCCTATCTCTTTGGTGGTTTTTAGGAAGAGGTTAGACAAAGACCTATTAGGGATGGTGTAGGTATACTTGGTTTTGAGGTTCTCTTCCAGTCCTACATATCTGTGATTCTGTATTTCTAAGAGGAAAGAAGGATTAGCATGAAGGTCTCTATATGGCTTTCACTGATAATCCCTGTAGAGAATAATCCAGTGGTAGCAGCACAGAGAATCGGGAAATTCATCCAAAGGCCTCCAGAAGTCGACAGAATTACCAGTAGATCCTCTCTTTCTCTAGGTTAGAGGGGTACATCTCTACATCTTTATATCTGCTCAAACTTCTGCAACTTAATGGGGTAATAGAAGGAAATATTAATGTCATGCTTGTGAAATATCCCCTTATGAATAGCAGATTACACCCCCTGGTTCAGCTCACCTGCTCTGTCTGGTACACAGAGGGAAGGATCCCATTTAGGGTCCCTCTCTTCACGTTACCCACTGACCACTGTATATGAAGGTATGGAGGGAAGTCCTTGGTACACAGCCGTGCTCTTCCCCTAGAAATACAGATAGGAAAAGGGCCTTGTGCTTTTCACAATCTTGCACAACTATAGAAAGGTAAGATGCCCTTCTAATACAATAAAAATTGTGCCCACATTTTCAAAAATCAGTGCCTAAAATTAGACTGCTAAAGCTATATTTAGGCCACTTTTTTAGGTGCCTAACTATAGATTTAAATTCCTAATGTTAGACACTCCTTTTTGAAAATTTTCTCCTAGGTCTTCTTTTACTTATCCAAAATCAGAAAAGTTATAAAACAACAACAAAGCAAAGCATAATGAAAACACTGGGAAATTCCAAAACCAAAAACATAATTAAAAACAAACAATTGGTAAGTGATGACAATATGGCACATGACCTTTACAAAACCCCAGCACTTAAAAGCAAGGAAATGAAAAGTTAAGATATCATACATCTTATACTGACTATATAATGAATAGATTTTTTTTTTAAATCCAGTATAAAGAAATGCACATTTTGTCACACAACAAAATACCTTAACTCTAAGTCAAAATACTTCTAGCTTTCCACCAGAAATTTAACCAGAATATGTGCAAAAGCAGCTATCTATGAGGCTGGTCCTGCAGAGAAGGGGATTTCTTTTCCTGTTGATTGCTGAGCTTCCTCATAGTGGCAAGAGCACATACGCTACGAACTCAGGTTCCTCTCCCAGGTACCTCTCACCAAAGAGAAATGTTCAAGGAATCCCCTGCCTTAATTTCCCCTAACAGGGACAGATATCATCAATGGAAAGGAAGTTCTTTTATTACTAACTCATACCTTATAGTAGTTTCAGAAATGAGTTTGAGTAAGCGGCCTTACAAATTGATTCAAACCACCTCTAAGATAGCCTTCTGCATAAATGAATATGATTTTAATACATTTTACAGGCAGGCTGTATTATTTCAGAGGGCTTTTATGAGCACTTTGAAGTGTATCTAGAAGCCTAGTTCTTCATTAAAGATGGGTTTAATTTGAGCTAATATGGAAAAAAAAATATTTTAAAATTGCACACAATTTCTCATAAGTCACCCAATGAAAACATTGTTATACTCTCACACTCCCACTATGAATAATACAACGAGAACCAATTAACAAAAAATGTACTGAATTATGAATTAGTAGCAAATTAAAAATGTAAAATTACAGGAAAACAATAGGTGCTTGTTTGAAATTCTCCTTCTAGACATGTAACCATTTTTTAACTATGTTATCCACTTTTGATCTATATCTTTATCTATTCTTACAGTTAATGAGGAACAAATTACTTATCACTCATGAGTGACACTAACTACCCACTCTCGCACAAAAGGAGAATATTACAATTTACATTTAAATGAGATTTGAAATGTTAATGAACAGAGCCAGTATTCTAATTATCTCTACAAATACATTAAATTAAGGTGAACTTTAGGAGATGAATTACTTTTTGAATCATATTCTAGGATTGCCCAGCAGTACTGCTCTACTTAGTCGGTTGGCATTTGCAGTATAAACACCAATATTCAGTGCTTTCAAACTTGGTTGCTTCTATAACATAGCAGGGAGTAACATAGCACAATATATCAAATATCAGACCATGGGTGTCATAGGGGACAGAAGGGTAATTTCAGTTTTATAGTCATAATAATGGAGTTTCACCATACTATTTTAAAGAGACACAGTGTCAAATGAATAACTAGTATTTTCATAGACAACAGAGTCCTGTGGCACTTTTAAAGACTAGCAGATTTATTTACCGCATGAGCTTTCATGGGAGAAAATCCCACTTAAGCGTCTGACGAACTGGGATTTTCTCCCACGAAAGCTCATGCGATAAATAAATCTGCTAGTCTTTAAAAGTGCCACAGGACTCTGTTGTCTTTCTACAATAGACTAACACGGCTACCCTTTTGGAATTTGACTAGTATTTTCATGTGCTTTTATTGCCACCCCTTGAGAACCTCCTGCTCCCCAAATATAAATGTATTTAAAACATTGTCTTAGGATCCAGTCCCACCATGAGCTCCATGTGGGAAGATCCCTGAGCTACCGCAGAAGAAGCCAGCTCAAAATTCGTTGCAAGATCAAGGAGATTGTGAAATAGCAGATTTAATTTGCCTCCTCCCATGGGAAACAGATTTTCTCATGGGAAAACCCAAAGCAGGGAATGAAATGAACCTACAGCAGATTCCTTCAGAATTGTTCTGTATTTCCCCATCCTATATGCAAACATATAGATCCTGACTGCACAAACCTGCAGATCCTGGGATCCAGAAGGAAGCCTGTACCATCCACATGAATCTTCTGCACAAATGCTGTGGCCTCCTTGCTACCT
The DNA here is from genome assembly GCA_007922175.1 of Pelusios castaneus. NCBI lineage: Eukaryota > Metazoa > Chordata > Testudines > Pelomedusidae > Pelusios > Pelusios castaneus. The sequence goes on along the minus strand of ML685780.1, from coordinate 12,481,924 downwards.
CCAGTTGATCTGGCACCTGATCCTTGGACCCTGCTATTAAATGGAGATTTCCCAATGCATAAAGGGATAGAGGTGGAGTTTCTGTGGTTCTATAAGCCAACTAGGGGCTAAGTTACCACAGAGCAATTTAACCTCAGTTCTGCCTCAGACCTCATGCTCCCAACCATGCGTATGGTAAATTCCCAGGTCCTGTGCAGACTCCTTCACTGTTGCTGGGAAAGGGCACCATATTTCTCAGAGGTGCCTGAATCCACTTTCTACACAAAAGAGGACCATACCCCTAGCAGATCTGAGGCAGAATCAGGCCTTTAATTATTTTGCCCATATTATAATAAAAAAAGCTTCTAACAACAGTAGGTTTTTTTTTTGTTTTTTTTAAATAGGTCAGTGCTTGCATAATTCTAAGACAAGGAAGTAACAGCAGCACACACTCTTCAGGTGGATTTCTGAAATAATACTATTCCAAAGCCTGTATGATGATTTAAAACTACACTCCACATTTTCAACGGTACAGCCATATCCAGTTGACCAAAAAGAGAAGAAAATCCAAAATGCTAAAAATGTTCAGAATGTTACAATATTTTTGAGTTAAATCTAGTTAAGTGGCCATCTTTTAAATTATATGAAGAATTATGTCAGTTTGCAGAAATATTTTTTATTGCAATAGGTAACAACCTGTCTATGATCTTGCAGCTGGCTACCTTATTTTGTCACATCAAAGAGCATTAATTAATTTAACCAAGTGCTCAGAATTTGCATGCATTTTGTTTGTATTGTATTTTTTTTAAAGAGTATGAGGAACATGTTCTTAGTTTTATTTATAAACAGAAGCAACTGCTAATGCCTGGAAATATTTTTTAGCCAAATAAGGTGGGTGGGGGTAGTAAGAATATTGAAATGATTCACAGAAACTGAATTATGCATGGACAAACTCCCACCTGAATTTACTTTTTAAAAAGAATAACACTACATCTATCCTTTACTTTATCCTCTTAATAATAAATTACATAAAGAGATATGTTAGCCAAGAAGTTTTGAAGATTTGGTTTTAAGAAGGCAAAAAGTTCAACAATCTGACCAGAGTGACTAGCTCAAAACCAATTCCAGTGGCAACACCAAGAAACTGAGCAATATAAGTGAGGAATAGAGCTGTTTATTATTAAAACTGAAATTACAGTTGTGGATTAACTAATTACTCCTAACATTGGGTGCATATGTTCTGCACCCAAGAGAGACAAATAGGACTTCCTTGACCATTGGAAATTGAAAGGGCATGTTAGCAAAAGCACGTTAACCACTAAAATAAAATAACATCAAGTTTTCTTTGGGACTACTTATTTAACTTATTCTAACTGAATATGTGCAAATACCAGTTGGAGAAGGAAAAGGAAAGTAAAAAACAGGAATTTATCTTGAGAAAATTCTATGTCCTGTGTTTTATAGGAGGTCAGGTGATCACAGTGATTCCTTCTAACCTTGGAATCTATGGCTATGTCTACACTGGCAAGTTAGTTTGAATTAAGGAGGCTTAATTCGAACTAACTAAAGCCATGGCTACATTAGGCTTTAGTTAGTTCGAATTAAGGGCTTCCTTAATAGGGTATTTGAACTAAGGGGTTAATTAGAACTAACTAGTTCAAAATAACCAATGTGGCCATGTTAATTCGAACTAATTTCTTAGTTCGAATTAACCGGCCATTGAAATGAATGGGGATCACTAATTTGAACTAAGCAAGTGCTTGCTTAGTTCGAACTAACATTCCAGTGTGGCCATACTAGTTTGAATTAAGCTAATTTGAACTAACTAAAATTAGTTCAAATTAGTTAGTTCGAACTAACTAATTCAAACTAATTTTAGCAAGTGTAGACATAGCCTGTGAATCTAAGAAGAGGAAGAATCATGTGATCTCTAGGTTCCACTGCCTCCACTATCTTGAGAATGAGATGGCACAAACAGGAGCTAGAACAAAGGGAGACAGAGACTTTTTTTGTGCCCAGAGGAGTAGTAAAAGGAGAATAAAAGCAACAAGAGGAAGGGAGAGAAGTTAAGATTGATCCCACAGTTTTACTACAATAGTAGTGGGTGCTATTGACTGCTCTGTAGCAGAAGAGTTTGTATTTAAATTGTGGTATTAGCATCATACATTTAAATGAATAAGTAATACATGAATAAAATATTTAAATTTAATCCAGCTATGTACTGTCTCATACCTTTCTGTAAGAGAAACCTCTCAGTGAAAACTTTAATACTTAACTAAAACAGATTCAGTATTTTAACTGTCCATTATTCCTGAAGATGGAGATTTTCATAGGAAATCTTGTTTTCTGTCAGGAAAATGTTTAATTCTTTCAACCAGTCCTCTCTCTATAATTTCCTTATGTCTTTCTTACTCAAAAGTGGTTTGTTCCCAGCCCTTCAAGATCACCACATAAGTCAATTTCCTTAAAATAATTTGCATATTTATAATAAACAGGTTGCAGGTAAGACACTTTCCTGACAATTGTTGAATTAAATTGTAATGACTGGACTGTGAGTTTGATCACATTCCAGGAGCCCTAGACTTGCATTCAGTCTCAGACTTCCATATTTCCTATGACATGAATATGAGTATGAGTAAAACATTACTCATGCCACATAACCAAGGGCTTTACTATGTTCACAGGGGCGCCATATTTTGCATTGCCAGATCATTTTTCATGTTTTCCCAACCAATCACAATAATCACCATCAACATGTTTCTTATCTTGTATTACATATCTGTTTATGCTGTCAGGGTCAGAGAAACACTTTTAAATCAGACATCTCCTCCCCACCAGAAGCATAAAAACAAAAACAACCCAACAAATTTCCCCCATTTGGTAATGTATAAATGACTATAAATCATTTTTTAATGACCCAGAAAAAGCTTCCTATATTGTTTAGAATTTACAGATAAAACTGTAAATACTTGCTGAAACATGCCTCAAAAAGCCTTCTGGCCAGAAAATAAAATGAAACTTTTAAAGTCTTTCACTTTCCCAGAATAAACAGCTTCAAAATGGCAATGTTCCACATGAGTGACCTGATGACAGAAAGCAAATTCACACCACAGTCATTCAGTCTTCTGATCTCCCCATAGGTCAAGAATGGTGCCATTTTCACAGTTCTTCCAGGACTAGCTGTGAAATTGGATATAGGAAATTTTATTTCAATTGTATGAAAAAAAGGCTTCTGGATAAACTTGAGCTGAAGATTGTCCAGCGGGTGAATTAGTCTTCAGCCTAGAAAGGTCATTCTTAACACACTAGTAGTGGATTACATTGGCTACTCTGTTGGAAGGGAGTTTGTATTTTAACTATGCTAATAGCCTCATAATATGAAATGCATTTAAAAGAACAAATAATATGTGAATAAAATGTTCAAATTTAATCCAGCTATGTACTATATCATAACTGTATATAAAAGAAGCCTCCCAGGGCCAGTCACAGTCTTTAAAGGGATAAAAACGTAAGAAAATATTTTAAATTCTCATGATTCCTTAAGAGGGCAAATTTCAAAGGAAATTAGGCAACTATTGCCCAGAAAAAAATAAATGAAGCTGAAAGCCTTTCTGCACTTTGTGTCCTTGAAATTTCATCCTTCATAAATTTTAGTGTGCACTTACACATTGTCATATGTGATCAGTTAGGACCTTTGCAATAGGGCCTATTTGTACATGACTCAATACCAAATGCTGTGTTCTCACCTTAAGCAGCACAAAGCTGTTTGTATTCAAAAGTCCTTAAGGACCTGAGGAGGCTCTGTTGTTTGTATGTTCACTTGGGATGTAACCTCTGTCTCTTAATGTAAATGTCAAATTATCTGCAGCACTGAACTTCCAGAAACCATGTCATGTTCAATGATATATTTGTAAAAGTTTGTCAGGGTAAGTGTGGGTCACAGGGGCAAAAATATTAGTTTCCTGATACAGAACAGAATTTGATGAGTAATTTATTTCAAAACTGTGAACATTCGTTTGCATAAAAAAACCTGAAGAATATTTCAATGTGACTCATAGCTCCTTTAATTTGCTTCCCATAAATGCTTTATTTACAAGAAAGGTGTGTAACTAATCATTTCCACACTAATCTTTGCATGAATGCGTATTCACAGGAGTATTCAGGTCAGAAAGATTTATGTGACCCCAGGGGTTGTTCTCATTTATAGCTGCTTGCCCCAGGCTGCCTATGTTGCTCGAGTCTGGAGCAGGCCGGGATCATTAGAGTGGTGAGCTATCAGAGACTCCCTTTCATATTCTTGTAATGGCCCTGTCAGGTCTAGGGTGGGGTGGGTGATGGTTGCGGAGTTTGTGAAAGGTGTTGTGAAGGGAACCACACAGGGCTATAAAGGGTAGCACTATATTACTCTCCACTGGGGAAATTCTCACCCAGCTGAGGGCTTGCCTACACGAGCACCGTAATCCGCATTAAAAATCATTACCGCGCGTTAATAAGCGAACTGTACAGACGTGAAATTTTTTTCCTGCGCACTAAGCGCTTTCTTGCTCCGCATTCCAACCACCACTCCGCCGAGAGTGGTAACAGCTGTTCCGGATCATCTGCTGCGCGTTTCTGCTCGTCAGTACTGTCTCTGCGCATTGTTTGGAGTCCGGAAATGTCCCAGCATTCCCAAGTCGTCCTGTCTGTACTTCCCCCCACCGTCTCTATGACAGTGACGAAACAGTCCCCACCTACTGGTGACTCCCGGGATTTTCAAACATTTAGTTACTTTCACTTCCTGGTGTTTTCCTCGTGGAGTGCATTGCAGTGCAGCAGTGTTCTGCAATGGCGTCCCATCGCGGAAGACGCGCACCCCTTTGGTCCCCGGCAGAGGTGCTTGACCTGATCAGCATCTGGGGGGAGTCCGCTGTGCAGGTGCAGCTTCGCGGCAGCAGACGTAATTACGACACATTTGGTATTATTTCTCGGGCAATGATGGAGAAAGGTTATGATAGAGACACATTGCAGTGCAGAACAAAGGTGAAGGAGCTAAGAATCAGCTATCAGAGAGCGAGGGAGGGAAACCAGCGATCAGGATCAGCGCCTGCTACATGCAGGTACTATGAGGAGATCGGAGCTATCCTCAGTGGTGACCCCACAACAACTCCAAACACCACAGTGGACACATCTGTAACCACAGATGTAGTCACTGCCACCACGGATTTGGATGAGGACCTTGAGGAGGCGGTGGGGGAGACGGAGGAAAACACGGGGCAAAGCGAGGCAGCGTGTAGCCAGGAGCTGTTCTGCACCCCCGCTGATACGTCCTCTATGGAAGACATGAATTCCAGCATGTCCCTTGATTCTGCTGAGGGGAGCTCTGGTAAGTTTCTGCTTTGTAATGCTAAAAGTCTATCTCACGTTAAAACAACACTGTACGTTGCAGGGGTGCTTGCTGTGTCTCCCAGCTGTGCAGGCTCCTTACTCCCCATCCACAAGGAGGGCATCAACACAAGCAGTGATTGTGAAGTAATCATCTGCCTTTAGGTCAGTAAATGATTCTTCGATGTACCTCCAGAGCCTAGTACTCAGGTTGGATGGGATGGCGTTAGTGCAAACGCTCCCAAACAGGGACACTTTGCCCCGCCAGCTGCAAAGCACAGCCCTGGGAACCATGGCTGCAAACAGTGCTGCTGCATACGGTCCAGGCTGACTGGCGGCAGCATGTAGGAGATGTATTCTAGCGGCCAGGGGCACCCTGAGGAGAGCGATATCGGGTTCCATCTCTGTGGCCAACACAGATTACTAGCCCCCAGTAAAGCTGTTTAGTTCGACGTACCTTTTACGCTTCAGCAACAAATGGGCTGTGGACCGCACTGCACCTTCCAGAGTAATGTGAGACTGTAAGTGTTATTTTCTTATCCTGGCTATGTGTAAACTGCAGCTTGACAATTACTTCTTTCTTTAGATCAGACCTTGAGAAGGCCATTGTCTACCCCCACAGCACATATGAGAAACATTCGGGCTCGTGCGAGAAAGAACAGAGATGAAATGTTTCAGGATGTGTTGAAATCAACACAGGAGTCCTTGAAAACAGCACAGGAATCCTCCTCTGCGACAAGAGCATTCAGAGCTGAATACCAGCAGATGTGGAAAACACAGACCGAGGAACTGATAAGCGTGATGAAGGAGCAAACAGAACTGTTCAAGAGCATGCTTTCTTTGCAGTCCCATGTTTTTAATGCTAGGGCTCCATTGCAGACACTGCAGCCGCGTCTGCCTCCCTCCCCCCGTAGTCCCTATAAGAATTTCTATGAAGTGCACCCGTCCCACCATAGCATTCCAAAAAGTAGTTCTCCACCTCTCTACTTTCTAGAGCCCCGCAGCTACACACACCTGTAACCACAACCTTCAAAGTATGAATAAAAACAGTATAGAATCATTTCATTAAGGCTTTATTTTCACACATGGGTACTTTCATAAGGTGCTGTAGATGCGTCCTATAAGAGAACTAGGGGAGTGCATGACTGAAATGCTCCCTGAGTGCCTCCCTTATGCGAGAAGCTTCCCCTTTATCCCCCCTAATACTTCTAGTGGCTGGCTGTTCATATGCCTCCTCGAGGCGCTGTGCCTTGGTTGACCACACTGGGCAAAACCTTTCTCCCCGAGTTTCACAAATATTATGTAGGACACAACAAGACGCAATCACAGCAGGGATGTTGTTCTCCGACAAGTCCAGCCGTCCATACAAACATCTCCAGCGGCCTTTTAAACGGCTGAAGGCACACTCCACAGTCATTCTGCAGCGGCTCAATCTGTAATTGAACCGCTCCTTGCTTTGATCGAGGTTGCCAGTGTATGGCTTCATGAGCCATGGCATCAGTGGGTAGGCTGGGTCTCCAAGGATAACTGTGGGCATCTCCACATCCCCCACTGTAATTTTTCTATCAGGGAAAAAGGTACCCCCTTGCAACTTTCGGTACAGACCGGAGTTCCTGAAAATGCGTGCATCATGCACCTTTCCTGACCACCCAGCATTGATGTCAGTGAAACGCCCCTTGTGATCCACGAGTGCTTGCAGCACCATGGAGAAGTAGCCCTTTCTGTTAATGTACTCGGTAGCGAGATGATCCGGTGCCAAAATGGGGATGTGTGTGCCATCTATGGCTCCCCCGCAGTTCGGGAATCCCATGGCATCGAAGCCATCCACAATCTCACTGACATTCCCTAACGTCACTGTCCTTCATAGCAGCACGTGATTGATGGCTGTGCAGACTTGTGTTAGGGCTACTCCGACGGTGGACCTCCCAACTCCAAACTGGTTTGCGACGGACCGGTAGCAGTCAGGAGTCGCCATCTTCCAAAGAGCTATCGCTACACGCTTCTCCACAGTGAGGGCTGATCTCATGTTGGTGTCTTTACGTCGCAGGGCAGGTGCCAACTCTGAGCACAGTTCCAGAAATGTTGCTTTCCGCATTCAAAAGTTCTGTACCCACTGCTCGTCATCCCACAGCTGCATAACAATGCGATCCCACCACTCGGTGCTCGTCTCTCGCGACCAGAAACGGCGTTGCACCCTGTGCAGATGATCATTGAAGGAGCAAAGCAATGCGGTGCTGTTGATCTGCAGGGCATCGATCAGCCCCTGCTCCTCTGTGTCATTCTCTGGCAGGGAGCTCAAAACATAATGAGCAACCATCCGAGATGTATTCAGCATGTGGAGGGCGAGAGTGGAGACCAGAGCAGGATCCATTCTAATGCAGATTTTGTTTCTATCCAATGGCGCGCTCCGTGCAAACAGTATTGAAAACAGGCGCGAGTTGCTACTGGCAACAAGGAAGACGCTAGGGAAACGCAATGCAGCATGGGAAACATCCGGTTTACCCATGGTGCTTTGTGCTCCTTTCCTTCATCACATGATTGCAAGCAAGTACACAGGGAAATTGGAACGCTGGGATACGTGCCCAGAATTCAGAGCGCTAGTGCGCATTGCAGCGAGGAATCCTGTGACGTCTCAAGGAGCGACGTGTGTACAAGGTAAAGCGCAATAAAATCCATGTGCTTCTTACAGCGCAGTTCAGAAGCTGCACTGTAATCTGATCGTGTAGGCATAGCCTGAGACACGGAGAAAAAAAGGTTGATGTTTGTTCAATGAAAACCATTTACATAGTTGTCATGAGAATGGCAACACTTTGAAGTTGTGTACAAAGGAAGAGGCAGTTTTGGAAATTCCTCATTAGATGGCACAAAGTAGTGGGCAGTAAACAAGTAGTGTGTGGGTGTGCGCAGCCTATTCATGAATACCCAGTAGAGCTTGAAATATAATTTTGATTTTATCTCTTTGGGGACCCTTTCCTATTTATTTTCCATGAGTATTTGCATATTGGAATTTTATTAATGTGCATGCTCAGGACAGTGCATTTTAAGTTTAAAAGTTCTAATTTTGAATTGTATATTTAATTTTAAAAATTACAATGTGTGTTGTGCTGATTCATTAAATAAATCATCCAGACCGGCAACTGAAACAATATCAGGTGAGCATTTTAACTCAAATCATATGATTTTCAAATATTCAAAAGGAATGGTTCACAAATAATCTGCAGAGGAAGAATTATTTGATGTAAGCATTTTAAAAAATGAAATACATGCAAGAATTTCACAAGATCGATTTATGAACAAATAAAAAAAAACATTTACCGAATATACATCACAAAATATTTGCTCAGCTCCTCTGATAACTTTCTATTGCCCATGGCTGATGTACTGAGAGAAATTATCTTTCATGCCACAAAAGCTAATGCCATTAGTGTATCTTATCAGATGTATAAGGCCATGACTCCAAAGTATAAACTATGTTGCAGCAGCCTGAATACTTATTTAATCTTTCAGGAACACACTAACGCTCTCTCCATGAATTCTGAAAATAAATAAATAAATAAAATGGTTAAATGTACAATCAGTTATATGAATACAATTATGTGACAAGAAAAGTATTCTAGTGTCATGCTCTGTATTATTACTAGAAATCTATAAAAAGGTAAAAGGACTTCAGAAAACCGAGGCTTCAGGGAGCATGCTGCATCTCAGTGTCCCTTTTATCATGTGCATTAAGGCTTGCTTTCATTGTATCAAATGTGTCAATCAATGAGTCAACTCAGCTGAGTCAGACATTTTCACAGAATCTGTAATGTAAAGCTTTTTGTCCTATCTTATCATCTGCTTCCTTTCACTCTCTTGCTTTATTTCAGTTTTTGTCCCAACATTCCCCGATATTATGTACAATAATGTAAACAACAATACAACAATCATATCAAGAAAAAAATCAGACCACTTAAAATGACACTTGAGTCAGAGTGATTTGGTGCAGAATTCATTAGCATATAACAATTATGTTAAATGGTTTGAATGACATTTGAAAAGGGCTGAACATTGAGATTACCATCTAGAAACAAATTTCCACCCTAACTGCTTCTGGTTATTTCAGTTCTATAATATCTAACTAATATAAATAAACAAGCAGTGGGAATAGAAATCTGAATAGTAAAGGAAACGATCTTACATTTTCTTTGATATTTGAGAATCTTATTTTTAAGATTTGGTTAGATCTCTTCTATATGCAACATTTAACTAGGAGTTAAAAGCTATGAAAAAGAGCAGCTAACAAGGGAGTTTCACAGAGTACAGCTGAGAACTGTGTTTCAGGGTATCAGAAATTGGAGTGGTGCATTTGGTCCATCTGTGAAGTTGGTTTGACCGTTTATTTTTCTGTATGTATGGGTTGTGTAGCTAGGCCATGTGCCCCTGAGTAAGCAGCTGAGACAGGTAGGTCTCTTTGTGGGTTCCTTGGTAAGGACCATACGGCTCTGACCCCTTGAGTTTTGATCATCCCTGTTGATTAATGTCTCTGAGAAGTTAATCACTCCCTCCTGGTGAGAGGCAGAACTGAGCTGAGCTAAACAGAGAGACTTGGTATAAATCAGAATTTGCTAGGTGAATTTGAAAGCCACAAAAAAAGTCAGCTAATGGAAGAGTTTTAGAGGGAGTTGAGAGGGGGTTTGTGAGAGGGCTTTCCTTCCTGGTCCAGCTATACATGATAGCCAGTGATGGAGCAGTGATGGTGACCTGCAATGAATGTGCCTTGTTTTCTTTCCTACCTGAAGCAAGAAGGGATTTCCTGTGCATTAAATGCAGACTGGTGGCTTTGACAGAGGGGAAGATTCTTGGATTGGAAGGACAAGTAGAGATAGCACAGAGAAACGGAGAAGCTGAGGCATTCCTAAATATCCAGGTCCAGGAAACATCAGTACCCAAGGTTCAAGGAAGAAAGGAGCTGGTCACCAAGGAGTCAGAGGAAGAGGACATCAGACATGAGGTTTGGCATTTTGTAAGTACCAGAGGCAAGAGGTCATAATGGCATTCTAGATAGCTGAAGACAGACAAAAATGGGCAAACAGTAGCCACCAGAGCAAAGAGAAAAAGGAGGAATTTCACACAGCTAGAAGATTCCAAATCAATATCAGCTCCTCAGTCTTAAAACTGCAAAATCTCTCTCAAGATCCATCTGGTCCGAGGGAATGGAGAAATATATGGATGCACATGTGGATTGGAGCTCAGGCCACCCTGTAAGAAAAGCAAGCCTGCCCACAAAGGTCTCCAAACATCCAAGACAGACAGGCAATGTTTATAGAAGATTCAACACTAAGAAAAATTGAAAGAACTTTCTGCTAGGGATGTGTAGCCAACAGGACAGTGTGCTGTCTTCCCAATTCAAGGCATGAGACACTAATCTAAGATTGGATAGGCTTCTGAAGTCAATGGACAAGGATCCACTGATGATGGTTTAGAGATGCACTATACTGTAGACACTGCATTGTGAGATACCTTGCAGATAATAGATAACTTCAGGAAACTTGAAAGTGTGCTGAAGAAGAAGAATTCTCAAGTGATCCTCTCCTTCTTGTATTGCAAGTGAAAAAGATAGAAAGCAGAAGATTATGGAATTGTAGCATTGGCTAGGTAATTGACAGGGTTTTTTAGTTTTGTGGAACATTAGTCCACCTTCTATGTGGATTGTGACTACACAGTTTGGGTGTCCTCCACCCTCAATAGAAGAGGAATCAGTCTCCTTGGGAACAGACTGGTTAGAGTACACGGGATCATGTTGAACTAACAATGACAGGGACTGGTAAAAAGTGAGAAGATATGATCACTCATTTATCACAAAATTGAGGTGTTGAAAACAAAATTAATGGAGAAACCAAGGACATGAAGAGATGAAATTCTTGAATTGGCTATACACTAATGGTAGGAGCCTGGATAGCAAACAAGATGAATTGGAGTTACTGATTTGAGCATACATTCAATTTAGTTGGCATCACTGAACCTAATGGAATGATTTACGTGACTGAAATGTTAATCAATGTTTAGGTTATCCTAGACCTATAATTTAATATGGCCAACATGGAAAGCATGTGATGCCTGCTTATGGTACAGAGGGGGACAGGGAGAAAAGGATCAAGTGGAAGAGCCTCAGGGGAGAGAGCCAAGAAGAAATTTGCCCCCCCCTGGATGTTGTGGGCCAGCTGAGCTCCATGCCACCCTAAAGGAAGTGCAGGTTGGCACCTTTGTTTTCTGGGGGTACAGAATATATTGTGGGAAAAATAATTGTTTTATTCGCACCCAGCAGATAAGTTGATAGCCACAAAGGAGCTCATTTAATTACAAATGTCTGCTATACTGGCATCTTCATTGTTCTGGCTGCAAAACTGAATCCAAAACAAAAGTGAGGCTTTTCACTGGAGGGAGAGAGTTTACATGACTAATAAGAAACACTAACACTATTAAAAACAACCAAGGAGTCTTGTGGCACTTTTAAAGACTGATAAATTTTAACAAATCATGTGACAAATAAATTTGTTAGTCTTTAAAAGTGCCACAAGACTCCTTGGTTGTTTTGCTGACCTAAACTAACACAGTTACACCTTTGGAACTAACACTATTGTGACCCTACCAACCTATGGTAGCCACCTGAAAATTCCAAGGTCATAGAAGGCTACAAAATAAGAACAAATTATCTCAGTACTAGTGGGTGACCTGAAGTTAGCCTTCTACAATCAGCCACAAACAATGCTTCTAATTCCCCTCACTGGTTATCAAGAAACAAAACAAAATATAAACAGCCATCTTGACTGAATTTCAGACTGAATCAGATACTCGGTCTAGTAAAGAGATAAGTTACTTAAAACTCCATGCTCTTTACCTAAAGGGTTCTCCTGACCCCTAAGGATCAGCTACATTACCAGATCAATAAAAGTTTGGATCTTACCCAAATTACCACGCTGCCAGCCAATCCTTTAGTAACTAAAACTAAAGGTTTATTATACAAGGAAAGAAATAAGCTATAAGAAAACAATTAAAGGATTAAAGCAAATCATGTACATACAATGATTTAAAAGTCCATATACATCAAGTTTTCAGTCCTTTGTTTCACAGCTTCAGTTGTTAGAAATCGAGTCCAGAGAATGAAGACTATATATGTCTATATATATATATGAAGAGTATAGCAGATCTCAACAGGTGGATAGCTTCCAAACAAAACAAAATGGCTTCAAGAAGAGAGTTTCAGGTGACTCCTGGATAGTATGATGTGCTATGCTCCCACAGACAAGCAAAAAAATTGCCCAGTTTCTGCTGAGGACTCAAAATAGGCCTGTTAGCTCTTAAGGAATGCTTAAGCTTGTAACTGATAAAGAAGCATATGTATTTGGCCACTGTAACACTACCAATTTGAAGCTGTCCTGTCAGTCTTTCAGGTATTGTGAATAAACCTCTTCAGTATTATCTGTGCTGCCTGATTCTTGGGGAAAGAATCTTTCATGCTTCACATCAGTCTCTATGTATCGTCCAAACAACCTACAAACTTACAATGGGAAAACAAAACTTCATGGGTCTTTCTATTCAGTCACAACTCCCAGGGCTCCCTAGCTGGAAGGTCTACCTTCCTCAAGATAGACTATCCCTTCCTGTATCTTCTTTCTACCTTTCTACTGTTCCTTAAAGTGAATGCCTGTCCATTTCTCCTGGGTTTGATTGGTGAACAGATCTGGCTGGCCTGAGGCCTCTGGACTTTAAAGGGGCAGGCTACCCTCTTACAGCAGTATTTGTTTCAATGAGATACCAACTCATGATCTGGCTGAAGCAGAGCTTCCCTCCTGAGACAGCAGTAACTACAAAGGCACAGCCAATGTCAGAAAACAACAGTGTCTGAAATAATAGCAATCTCCTGCCATTTTAAACTGTATGACTAGAGGCTTGCAAATTGGCAGATATCCACATTTGTGGATCGCGGATGGATGCAGAATCTCATTTTTGTACATTTTCTATTGATTTCCACTTTATATCTGTGGCTCATGGATCAGATACAGATCCACATTTTGTATCTGTGTATGGCTCTATATATGCTATATATTACAGGAATAGAAGACGACCCTGTGAACCTTGGTGCCCATTGTGACACAGGGTCAAAACCAGGTGTGCAGCTAGGGGCATTATTCTGCAGTAGGGCAGGCTGAAGACATTCTATGTAGACAATTACACTGTCTTTATGACAGATTTTGTTTCTCTTCTTCTCATCTACCCTAACTGAATTGCCTTTGCTAGCATTTGCCCTCCTTCCCCGATATGTGAATATATACACCTCTCAATTGTAGTTTCCATTTCATGCATCTGACAAAGTGGGTTGGAGCCTACAAAAGCTTATGCCAGAAGAAATTTGTTAGTCTTTAAGGTGCCAGAGGAGTCTCATTGTTTTGCTGTACACAGTCTAACACAGGTACCCCTCTGGAACTTGAATCCATGAGGATGCAGATGGTTCCCAAGAGGGAAGATAGTCAATCAGGCATGTAACTTTAAATTCAGCTTTTGGGGTAGGCAAATTTACAGCAGCATGGGACTTTCCATAACTGTTGCTGTTTATGGAGTGGCAGTACATAACCCAGTCCACTTCTTACCATGATAGTACAATATAACCAGAGCAATACTGATTCCTATATCCTGGAACCATGGCCATTAAGGGAAGAAGAAGAAAGCGGCTCTAGAACTGACAAAGCTGAATTACCTGCGCTGTATGTTTATCGTATTACACAGTCAAACTATAGGTAAAAACATTCTGAGGACTAAAATAGCCTCAACAGAATAAAATTATAGTCCAAGCAGCAGGTCTAGTTCATACTGCTGTTATAATTCTCCAATATCTCCAAGCACCCCTTTGCAACTGAGCAACTAAGCCCATTCCTGGAAGTCTTCCTGTTATCTGTCCGCTCTGTATTCCCAGGGAGCCCCTGCTTTCTGATTCAATTAAACCCCCCTGCCCCACCAGTCTCTGCTTGAACCAGAACCAATCAGATCACACTTATCAAAAGCAATGAAAAGGCAGTGGGAGACACACATAAAGCCTTCCAGACAAGGGTGATAGGATTAAAAGAACTTCCTTAGCCTCCTCTACGTCAAAGATGGAGCAAGGAAACATCTCCATTAGCACACCAAATGGAAAACAGAGACCCTCATTTGCATCAATGATGGAGCAAGGAAACATCTCTGTTAGCATACCAAATGGAGAACCAAGCTCCAGATAGGAACCACACTGAACTCTGGGATCAGTGAAGCACTGGATGATAGGAGATCTCTGCTCCAGATGTTAATGAACCAATGCCTGCACATCCGCAGGTCAGCAGTTATCAGATCAATAGTAGTCATGGATCCTTTACTGATGACAGTCAGAACACATCTGTCTGATTGTATTGTGAGCTCCCTCGAAGGAACGTTGCCCATAGCCAGGAATGTTCAGTTCCTACTGTCCAGCCTAAACAAATCTATGCTGGTATACTCCCCTTGGATCATCATTTACCCATAAACAAATCTAGTGTCCTCCCTTGAATCATTGTTTCTTTCCTACAAAACCCCTACCCAAGTTCAAAACTCTGTTCTGATGTCTGGCTTCTAAAGATGCATCACTTCCACTGGGACTTCCCCTTTCCCTAACTAATCATGTTGGGGACTTTGCCCATTTCAAGCACTCCAAAACCTAAATTGAACAGCTCATCTACCGAGAAACCTTTGCCTGCTTCAAGCTGCACTGTTCTGGACCCTGCCACAGCACTTCCTTGACTTTCCTTCTTTCCCATCTCCCAATTGGGTTGAGGGATGGGGCAGAAAGGAGGTACTGGAATTGGAGAGTTGGTCTCTTTGACTTACTGAAACTACATTCCCTGATGCTCCCGTCAACTAATGGATCTGCTCTAAGATCAGGACCCAGCCATAATACCTAAATATTAAACAGATGAAATAAGGTCTCTTTAAACATTGTGAATATTTTCATTTTAAAAATATTATATATACAAGTTCTGCACCTGGGTAAGTAGGGTATAAAAAAGTATGATTCTGATATTTTGTATTATTAGGGGAAATGTGCTCAGGTAAAAACAATGACTCCTACTGCACATGCAAAAAAGACTATAATTAAGGTTGTGCAAACAACCTTAACTATGTCATTCCCAGAGTTTTGAGTGCTTCATTTTATAATTCTAACATTGATGTACCTATCTCTCTAGCTATCTTTGCCGCAGATGCATCTAAAAGTTTAGTATTCGAATCTTCATGCTGCTGATTGAAGATTTTTAAGCTGAGTATTCACATTGAATACCAGTTTCATACCAATGTAACTGCTTTGACTACAGTGGAATTACTGCTGATTTACACTGGTTAAATAAAAGAAGAATTAGGCTCCATGTATAAAAAAAAAGCCACATAGCTGATCAAGTTTTGTCTGGTACAACTGCACCTTTTAGAAAGGTCATATCTGTCTCATATATATATTGACACATTTTATGTTGGTAAGGACAACATGAAAGAGGTCATCTGGTAAGTGCCAATTCATGATACCATATAAATAGAGTCTATGAAATATATGCCATTTGAATGGTAGTTGCATGCCTGAAATATAGTTAATTACAGATGGGGTTGTTCAAATTTACCGCCTATTAATTTTAGAATTGTGCCTACATGAAAAGGGATGGTGGTAGCTTGTTTTTATATATAATATTAAGCCTGTGTTTGATGAAAGAATGCTCATTTGACATTCAATAGCTTTCAACCTTCTAAGTTACTCCACAGCTAAATAGTCACAGTGTTATTGTGTTATGATTACTAATTTAGGGCATAGTCACAACTAACAGATGTTTTCCTCTTCGTTGTCAAGCAATTAAAGGATTCTGCTGGAGCTGAATTTTGCATTTGGACTGTAAAATGACCAAACTGGTTCCTCAAACCTTTTGACTCATGAAAATTGTCTATTAAATCCAATTATCAACATGAAATCAACATCTGTGTCTGAGACAACAGATTAATGAAGAATTATTGGCAGATTATATTTATTTTTTGGTTGAGAGGCACTTTAATAAAGAACATAGTAGCCAGGCTATATTATAGTGGATAGGGGGAAGATCTCCATAATTGCTAATAATTGTATAGAACTCCAGTTTTACACTTAGTTCCAGACACACAACATTTTTCTCCTCATCAATCAAATATCGAGTTTGCATTCACTAGACAAGGAGTCAATGTGTAATTCAATTATTTGAAAATAATTCCATTAATGTATGTGGAAAAAAAAACAATAAAACAGTGGATGCAACAATAAAATTAACTGTATTGATCAACTCTTTGTGAAGATGAAAGTACAGAATAGAACATTATGACTCAGAGTTACTATTTTGACTTTCAGGTAAAGAGATGATGAAAATCGCTGTCAAGCTTTACAAAGACAAAGGGTGTGCTTGCAAATTTTCTCTGCAATTTACCAAAACTTGCATTTATTTGTGTAATCACGCATCAGCACAAAGAAATCAGGGGCCAAATGTCAAAGACTATACTGAGGCAAAACACCCATAGATTCGAATGGGAGTTTTACATAAGCAAGACATGACTGAGAACTTAAGGATTTGACCTCATGTAACTTTACATCTAGTTACCCATTTATGTAAGTAATTACTATATATGAATTCACCTATATAGACATTTTGCCTGTTCTCAGATGGATAAGAATTCTGAAAAGTAGGTGCTGCAGACAGAACAGGTACAGTCTCCCTTTTGTGGTTGCATCTGTTGTGCTCACATTTGACCTTCATGTCTAGGTGACAAATAAGAGTGTCCCCTAACCTCTCTCTAAGACAGCTGTTCTTAACTACTGTGTTGCAACACAAAAGTGTGTTGTGGCACAGTGGTTCAGTGTGTTGTCTGAAATGAGCCTGCCATCAATGGCCTGAAGAGAACTGCAGTGGCAGGCTGATTTCACGCTGCTGGCCCTTTAAGATATAGCATGGCAGCGGCTCTCTGCAAGAGCTGCATGGCTCTGTTTTGTCCACAATAGAGGCTGCTGGTCATGCCTCCCACTACCAAAAATCCCTTCCCAGGGAGAATTTCTTGATTGGCGGGACCCACTGCAACTTGCCCTGCCACTGAAATTCTGGTGCTGGGGAGGAACTTTGGCATATCACACATAGCTAGGAGCCCTCCCAGCTGTGTCACAACAGTGAAGGGGTTGAGAACCCTTGCTCTAAAACACAACTAATGACGCCAAGATGTATTGTGTTAATTTAATAGATAATTTAATTGTAATTTTTGTAGCAATTTGTAGAAGGGTTTATGTGGTAGGGGACTGACGGGAACATGAAGAATTGTTCCTCCACAAAGTACCGGCACATAGTCAAGCTAAAGGAAAGGCAATACTACTGAGACAACAGAACACAGTGCATCATATACCACCATTTTAAGACAACTTCTATATTATACCAGATAAACATTCACTTACACTTTGTGTCCAATCACAGTGAACTCATTTGCTATTCATTGAAACATCCATCAAAGATCAAAATAGATTCATTTGTTATTCATGATGTTGCCACATGCATATCTGCAGAGCTTTGACTGTATTTGGTATTTTATTGAAATACTGTACAGTTAGAAATAGATATGTGTATTAACCTGTTGAATGCCACCACTAATGGCATTTCTGAAAGCCATGGTTCAGCAATTCACTCAAATACAAGCTTAAGTAAGTCTACACTTGAATCCCACTGACCTCATTAGGACTTTAGCATACACTTAACTACATACATAAATGCTTTGTTGAACAGGGATGGATATAAGCACATGCTTAACTTTAATCAGGCAGTTAAGTGCTTTGTTGAAACAGAAATTTAGACCAAAAATTTCATAGACGTTTGAAAAGATAAACATATTTATAAAGGTAATTTTTTTTTAAAAAGTCACTTGAAATGTTATTTTAAATCCCAAAGCATTCCCACCCCCCAATTTTGCTCTTAACATGTGTTTTTGAATCTTTCACATGCTTTGGACAATTCCATGTGAGATCATTTTTCTTCAAAGACTGTCAATTTAATACTATTGACAGTGTAAAGTAGCTTACATCTTTTTAATAAGAAAAATATGTTTAATTCTCAGCTTGTCTGAATTAGAATAATGTGGGTTACAGAATCATTATGAGCAAAATATTTATTCAACTAGGAAACAGAGAAAAGAAAGTGCTCATACAGGTTAAAAGTAGTCATATTATGCAAAACTGTATTTTTCTATTTCCTGACATTTCATTGCATTTTATAGCTGTTCAATATCCATAAATAATGTAAGGAATAAACTTAATAAAATTAAGATTCCACTTTTTTTCTAAGGTGTTATGACTTTTGTTTATGCTTCATTTTAAACACCTGTTCTCATGAGCTATGCTGTGTAACAAATAAGGCTAAAAGTAAAGTAAAAATCTTCAGAGAATAAGGAGTGGAAAATATGAAAGTAAAAGAAAATACTGTTTAACCTTTAGATAAATGAAAGCTGATTGACAGTAAATCTTAATGCCAATAATATATTTGTGAAAGTGGTCATAAGATTTGCAGAAGTGAATGTCTTCTGCTCAGAAATATTAGTAAACATCATATTAAAAATCTAGTTAAAACTAGAATGGGGTGGAAATATTTAGACAATTGGGGGGAGATGTTAGAGAATGCTGATTGGTCAAAACTGAAACTTTTTACAGGTGAGGATAGGTTTTAACAAATTACTTTATTTAAAAGAATAACCAAAGTTTAAAATAAATTCAAAATTGATGAGTATTTTACTATTTTTAAATTATATTCTTTGGTTTCCCAGTTCAAAATGACTTCTCATTTAAGCAATGTAAACTAATTATAGGGAAAGATAAAAATGATCACAAACAAAGATTTCAGAATTATTGAAACAAAAATATATTGATTGACCTGAATAAAAAATAATTCCAAATTTTCTGTTCTCAAACATTTTCAAGACTGACTTTTAATCACAGTTCAATCTTTTCTATCTCAAAAATATTCATGGGATGGGAAAGCCACTTCCATCCATCGCTAGTTAAAATGCAAAGGAGAAATATCCTGCCTCTGATAACAATTTTAGGCCCTGAAACAGAAAAACACTAAGGCATATGTGGTTCTGTAGCCTCCTACACTGGCAGGTGAGGAGCAGCATCTTAGCAGAACCTGCTTCTTCTGTCAAATTGCTATCCATGATGTGCGAAGCATCCCACTACACCTGTGCATGGCTATGATGGCCAGATCACAAAGCAGCTATTTGTTGACATAAATTTCATGTGCTCTGTCACGGTTGAGGCTAGGAAAAGGGAAGATTGTATGTGTACAAAGGGATGGGGTGGTATGAAATCCTGACTTCATTAAATTAATGGCAAAGCTTCCACTAATCTCATTCATTCTTTGCTATGTGTCTGTGCATGTGCACAAACATACACACACAAACTCACTCATTGCCCTTTTCCTTGAGGAATGGGAAGATCTGGGCAAGAAGCAGCTTTAAACACTTAACAGATCTCCAAAGGATCCATGGCAATGGAGACTGCCTGGTAGACACGATAAATCAGTGTGTCTCTCTTCTAGTCAAGCTGACCTGGGCACCTCCCAGATTGTCCCTACTCATTTTCAGAGTGGTACCAGCAGCATCAGTTTCCCCATTTGAGAAGGTGTTGAAAATTACTTGCAGTGTTGTGCTTTTCCTTCAGATGGTGTGACAGCATTAGACAGATGTGGTATAACACATACATAGGGTAAGTCATTTCAATAAGCCTCTTATTCAGGAAGAGCTTCTGAGAAGTTCACTAAATTTAGGTTACTGAAGCTAAATTGCAGACTCAAGACTTCACAGACGTGTATTTTTTTGGTCTAGGCTTTAGTTTAGGTAACCTGAAATTCAATACCATTTGCAAATTAACTTTTAGTAAGATAAACATTTTTTTTGTAATTAATATTAGTTTCAAAGAGCAATAAAACACAAAATAAATGAAAGATGATTATGTCATAATGTTTCAGAGTGAAAATTAATGGATTTAAAATCATTAGGAAGTAACAAGTCTAACGGCAACATTATCACAATGTCACGAGCTTATATAATACTATACTACTTTGAAAAAGTGATTTTAGTACAAAATAGATATTGGTCCATAGCACAGGTCTTTATCAATTTGCCACTCACATTTTATTCCAAATTAACCAATCAGTGACAGTTCAACTAAAAATAATTTTAAAATTAGAAATATAGAAATTTGAACAATTACTGATGTAACAGAATGTCTACATTGCCCTCTTGGATACTGATATGTTATCATTAAAAGTGTTCCTTTCATATATGCACACACAAACATCTCACATTAATGCCAAGGATGCATGTTGGCTCTGTTCATGCAAAGACATATGCATGTGCTCATTAAGAATAATTAATTCCACTAAATTGATGCTATTCATGTGCTCAGAATTATTTAGATGTCCATGTTCTGCTAGAACAGTGCTCATATAAAGAATAATGTTGGCCAACCAGAATGTAAAATGTGCTTTGTTTCATATATTTATAGCACAATAAAAAAAGTTATTTTTTTAGTGGTTGTATATGATTCAATTTGTTTACTATTACTGTGGGTTTAATTTCAGAACCCTATTCAGTAAATCTTCAGCTACCAATATGTTGGAATACCCTAATTCCACTCAGTATAAGCAATTATGACCATCCATTCTGTGTTCTTACTAGGATCTCTTGTTTTCCCATATACAGTTCTGTTGCCTTTGAGAAGTTTACATAAGGCTTCTTAGTTCATGGACATGAATGTCCTAGGCTGATTTGGTTTCATTTTATTTTTCTTTACATGATGCAATTTCTCTTTTTTGTAATGTACAGTGTTTCTGTAAAGTCTCTGCACATTCTTTAAAGGTTTTATAACTTTTAAATAGTTCATTAAACAGCAATATAAACTTCAGCTTGGTTCAGTACCTGGAGAATGAAACAACTATATAAATCTTTAATCTCTGTATCCATTCCTATTTGTTATCAATAGCAGTTATGAGACTGAATTAATCATTTTTTTGAGTTGTGTGTCTGTATAATTCTAATGAAGCAGTTAACAAGACTCTCTGGTCATTCAGTTCCTTATGATATACTTTGAATGGGTTAACCTTGAAGATTCTCATTCCAGTGCCTTTTTAAAATACATACATTAAAATGATTGACTTGGTCTTTGGTATGACAGATTCTGAACTGATAATTAATGCATGCATCAAAGCTCTATTTTTAATCAACAATCATTATTTAAAATAAAATGAATTTGTGATTATGAAACGCTGGCAACAGAGATGTTCTTTTTAAGACTAATGTTAACACGTCATTTCAAGGGTTGTGTTCAAAGTTCACATCACATTTCTGCAGAGTTATACTGAAAGTTTTAATGAACTTCTTGCTTATAAGTTTGAGTTCCCATCAAAAAGGTTTTAAATGATTGCCTGGATTTAACAGCTAAATATCCTAACAAATATTACAAACCAATATTAAATATTTATAATATTAACATTTCATTTTATTTATTTGAACTGAATCGTAAAAAAAGGAAGTTGCCTTAAAGTTTAACACAGGCTCTTGTGAAAGACTGGAACAACATCCCCATTAGATTTATTATTATTATTTCTTCCTAAGGTTCACCTTTTCCCTCCAACTAGCACTCATTCTTGGACAATTTTTGATGGATAGTAATTCAGATGTATAGACATGTCACTTTCACAGCAAACTCTGGGCTTCAGTATACACGTCTTGGTCAAAACTTTCACTTTCCATTGCTATTGTACCTCTGTGTTTTATCTATAGCTACTGCTGTTGCAGACTTGAAGGGTTCCTCTTCCACACATGCAAAATGCCTGGACCAGATAAGGAGGAGAAAGAAAAGGACTCAGGATGACCTATTTAGTGAGATCCTGGAAATCACTGTTATATCAGACGATGAACTGAGGTTTTGGAGAGTGAATATTATGGACTGTATGGTGAAGGGAAGAGCAGACAGGATAAAGTTGCGGAAGTCACAGCAGGAAAAAGGGAGGAAGATATGCCAGGACATAATGGAGCTCCTCCGGCCACAAACATAGATGTTGCATATTCTTGTAGATCAACATGTTCAACATAATGGTATCACCTCCATCTGTAATCAGTGGAGAACTCCATTACAGCACCTCCCTCTTACAATACAACACCTCCCCTC
Source organism: Pelusios castaneus (assembly GCA_007922175.1). Lineage (NCBI taxonomy): Eukaryota > Metazoa > Chordata > Testudines > Pelomedusidae > Pelusios > Pelusios castaneus. The sequence goes on along the minus strand of ML685780.1, from coordinate 12,459,339 downwards.
AACAATACACCTTGCATCATGTACTGCATCCCTACCCTTGCCATTCTACATCAATGAACATTAAAGACAACCACAGCTTCACATACACTGACCTGTCAAAGGCACAATTGCTGTACATATAGCGAAAATGGCCGTGAATGTTCTTTCCCATTGTTAAGTTCTGCTCCATAAATTTATTAAGTTTTTAATGTATTTGCTTTTAACTTGCACAGATTTTTTTTCCAGTCTTTTCATTGCTCAATAAAATTCCATTGTTTGGAAAATAATTCATCTTTATTAGTTCACAGCATATGCTGCAGAAATCCTAGTGGTACTGAAAGCTTCCACTTACTTATTATCATACAATATGACAACTCATAGGATCAGTGACAAACACAATGTAATAATCATAAATATACAGCAAGCACCACAAGATTAATTGATGCTTGACAGTGTTATATTCATAGATGTACATCAAGCACCATGCAACTCCTAACAGCCCCCAAAAGAGCAGGGCTGGGTAAAGCACAGTACACCACACTGAATTACTATGGCTCACTGATAAAGTGCTCTATAAAATCATCTCTGAGCTGTGTAACTTCACATTGAGCTCTTGTAATAGCACTTGTGTCTGGCTTTTCAAATTCAGCAAACATCTGTCCAACTTCCGCCCTCCACCTAGGTGGCAACTTTTCCTCCTTTGCTTCAAATACACCATGCAGGCAACGATAACCATTGCAATTTCTTTTTCCCATTGAGACCCAACCTGGTGAGTAAACAATGCCAAACTTCCTTCAATCTACCAGAAGCACATTCAATGTCATAATGGACCTGCTGAGCCAACAGCTGAATCTTTCCTTGATACCGTTACCGTGGCTGATGTATTACTTCATAAGCCAAGAGAACAAGAGGTAAGTTAGGTTCCCTCCCCCTACACCCCCAGGATTTCTACTGGCAATTCAACATTGCCAAAGGTAATCTATTAACTGGGAAGGAAAGATGTATCTCGCTAATTTCTGAACCATCCTGTGTTTTTACAAATGTGAGCCTCATTCACCTTCCCTGACTAGCCAACATTTATTCACTGACATTGATGTCAATGAAGTATCCCTGGTGATCCACCAGTGTTTGCATCATCATAGAAAAATAGCCCTTCTGGTTGTACTCTGAGGAAAGATGGTCTGGTGCCACATTGGAGATATGAATGCCATCTATTGATCCTTGCAAATCCATTCACTACATCCTGCACATTGCCAGGTGTCTTAATCCTGTGTAGCAGAAGACATTTAATGGTGCTGCTCACTTGCATGACAATGGCCCCATTAATGGATTTGCTAACTATAGAATGATTTCCCACTGACCAGCAACAATGCGGCATTTTAAATTTCCACAGTGTTATCACTAGTCGATTTTTCATTGTCAGTGCAGCTCTAATTCTGGTGTCCCTGGCTAGATGGCCAGGCAAGCCCATCAGACAGATCCAGGAATGTGGCCGTGTGCATCTGAAAGTTCTGTATCACTGCTTACCATCCCAAGCTGCAGTTACAATAGAATCCCACCAGTTAGATCTCATATATTGGGTACAGATGTTGCACTCCATCGTCAGCAGCTGCTCCATGAATAACACCAACACCTTTGAATTGGTTTTCACTGTGTCCCATCACAATATGTTCTCCACAAAATTGTCATGTTATTCACAGATGCACTTCTTTTTGCAGGTCTGCACATATGAGAGGCTCATACATCCTGTACTTCTAACACATGACAATGGTGAATGGCTGTGCAGGTTCAATGCTTCTATCAGTGATGACAGAATGTGAAAAAAGGATGCACCAGTTTACAGGATTTTTTAAAAGAGGTGTGAAATTTATGAGAAATAGATAACATAAGATGAAGACAGTTGCATAGTGAGAAGTTGAACCCTATATCACTCATTTCTGATCCACCAAACATTGCCAGAACTTCTCAAAAGTTGCATGAGTTGCATGGTGTCAAGTTGAATACTGCGTAGTTACCCATGGTGCACTGCACTGTGCATTGACTCAAGCACTCCTGGTGAGTACACACAGTGCTGATGCAAAGATCCGAGTATTCATGTTCAAAAGTTTATACTGTAGACATGCTCTAAAGGCCATGTGATCCGCTCTGCATTGTATGTGTGACAGGGGTAGGAGTGGTCAAACATATTTAAGTATAAACCAAATGTTGCCTGGAAGTGCAAAAATAGGAAAGCAGAGGCTACTAAACAAACTCCATTGACTCTCAGGCTGGTCAGTAGTGTTGGTGTCAGCACAATATAGCTGCTTCCATCAATGGAAAAGCCATGAGATAGATAGGAGAACAGAAAAGAAAAAACAAAGACATCTTGGAAAATGTCTACAGAGCCAAGGTGCTTATAAGTACAAGGTAGCCTAAATTAACACCTGGTTCAAGATCACAAAGAATATTGTTAGCTAGTAGGAAACAACTCTGATTTCTGAAGTCACAGTCTGGTATCTAGGCATTAATCACTCTGAACCAACTTCAACCCTACTGCCTCTCAGCTGAAGTGGAATTAGCTATGTGTATTGAGGGCAATGGAATTAATGAGAAATGAATTTAGTACACTCACTCTAACACTTTTTAAGACATCACTTCTTATGTAGCCTCATCTGAAAGATACAAAATCTGAAACCAGTGTTCCATAAACTGGCCATAGAATATGAAAATACCAGTAAACCCCCGATTCTCTAAAGAATTGCCCAGCTCAGTTCCCGGGCTCCTGCCGACAGCAGGAGCAGCTGGGGGATCGGGGGGCGGCAGAAGCTCCGGCGGAACTTCTGCCGTCC
>ML685780.1:12401087-12456132 GCA_007922175.1 Pelusios castaneus | reverse complement strand
CCAGGCCTCCCTCCAGCCCCTTCCCAGCCCCCTTACCTGGCCGGAGGCTCGGAGGAACGGCCGGCAGAGCCGCTTCTGGGCCAGGCCGCTCCGCCCTGAGTACTCTCTGTCTGAGCGTGCTCAGGGCGGGAGATTTGAATCTCCCCAGCCCGGCCAGCAAGACATGGATTCAGCTGCTGCGCGCGCACAGCTGTGTCAGTTATATGCGCGCGCAGCAGCTGCGTCCCCGCCGTGCTTATATACAACTCTCGTTTAGTTATATAGATCTGCACATTTTCTTTTCCATCTATTGTAAAGGAATGTGTGCACTGATTGGTGGGCTCTGACACAAGATATTAAACTATCATCTTAAAGAAATCATGCATTGGAAGGCTCAGTTTTTAAACCAAATATTAGGGAGGAATTATGGTATATGAGCAATGGATATGGAAACTCCTGAAGGCAGTGCCTGACTCAGAAGCACTGGGCAAGTACAGGTCAGCAAAAATCACTTCAATGCCCGAAGCAATCTGAATGGGATAATTCAGAGGAGGAGAGAGAATGAGACAAAGGCAGCACAATGGAACTGAGACTAGAAAACATTCCTGGGAACAGAGCAGCAGTCAAGGAATCCTTCTCACTCTAATTACATCCCCCATCCTAGTGCCTCTCCACATTACTACGTCCACAGGACACTTATCACCCCAGACAGCTTGTGCTCCCTCCTCAGTAATGGGTAGGAGGTAACATAGGGTACAGCATCTGATCCTTCCATGATGACACAGTGAATGGTATGTGGTCATAGTGCTTTTCATGCCCTTCAGTTGTATGGAAGCTGATACCACTGTGTGCATTTCTTGCTATCTCTGAGCATCTGAAGTAAGATTATGACTAACTTCTCATGAAATATGGGCACAAAGGTTAAAAACATTTCCTGCATTCTCTTCCTCTCTCCACTCCATGTATTTGTTTGTCTAAGTCTAGGAAAACTCCAGCTCACTGGTTCTCAACCATGCCTATACAATGACTAGGTCTACAAGGCCAGGTCTACATTAGAGATTTTACAGAGGCACAGCTGCATTGATAGAACTACCCTAGTGTAAGACTGCTAGTCACTATGGCTATGTCTACACTAGAAAAAGTTAGGTCAACTTTGTTAAGTCAACTTAATAAGGTCAATTTTAAGTTAACTTAACAAAGTGGACTAAGTCGACTTAACTTTAAGTTCTTATTAAGTCATCTTAAGCTTTCATTCAGTCGACTTAAAGAATTTCTTAAGTCGACTTAATGAAAGTCTAGTGTAGACAGGGAGTAATTAGGTCAATTTAAGGGTCCTTAAGTCGACTTTAATTGCTAGTGTAGACATACCCCATAAGCTTATGAGAGAAAATGGTCTCCCTTAGACATAATTAATTTACCCCTAACAAATGGTGGTAGTACTGTCCACACTGGTGTTTATGCCGATATAACTTATGTCATTCAGGAAGGTGGTTTATTCACAACCTGAGTGACACAAGTTATATTGACATAACTCATAGTGTAGATGTAGCCTGAATGCTACAGAACAAATAAGATGTGGGACAGTGCTCCCACAATTCATTAAGGAGGACAGATCATTGATGCAGAGCAATTTGGACTGTTTGGTAAACTTGGCACAGTAAAACACACATTGTTTGAATATGATGAATTGTTATATGCTTAGGAAAAAGCTGGTTTACAAGATGGGGAACTATACCCTGGGAAGCAGTGGTTCTGAAAGATATTTGGGGTATATGTGAGGATGGATAATCAGCTGAACATGAGCTCATAGTGCAATGCTGTGGGCTAATATGATCCTTGAATAGTAAACAGGGAGAACTCAAATAAGAATAGAGAAGTCTCTAATTGACTATGGTGCAACCATTGTTGGAATACCGTGTCCCTGTTCTGGTGTCCAAAATTCAAGAAGGATGTTGATAAATTGGAGAGTGTTCAGAGAAGAGCCACAAGATACTCAAGGAGCTCAATCTATTTAGTTTAACATACTACAAGGTAATATATATATAAAAGAAATTTGATACTAGATAGCATGTCAATCTAGAAGACTAAGGAATAACAAGTTCCAATGGCTGGAAGCTGAAGCTAGATAAATTAAGACTAGAAATAAGATGCCATTGTTAACAATGAAGTTAGTTAAGCATTTGGACAACTTGCCAAAAATTGTAGTGGATTCACTATCAATAGCACTTTTAAAATTTATATTGAATGTTTTTTTCCTAAAAGATATGCTCTAGTTGAAACAGAAATTAATTCAGGGAGGACCTATACATGTATTATACAGGTCAGACTAGAACATCAGAATGATTCCTTCTGGCTTTACCATCTTTGAACTCCCACATTCAGTCTGAAAAAGAATCTACATCAAACAGAAGTTATGGTCTTGATGCAGGAATTGCTAGATAAAGTTAATCTAGGATATCTCACTAGAGCATCATAATGCCCCCTTTTGGTCTTAAAATCTATGAAAGGAAAGGACGTAATGAACCATCTACACCTGATTGCAGTCCCCCATACCTTGGTAGTGAACTCATTCTTTAGCTTGTAATACATATGTATTCAATCACATTTTTCTTTTAACAAATTAATGTCAAAGTTCTGAGATTTGTAACTTAATTTACAGTCTCTCACAATGTCATTCCACAATGCCAAATAGCATAACTTTTTAGCCAGAGAGTGCTGCCAGAACTTTAACATGGACTGTTACATTATTATTAATTTATTTTAATTGCATCTCAATTTATGCATGCAGACAGACACTTTGCACCATGTTAATGCTTCTGATCTTGAGCAGAAAAAAGAATGGGTACAGTTTTTCTTTAAGAGATTAACTAATATTACCAATTACCATAACTGATGAGTTGAGTGATTCTTGCAATGCAGCTGTTACTCCTGAAGACCAAAATAAAAAGGCTGAATAGCTGATGCTGAAGGATTACCGGAATACGAATAAGACTGAAGGACGAGGACAACATTTCAGTTCTGGTAACTAGAGGCTGAAAGAGAAAATTTAACACCTTCTACAGATACTGTTGCAATATCTGACTCTGACTTTTGATGAAAAAATCTAAGCAGAAATCTTTTCTGTCTTGTGCTCTCAACACATTCCCTTCTCATGCTTATCTTTTGCCTTTTTCTATTTTCACAAATCAGATGTTATGATGTTTAAAAGAAATCCATAAAAACACACAGGTAAAATCTGCCTTCTGTTATACCAAGGAATACTTGTTCACATCGGTGGCATTACCCAAGAGAGGGTTTTGGCTCACAGAGCCTCAGAGTAGTTCCTGTTCTTTTTAATTTTTTACTAATCACATTTTAATCTCAGTTTCCTTCTTCCTCTTTCACATGCCTCCAAAATAAAACTAGGCAAAACAGAGCTGAACAATATGCATTACAATACTCAAAAAGTGAATTAAATATGGATTTCAAGTATTCTCTACATCTCGGTATCAGACTTTAAGGGCCAGTCTATATTAGGGAATTAGCACGGTGAGATTAGTGCAAATATCTAAATGTAGATATGTTGCACTGGCACCAAATTGAGTTTTATATAAGTGTGGCTTAATCTGGTAATTACTGGAGTCAGATACACTGGTATTACCCCCACATCATGCCAGTATGATGTGCCTACATTAGCTGCATTGATTTTCTTCCAACAGTGCAAATTTCTCCAGCATGAAAAGGATATTTAAAAAAAAAAGAGAGATATTTTGGCAATATTTCTCAACACTCCAAGCATCTCTGCTCAGCTGCTGATCACATGGACAGTGATTCCTCCTATGAACATGTATTACGCCTCACAAAAGTTGCTTTTTTACTTGACTTGTTTTGGATTTGCTTGGTTTGGATTTTCATTACAAATCCAGAAATTCAGGCCAGGTTCATAAACGCATCCTGATCTTAGCTATGCCAGTTCTAATCAGAATGTAAATGAGATGTGTAAGGATGAGGTCAACAGTCTGCAACACACACATACAGATATTGCCCTTCTAAGACCGTGCAACAGTTTCTCTCAATGGATGTGATGTTATTTTTGGTTGGGCTCTAGATTAGTTTTTGTTTAATTTCTGTTCCAACTCAGCATCAACGATCCTACTAATACAAGGATTGACAGTTTCTCATTTTATTTTTCCTTCTCATTGACTTTTTTTTAAAAATTATTTTTAAAGCTACTGGCACTTTATTTCTCTTATCTATTTTCTTCAGTGGCCTAGCTGATTATATTTTTGAGCCAGTCTTGTTTTAAGGAGAAAGGCTACCATAGAAGAGTCACATTCCAATTTGTCACAAATTAAATTTTCATGTTGACAAGTCCTAAGATTCAATCTACACTGAGAATGCTCTAACCTGGAATGGCAGGTGCAGATTTTCATGTAATTGCTTTTGTGGGTTGTGCCATGGTGCTGGGCAGCGGAACTGAAAAGAAGGAGATTAGCTGCAGTGTTTTCAGTGTTCCCACTGCTGGCACCCAAGCTGCATGGAGAGAGAAGCAGTGTCTCTCCAATGCAGGTGGAACAAGAGTCAAACCCTGATGTGGGAGATGACAACAGATGGAATACATGAGGACAAAGAGACTGGGGTGATTAGGATTGGCTGGGCCAAGATATGGGACTGTAGGGAAAAAAACTGGGCTGGGGGCTCTGAGAGTCAATGGAGTAGGTGGAAGACTTGGATTGGACAGGGAACCAACCAGGGAGGAGATAGGGACCATCTGAGCAAGAAGGCAGGCTAGGCTGAGGTAAGAAGACTAAGATGTGGATGGGAGTTGCACAAGAAACCTTACTTCTGACATTTTCCTCTATATTTTGAATGCCTGAGTTTGCAGTCTTAGCATTCTATTAACATAGAGCACCAGTAAGCCACCATCAGCTAGTATAGGAGCATAGGATTCTTTGAAAACAAAAAAGAAAACAGCAGTTAGCTAAAATAAGCCACATGAGCTAAACAATACAATGGACTCTGTATAAATAATACTTTTTTCTATTATATTTATATTTTGTTCTGATTTATTCTTATTTGAAACTTGATATAGTCAGTATAGAGTTCCTTTGTTATTTTCTCTCCTCCTTTGACCCTGAACTAACCTTACTTGAGGGTAGACAATAATTAGTGTCCTTATTTTAAAAAATGAATACATATTTCTTAAATAATATACAAATTTACTTTAAAATTTCCATTTCAAAGGATCAGTAAATTAATGTGTAAGCCATAAAAGCTGTTCACCCTCCAATCTGGCTTTATCAAAAGATTGGCGGGGGCAGCAAAACTCGCAAATTAGAAGAGTGATTTAATGTGAGAAGCAGGCTCACATCAGATGAAAGCATTAATTCTTTCCAGGTTTTATTATCTCTATCCCCAACACACAGGTGAAATTATGGTGAAAATATAATAGGTTCAACATCAAACTCACAAAATTAAAATGATGGTCACTTGAATGAATTCAGGACTTTGATGACAGACTCAGAAAAAATATTGCTAGAAAAAACCCCTTTGAATTAATGATGGACCATCCTAAAGTAACGGCCAGGGGTGGGGTGGAATGCTTGCAGGATGCTGCATGTATGAACCCTACTTTTTTCCTCTGAATATCAGGGTGTAAAGTTATGAGTGTTTACATTATAAACCTTTGTAATTGTAAACTCACCAAACAGGAAAAGAAACATTAATTAAGGTAAAGTGCTTGTCTTACACACAAGATGGTCCATTGCAGACAAATGAGGCGCTGTGTAGCTACAAAAGACAGACACCTTGTTCATTACATTCCTCATTTTCTCTAGGAAGGAGGGCTACTTCTCCATGGTGCTTCAGGCACTTGTGGATCACAGGGGGCGTTTCACGAACACAAATGTGGGGTGGTCGCGTAAGGTACATGATGCTCGTATTTTCCGAAACACAGGCCTGTAGCAGAAGTTGCAGGCAGGGACCTTCTTCCCCAATGATAAAATTACTGTTGGGGATGTGGAGATGCCCACAATAATCAGAGGAAACCCAGCCTACCACTGATGCCTTGGCTCATGAAGCCCTATACTGGTAATTTGGATCGAAGCAAGAAGCGCTTCAATTACAGGTTAAGCCAGTGCGAATGACCATGGAGTGCGCCTTTGGGTGCCTAAAAGGCCGCTGGCGCTGTTTGTAGGGGAGGCTAGACTTGAATGAGGACAACATTCCAGCCGTCATTGTGACGTGTTTTGTCCTGCATAACCTCTGTGAAAATAGGGGAGAGAAATTTTCCCCTTCATGGGACATGGGGGCTGAGCGGCTAGAGTCTGCCTTCCAGCAGCCAGCCACTAGGCATATCAGTGGGGCACAGCTGAGAGCCATCTGCATAAGAGAGGCACTTAGGGAGCATTTTAGTCATGGGGACTTATAGGATGCATTGTATCACTGGGTTGTAGTGTACCTGCACACTACTGGGTGCTGATTATTGGGGGGAGGAAAGGTGCGGGGGGGGAGGGTGCCAACATGTCCAAAGGAGCTTTTGTAGTGGTTGTGGAATCCCCGCTCAGGATTGCCTCCAGCTCCTTGTCAAATCAGCATGTAACCGGCACTGAGCCAGAGCACCGGTTTACCTCTCTGGCTCTGTGGTACGTTATTCTCAACTCCCTCACCTTCGACCTGCACTGAAGAGTATCTCTCTCGTTCCCCTTTGTTGCCATGGCCAGAGAAATCTGGCCAAAAATATCAAAATTTCACCTGTTGCCACATAACTGTGCCTGCATAGCAGACTCTCCCCAGATGCCGATGAGATCAAGCACCTTGGCTGTGGTCCACACTGGAGCACGTTTGCCATGTTAAGCCGCCATTTCTCTTGGAGAACACATCTGCATTCCACACCAAACAAACAGGAAGAGCAAACAATTCAAAAATTCCAGGGAATGATGGGAGGGCGGGTACAGTCACATCACAGCCACAGAGCACAGGAGGAAGTGCAGAAGGGATGGAATTAGAATTCTGGGACATTTCCAGAGACTTCAGATTGCGTGGCAACCATACACACATGAACTATCCCAGAACAGCTGTTCCACAGCAGCCGCTACCACCCTCGTTTTGATGGTTTACATGTTGCTCGGTAAGACAACTGTTGCCGTGCAACAACATGGATTTGTGTGTTGACGCTGTCCACGTTGTCGTGCAATAACTTTGTAGTGTGTATAAGGCCTAAATCTTAGCAGACCCTTTTGAAGTCCAAAAATGTTCAGATGAAAATAATAGAAAGGAAATGTTAAGCTCTATTCACCTTTACCCTTTCTGATTCTAGTCAGAGTTGGAAACAGAAGTGCCAAAATATTGTGAGAAAGTTTTTTCTTGCAAAATTCCATAGGTGTAGATTCAAGAGTGTCTGAACTTCTGATAATGTTTGGATGGGCTTCCAAATGGAATATTTCATGTTTGACCATCATTCGTTATTATATTATAAAATATTATTAGAGGTGGACAACATTCTTCACACAATTTTTTTTTGTTCATGTGTGAATAATGCATGTTGGGTGTCATTGGAACTTTTGGCAAGTTTGGGTCAACGTTGCAGAATTATTTCAATTGAAAAATAAACCTAAAAGGAATTCAGTGGGCGAGGAGTGAGGGGTCAAAATGTTTCATTTAGACACTTTCAAAATCAATAATTTCATTTTTGGTTTAAAATTTTATTTTGTTTCAAAATATCATTTAATTTTATTTTTAAAATGTTCAAAATAAAAAAGAATCAGCTTGAATGTAATGTTTTGATCAACCTTCAATTATTTCAAACTATCCCATTCTCTGCAAATTAAAAATAAATGTTTTCAGTTTGACCTGAAGCTATTTTTTAAAAATATTTTTTGAATTGATAGTGAACCAAAAAAGAAATGCTATTCAACCAATTTTAATTATTATGAACATTGTTATATAACTACCTATTAGGCTTTGATGGACCAAGACATTTTTCAACATTGACTTCAGTTCATTTTATGCTTTCATAAGATAAGCAATTTTATTTGAGTGAAAACAGGTCTTGAGCATAATTGGCAATGCTGCAATTTGGAGAAAGTGAGTTTTATTGAATGTGTCACACAGCTATAATAAGCGGTGTCAGTAGACTTTACCAAAGTTTCCAATATCAGTTCACAACGATGTTTACATAAGACTTGTCTACCTTATTGGTCCAGGCTTTTTTGAAATGTGACTGTTTAACACAAGAAGGGAAAATATTGTACCCCAAAGGCCAGACTGATGTGATTCAAATGAAAATGCTTAACAAGAACAATATTAGCAAACAAATGCATTTTTTGAGGTGCTAAACTAGGCTAACAGGAAGTTAAATGAGATCCAAATCCAAACCAGATTGAAGTAAATGAAAATATTTCTACTTAGTTCAACTGACTTTAGATTGGGACTTTAATAACAAAGTGAGAAGGTCTTTCCTCTGGATTTTTATCTTCATTAGTACATCACATACATTGAATTTTTTTCTCAGATTCTGATCCAAAGTGGATTGGGGATCTTTTCAATTGCTTCAATGGTCCTTAGAGTGCTCACATTTTCCACATATTATTTCTGTGTAAGTCTTCTTTCTTTTAGACTAATTCCGGAGATTTTTGGCTTTTAAAACTAAAGTAAATAATTTTAATAAGCAAATGTAACCAGGACAGGAAAGCCACTACTTTCTTCTCTTTTAAAGCCTCCTTCCTTCCCTTCCTATCTCTAGCCAAATGTGTAGCTGTATGCATGATTCTAGTGGAAACTTACCCTCATGGTAGTTGAGTGGAATAGCTGACTTCTAAAGCTGATACTTGTTCTGGTGTTCTTTTTTGCTCTATGAACACTTCTGATTGGAATGATATTAAAGAGGACACATTTCCCTCTACCAGCTCTCAAAATTGAGAGCTCAGATCTCCTAGCTTCTGTTTACTTGGAGATAAAAAATTCCTGAAATGAACATTAAAAAATGATCTAATATTATTCTGTTGCATTCATAAGGCATGGGATAAAATACTGCACAACTCCAGGTGATATTGACTCCAGGAGTTCTATGCAGCACCAGCATGGCTGCGACTATAGTCACTTAAATTATATTAATGAAATTGAAACAAATATTAAATAGTTTTTTGGACTAAACTGATGTAATAATTTTTTTTTAATGGAATTATTTAGGAATCTTTAGCTAATTTTTTTACATACAGTATACATATTTCAATATTCTGCTGTGTTTATTTTTGTTGAAAACCAAAAAAGATTAAAAAATATGTATTTTGATTACGTAGATCATTACCTTGCATAGTAGTGCAATTAGATGTCTGTTGATCCAATAACATTGTTTAACCTCCGGCAATAAAGATACACATTGGTTTAGAAGTTTGAGATCCTGATGGAATATATATTTTCTATCTAGAATTATTACTTCTGAACAGCAACTGGCAAACTGATAATCTTTTTCACCAGCATTGAAAATAAATTCAGCCAAGGACGATAACTGGCCAACCATGAAATTGTGCACTTAAGCGGACTTCACACTGAAAACAGAAATGCCAGATGAAATTTATATAGGCCTCCTAGTCTGACATCTGCTGAGTCTTATTCTCCAGCATCTTGTTACCCCAAATCTATTTGTAATGAAAGCAGCAGTCAATCCATTTGCTGTATCAATGTCAGTTTTCAGCTGTATATTGATCAAATTTTTGTTTCTGAAGATTAAATAGCAGAAATTATTACTTTCATTCCAAACTTTTTACGAAAGAGGTAGCTTACAAGCTTTCTGAATGTCAGGAAAAGAACGGGTACCTTAAGGAAGCTACTGTACCTTCATGATGATATTATATGTGAGAAAGCTGGATTTAATGTGAAACACCATGATTTGAAAGGCTTGATAATTTGAAAGAGAGGCATTTTATGAAAAACAACACAAAGTATATGAGTTAAAAATGTGCTGTGAATTAATTCATGTATATCACTGACAAAAATGACTTCTTGGATAGGGAGACAAAATGACCTTTAGAAAAATATGGCTTCTTTCTTTGTTTTTAAAAAGACAGAATTTGATAGTGTTGATTTTGTTCTTGTATGTTTGTTGTGTTCATTTTTCTATTTGTGGGGAAAAAGGGGGCAATCCTTAATTAAATGTTTTCCCCCCAAATAATGGTTTTAAGGCTGCTTTACTGTTCTTAAGTTCTGAAACAATTTCCAATGACTACATTTTTTGTTTGTTTTTTGTTTTGTGCATTTAAAAAGATAGTTTTGAGAATACTACATATACTTACAGATTCTGGAGTGCTACAGCTCATGCTACATATACGGTTGAGAAAAAAAATTGCAGTACAAATAAATGATATATAATTGAGTGACCATGGTCTCTCAAAAGTCCTATTACAATGGATAGGTTAGATGTGCCACATCTACAGTTCTAATTTTCTCAACAAACAGCATTTTCCACATGAGTCAAGTAGCTGCATGTCTAGCAATCCAAATTCCATGCACATATTTGAGGTTTTGGGCACACCCAAATATGAACACTAAATATATTCAAGTGAGCAGAAATTTAGTCTCCTGTTTCACAACTGATAGCATGTGGTCAAAGTGCTGACTGCCTGGAGCTCCAGAGAAGTTAAAAAGGCAAAGCAATCCACTCACATATCAGCTGTGGATCAGGGTCATAGTATGTGGGTTCATTCCATTCTGAAAAAATAATCAACTGTGCCTGATTGTCAGATGGTGCAAATAGGCATAGCTCCATTAAATGCAATGGACCTGTTCTGTTTTATACCCCCTGAGTATCTGGCCCAATTATTTTTAATGAGTGTTATAAAACGGAACTAAGATTAAAAAAAATGAATTTTCAGTCCTGGAAAATTTAGCACAGAGTCTACTGGCTCACTCAATGGGATGCTTCATAGTGATTTGCTGCTTCTACACTAAATGGGTGCCAGCCGAAATCTCAGCACCAGCCAACGTCCCTTACCTTCAGTCCCTCTTTGTGAGGTAAAATAGATGGTGGCTCATCCTTTGTGGGTGAGGGATGTGAAGGAAAGTCCTAGTCTTATACCCACTTCCTTCCTAAAGACTGGGCAAGGGGCTGGTACAGTGTAGCCCAGAAAGTCCATCGTCTGGGTATAGACAAGTTCTGTAGTTACTTTGAATAACTAATATGGATTTTATCGAGCTGGTTTAAAGGATGTGAGTGCTAGTCCAAACTTGCCCACAGATAAACCAAGGTTAAAACAAAGTTACCGTGGACTTCCCCAGAGAATGATCAGGGTTACACGGATTCTTTAAGGTATTTTATAACAATTCTTTATTGCTAACAGCATAAAGGATAGAATTGATAAGAATATTAATTGGCAAATGTACAATGATATAAACAATGTATACATAAATGCATTCAGAAAATCTTATGTAGTTGATAACAGGCTATAACAAGCTATGTTTTCTAAGAAACAGTTAAAGCTGCTTATACTTACACACCCCTGAAATAAGAAGAATGTTGATGCCTCAATTGGAGTGCAAAGTCCAGCAACCTTAATATACTTAACTAAGAAAATAATAAAGGCTAGCTAAGAAAGAGCAGATGGCTCTGTGAAGAAAGATGAACCTAGAGCTGAGGTGAATAGCCTGCTTCCTCTGTTTTGCCTGGGTTTAATGAGAGTTAGGTCTGATCTAAAGAATTTTGATCCAGATCTAGATTTCAAGTCCCTTCTCACAAAGATTGGGGATTGATACCCAAACTTTTTGTTTGTGATAGTGTATAATCCCAAATATATTGATAATGATACCCAAAGGAAATCCTTAATAAAATGTTTTTCCTCCAAATAATGGTTTTAAGCCTGCTTTATTGTTCTTAAGTTCTGAAAGAATTTCCAATGAGTACATTTCAGATCTATATTGGTATAACTGTGACCATCCGAAGTGTAAAGAATCCATACTCCCAGAAGATGAAAAGTATTTTAAGCTTTGTTTCAACAGAAAATTAAAATCAAATAAAAATTGTAATCATATTTAGAGACAATTTCTACCTTATTCAAAAGTTATTTTTGGTCAACACCCTAAACATAAGATGAAATAATTTTGACCAATTCTACCACCACTACTACTGTGTTGTTCCAGTTGAATGCAGGAGGAAAGTGAACTGTCATTATCTAAGCCAGATAGTTAATTTATACTTTTGCTTATATTTGAACATTTTATTATAAGACTGTTGATTTTTATTTTCTTATCCATAATATTGTGACATGGCAAATAGAACTGACCTTCCTTTTGTGTGACACATACAATATTGAAGTTGTTGGTTCATTCAAGGCTTGATCCAGAGCTCATTTAAGTCCATGGGGAAAATCCCATTAATGTCAATATTCTTTGGATCAAGTCCTAAAAATACCACGAGGGACTTTTCTATTTAAGTAATTTTGAGGTGCATTTCCCTTGGGACATATGGCATGATGGTATGAATAGCCTCAAACTGAATAACGTGGATAATTTAAAGATTTTTGGCTGGAAAGATCATTTTCCTCAGTGGCTTACTTTTATACAAGACCATCTCTTTGTTTTTTTCCACAGTACCCTCATTGCCTGAAACTTTATATAATGAGCATGTCCTTTCTTCACTCTTGTGAATAAACACAGCATGACAATCCTATGTACCTTTTATGAGAGCCCTATTTCCTTTGGGAAAATTGTAATTAAATTAGTCCTGAAAATTTTCAGTGAATCCAAAGATTTGAGCAATTCATTTCAGTTCATTGTGGTCAGCTCCTTGTTACCCACTGAGGTATTTTACTGTAATACTCTATAACTGGTTAGACATTTCTGACAAACACAATGTTTTCACTATCTTGGATACTCTTCTAGAATTAAACATGTTGACTAAAGGAAGTTAAAGCAAAGAGAGGATGTGATAAAAGAGATTCATGTTCAGTTAATATTATTCTACATACATTACCTAGTGTGCAATCAGGTTTTCCTTGATGAATAGTTTAGTTTTAACTTACTACTTTCTCTTTCGTTTTCTCCATAAAAGTAAAACATTAATATTAATTCTGTTCTTGTTCATGAAGGGTGGATTTTTAATTAACTTCTGTAAAGAAACTTTTTACCAAAGAAAAGAGAGGGGAACTGTTAATTCTGTACTTTATGCTATTCACTGTGTGCAACTTTACTGAAATCAATGGAGTTACATCAGGGATTAATTCGGCCCACTGTAAATAAAAGATGACATCAGAAAGAGGCAGCATTGATGTAGTGAATTAGGCCCTTGGTACTTGGCCTTAGGAGGCTTTGCTGTGCCACTGACTTGCTCTAGGACTTGGGCAAGTCATTCTCACTCTATGCCTCTGATTTCCTTCTCAGCTTTTGTCTTATATAGTTACAATATACATTCTTTGGAGCCGGGACCTTTTAGTATATTCAGATACAGCTCTGAGCATAAGGAGCCCCTGATTTCATTTGAGGGTTCTGTGTACTACACTACTGTAAAACAACTAACCAGTTGAAGCCATTCAAAGCATGTTTGGGGGATCCTCTGGCTCTATGTATGCATTACAGATAAAACTTCTAGACCTCATTACCTGAGTAGAGATGGCAACATTTAAAACATTGATTTAAAAAGCCCCAGTGCTGGGATATTTAGAAAGATAGAACTTTGTGCCCCCTATAGGGGAAAAGTCAGCCCTCGACAGGTTCATTAACATAAATTTGAATGTTTTTCTTACCCACAATTCTATGTACTTAGTTTTGTTGTTTTTCATTGGAATTTGTTTTGATTGTATAAATGATATTATGTCATCATCATTGTACTCATGCACTCAGGGGTTGGAATGCTTCAGACTGTGTCCTTGAGTGCATGGGTCACCTTGAGCTTCGGGATAATGTACTTTGGTTTGATAACAAAATCCAAACTCATCAGAAATGACTCTCTTAGAAACATGTTTGTCCTTAGTTTCTACTCAAGAATTCTGTGAGACTTGACAAGTGGCGGCAACATTGCAGAGCTAACTTTGTAATGAGGCCAGATCAAAAAAGCAGCCATACAAAGCAGTCTTTGCACCCTACATGTACCCTACACATCACTGCTAGTGTAGACAAGGCTTAAGACGCCTAAGTTAAAGGCTGATTCAGCTGTTCTTTCTCACCATAAATAGTATCTCACTCTTCAAACAGCCCTATTCTTATGAATAGGCACCTCCTGGGTAGTGGTGTTCAACTCAACTTGAATAAGATGGCACTATCTGCTCCCTACAGAGAATCACAAGATTAAGACTTAACGGATAAAACCCATCACTGTGCAGACAAAGGACCGGACTGTGGAGTCATTTCTTAACCTGGGGAGCATTTATTTGTGCAAGAGACTTTACCATTGAACATAATGGGACTACCTATGTAGGGATAAGGAGTTCACACTATGTTTCAAATCTAAGGAAAATGTCAGTCTGGGCTTCCATACACATGCATGTAAGGCAGGTTCTTTAGGGACCCTATAATGCTATTCAGTGTTGTTTTCTAGCACACACCGCCCTTCCCATCTCTGCAGTCCCCACCCAGCAAGGAGTCAAGATACTTATGCATTCTTAGACCTGTAAAAAGAAAAATCATTACAAAAACTCTGTTACCATGGTTCCACCACTGAGTGAAAGTGAGACAAAAGGGAGTACATGGTCTGTGGTATAGTTATCGCTTTCTGTTTAGAATATATTTTCAGACTTTAAACAGTTATTTCAAATGAAGAAATGGTTATGTGTTGTAACTGCAGTTCTTTGGGATATGATTCAGAGATATGTTCCAAGCAGGTGTGCGTGTCTTCCAGAGCCATAGACTTTTGTCTAGCAGTACCTAAAGTGGGGCAGCACTCAGCCTCATGCTTGTTGCCCCTCCCCTGGTCACCCTTACCCCTCTCTCTGTTTCTTCACACTGAATATAGAGGGGAAGACTCCAATGCAGAGGGGACAGATGGTCTGTCATGGAATGCATATCTGCATCACACCTTGGAAAACCACTAACGGTTCCTTCTTCAAGTAGATGCAGACATATATTCCAAGTACATAACTTGTAAGCAGTGCTTCCATTGGGCAGTGAGGATCGTAGTCTATCTGAGTAAGGCTCTTAGGACCACTCTTCCAACATCAGAGTCCAAGAAGCAGTGATCACATAATGGTTGATGAAGATATGTAAGGATGACCATGTGACCACCCTACAAACATTCAATATGGAAATGTCCTTGAGGAAAGCCATTGACTGTGCCTGTACTCTAGTCAAGTGGACCCATATCGATGAATATGCATCATTAACAATACTTTATATACAGCCCTGATATGAGATTATCCATATAGAGATGGCCTACGCAGAGACTGCTTGTTCATTCATGCAGTCCATATATGATATAGATAGTCAAGGAAAAGAATGAAACTGTTTAGTCCTGTTTAGATAAAAGACTAGACAGCATTTAACATCTAAAGGTGTTCTTCTTCCAGAGACAAGGAAGAATACAGGCAAGTATATTTCCTAATTCAAATGACACCAAGACCACTTTGGATACAAACTTTGGTTGTGGCCAGAGTGCAACCTTGTCTCTAAAGAACAGCATATAAGGAGGTCCAGTCATCAGAGCCTGCAACTCACACACTGTCTTGGCAAAGATAATGGCTAACAAAAATGTAGTTTTTTTGTGACAGGAACAGCAGCTGATAGAAAGCAAAGGCTCCATATCGAGGCCCCATGAGAACTTCCAAAACTCTGTTCAGGTCCAACATGAGGATTGACTCTTGGATGGACCAGAGGACACAAGCGTGGAGGTCCTTTCAGAAATTTCATCCACATGACATTGTAGAAATCCAGTTTCCCTTGCCTAGATGGGGGAAACACTAATATTGCTGCCAAGTGCCAGAGAACTGAGTGCTAAGCCCAGTTCCTACAGGTGTAACAGGTACCTCCAAGATGTCCTGGATGGAAGTCTCTACAGAATGGGTCCCACAGATCAAGGATCACAGAAAACATCTTCCATTTTGCCTAGCAGACTGAGTGGAAGGCCTCTTACTGTTAAATAAGACCTGTTGGACGTCACCTGAGCAATGCTAGTCCTCTTTGTTCAGCTATGCAACAGTCATGCCAAAACTTGTAGGGAACCAATCATG
The DNA here is from genome assembly GCA_007922175.1 of Pelusios castaneus. Lineage (NCBI taxonomy): Eukaryota > Metazoa > Chordata > Testudines > Pelomedusidae > Pelusios > Pelusios castaneus. The sequence goes on along the minus strand of ML685780.1, from coordinate 12,440,026 downwards.
AGATGTGGCAGTGGTTCTGTATGAGGAGGTCAGGAAGGAGAGGAAACAGAATAGGAATCTGAACTGAGCGAGAAGGTCTGAGAACAGGCACTGCCTCAGCTACACAGGAATGATCAAGGTGATCCTAGTTTGAACATCCTGGAGCTTTGCGATGATCTGGAGAATGACCAGAATATGAAGGAATGTGTGCAGTAGCATCAACTGCTGGCTGCAGTGGAAAGTGTCAATGAGGGAGCCCAGGCTGAGCCACTTCTGACAGCAGAGTAGGCAACACTTCACATTATCCCTCATCACAAAGAGGCTGATCATGGGATGCTTCATGGTATGAAAACCACCCAAAGGACCTCTGCTTTCAGGGATCATTTTTTGGCTTTGGGGGTGGGGGGGGGGAGTGGAAAAAACTGCTGAGATATCCATGAGATTGTTCTGGACCCTTGTAAGTTGGGAGCTAACAGGTGACGGCCTCTTTGATCACCTCCAAGCACAGTTTCCTGGAGTAGGATGCCTTTCTTTGTTCCCATATTACATCTCAGTGGTATCGATTCAAACCACTCAATGCCTGAAGTTGTCCTGGAAGGCATGACACATGTTGTGTATGGTTCAAAGTTCCAGAACACTGATGTGGAGTGAGGCTTCCTGTTCCAATCACAGGCCTGCACTCTCCATGAGTCCAGAAGTGTTCCCAAACCAGAAGGATCTGCTTATAACTACTAATTTGGTTGCAGAGGGCTGAGCAAAGGAATACTTTGTCATACATTATGTATGGACCCCCATTAGTGCAAAGATTCCAGAACTGATGGAGGAAAACAAACCAACCTGCCTAAAGAATGCAGGGAAGGATGGTAACCTATCACGATCCACATCTGAAGAGGTCAAAGATGCAACCTGGTGAGTTGGACCTCCTGATTGTAAGTGTACATGTGGCCCAACAGGCTTATATACATAGGGATTGTCATGGATGACTGTGATCATAAACGGAGGCAAAATTGTCAAAGTCTCTGAAAGCAGTCAATCAGCCAGAACACTATAGCCCTAGGACTTTGGTATCAGGAAATATTGAGAGTAGAACCCATGACTCCAATGGTCTGGTGGAACCCCTCCACCACTCCCAATTCTAGCAGTCAACTGACCTGCTCAAAGAGAGGGTTCCCTGAAGTTGGGGAAGGATGAGTAGAGAGGAGGTGTGGAGAGGAACTGGGTGGCTCAGCCCTATCTATCTGACAGTGTTTGGACTCAACTATCTGAAGTAATCAAGATCTAAGCACTGTAAATGTGGGCCAGCCTGTCATAAAAGGAAGGAGGAGATGATGAGGGAGGAAGAACAGCTGAAATAATGCTCTGAACAAATGGGTCAAAATCGGCATGTAACAGACATTGAGGAAATGTATGGAGACTGTTCAGGTTCTGAGATCGAATGCTTCTTCTACCGAAAGTTTTGTGGGGTAGTGTCACTGTATCAGGGAGAGCCCTGCTGTAGCCTGAATGGCTGCTGTTCTTGTGTCCCATACTGGCATCTCTGTGTGGGTGGCAGAGCAAGCACCTAGGGTGCATCTACACTGGCATCTTAGGTCGACTTAAGAAGGCTTAAGTCAACCTAAACAAAGCCACGTCTATACTGGGATTTTATTAAGTCAACTTAAGCATTTCCTTAAATCAACTTAAGAAAAGCTTAAGTCGACTTAATAACACCTTGTTTTAAGTCAACTTAAGCCTTCAGTCGACTCCTTAAGTCTACTTAAACCCAGTGTGGATGGGGATTAACGTCTAACTCAACCTTATTAAGTCGACTTAAAGCATTAAATCGACTTAATAAGGTCAACAAGGGGCTATGTCTACACTAGAAAAGTTAAGTCGACTTTGTTATGGCGACTTAATAATGTTGACTTTAAGCCGACTTAAAGTTGATTTAACCTTTCTAGTGTAGACATAGCCTTAGTTAACAGCCTGCACATATTTGTTATGTCACAAATGCCATATCCCAAAATTAGATTTTGTTTCTGCTGCTCAAATTTGCTGAACTCCTGCTTTATTTATTCTAGGTAATTGAAATACTGTAGTAATTCATAAAGTCTATGAGGTATTTGGGAGGAGAAGCCTGGGGATTAGCGTATGGACAGGAGACTATTGGAATGCAGGAAGACCATATTGCTCTAGGACTATCTCCCTGATTAAAGAAAGTGTTTTGAATATTTTACACTATTTGGGTTAAGTTCTGAGTGATGCAAATATGTTATTGTGCATGGCATACTGTTTTTATTATGTTTGCATGGTCAACTATTATCTAGAATACTCACTAAAGTAGATTGTGCATTAAATCAAATTATCTGGTACATGAATGTTCATAACTAATGAATTAAATGGAATGAACAAGACCATGAACCTGGTCCTCCACTCCCTTACACTTGGTCTAGTTATTTCCACTTGTGCAAAGTGACTTCAAAATAGTTAAGTCCTTCCCTGAGTGAGTGGAAAATTCTGATTTGGTAGCCTTTCACACTCATTTTACACAGGTGTAAGTGACTAGACGAGGTGCAAAGCACTGGAGAATCAGACCACAGGAATCTTCCTAAAAAGTTTGATTTGTTGAGCCTGATTCTGCTTTAACTTAAAATGGCCTCATACCATTCTCATTATTGGCTTGCATGAAGTAAAGCTGAGTCAGTTTGGTGTGAAGGCAGAATCAGGACCAGCATACATAGATTTTTGCCTTTTTTTTTTAAAAAAAAAAATGATAAATTAAGCAAAAAGTTTTGTTGATTTTGAAAATCAAGCTGAGCAAACTAAAAAAAACTACAAACTAAATGTTAAAGAAAATATTAAAAATAATAAGAAATGTGAATGTGTATAAAGCAAAAATGAAAACCTTTAGACCAGCTGTTAGCTAACATTTGAAAACCAAATGAAGTGAGTTTAGAAAATAGCACACCAGATGGAGGAAATATATACACCCAGGGAATAACTGTGTTTCTTTATCTGTCACTCTAACTTAGTTTTGGACATGTGCTTATCAGCAAAGAAATGTGAGTCTGAAGAAAACTGCTTTATACAGATGCAACCTCTTGCAATGAAGTACTGCAATTCATATCCTGGTCATTTTCCTCTCCTACTGTAGGAAATGAAATAAAAGAATAGACAAAAACAGTATGAATATCTTTATTTCAAACCTGAAGTGACTGCTTGTGATTGTCTATTGTGAGGTGGAGTACTAATAAATGTAAGTAGAAGCTAAAAAACGTGTATAGTGGTCTGTTTAAATTACTCATTCTGTGTTTGGGAGATTGGTGTCTTGGATGAGCAGACTTAACTATGAACTAAGTAGAAATTTATTTAATTGGCAAGTATTTGAGCTGTCAGAAAGCTTTGGTAACATATTGAAATACAAAATGCATATGCTGAAAATGATGCTGTCAAACAACATATTTAACTGGTACAAAAGTATGACAGTTATGCCAGTATGAAATTTTGTTGCTACCAAAGGATTGGAAAAAATATAGGTAATATTTCAAAATTGCTTATGAATAAATTTCATTTTTCTGCTTTTAATTTTTCCACAGTAATATGCACTGAAAGAGATGCTACATTACATATTGAGAAAGCAATTTTATGAAAAATAAAGGCACCATTCCCTTCTGGTGTATATTAGTTTAGTGGTCATGGCATAACTGAAACTATGCACTTTGACAACAGATGAGGATCTGGCCCCAACTATTTTTATGTCAAACTGCTTTCAGTGCCAGATTATCAGAATTAATCAAAGATTTGTGTGCCCTAAGCAAATGCAGGATATGTATATACAAATAAAGTATTGATATGGAAAAAAACCTAGATTTACACATGAACATCTTAACATTGAGTACATTAGGTAGGTGCATACATATCAGACAAACTTACCTGAGCTAGTTGGCCTCTGGTACTATTAATATAAAAACGTGCTCTCAGAACCATCTGGCTGTGCCAAAAACTATGGGAAGATAACATTATTGCATCTATATAAGGCAAATGACAAATAGTAAGAACATTTTATGTTGTATTTTTCTTCATTTGCTATTTGTTAAACTAAGAATGTGTTCTTTTGCTGTTAGCATACAGTTTAATGTTGCAGTGAAATAAAATTAGCACCCAATGTATAGAGATAAAAAATAAGTAAGATGTTTTCCCTTGTTTGTGTTATGACTGTGTAATGATTTTGCCTAATCATTGCAGCAAGTTGTGAAAGAGGCAGGAAATGTATAAAACCTGCCAAATGCACAGTGCGAAGTTGTTGCTGTGAATTCTCGACAGTTCTGTGTTGTGCTATTTAACTGCATACAATGTTCAGTTCAGATGTAGCCAGGGAAAAAAAAGGACTTCCAACTCCAGATGTCTGAACACTAAAAAAGAAAGTTAAAAAGCTGACATTTTTTAAGTGCCAGTATTTTATTTTAAAATCTTTTCATTTTTTTTCCCCTGCAGGCACCATTTCCTTTCTCCCCTCTTCTTTCAAACCACCAGATGGCTGGAGCCTTGTGGACCTAAAATGACTCACACTTTTAATTTCTTGCTTTCACAGTTTGAACCAAATTTGCTAGACAACTTTACATTTACGCTTTTTTTAAAAAAAATCTCATTTGTACTAAAAATAAAATATTGATATTACTAAAAACGAAAAGGGAGTTGAGTGACAACCTGAAGTCAATGCATTTCACCTCACCCCTGAAAGGCTGAATCCAAATCCTGGATTAAAGTGAATTTGATGGCCTCATGTCACTAAAATCAATTTCAAAACTACCACAGGGATTGACACAATCCAACACTTTGGTATACAATGCTGTAAGAACTAGAACATTCTGGGACTGATTCTCATTTTATCCAAGCTGAGATAAAACACCCATGAGTAATGTAAATTTGTAGTGTAGACCTGGCCTTGATGTTAGTAACATGAGTCAAGTACACACTTTTTATTCTTACTGAAAATCCATCCTCATTTTGTTATTTTGATTTAAGTTTTTGTGTTACTTTATTTCCTTGTTATTTTGATCCAGGTAAAGCCACTGTAATTACATTAAAAGGAATGACTGGCTCAGTGGATTTGGAGCAACAAATCAATCAGGCTCATGAGAATATCATTCCAGGTTGTGTTCGGGAAAGCCACATAGAGATATTTGCACAGCGCTTGAACACTTAAGGTGGTGTAGTTGGGTGCTGTTCTTTACTTTGATGAGCTCTAAAATTGCTTGTTAAAAAAAAACCCATGATTAGGCAAACTGTATGGAAAGAATGGAAATAAATCTATCTGGATTCTCAGAAAAGTGTTTTTTGCATTCCTGTCCTTAATCCAAAATTTGTTTGAAAGGTTTTGTTTGTTTGTTTTTACAGTGTTACCGCCTTACATGTTATTTCTTCTCAGAACTCAGAAAATGGTCTCATAGGAATTTCAAAATTCCATCCACCCTGGATTCTTTCTTTCTGAAGGCCAAGTATCTAAAAGCCTCTCTTATGGCTCTTGCAGGTCAAAGAGTGGAACATTTGGAAATCAGTTCCCGATGCAAGACACAACAAACATCACTGGTGTTGTGACTTCATTTACAGAGATAACATTTTGAGGAGAGCATGCCTAAATGGTTGCTCTAATGATAACTAATATGCTTGTGTCAACCAAAGAACACCCATTCTCTACGCAAAGAGGAGCAATATATAGATATAGGTGCAAGCATACACAAACCATTTAACTGAACTGAAATTCTTCAGTCCTTTCTACACCAGACAATTTATGGCACACACTCATTCTGTTTCTCCAATTTCTATGTTAGGAACAATAAAAATTGCATTAACACTTGAGAATGCTTTTAGAGTTTCTCTTGACTCTCAGGAGCTTAAGAAAGTCTCCTATAGACATCACTAATGCTTTAAAAACATTTGTGAGCATGTTAATGCCCCTAAGTATTTTATTTTTTTTCTTGTCAGAACAGAATTACCCGGTCTATGCACAGCTAGCTGCTGCATTTAGCATGAACAATAATCATGGCTCTATTTATAGATAACGAAGCAATCAATGATTCAGGTAGAAATGCTGAAGATAATCTGTTTTATGTCCTTGCTTTGATTTTAAAATACTGTTTGTTAAAAGCATGGCAAAAATTAAGAAAGATAGTACTGAACTATAATTAATTATTAAATAGTGATACTTTTCATTTACATAGTTTCTTAAATCTGAAAATCTCAAAGTCCCTTAAAAACACGATTCAGCTTGTACAGACAGGAGATCTTAGATACAAGGCAGTGAAATTATTAACCAAGGTCACAGAGCAAGTCAAAGGCACTGGGAATAAGACTATTTCCAGATTCAGTCCCTTATTTATTTTACAGATGGACAACTGAGGCAAAGAGTTATTAAGTTGCCTGCCCAATCTCATACAGGAAGTCTGTGATAGAGCTGAAAACTTAACCTGGATTCCTTAATCCTCATGTTAGTCCTCATCACACCACCACATATTTTCTTTGGACTACACTGCCTCAGATGCAGCCTGCTCTGCTGTAAATTTAGGATGAAACAAATGGGGCAATGAGGGTGGGGGGAGGGGAGAGAGCCTTGATTGTTCAGTCATTAGGGAGACCAATACATCTAGCTGTGCCATCAGCCTCTTTCTCATAAACAATCAGCTAGCTAATAAAAATTGTTGGTCAAAAATCAAACTGAATGTTAGGAATGAAGTGTGATGTTCTAAATCTTCTAAGGAGGAAAACAAAGATGAGAACATCCATTGGATAACTTCATAATCTGAAAGACAATACTCTCTTTTCTAGCGAGGTAGACAGTCTGCATGGCACAGATGTGACAAGGTGTTACTAATTAGAGATCATCATCAGTAGGAAATTAAGAAAGTAGCACCCTATAAAGAATATTCAATACATGGACAGAATCTATTTTCTTGGATGCAAATATAATTTAATATGTCTCATAAAATGGTCTTTGTAGATGTTTACTATTATCCTGCCTCTGTTTCTCATATTTAAGGGTCCAAGTTACCGTCTGAATGCTTTGCTATTATAATGGATGACAGACATCATGGTGCTGTGTCATTCTCACAGGTACTTAGTACTAATCCTTTTATCTCAAGTTTAGTTTTCTCACATTTAACTAGAAGATATAGCTAGATAGCCACTTGGAACCATGAGATTTCTCCACTTACTATCCAAAACTGTGCAGAAGCACCCTCATGGTTGCGTGACTGTTCTCTACCACACTGGTTGAAAAAAATCACGGAAATGAAATTGCACAGTACCTTGCTTTGGAAATACTGAAACATGCCAAAAGTGAAATATGCTTCCCAATTTTTCAAGAAGCCTGGGCTCCACATATAAGGAGCCCAGGAGTTTGGGAGCCCCCATGTCTAAGCTCTAAGGAGTCCAGTGGATGGGAGAGCAAGTCAGAAATTACATTCAGACACCTGCCTCATTTCCTTCAAAAGATTAATTGAAAGTGACATTCCCATGGGACTTCTTGCTTTTGACAAATCACTATTTTCTGACTGACAAAAATATTCTACCAGAAAATTTCCAACCAGCTCTATTAAGTTTTGAAATTTCAACACCCATAAAGGAATAACAGAAAACAGAAAACAAAAAAGAATAAAATTTTAGAACTAAATGTGCCTTCACTTTGTCATCTCATGAATTATGTTTTTTCTGTTCAACATTCTCTCCTGCTCAATACAATTGACATTCAGTGTGTTGAAAGACTGATGTTCCTCTCCCTCAGCTGTAGCAGGGAGCACAGCTAAGCACTCTGACTAGGTCCATAGATGCTGGGTTCCCTGCTGGAAGCAGAGGGAGGGGAGCATTGATCTTCCATCCCCCTGGCTGCAGAAAGGAGCCATTGCCTAGGGATGCAGGTGGAGTGCATGAGGCTAAAGGACAGGTGCAGTTCCCCTATTGCAGACAGAAACATGGGAGATCAGCAAGAAGGCAGCCTCCTCATTGAACTCCTTCCACCTAGCTGCAGTGGGGAAGAGGGGCTGTTGGTGGATCAGCTATGCCACCATGCTCAAGGAAGGGAAGGACTCTAAAAATTAGCGCTTTCTTGTTTGTCACTCACCATAACTTAGCTGCCAGTTCATGTACTTCAGTGTGTAGTGACAGTCACTCATCTATACAAGTACTTTGTCCATGTGTATGTGACATATTGTGAGTAATTTGTAGGTGTAAAGTAGTGAATGCAAAAATTATCACAGTAGTATCAAAATGTTTACTTAAATATGTAATAATTTGTAGCCCTTAATAGAGTATACATCAATACGTTGTTTATGAGTTGATAAATGGTGGTCCTTCAGGGTTGTAAAAATGATATTTGTGGCCCTCAAGTCGAAAAGGTTGGGAATCATTAATTTAAGGCTTTATAGACTTTGAAAAAAAAAATCCACATCACTTAAATTTCTTTGGATACCGATACTTTATCAGCAGGGAATGGGGCCTGAAGAACCTGCCTGAATTAGTATAGCTTCTCCTAAGAAAAGACTCTCTAAGATTACCAGAAGTATTCCAGGAAGATAGACAGGGAACTATGCTGCTCCAAAGAATCTGGGGATGTTTCAGGACCCAAGGACAGGCTATCTGTAGTAAATTCTAAACATACCCATCTAACCAAAAAAACTAAATAGGGGCCTTTTGTCCTGCACAAACTGAATTAGTAAATCTGTAGGTGATTTGCCAATACATTGGGTATTCCCCCACAAAAACAATTATTGTATTAAAATCCATATACTCAGAATGTCAGGAAAAATAAAACTTTCAAATAAAATCTGATCTATAAATGCAATGTTTTTGAAAAGCAATGAAATAAGACTTTTCTGATTTACCGTCCCAGAATTACAGTCCACGATTTCTTCCCCCGCCCAAAAACATATAAATGAAGGAAGGTTTTTTGAAGCTCTGACATTTGCAGTACATTTGTCATTTTACTTTAAACAGCAGATGTTTGAGGAATCACCTAATGATCTTACCACATGTCTTTATAATGACTCAGAATGGTTCACACTGTTAACGCAGCATCTTAGCCTTGATAATTCAAACAAACTGGCTTAGAAACGATCATTTCAGTAAATTAATTGAAGACTTGCTAAATGATATATGATATGGACAATAAAACATTTGACAGTTATGTGCAGATTTTTAATTTTTCATAGCTTTTCATGATTAAAGATTACTCTGCTGCAACCACCAAAACTATTTAATATATCCTTATGCTAAACCGGAAAGTAATTTTAATACCAATAATTACCTTCTAAATTCTCTTTCTTAAGCAAGACACAAGTTAGAGAGACAGGGATTATAGAAATCAGCAGAACCTTGTCTTTTAGGAATTCATAAATTAGTTTATCTACTATAATCCATAATGAACTCTCATTTATAACCATAAATTACACAATCTAGCCATGAAGCTGACACGAACTTCAGCACAGCTTCTCCAACCTCCTCTGCTCATTTTCATTTCTACTGAAAAGCGATTAATATGTGGGACACACCTGTCAGGAAGCTGGCACGAGTCTCAAAAAACCTTACAAGACTATGACTGCATAAGAGTAATCATATACTTATGGGAATGAGACAATCTTTTAGGAATGATTCTATTCTCTTTGTAAAAAGGAGTTGTTTTAACACAGTCAGATTGGTTTGATAGTCTCCAGCACTAGTAAACAGTAAATTAGTCCATGTTGGAGGTGGGCTGAACATGTGATAAGAATGAGCAGCAAAGATGCAATGGATGGAAGAGGACATCAAGAAAGGACATGGAAGACTGAAAATATGATATAAAAAATGTCAAGAGACATTTGAAGACAAAAGGACTGGAATTCCAAGACCTAAGAACCCATGTCACAGACTGGAAGGAGTGGCAAGGAATCATGCTCATCTCTGACACTGTGCAAACAGGAAATGTAGTCGAGTAGTGAAGAGCAGTCCTCAGTGTAAATTAAAAATCACAACCACTGTTGTTGTAGTAATACCTCTCAAAATCTACCAGTCATGCCTTCTAAGTTATTCACAGTGTCATTAATAGGATAAGAATAAAAACAAGGAAAATAAGCAGTAAGTGCGTTAGGAAGGTACAATTTCATACAGGCCAAAATTCAGAAAAGATGAATAAAGATGTGTAAATTAGACCCCCTATCTCTTCCTTATACTCAGTTGCTATTATTCTGACTGCTCTTAAAGGTAACAACCAAAGCTGATAACCCCCGCTATACTAAACATTCAATACCCATACAACAGAGAACTGTCCTTGACCAGAAAAGTTCTTTAGATCTTCTTGCTTTCAACTCTTTAAGGGCTAGATCTTGCAAGTGGATACACCCAGGTTGATACACCCTTATGAAATCTATGAGGTTCCATGTGAGTGCAGAGGTTCACCATGGTGATAACTTCACATAAACTAGCCATAGGCTGGTGTCATTTATGCAGCAAGTAGCTGTACAGAAGAACATTCTTTTAACATATCTTGTGGCAACAACTTTTCCTGTGCTCAGCAGCATTTTTAAAACAGACAGTTAGGTGAGAGGTGTCCTTCAACTAAAGTTACTTTTAGAATGACCTTCACTTAAAATCTTATTGTAGAAGCACATTAGGAAGAAATATTACCTTAAATTAATTTAACCTGAAAGCTCAGCAGAGAGAAATAGTCAGGCCCATAACCAGACAAGGTAAAGCAGAGAAGCTTTTGGGCAGTGTAGGATGTAAAATGAATAAAATCAGAAAGATGTGCTACAGAGATTGGTTTAGTTGGAAAAGCTTTAAATGCCAAAACACAAGTGAAAGAACAGACACAAAATGTACCACATTATATTGACTAGCTTTTAGCTATTAAATAAAATAATAGATTGTTGAGATTGTGACAAATGAGATTCCTATCTTTTTCTTCATTTTTAACCTCTCACTCTCTCACTCTTTCACTCTCATCCCTTTCCTAACCTTCTCTTTGCCTCCATCCCACCACTTGGTTCCATTTTCCTCTTTTCCCTTACTTTCCTTTTTTGCTGTTTCTCTAACTTTGTTTCCCCCACTAGTTTCCTTTTCCTTCCTCACCTTTTCTACTAGGATTTATGCTCAAGCCATGCTCTATCCATCAGAGTGCTTTGGTACATACAAATGCTGTGGAAAAGCTAACATGCCTGAAAACCTAACTTCGACTTGTACACATTACTTAGTGCTCCTTTTGGTATATTTAGTTTTTTACGCTTTGCAATGATTTTTACCTTTACCCTGATACAGCTGCCACTCAGAGATACATAGCAAGTTTGGAAGTTTAAAAGAACATAGCCTAATTTACACTACCAAAAGATTAAACTGTAAGCTCCTTGGAGCAGGGATTTAGTTTTGATTTGCACAGCTCCACCACTGGGTCCCCTAGGTACTACAGTCAGTCAGTCAAACAAACAACTACTCATAACTATTTCATGATTTGAAACCAGGGTATTTTAAAAGCTACCATCCTGACTGTTGAGGCAATTATTATTGATTATTCATTGTGATAAATGTACCAAAAGATGGTCCCTGGAGGACTCCTGGTAACACCCCTGTTAAAGAACAAAACACAGTCCCATAAATGGATTGGTTTGAACATTACCATTTATTGTCTGCTTGTTCCACCTCGATGCGGTGAGTGAGCAAGGAGGAGGGAGCATTACAACCCTTTTACACTTAAAAATATGCAAAATCTTACATCTTCAATGACTCCCAGAAACCCTTACTTGGTTACAGCAAGGCTCAGCAACTCTGGGCACACGTGTCAAACATGGCACACGTGTGCATTAAGAGCAGTGAGCAGGGCTCTCGGCCCTGTGGCTGCCCTCCCCTGCTGGCCTCACGAAGTCAGCAGGGCCTGCAGCCCCAAGAGACACATGCACTTGGTGGCTCCTGCTGGCCCTGCTCCCCAGTGGCTCCAGACCCTGCATGAGTGTGGGGCAGTAGGAGCTGCCTGGTGCTCACAGCATGCACATCTCTTGTGGCCCCAGACCCATTGGAGGGTGGTGCCAGCAGGGAAAAGGACTGCTGTGTGTGGCGGCACCTGTCCCCTATTGGTCCCACCACTGGAATCTTCTGGCTCCGCCCCCAATCACTTGCTGAGGGAGCAGCGGGATGGGGCTGGCACAGGGGCAAGTAAAGGTTGCCAACCCCTGGATTACACTAACATCTAAAAATAAATATTAATAATTATGTGGTGAATATAATTATCCACACCTCTGTTTGTTGTTTACAGGTTTAGCATATAGCACACAGGTCCTTTACCTTCAAACTCATTTTTTTTTGCAAATGGAAATGACTTCAGTCCTTAACAAACAGAGAGGAAAGGGGAAGAAAGGTGATAAGCAATGTTCCCATCCAGGACCTTATGTAGGAGTGGAAGAGAGAATACTTCTAGTTACATTTCTTACAAAGTTCCAGGAAGGGAGGCGAGAAAAAGTAAGACAATATAACTTTTAACTAGAATCCCATTTTCAGGACAGCAAGACTTCCCTGAGCGGTGACCCCATTACCATAGTAGTTATCATTCAGGCCAGGTGCTCAATTTAACACTTTCCTACAAGTCTTAGATCTGAACTTGTGGAAGGGGGGTGGAGGCAGAATGTTTTCAATGGTGGCCTCTAAACACTGATATTTGTTTCCATTATTATTTGACAAAACCTATATTTCTTAACCCTGAAGATGTGCTGCAAAAGCTGATTTATTTACTCAAACTTTCCTTGAGTTAATGCTATAAATAGTGAAGTCATTTTGGGGACCTCTTTTTAAGTTGATTTATTTCAGTCATTTTATTATGATAATTTCAGTGTGGTGTGTGTGAATATTATAATTTTATCAGTAAATAATAAATGTCAAAAATGGAAAAATCTGTATTGTATGCTGCAGACAATGTCTCATACTACTTTTTATATGGATACAGTATATACTACCATTTTGGTTCTTTTCTTGTGATGATATAACCTGGAGAAAAATTTTGGATGTACGTTTTATTTTTTTAGACAGAACAGTCTTTTAATTTTGATCCTTGTAGAAGGAAAGTTTAATAAAAATCAGAAATAAGGAAGCTGATGTCTAAACCACAACTGTCTTTACCAAGTAAAGCACTACATTTTGAGAGCATAAAATAGAGAACTTTGGTTTTCAACAAATTACAAATCATTTATCGAGGATATGATGCATAAAAGATATCATTTGTAGTCCAATAAAACGTAAGCATTTCAATGACACAAGAGAGATCAACGTGATTAAGCCAATATGTAAAGAGCATCAGAATGAAAAAGATCATTAGTGGCATAAAGAATTTAGTAAATAGGATGATTGGACAGATTTTCTAAAGACACTGAAGCCAGCAAAACAGAGTAATTAGAGACTCTATTACAAATGAGTATTAAAACAGTAAGCATCTTAACTAACAATGATTACTTCAAGTACATGTTGAATACAGATCGTGAAACTAAAGATTGCTTCTCTTTAGAAACTGAAGAACTCTTGAAGTACATTACTGATACTCAGAACATTTGGAGTGCATTTCTAACTCAAATATTTATGCGTTCATAATTTACCCAAAGAAATGACTCTTCTGTAAGAAGCTCTTCCAACTACAAGTTGTTTAATTTCTAGAAGCAGTGGTACTACAAGGTAATGGAGATAAACAACTGAGGCAAAGTCAAATTTCAGCATGCTATGTAATCCATCCAGGTTTTGGATGTAAGGGTCCATGCTGAAGAACTGGCTTCAAGTGAATCTTATCCCCAGTGCCCACTAAAGGCTAGACATAAAGGAGGATCAATGCATTTACAAGGACATATAAAAGGAGGGAATTTGGGGCCTTGTAGGAGGAGGGTAACTGTTAATAGGAGAACTCATAGACTCATTGTGTCTCATAGACTCTATCGTCAGAAGGGACCAATATGATCATCTGGTCTGACCTCCTGCACAATGCAGGCCACAGAACCTCACCCACCCACTCCTGTAATAAACCTGTAACCTATGACTGAATTATTAAATCCCCAAATCATGGTTTAAAGTCTTTAAGCTACAAAGAATTCATCAGCAAGTGAGCCTGCCCCATGCTAGAGAGGATAGCAAAAGCCACCCAGAGCCTTTGCCGGGGGGAAAATTCCTTCCCAACCCCAAATATGGTTATCAGTTAAACTCTGAGCATGTCGGCAAGGCTCACCAACCAGACACCCAAGAAAGAATTCTCTGTAATAATTCAGAATGCACCCCATCTAATGTTCCATCTCAGGCCATTGGCATATCTACCACGAGTAGTCAAAGATTGGTCAATTGACAAAGTAGGCCGTCCCATCATGCCATCCCCTCTGCAGGGACATTACGTTAAAATGAAGTCTCCTGTTAAATGGGAAATCCTGTTAGTCAGTGCAAAAGACCTAAGGACTGCAAATAGGTTCTGGAACCTGAGTCTATATTCCAAAACTTTTTTTTTTTTTTTTAAATCATCAAGCAAATCTTCTACCACCAAAATCGCCAACACAGGCTAAATGTGAGTGAGTGTGGTTCAATGCAAATGGCTCACACAACTCTATGGTAGTACCATCAGTGAATGTCCTTCTGTGCTTGGGATAACCATTTCCACAACTGCAGGGGCTACTTTATACTTTTTTTTGCTGAACATTTTTATCATATCTTGGCTGCAAATAGCTTCACATTAAGGCCATCATGTGACACACCCATGGCTCTTCCACGTGTAATGGTTTATTGTTGAAGAGGTTTAGCCTTAGTACCACAAGCAAAACTGTCCTGCTGAGAACTGAATCCTTATCACTAAGGCCATCCTCCTTATATAAAAGGAGCAGGAAGATCAAGTTCTTGTAATCCAAAGAAGGGCTTTAAAATGTTGGGGTCCTCAGGACACTGAATTGTTAATCACACATGTAGAAATAAGAGGACTGAAAAGCCATCAACCCCCAAGGGCCCTACAATATCAAGATACTGATTGTGGGAGAAGCCCAGATCATCTTAATGGACAAATCCAATGCAGAATTAATCAATAACACTGCTGGCATGGCCATTCTTTAACAATCATTTTGGAAGATGTTTGAGATGAAAGATTTGTACATTTCACAATGTTATTTTTCTCTCATACTTAGAAAAAAGCTTTTGTCCTCCACATGAGATTCCTAACACATTCCACCTCCCTTTTTTATCCTATGCTTATAGCCAGAGCTCTATGTTATTGGAGGACAAAAGTGGGTAGGTTCTGATTGGTTCTTACACTCAGGTATATCATAAACTCCTGATACAGTTCAAGATGCTGGAGTACATTTCAGAAAATCAGCTCATTGAAAAAAGTGGACTGTTAGGATAGGAAATAAATCTTGCCTGTTGGGAAAATATTAGATCTCAGCCACCAAAGGCTATATTGTGACCCTCCACCTAATGCATATTTTGAGGAACATCATTTTTTTTAAAAAGTGCTGCAGCTGTTGAGGTGATATAGTCATTTACTTCTTTCTAATTGCAAAGGCACGTAAGTGCATACTAACCATATTATCTGCTGATACAAAACCTTTCATAGTTCATGTAGCAGTGGGCGGGATTGCTTTATCAGCTGGGCTCCATCAGAGTACC
Source organism: Pelusios castaneus (assembly GCA_007922175.1). Lineage (NCBI taxonomy): Eukaryota > Metazoa > Chordata > Testudines > Pelomedusidae > Pelusios > Pelusios castaneus. The sequence continues at coordinate 12,424,438 of ML685780.1, read as the reverse complement.
ATCTGCCAAAGATCTCTGAATGCACCACTGCTGTGCTAGGCTACTTAGGACAAGTATAACTGTGTCCATGTGAGAACCATGGAATGTGTTCTGTTCTTCCACCAGCTCATCCCTTAATATTACATCAAAAGAGAGGTCACCTTCCAAATCCACTTTTACCCCGGAACTTTCTTTCAGATTCCATATCTTTGAGTTTAGAGAAACTGGTCTGTTTGATTTAGCAAATCTGCACAGAAAGGGAGCAGTATTTTGACTTGATCTAGTTACTGTACCTATAGTTCTCTCAGGACCCACATCCTAGAGTCCTAGTACTTCTAGAGTGTTGCTTTTATTTATCAGGGATGGATAGGAACATAGTGCAATTAGGGGCAATACCTGTGAATTTGCTTTTAGGGTCCTTTTCAGACCCTGTCTACCCCTTTGCTTTCAGTTTTAGGTGATTATATACAATATCATATGCTTGGAACACCCACCACTTCCCTTCTGTCATTTATTTTCCATGTCTAGTGGTCTCTTGGAGATGATCTAGATCAGACTAACATATTACTGTGCTTGTTTCTTTGTCTGCCCTTATGACCCTGTTTCATCCTTATATTGCATATTCAAGCATCTCTGTGTTCATGGACACATAATGGTCTTTTGATCTGGTATCCTATTCCTTGGATTAGGCCTTCCCAGCACATCTTGATGAATTATAGTGAATAAATCTATCATTTTCCCCATGGTTTCTGCTCTCATTCTTTTCATTTACCCAAACTATTCACATTGTTTTCCATTAGTTCAGTGGAACATCTCACAAAGCAATACGATTGGAGGGGGAGGGGGGGAATGAAGCTTGTTTTACTTAAAGATTGCAATACACACAAAGCACAACTCACCTTATAATCTTAATGAACCAAATACATAATACTGAAAACCAAATTTGGGCTCCTCAGGAGACAAAACTGGTAGCCACAAATGAAGAAACAGGATGCACTGAAAAGCCCTTACAATGGCAGGAAATTATTAAGAGTCCCAAAAGGTCCTAGAATGCCTGGGGAAGGCAAAAACCCTTTAAGATCTTGGCCATCCAATCCAACGTGAAGCAAAATTCCTTCCTGACCCTGAATCTGGTGATCAGTGTAACCCAGAGCATATAAGCAAGCATTATGAAGCTAAGCTTCTAGGACTACAATATTTGCTGAACTGCATAAAGCCACTGGTACATCCTGACTGGTATGCTGCTATCAATGGTAGTCAGACTGTGATGCTTCAGAGAAAGGAAAAAGAAAACATGATTCATCCAACCATTTATGAACCGGGTGTGGGGGAGCTTCCTGACTATGTGCAGGCAAACAACTGCAGCCCTGAAGCATGAGCTTTGATTCTCCTTGTTATCTCAGATACACAGAACTAAATTTTATCATTGTGGGATTAAAGCAGACTAGTATTCTTTTATTAGTGTGCCCATCAGTGGGGAAGAGAAGTGAAAATGTATTAAGTTGCTGCACACATTTTGCTATCACTACACACATTGAGTTGTAGTTTATTTCAAAGGTCATTCAATGGATTTTAACAGGACTGTTTCAGGAGTAAGGCACTACTTGTGTGACTAAGGGCTTATCTATATGCTCAGTTCACGGCAAGCTGAGATATAAATCTAACCAACACTAACCTGCCATACACAACTTGTCCATGTGGACCTTCTGTGGCACACTGAAAATTCCCTAGTGCACTTTATATTTAGCACACAGTGTCAAGCTGAGTATAGCTGTGGCAGTGTGAGTAGCAAGAGAGACTAGACTCTCCGAACACATACTTTTCCAAGGCTGGGTCTACACTGCAGGAAAAATTTGGCAATGGTCAACAGGAGTTACACAAGCTACGCAGAGTCGATTGCATAACTCCCATAGACTTCCTAGTTTTCCTTCAGCATGACATCTTCACTGAACTGCACCAATGGGATGCAGAACCACATTACTTCATGGGGTGGTTTTACTAAGTCAATTTCCATATCAACTGAGCGTGTCTTAACTGACCACTAAGTCAACCTGGAAAGATCGATCCAACAATGACGACTTTGCTGCTGTCAGTGTAGATGTGGTCCAAGACATCATGTATGTACTATGGATGGCTAGTCCCTCCTGGCACCACACTCATTTTTAGTGCTCTAGGTTGCTCAGCCTAACGATAGGTATGTATCCTCACCCCGGAATTTACATCTCCACACTGAAATATAGACATGCACACAGATTGTTGCACTGATGTCCATGGGACAAAAATGTGAAAAATAGCTCCCTAGTGGGAGTAAGGTGTTCATGCTATGGCTCAAAATGAGACAAAATGAACAAATATCAAGACAGGTTCTTTGGTAACTCCATGAGGCTATTCAGTATCATTTAGTCTACACTCTCTCTCCTGCTATCTCATTTTCTTTATTTCTGAATCTCCACCTCTTTTGTGCAAAGATTAAGGATGCTTATAACTTTTAGATCTGTGGACAAAAATGCCCTTACAGCAAGAATGTTAAACTGAATTTCCATGTTGTCCATGTCTACAGTTCTCCCTCCTCCAGGACTGGCCTTTTGTGATTGAGACAAAGAGTACAGTAATGGAAAGATGGGTGCCATCTCCATTTCAGCATTCCAGTGATACCCTCTCTATTATGATAGCTACTTAGGCCTGGTCTAGACTGAAAAAACTGCATCGAGCCTCACAAACCGATGCAGCGGGATCAACCGAGCAGGCAGTATATTCCTGCTTACTCGATCCCGGAAGCGCTCTCTGGTTGATACAATAAATCCACCCCTTCACGTAAAGTAAGGCTGGGCATTGACTGGATGGCACTTTAAGTCAGCAGAGACTAGTGAAGATGCTGCGGTGAATCGGAATAATTAAGTCGGCAGGAGATACGCAATCGGCAGCAAGCAGATTGCATTTCTCCCATCGACTTAATCCCCCTACACCCAGTGTAGACCAGGTCTTAGAATTATAGCTTAGCAATGAAGTTGCTACATTTTTATCTAAAGGTCTTGCTCTAATCTGCTATTTGTGTTTACTCACCCACTCAGTTTTTGTGTCCTCCTTTTCAAATCTAAACTCTTTTCTCTTTGAAAGAATTAAATTAGCAAATCTCTAGGCAAGCCATGTAATTGGAAGAAATGTATGGATGATGAAGAGAAGATAAATATAGCAAAAAGATATAAAGGAAGTAAAATGGAGATTAACATAGGAAATATTTTTGACAATGGAGACAAAAATATATACAATAAACAATGGAGAGAATTTTTTGGATAAATTGTTCAGGGAAGAGGCTGTGGTATCTAGGGCTGACTATTGATTGTAATTAGCAATAAAATTTCTTTTTGCTCATTCTTCAGTCTCTATAGGAACTTCAGTTGCTAATTTATTTTACTTACCATTAAAAAAAAGTGCATACATTTTGCCTAATTTCTCAGCTATATATTTTCTCCTCCTTTGTTTCAGGCAATTGTCGTCAACTACACCACCCTGTGAATAATTCATTCTCTCTCTCTATACTGATCTCATGATTAATTGTTTCCGAACAAGCTCTGAATCTTCTCTTTGCTAAATTACAGACACATATCATCCTTAAATGTTGCTTAAGCTTTATTTTCTCTCCAGTTGCCTTATTTCCGCTTCAGAAGAGCCATAGTGCCTAGAGGGATAGGCCTGAAATCAGATTCTAAATATATAGATCCCAAACTTTGTAGAGATCTGGAATCTTGATGAAGAACTTGATCTGAGTTTCAGAGATCTCTACTATCTATATAACAGGTCAAAACAAAACTCTGGATGCATCTGACAAAGTGGGTTATAGCCCACGAAAGCTTATGCTGAAGAAAATCTATTAGTCTATAAGGTGACACAGGACTCTTGTTGTTTTTGCATGTGTTTTTAGACCATCCTCATTCCCTTTCTTTATCATTATTACTACTGTATAACATGTTTGACATGGGTAAGGAAAAAATAAAAGATTCTCTCTTTAGAAGAAGAGAATTGAAACCCAGACCTGGATCTGAGTTTTCTGGCTCAAGCCTCTTCCTAAAATCAATAAGCCATGTCTAGTGAAGTGTTCACAAAGCTGGAGTAGTAGTCTTCTATGGGTCCCCTCCCTGCCTCATCCTGACACTATGGAGCAAATATTGGTCCTGACAGAATACACTAGAAAGATAAAATCAACATCAACTCATGATGCATCCACAGTTGTTGGCCAATGAGATTACTGTATTTTGAGTGATCTCACAATCAATCAAATTTCTGTCTTTATTCCCTACACCCAATTATTCCTCAGCTTCAAAGTTCCTTTTGCTTTTTTTTGCCCCAGTTCACCTGTTTTAGAGGGAATTTAAATTTTTCATCAGCCTTTTAATTTCAGTCCCTCCTTCCACCTAGTTCCACAGACTCAGAATATATCAGATCCTCTGCTGGATTGATCATTATTCAATAATACATAGGGACGATGATAGAACTTAAAAAGTGGTACTGTTTCATGTCCTTGTAGTCCCTTAATGATGGGTTAGAACAGCAGATGACATTGGAACAAGCTCAGGTTAACAACAGAACAGCAACTTTATTCGAAAGATTACAGTGTCAATTCCCATTCTACTGCTTGTGCTGCTGGTACAAACTATTTTCCTCAGCCCTCATAGAGTCAACACAGATCAACTTCCTCTAAGAGTTATTTCATGAGACAGGGTCATTCCCATCTGGGAGGAGCACATTTTATGAAGTGTTTATCGAGGCACCAAGAAACATCCATTCATCCAACCAACCAGCATATTAACTTAGTTGCTCCACAGTTTAGAATTCTATTTTCCTTTCTTAGTTAAGAGATAAATTTTTGTCCATGATAACAGATTCCCACTAGCAAATAAATGACTACCCTACTGATAAATTTCTCATGCTCTATTCAGTTCTTGATGGTTATGTGTGCCCTGACTGTGGCCTTTTTAGTGAATGTTATCTCTTTCCTCTCTTAACCTTTTGAATGGGACAAGTTGTGCAAGTAATAGACTTCCATGAGCAAAGGCTGCATGAACAAGCTTTAAGGGAATTTTAATTGTGTGAATACTATCAGTAAGAGAAATGCATAGTCTCCCCTTCTGTTTCAAGTTTCAGAGGGCTATCTTCAATAGATAAGTTTGGATGGGAGATGTACCCAAATCTTTGACAGTCTAGAGATTTTCACAGTCCATCATAAACTAGAGCTTGAAGAGTAAAAGAAAAAAAAATTGCTTCCTCCCTGATAGCAGCACAGCCCTATCACCCTTTGATATTATAATAGCATCAATATCCACAAAGAAATTGTCAGTCAATTGCCAGCCCAGTTACTTAAAAGAATAACTGAAAACTAACTTGGAATGTTATTTCTTTTTCTGTGATATAAACTGAGCAAGGGCATATGAGAAATGCACCTGATTTTGTAATGTTAGAGATACAGAGCATGAGGATGGTGGAAGAGAGAATCCATGGCCCAGGTTTATCCCTGAATTCAGATACACAAGCTGTCATGATTTCACTTCGGAATGGCCAGGCATGGATCCACCCAATGCTTAGAGGGTCTTTAAAGCAATCTGTGCAGCCCTCCCTGCTATATGCTATTTGGCTTGAATTCAAAATCCAGCTCATCTCTCTCCTAGCCCCATTCATTCCTATTCTAGGCAGAAATTTATCAAAATAATAGTTTATTATGCTAATTATTAAGGTGCTGGAAAATCTTGCTAATTGAATATAAGAGTGATCACCTTAAAGGTGATTTGGTTTGGAGGGTATCGACAATCTGGCTCTAAGTGTCTTCCACAAATGTAGCTGTCATAATTCTGAGCATGATAATCTGAAACATAATGATGGAATTGTGTGGTTCATTTCCAGACAAACACATGAAGCCTGATTTGTATTTATGCTAAAATCCCTTTAATGCCCTTTTACTCTGCCAGAGCAACCTAAAGTGGATGGAAATGTAACTTACTCTGACTTTGAAGCATTTACATTAACCTGAGTGGTGTAAAGTGGCTTTACTGGAAATGAATATCAAACCCACTGTGCCTCTTGATCCATATTAGTAAAAGGATGCTGCCAGGGTTAAAAGTCTCAGCTCTGTGGCAATACAGTAGTTTGAACATTTGACTCCTAATGCAAAATAAAGGGAGGGCCAGGAAAACCCACTGGGGCAGAAAATCATCTGAGAGGAGCTAAAAATATTTTCTTTGTGAAAGCAGGATGGAAATACAAACACAAGAGACAAAGCTATCCAAAGTGAACAAGAGCTTTTAAAGCTTTTATCTCAGCATGACTTATGGTGAGTACTATAAATGAGAGATCTACTAAATCTTAGTGTAAATATCCATTCATAGATGGGTATATGGCCTCCAACAGCGGTTAGTGAGATCATCATCTGTATTTACATGGAGTTTACTCTTTATATTTATATGGAAATTATTAATGTGGGCTTCAGTCAAATAGCCATATAGTTGAAGTCTCTGTGTTGATTGTGCCCCAGAGAGCTGTGCATCAAGCACAGGTCCACATTGATATCAACTCACCCTTCCCAAGCAGGGCTCAGGTAACTTCATGGCCCCCTTTTCTGGATCTGACTTGAGGCTGTCTGTGTGAGTAGTTTAAACTGGTGTGGGTTGGGGCTCACTACATAGGATGTTGATTATTCCATACTACAGCTAGAATTTGCCTAGAGTAGTTAATGCACACCCAACCTGTATTAACTTTCCTGGGGACCTCTAGGGGGAAGCAGGGGTAATTGAGTCCCTGCCTGCAATTCAGCACTGAACTGCCAGGAGAGGGGTGTTGGGTGTCACCACCACTTCAGGACCTCAAGTGGTAACCTCCTGTAAATGCCCTGGAATGTGCCAGATTCCAAGGCACCACACACCACACCCTTTCTACAGTTTCTCTCTAAAGTCCCCCTCTCAGCTTTAAGCATGGAAGGAGGATGATCTGGATGGTAATGTATACATTTCTCCTTCTGTTATGTAAATGAGGCCTTTAAAAAAAAAAAAAAAAAAAAAAAAAGGATAATTACAAAATTCATCTGGAACTCTGAGTCAGATGTACATCAAGTTTTAATGCTGATATTTTTTTCCCCAAGCAAATTATAAACCATCAAAAACACAAAACAAAACCCTATAATGAAAATGTTAAGTGACCTTCTACTAAAGCAGCATTGTTGGATTCTGCTATAATCTAACTGTCTAATTGTGAATTAAAAAAGGATTTAATTAGGTTTTCCTAATGATGCTCTACTCTGACTATTCTATACCTAACCATGTGCAGTGTAGCTAAGTACAAGATGCATTTAAAAATGGTGCCATTCTAGTAGAATTATCTTATTGCTTAACATTTTTCTTGATTCTTTCTGTTATTTTGTTAGGAGTTGTCATGGTTTGCACTTCACTAGAGAAAACTTTTAATGTCCCTTAAAAGAGTTTAGAATTTTTTAATCCAGAGTGAGGGATCTATATTTGAATACCTCAGAAGATACGGGTGAAGAAAATTTAGGGGGAGTGAAAGGGATCACATTTTATTTTTTGCCATCTGTGGTCAGCACTAGAAAAGAAGCTTTAAAAAAGAAGATTTTGCAAGATAAACTGCAATATAAAATGACAACATTGTCAGAGATTGTATGCATGGAGCTCTATTGCACTTTGAGGGGCTTGGTCCAGGCCCAGAGGTCCATCCAATTGCACAATCAGGCCTTATATTTTGAACCCATTTTTAGATTATTCAGAAAATTTATAGCTTGCATTTTAGTACATCAGTGTTTCTACTTCTATATGGAAAAATCTATACACTCTATGGAGGCTCTTTCCAGGATGCTAAGTAATAATTTTGATCTAGTCTCCATATACTTATGGATCAATTAACTTCCCCCCCCCCAGTTCTGTTCCTCATTCCTTGCTAGATTATTGAAAGGGTTTATATGGATTTTGAACCATCCTTGATCTTTATACATGAAAGAAATGTAAATGATACCAGTCGCCAGATCTGCTGGTTTAATTAAACAACTTGCTCTCTGACACTGAAGTGAAGGTCAGCTTTCATAGACTATTTTCCTTCCAGAGATTTCTCAAAACATCTTTTAGGCTTCCTGTGAGCTATTTATTAGGAAAGCTATTATTTTACTTGCTACTGGGGGGGGGAACTTAACGTGAGCTGGTTTCAAGAATGATTCAGGAATGAATTAGAGCCCAGGAACAGAACAGGAGATTTAGACAAAAATCCAGGAAGGCATTAGTATGTTATCCTTGAGTTTGCTGCCTTCACTCTGAGGGAAGGTGAGTAAGGGAATATATTTTGTAGGACCAACTTCTATGGGTGAGTGAGAGAAGTTTTCAAGCTTACACAGAGCTTTCCATGATTTTACTGACTAAAATACATTGATTGTTACAGAGCTCTCATTGTTATAGGGCTCTCAGTGACATTTAGAAAGAACTCCTACTGAAGACATGGCAGACCTATCTACCCAGGAGGGCACGGTGAAATAAATGCCTTCAGGGGATCCCACTGACGCCAGCCACCATGTCACGCTTAAGAGAAGGCGATATGGACTCCCCCCTGCTGCAGCTTGGCAGTACTGGCCAAGACCCTGCTTCCTCTTTTTGGCTGTGTCTACATTGGTAAATTAAGTAGACTTAAGCTTGCTTAATTTACCCTGTGTCCACACTGAAGTTTCCTCAAGTCGACTTAAGCAGCTTGCTTAAGTAGACTTAAGGAAACTAAAGTCAACTTAATTAAAATTAAGTCGGCTTTCTAAAACCACCTTGCTAATCGATCTAAGGCTTAAGTCGACTCTTTGTCAACTTAGGGCATGGGTCCCTTCTCGCCGGGACCACTCAGGTCCCGGAAAGAAAGGATCGCGGGGTTTGCTTCCTTCTCCCCATGACCCGTGGTCCAGCTGATCAGCAGCTGGAGCGGGGACCCTAGAGAGAAGGAAGCCCCACGCTTCCCACACTCCCTCCTAGCCGGGACCATGCGGTCCCGACGAGGAAGGAGAGCTGGAGACCCGCGCTCCAGCTGCTCAGCAGCGGGCAGCTAGAGTGGGGATCCCAGCAAGAAGGGACCTCAGGGATCCCTTCTCGCTGGGACCACTCACGTCCCGGTGAGAAGGAAGCCCCGCAGTCCCTTGTCCCCAGGACCTGCGCTCCAGCTGCAGCAGCTGGGGCGCGGGACTCAGGGACAAGTGAGCACCATGGTCCCGACCAGGAGGGAGCGTGGGAGACCGTGCTCCCTCCTGGCCGCAACCACTCGGTCCGTCCAGGAGGAAGCCTGGGGCTGCCACGCTCCAGCTGTCTCTCTAGACAGCTGGAGCCGGCTGCAGCCATGCCGCGCTCCAGCTGTCCCTTTAAACAGCTGGAGCGCGGCAGCGCCGGGGCTCGCCCTGGCCCAGACCACTCGGTCCAGGGAAGTTGTCCCCGGGACCCTAGTGGTCCAGGCTAGGAGGATTCCCTTCTGCCTGGGACGTGGGAAGTCCTGAGCAGAAGGGAGCCAAGTGGTCCGAGGCGGAAGGGAGCTCCTCTCTCCCTTCTCCCCTGGACTGCTCAGGGGCTTGCTGCCCCGGGGAAAGCCAGCCCCATGCGGGGCTGGCTCTCCCTGGAGCAAACAAGTCAACTTAGAGAGTCCAGTGTGGACTCCCTAAGTTGATTTACTAAGGGCCCCTTTAAGTTGACTTAAGAGTCCAGCGTGGACTCTCTAAGTCAACTTAATAAGGTCGGCTTAAAGTCGACCTTCTTAAAGTCGACCTTAATTCCCTAGTGTAGACATAGCCTTTGTGTGGCCAGCACTATGCTTGTAAGGTGTATGCTTTGCATTGAGCTTGGCCAAATGATTGTGATTGTATTGAGCTGCTATATTTGCATGCCAGAGAAGGGGAGAGGCTCCTTGCACTTTACATAAGGATCCACGAACAATCAGTCCCAAAGATAGGGGGATGCTCATCAGCCATAAATAAGGGAACATAATAAAAATGTTGCATTAAAAACCTATGCCAATGCAAGACAATCACTTATTTTAAATACACACACATTTTACAATTAGAGATCCCTAAGAAAGCCTCATACATATATTTTACATTACTGTATATACTATTTAGTTTTGTGCCTTTATACATATTTGTATCCTTGCTGTTTTGTGGTTACTGAGAGAAAGAAGACACTAAATATATGTTTTCTTTGGCCCTGACTCTCAAGGTCACTTTGAGTAACGTAAGTGATCCGCACAGGAGAATTCCCATTATGCAGGGAGAGTCTCTGCTGATCCAGGCAAGTGTAGTCACCAGGTAGGCTGAAAGCTTTAATACCAGGAGTTAGAGGGAGAATGTCGGTGACACACACAGGAGGCTTAAATTGACTTAATTTACTCCACGTCTACATTGGACTTTCCTTAATTCGATGTAAGCTGCTTCTTAAGTCGAATTAAGGAAAAGTTAGTTTGAATTAGTAACACCTGGTTTTAATTCAAACTAGCGCTTAAGTTGACTTTATTAAGTCAACTTAAGCCACTGGAGACACAGAGTAGTGCCTAGTTGGACCTGTTTAAGTTGACTTAAAATATTAAGTCAACTTAATAAGGCCAAAAAGGGGACACGTCTACACTTGAAAAGTTAAGTCGACTTTTGTTAAGTCGACTTAATAAGGTCCACTTTAAGTCGACTTAAAGTGGACCTTATTAAGTCAGTTTCATAAAGTGACCTCACTTTTCAAGTGTAGACAGCCTCAGTTGTGAAAGGGGGACAATGCATTCTTACTTAGGGGTGTCCTAGGACTGAATTTTAATAAGAGTTTCTAGATACTATAGCAATAGACACCACATGAAAACCTAGCTAGAATTATGGTTTGAGATGTAACTATCAATGTGTCAGATGTGAAGCTACACCATTGCCAGTTAGATTGTCCTTGTTGTCAGCTATTTATTCACACACACACACACACACACACACACACACACACACACACACACACACACCCCATTTCAGAGTATGGTTTGTATTAGTTTTCAAAATACAAAACTAAATATTGCTAGCAAGGTCCTAATGTGCATATTAAACTAGCGGTATTAGTGGACATAAAACAAGCAATATTTATTACCTTTGCTATCACATTGATACATCATTGCAACAGTGAGTTGCAATTTCACAGTGTTTTATGCTGGTTTTTATTTTGCTAAATAGGTGCAATTCTTTTTAACTCAAGGGTCACCTCTGTCACAATGAATAATATTGTGTTCACTAAGTTAAATTGCAGCTTACTCCAGCTTCAATTTGCTCTCTTGGTGGAGACACTAGCAGTCTTTATTAGTCGAACATGATAAAATATTAGGAAAGACAGCTGGGGTTGGGGGATAGCATATATCTCTATGCACTGATTAGAAGGGCTGATATATTTATCTGACCCTGTTAGTATTGTTCTTCTGTTATCCAGAGGACTGAATTCTTTAGACATGCTTTATAACGCATTTTCTTAAGTTAAAGGCCTTGTTTATTGCTTTTCAGAGTATTAGTGACTGCTGTAATTTGGTACTTAAAAGGCATGTCAAAAAAGTTTATTAGGGAAGAAGCAGGACTCCAGAAATGTCGTCTATTAACCTTAATCAAGAAGGGAGAACTTATCTTGTCCCAGTTTCTGTTTTTCTTCAGAATATTTACAGGTATAAAAAACAATCCCCATATTTCTATGTTGTATATGCAAAATCTAATTAATGTTATTAGATTATAATTAGGAAAAGATGATAAATACCTTTTCTAGTCACACTATGGAATAATGGTAAATAATCACAGAAGGATGGCTTTCTTCTAACACCGAAAAAGGAATTTTATTACATTAAGGGAAAACATTATCACTATAGCAATTCTGTCCCACTCTGCAACAGCTGTACTCAGCTCTATCACGCACATGTCTCAATATCTCGTGCTACAGAGTTAAAGGCACAGTACACATCTACTGTCATCTTTGGATTTCACAGCAAATAAATCCAAACTAGCTTCTCTGGTTTTCCAGATCTAGGCATTTCTGACATTTAGGAAGGTTTTAACTTGTTGATTCACTTGTATTACCAAATCCCAGAGATGTATATTCCAGTAAGGTTAGGATTATCTTCCTTCACTAAATCTGTGGAATATTATTGTTCTGAGGGAATTCAGCTGGGATTGGATCTAGATGAAGATGTTACCTATTTCTTCAGTATCAAATGTCTTGATCAGTCTGAACCATTTAGTATGTTAAGGAGCATGGCCACCAGCTGATGATGTTTTATTCTTCCTCACCTACTTTTTATCTGAAGTGGGTTTCCTGCTTTAAACTTCAAACTGAGAATTTAAAGAGAAAAGTCCGAGACCTCTTAAAATGGCATCTCAGTCACATCTTTTAAGAAGGGCTCCAGGATTAGGGGATCATAACAGAAGTTTTATATACCTTTTCCCTCCCCATATCAATTATATACTAGGTACAGGTTGGTTGAAATGTATGATCTTTGTTCACATCAGGTGACATTGGTACAGAATTACAAATTCTTCTCACCCAATAAAACTCTATTAAATTAATAAAGGCAGCATTATCCATCAAGCTACTCAATCTCCCTCCCCTTCACTGTAGGGCACCTAGCACATGGAAATTTCCCCAGCCCTTTTAGCTTATTTTCTTGCAATAGATGCTAAGTGTGCATAACCTGGACCTTGCATCAACTTTCTTGAAAAGGGAGGCTGTTTTCCCAAACTGTGCATCTTTGCATTTTTGATTGTGCCTCTGAAAACAAATGGATCTCAAAGAAAGATGGATTTGGCTCAGTTTGTTGGTGTTGAAGAATTTCCTCACTAAGTCTCTGATTAAAGCCAAGCATTTGATTGTACATGTCCAACATTTATTCCCATCTGTTGGCAGCTCAGTGATTTTTTAGATAAGACACAGAAGCCACAGCTCCGTTTTTCATGTACAAGTGTATACATTCAAAAGGTTCACTACCATCAACATTAATATATTTTCTTAGCAGAGAAATTAAGGTTCAGATCTGTGGGATGCAGAGCTATAGCAATAACAACATCAATAGATATAACAAGAATATCAGTTTTATTATTATCTTGAACAAGAGCCACTGGAAGTGTATAAGAAATGAATCTTGGTATATTCTCATCTAATGCCTTTGAATCAGCTACTGAAAGCTGCTATCCCCCCCATCCCCCCAGCCATATTCTGCTTCTACTGTTATCAGGAGGAATTTAAAGTGATAATAATCAACTCTTCAGAGAATAAACCTATAATGTTGGAATTTAAAATAACCAAATATAATTTCCCTTGGCAATTTATTGTTGTTTAAACACATCTACCTATAAATCCATAATAACAATCTGCTAAACTGTCAAAAGAAAAGTTCTCATAAAGACCGAATATTGTTATCTTCAGACCATGTATGAATATTTTCTCCATGGCTCAGTGATATGCAAGATCATAATGGATCTTTCTTAAATACACTGAATTATGCATTAGAGCATAGTACACCTACTGCCCTCAAAGGAACTGTACATCATTGAGTTCACTGCACAAGAACACTAGCCTGTTTATCAAATGTCCTTATAAAATTGCTGGTGCAAAGTAGTCATACAGAGAAATTAACTAGATTGATTATGATGGGGAAAAAGCCAAAATGATTGCTTGGTTACCTGAAAAAAAATATTTAGTTCACTACTGAAAGGTGCTGATTTCAGTGAAAGTGGAGGGCATTTCCAAAGGGACAATCTTCCTTAGCTAAGAACTAGATTCAAGATGTTTTTAATTTTGAAATATGGTAGATTACTCATATGTTTAAGATTGGAGACTTAAATGCTTTGTTGGCTAAGTGCCATAGCAGTTATATTCTTTTAAGCCTCGGATTACCTAAAAAAAGAAGTAACTTTTTGGTGGGGTGAGGGAGAAGAAAAGGTTGTAAGCTTTTGTAACATCCCAAAGAAATAGACATTCTAATAAAATAATGAATTAAAATTCTTCTTAGATGAGTCTGACCTTATATGTCAAGTTTCAACTAAAAGTTTTATGACCAAATTATAAACCGCCAAAATTAAGATTTATAATGGAAATGTTGAGAGACTCTACGCTAAAGCAGCAGCACTTGATGATGCTATAAAATTGTCTTAGTGATTTAGAAATAGGGTTTAATTGGGTTTTCTTAATGACATACTGGACTTAGTGAACACTTTATAGCTCAGCAACTACAAAATGGCAGAGTGAAAGATCCATCATTTTTGTTTTCCTGGAAAACATTTGGAAAGACTATTTCACACCTGTAACTTTCTCACACAGGGAGCAGACTAGGAAAGGAAGTCTGAGCATCTCAATTCTTTCCCTAGCACAGTGGGGGAAAATTTGCTACTCACCCATACTACTACAATTTTCTTCCATTTCTGTGCTAGATCAGTTAAGGTGGCTGGTATTTTGGGGTGGCCAGAGCCAAGACTTGATCTAGCCCTTAATCCAGATTGCACAAAGAGGAAGATGGTAATCAGAGAGACTCCACAAATCCTGGTCTTCCACCTGTGCATCCACATATGGTGACTCATAATTTTATTCTTTGTTAATATTTTTCCTGAATCTCTGTATACCTGGAAGTACTATTTCTGGTATAAAATACAAAATTGGATGAGACTTATGAGATGTTCTATTGGTTATATAGATTTTGCTAGCACTTTGGAAAGTGTCCTGTTAATAAAAAAAATGACAGCTGCATGGCTATTGTCTAGATGAAGGGTTTTGTGCCTTTATTTTTCATTTTATTTTACCAATATCTATGCAGATGAACTGTAAAATATTCAGTGTGAGGCAGACTTTTGCTGTCTCCTTTCCAGTTGCTGATCAAGAAGTTAGAGTGAATTATTGCTGGCAGCTTATTCAGAAGTTTGAATAATTGAAATATTCCTTCACTGAGCTTGTATTCCAATCCCTAACATCTATATAAATTGGTAATTCAGTATTCTTTAAAAAAAAAAAAAGAAAAAGAAAAAAGTAGTGTCAGTAAATAAAATACAAGTTTAGAAAATCTGACCCAAATAAGTAAAGTATAAAGTGAAATGAGAAACTAAACAACACTGATTTAACTAATGAGGTTTTTTTAAATAATGTAGTATTTACTTCAGTTTTCATTAACTTTATCATGCAACTTTTCAAAATTTCCCCCCCAAAACAGGATTTCATCAGAAAACAACAATTAATTGAATCTCAAGTGTTTCAAAGAAATGCATGTGGTTTGATGAACTAAAAACATGGTTTCTTACCAGCTTGCCTTGCAGACTCCTGGAGCTTCCCAGGTCCTTGGCAGCTCCATCCTGCAGACCACCTCAGGACTGGACACCAAGTTGTAGTAGTACAACATAGAATCATAGAATCATAGGGTTCGAAGGGACCTCACGAGGTCATCTAGTCCAACCCCCTGCTAAAAAGCAGGACCACTCCCCCTAAATTATCCCAGCCAGAGTTTTGTCTAACCGAGCCTTAAAAATCTCCAAAGATGAAGATTCTACCACCTCCCTAGATAGCCCATTCCAATGCTTCACCACCCTCCTAGTGAGAAAGTTTTTCCTAATATCCAACCTTGACCTCCCCAGCTGTAATTTGAAACCATTGCTCCTTGTTCTGTCCTCTGTTACCCTCGAGAACAGCCTAGCTCCCTCCTCTTTGGAGCAACCCTTCAAGTAGTTGAAGGTTGCTATCAAATCTCCCCTCAGTCTTCTCTTCTGTAGACTAAATAAGCCTAGTTCCTTCAGTCTCTCCTCATAAGTCATGTGCCCCAGCCCCCTAATCATTTTTGTTGCCCTCCGCTGGACTCTTTCTAATTTGTCCACATCCTTTCTGTAGTGGGGAGCCCAAAACTGGACACAGTACTCCAGATGCGGCCTGACCAGTGTCGAATAGAGGGGAATTATCACATCCCTCGATCTGCTGGCAATACTCCTACTGATGCAGCCTAATATGCCATTGGCCTTTTTGGCAACAAGGGCACACTGTTGGCTCATATTCATCTTCCCGTCCACCATAACTCCCAGGTCCTTTTCTACAGCACTGCTACTTAGCTGATCGGTCCCCAGCCTGTAGCAGTGCATGGGATTTTTCCGTCCTAAGTGCAGGACTTTGCACTTGTCTTTGTTGAACCTCATGAGGTTTCTTTCAGCCCAGTGTTCCAATTTGTCCAAGTCTCTCTGGATCCTGTCCCTGCCCTCCAGAGTATCTACCATTCCCCCCAACTTGGTGTCATCCGCAAACTTACTAAGCACGCAGTCTATTCCATCATCAAGATCATTAATGAAGATGTTGAATAGAACCGGCCCCAGGACCGATCCCTGGGGCACTCCACTCGTTACCAGTTGCCAACCAGACATCGAGCCATTGATTCCTACCCGCTGAGCCCGTTGATCTAACCAGTTTTCGATCCACCTTACGGTCCACTCATCCAACCCATACTTCCTTAATTTGCCAACGAGAATGCTGTGGGAAACCGTATCAAAAGCCTTGCTAAAGTCAAGGTATATCACGTCAACGGCTCTTCCCGCATTCACAAATCCAGTCATCTCATCATAGAAGGAAATCAGGTTGGTCAGGCACGATTTGCCCTTGGTGAATCCATGTTGACTGTTCCTGATCACTCTATTTTCCTCCAAGTGTTTCAGGATGGATTCCTTGAGGACCTGCTCCATGATTTTCCCAGGGATTGAGGTGAGGCTGACCGGTCTGTAGTTCCCCGGATCCTCCTTTTTCCCTTTCTTAAAGATAGGTACTATATTTGCCTTTTTCCAATCCTCCGGGACCACCCCCGTTCGCCACGAGTTCTCAAAGATAATGGCCAGCGGCTCTGCAATCACTTCCCCCAACTCCCTCAGCACCCTCGGATGCAGTTCATCCGGCCCCATGGACTTGTGCACATCCAATTTCATTAAGTGTTCCCTAACCTGACTTTCCATCACCGAGGGCCACTCTTCTCTCCAGTCCGCGTTACCCCGTGTAGTAGCCTGGGAGCTGGCCCGCCCTGTGAAGACTGAAGTAAAAAAAGCATTGAGTACTTCAGCCTTTTCCGCATCATCCTCCACGAGGATGCCTGCCCCATTCAGTAAGGGACCTACACCACCTCTGATCCTTTTCTTGTTGCTGATATACTTATAGAACCCCTTTCTGTTATCCTTCACATCTCTTGCTAGCTGCAACTCCAATTGTCCTTTGGCCTTTCTGATTTGATCCCTGCAGTCCCGAGCAATATCTTTATACGCCTCCCTTGTCATCTGTCCAAGCTTCCACTTCTTGTAAGCTTCCCTTTTATGTTTCTGCTCCCCGCAGAGTTCCCTGCTAAGCCACGCTGCACATGATGCATAGATAGCTAGGCAGAGTAAAGTTCTCCTTCAAACTAATGAGATTCAGATGTGGAAGAGAGATAAACAGCCAAGAAGCTTCTTGTATCTCTGTTCCCTGGCAGGAGACGTGCCTGGATCCCCCAACTATGGGAAACTCCCTGGACTACTCCTGGGAAGTTTGGGATAGCTCAGAGTATTCTGCGGAGTCAGCTGCGCCATTCCCTTTTGGAAAAATGGAAATTGAAATTATTTGATTTTTCCAAAACCAAAAATGTTTAAACAACTTTTTTTCCCCCCACAGGATTTTTTAAAATTTAATGTGTCCATCCCAAATCAGAACAAAACCTTTCTGAAGTGTTGGAATTTCTGAGTTTCAACATCTTTACCTGAGTATAATTTTAAACCTTGAAAACAGATTTTTATCCTGCAAAAAAGATAAAATTATGTTACCTCTTAATTATAAGTGTTCAGCACCTCTGAAAAATGGGCCTTTCATAATTACAAGTTGTTTTGGTTGTAGTTTTAGATCCAAGGCGCTCTGTGGGTTACTGGATCAGGCTCAGACTATTCACTTCATAAATAGCTTTCCACTGCTTTAGTGTGACTACTTGCGCTAAAGTGCTACTCAACTAGAACAAATTTATCAAAACCTGGCAACAAAAATCTCGTTAACAAATCTAAAATGATGAGAGTCCCATAAGACTGGACAGCTCAGAGGATTCTGGTGATGATGTACATGGCTGTTTATCTCTGTTCCACCTCTGAATCTGGTTAGTTTGAAGGAGAGCTTTACTCTGCCTAGCTATCCACTGAATTAGAAGATTTCTGAAATGTCTTGAGGAACATTTTTCGTCTGATGTCCTCTGTGAGGGCCAGGCCTCACCTTTGCAGACAGACTCAAGCATAAGGTGAACTCTAATGAGAGAGACAGTGGCTTGCTTTGCTTTTACCGATGCTTGAGGATAGGAACATATTGTTTTCCAGAGTTTTACCATGGCACCTTTCAAGAGCATTTTGATATTAAAAACTAAGGAATGAAGAACGGTGTCATCCAACAGGAAGAATACTACATTACAATTACAATATACAAGATATTTTGTAATAATTGGAGAAGGTTCACTACAGCTGCATAAAGAAAATTTTACTACAAGAGTTTTGGAAAACAGATACTGCATCATGTTGTACTACTACATTTTGACTTTGGTGGAATAATGTTATTATAAAAGTAACAATACCTTCTGAGTAATTATATCACACAGTTCCAAGTTATCCATGAACTATGCTTAGACTTGGAAGGATTAGGTTTTATCCATAAACATTGGTAAATGTCAATTTCACCATACATGCACAAGCCAACAATAAGTATTTCCATTGATGATCAAAATTTACAGGTAAACAAAATAAGAAAAACGCTGTTTGAGAGTTTGATTTAAGGATATTTTTACTTAATTTATTTTGACTTGTGATATTAACTATCGTGCTTGAACTTTTTGAATCTCAATGCTCTACTATCATTAATCATAGTCTTTCCCACCCCCACCAATTTTTCTTATAATTGTGAAAATTTAAAAATGAATAAAAATAATTTTAAAATGCTCAAAACCCAGTATTATGGGTATCTGAAACCAACAAGAACAGCAAAAATATTAAAAACATCAATATTAAAAATCAGATGCTCCCAAGTCTAAGTATGGTTCATGTATTGATTTGAACAACAAACATACACCCCAGCATGGTGTGAGAGGCCTCTGTTTTTAGAGGTGCCTTTCTTAAGATAAAACTACAACCAAAACAACTTGTGGTTATGAAAGGCCCATTTTTCAGAGGTGCTGAACACTGACAATTTTTAAATTAAAAATTAGAACAAATTAACTTCCCAGATTCCATTTTGGGTAATCTTCTGCCATCTTGCTCAACCAGTAACCTGAAGGACTGTTGCTATTTCATCAGCTTAATTAGGGAAGGGTGCTGAACAAGCTTCATTTCTAAGGCCCGTGTCTTGACAAAGCCCAGAAAACTAGAGAGCCTGATCCAGTAACCCACAGAGCGCCTGGGATCTTGACATCAAACCATCAAGTCATACAGCCAGAACTAGAGACCACAAATATCTGCCATGAAATCAGCCCTGTGAGCTGGATGGACCCCAGACTAAATAAATGGTGATATGTTAGAAGAACTGAACTTATATTCCCCCTCTGTGGATCGCCAAGCACAAGAACTGAACGCTTTCCATCTCCCAGATGTGATTTCTCTGAAGCAGAGATCAGTTTCTTTCTCCATCCTGATCAGGGTTTTTTCCAGGTTGTACATTTCTCTACTTTACCCTATTACAGCCCCAGCAAGCCAAACTGCCTAAATAAGCATCTGTACTTTGCTTTCTCCACAAAGCCTATGAATAGCCGTAATTGCCCATAGTTGCAAGTTACCAGTCAGTTTTTCCTTCCCAAGCACATTTATTCTTAAGATGAAAACATCAATAAAATAGTCTACAGACATGCTAAAAAGCTTATCAGAGGTTACCCACAACTCCAACTTCAGTCTCTGGCAGGTGTTACTCCTTCAAACTGCACAACTGGATTTTCCATGTTTACAAGTTCATAACTATATCAGGTTTGGAACTTCACCAGTTTGTTTATATAGCTTGAGCCTGAGCTCCAGTCTCCAGGAAACGGTAAAAAGCAGACAAAGACCATCTCTCTCAGATTGTAACTTCAAAATGAAGGGGTTTTGAACAAAAATAGGTGGTGAATTTGCACTAACTGTCTGTTAAGAGTTCCCCAGAAAATTCACTTAACACACCCCCACAATCTATTCTTCTCTGGCACATTTTCAATACAGTCCTTTGAATTTCCAGGCCTCACATCACATCTGTGTCTTAGAAAGATTATTCACAATCCTAGCCCACAATAATCCATGCATTTTTCATTTAATACATTTTTTCCCCAAAGATTTTGCAGGTAACTGCTATATCTGTTGCATAAATAATTAAGAAACTTGGCACAGAAACCTGGAGCATCATAAAGCGAAACTGGAGACCCGAAATCATGACATCAAAGGGCTGTGCCTTAGACCAACAAGCCAAAGTAGTAAGCTGGAGAACTCATAGGTCTGTGCTTTTATTTCAGATCAGATAGTGGGAGCTGCTGATGCCATTGAGCTCACTGAGTCCCCTATCCTCAGACCAGCAAAATGGAGGTGCTCAGCTAGCACAGAAAACTGCTCTTTCCCATCAAATCAGGCCAAATTTCGTAGGACAACTGAATAGAAGCCCCAGGCAGAGTTTGTTAAAAAAGAATTATGATTGTATCAAATATTGAAAATTTTCAACCAACGCCAGTTTCAAGACAGTAAACTCAAAGACATGAGGTTTCACATCAACCCACCAAGTTTGATGTCACAAGTTCTGCACTTCTCTTAAGTCAACCCTTTGACATCATCTTTAGTTAAAGATAGCTGTATAGCCTCTGAGAGGCCTGTGTGTTTTGGTTTCAGCCTAGTAAGTTGGAAGTCCTGATTAAGATACTTCATTAAAACCTTTTCTTCGATATTATCTCAGAAAGGCAGACGTATGAGCAAGTAACCCAAAGTTAAGTCTGCCCAGCAAGCTAAGGATGCTGAGTCAGTGATCCACATTAGATAGTTTTCTCATATCAAGCCCAGTAAACTAGTTGTTTTTATTATTATTGTTCCATGTAGGGAACTGCTGGGCTGGAAACCTCAGAGGCCTATAACTTATCACTTCCCAGCTTTGCAAGCAAGATGAAAGTATTGAGTCACCGAATGCAGATTGGGTCATATTTGGCAACCTGCAAGCCAACTAGAGATGCTGTAATTGAATTTAGAATCCTGTACCTTTTACTCAGCGGAGAAAGTTTGAGATGCTGAACAATTTTTAAGATGTGAGGGAACACAGTTCTTATTTTGTTAAAATAAGTACACTTTGAATAAATCTGGGATTCCAGGAACAGTATAGCGTTTAATACAAGTTTGTAGTCTTGTGCCAAGCAGATTCACTCCAGGGACAAAGCAACAATAGATTTTGACACTTCCTCTAATTGCTTCTTGCTGCTCAGCTTCACTTCTATCTTATCCAAGGAAGAAAATATGTAGAGAACAAATACTGGAAGGAAAAGAACAGATGATCTTTGAGATGTAACTAATTAGAAAACAAGAGTTATTATGGAAGATATTAGTCTATATGGAATTCTAAGGTCTCTCCACTGTATGTGTTTAAAGTGGGTAATGTGTTCCTCACAAATGACTTCACAAACTAAAACGATGGGAATGCATGCATGGAACTAGTGTTTTTGGCCGTATCCGTAAAAGAGAGGGTGAATATTTTTTACTCCGTTTCTCTATATTTATGTGTTTATTGGAAAGAAAGGTTTTTACAAATTCTATTTTTTTCAGATTATCTGTTTTGTGAAAATAATGTCCACACTGGATATTTGTTGAATCCATTTACAAAGTGAGATTTTGGCAACTGAGTATTACATATGACAGTTTTCACACCACTTCTTATCAGTAGATAATCAGAAAGTATTTCTACATTGCTTCTTGTATGGGAGTCTGAAGATACTTCAAGAGTTGTTTTAATTGATACCATTTCTGCTTTACAATGGAGGTATCAACCACAATTCAGTTCTTGAGAATTCAAATGCATTGTGTTCTTCAAGAGGAGTTCTTTTCCTGCAGGGGCCTTTGAACAATGTCAAGTTCCTGTTAAGACATTTTCTTCCTGTAAGCAGGATGAATTTAAAGGCTACATGAGTATATTTAAGGTGCACAAATGTTTCCATTCTAATCACCTATTCTGTGTACATTCCCAAAATGTGCATGACAGGTTTAATATTTTCATACCTAATCTTTCCTACACATTTTCTTTCAAAGTCTGAACAAAAGTAGTTTACCACTTTGTAGTAAAATGAGAAGAATCTTTTCTTATTATTTTTTTTTAAATCTCCTTTAAGAAATTCAAGAGTGAAAACATCGAGGGTTTGAAAACTCAGGATTAACATGAAAATATCCTCTGATATAACTGTAAGTTTTGGTGAAAGAAAGATAGTTTCCATTTGACCCATTAATAGCCATGTGAAAAATCACAATCTGAAAATGTACTTCACTTATGTGTATACGTTTCTCACAAATGTATACCTCAGCTGGTATAAATTGTTGTAGCTTCATTTAAGTCAATTGACACTGGCCAAGAACTGTCATTTGACTTATTTACTGTATTACTGTAGAAAGAATCTATGCACAAGGCAGCATTGCTAACACAGAATTTATCTTCAAACCAGAGGAAGTCTGCCCTCAGCTGAGCCTGCAGCCCTCTTATATACTGGGCTTCGGGGCCGTGATTGGCTCCACAGCTGCCAGCTCTGATTTGCCTCTACTCTCCCAAGGCTTTTAACCCCTTTCTCACCATAATAGGGAAACTACCCTGCTACAGTTCCACATTCAGTGAACTCAACATTCTTTGGACTAGTTCACTCATAAGGGTATGACTACATTTTGTGCTGGAGATACAATAAATACAATAGAACTCAAAAAAAGTCAGCCAAGGTGGTACAAGGGGCCAGATGCTCTGAATACAATACCATCTGAAATGCTAAGCATTTACATAAGTGGCTAACCCCTCCTGCCTTTCACACCATTGCAGCTACACCATATTTTTAGCACACAAGCTTTATCAGAGATACTACATTTATGCTACCTCAATCTGAAATTGACATCATCAGCTCATAGTGCAAATGTACCCTAACTTTGGGAAAAAAATTGAAGGCACAGAATAATCAGGATATACTTAAGCTGCTTCGCATCATTCCAGTGACATAAAACAACTGTGAACCTAGTGTAACAATTTCCAAAGGGGTAGCCGTGTTAGTCTATTGTAGAAAGACAACAGAGTCTTGTGGCACTTTTAAAGACTAACAGATTTATTAATCGCATGAGCTTTCGTGGGAGAAAATCCCACTTCGTCAGACGCTTTGAAGATAGGAAAGTTACAGAGTGGGAGGAA
>ML685780.1:12193774-12400687 GCA_007922175.1 Pelusios castaneus | reverse complement strand
TAACTTTCCTATCTTCAAAGCGTCTGACGAAGTGGGATTTTCTCCCACGAAAGCTCATGCGATTAATAAATCTATTAGTCTTTAAAAGTGCCACAAGACTCTGTTGTCTTTCTAGTGTAACAAATTTTGGCTTTGGAACAGTGTAAAGCAGCTGTATATCACTAATGCATCTGGTTCATAAGATGAGGTTGTATGCTGTGAGGCAATGAACCTGGAAACTGTTGTCTCCCTGCAAATGCAATTCCTTGGGTTTCCCTGAAATTGTTTTTGAATTATGCAAAAGAGTGCAAGTGTAGACTCAAACTCAAGAGTTCACAAAAGTCCATATAACCAAGCTCTCATTGCACACTTCTCTCCATAGGATTTTGCCATATTCACCTTATTTCTGGAATGGACTGAAGACAGCAGGAAATCCTTCGAGTTCCAAGGAAAGCAAGAATACGCCCACAGTGAAGGAAGAAAGAAAGGCTACTAGGTGTGAAATATAGGTCCTTCCATCTCTTTACCAGTGGATAGGGACACCACGATCTATGACAAAAGTAATTTTACTCCTGAAGGTCCTGAGTCACTAACCACGCATAAAAATATGCTAAATTCATCCAATGGAGCTTAATTGTCACTCAAACATAATATCTCTCTGTTGACTATTCAGGGTCTTCCATATACATCTTAAATCTTTGAAAAAAGTTCACAATCTCCTTAACATTCCAAATTGCCTTTAATTTAAATAGCAATGGGTGGTTGTCTATTTTTGAAAAAAATCTGTTTATCACTTCAGCTTGTTTTCAGAATGCATCATTATTATTTTTATCCCTGAGAGCTGTGTTGATTGACCTTTGTTCTATTTTCCAAAATGGTGAAAGTTCTCATTTTTTTCTTCACTCAACCTCATTTTCTCTTATTGTCAACTTCCCATTTTGACTTTTTACTCATTAGACTGTTGAAAACTGAATCATTGCTATATTTAAGTGATTTTTGTTCTGCAAATCAGAGACTCAGTAGACTGCTTTCAAAATTTCTGGGACTTTTAGTGAGAGTTTGAGGGCACAATGAATGCAGGATCAAGCCCTATGGCTGTACATTTTTAAAAGTTATGTGCAAATCTCAAACTGGAGAAAATGTAGATTTCATTAGAAGGTGCAAAATGAGCCTAGGTTCACCAAGGTTCAGGACCCTTTCAGCAAAGCTGGACTGAGTTTCAAGTGGACCTAATCAATTTGCAGTTCCTATAAATGTGTCTGATGTGGAGCTTGTGCTCTGAAAGGAATGTGAATGTAGTCAATATGTACTGCAGCACTCAATATAGAAACTCAACAATTTCTTTAAACATTTATTACATGCTTTTGCATTCTGTTTTGCTGAGAAAATGGATATATTGATTGTTGTTTTTCTTTTCCCTCTGGAGATCTTCTAAATGTTCTGGACAAACAGTAGCTTCCTTCAGTTATAAGCCCAATTTATAATGGAAAGAAACTGTCACATTATGGTGAAGTAATACCCGTCTTTACATTATAAGATTGATTTTTCATTTGTTTCTAAAAGTTTTAAAAGGCCATGTTCAAGTCCTGAATATGTGTGCCCACAAGACTTTTTTTTTTAAATCATCCAAATATGAAGTGACTCAGACTAGTATTTTAGAGATAAAGACTTCAGAGAAACTGAGTATTTTCAACTATGACAAACATCAAAACTTGGAATACAATTATTTATTTATTTTATCACACAGCTAAGAACACAGGGCTTGATTCTCCTATCTATCTCATACCTTTTGATTAGTGTAATTCCACTGATTTTGATGGAGTTACCTCAGATTTTCACAGTGTTAGTGAGAAGAGAACGAAGCCCACCATATTTGTAATGATAAGAATAAAACCCTTAACTCTAACTTTGTGAAATTCAAAAGTTGGATTTGGATCCAAATAGCAGATTCCCATATATCTGCTGATGAGCTATGTCTCAGATCTTGTGCATATTCCTCCAGATTTTAACAAGCCAGGAGATAAGACTCCTTAGTTATTAATACTAATGCATGGCTTAGTACTCCTAACCACATTTCTAACTGCTTCAGCCTGGCCCAGTCCCCCTTTGAGTGATCATTGGTGTACTGTAAGTGGACCCAACCACTGGATCCTACATGCTTCTAAGTTTCCTGAGTCAGGATAGAGTCAGGTCACTGAATTTTTTGGATTTCTAGAACACATGCCAAGTCTCACACTTTGCCTTAGCCCTTCCACAGGGTGTGGGAATTTGCAGTCAAGCTTAAACCCAAATTTATTCCTTAGACTACAAGACCCTCAGTCTCTTACATAGCACATTACCTTTTCATGAACTGTGGGTACTCTGGCTAATTTAACTCCTGAAGGTACTATTGTAGGGGCATAGATAGATAAAATTAATTGAATTTAACTTTAGAATATCTGTTAGTCAATATTGTGCATCTGTTCTTTAATAACAAAACTGAAGTAACTGTTTAATGGACATTATATAATCAATGCCCAATAAGACTCCATATTGTAAATTCAGAATTCCGTCTTGAATAATGTACTCCATTTTGTATTTTTCATGAAACTTGGTTTAGGTGTATACTGTGTAATTTCATTTAGATGTGTGAACAAGATGTGTGAATGAAGGGTGTGTGTGATGGGATCAGTCTCTGACACCAGCCTAACCTGATGAAATGCAAATACCACCTTAATGGCTGAAGAACGCAGACAAATCACTGAAAAGCAAGGAGGATCCACCCCAGAAAGAAAAGAAATACAATCAAGACAAGATGAAAGTCATGTCTGCAAAAGACTGATGACCAATGATCACACAGGAGCTCTGAGGCCTGACTCTCTCCTTGTGCCCAGCCTCACTAGGCTGGCTTGAATAATGCATGAAAGGCTGGTAATTATATCACACCAGATTGCAGAACTTCTTGGATAGGCGTGTGTGCGTACATGCGCACAAGAGTAAGAGCAAGAGTGAGACTGCTTTTTGCACGTGGCATATTGCCTTGTCGCTCGAATAAGATCCTACTAATCTTTTCTAAGAAGAACACTATGTGACAGGAGAGCAATGAGCACTGGTTTAGCAAAGGAATATCTTACCCACCAGACACTTTACTCTTAAAAAGCACCAAAGAGTTACCAATCTTTGCAAAGTAATTAAAGTCCTGAAGCACATTCTCCCCCAGTTTGATTTCATCTGATGTTCGAGTTAAAGGTTTTGTTAGTGTTTTAGGCTACAAAAAGAGTCCTCCCTGACTTCTCTCTTTCCAGCCAGTTATTCTCTCATGTGAGAATGGATGACTCTGGACCCAAAAAGAACCCCTTACTAAATACATACTTTCTCCCTTATTCAATGTTTCCACACCAAGAAGCTCAGATCCAGCAGCTGTATTGGCCTCATGGATTTTCCTATGCAGGGGAGGCCATTGAGACAATCCAAGCTGTTAGCTGAAGATTGCCTTATGATGGCTTCTAAGTGAGAGATGTTAAACTCTTTGCAAAATCCATCACAGTCTACTTGCTTTGGGAAAGGCTAGTCACAAATTTAGCACATGGTACAAAACAAAACTATCAATACAAAATGTAGTTCACACTTTGGCCTAGACACATCTCACTTTTATAAAATGACCAAATCATACTTCCTGAACCTCCAAGTTTCCTCATGCTCAATTATTCTCGCTTTACTCAGCCATCTTCAATGTCTTATCACAACTGTCAGCTATATTTCATTACGGTTCAATATTTCAAACAGCTTTTAACTATTTTGTCTTACACTCTATTAATGATGCTCTAAAAGTAAACCAGGTGGCTTTGACTCAGTAATCTCTTATGACAACAATGCACAGAAAAGCATGGTTGGAGATGTTCATAATATTCACGAGATACTCACTGTATCATCATGCAAATATTTTGAAACTAGTTTCTGAGAGGTTTTTTTTTCTTTCTTTTCCCACCAGCTCTACTGTTGCTTTATCTATAATAACCCCAAGTACCTCTACATGGGGACACACTGAGCATGGATGAATGGAACAAGCTTCTTGGGGAGCTGTGCACTACTTATTTTTCTTGGACAATAACCCTCAAGAGTGTAACCGTATTCCATATATTTGGCCTACAGCACCTCTGGTTATTTGCTTTCTGGAAGAAAAGAAGAGGTGGACGGACATTTATTTAAAGACATTTTTCCACCTTTATTCCCTCAGAAAAAGCTTAACTATATTTTGAAATCAATAAATTTATCTGGTTGCACTATGGGTGTTTATTTTGCAATCAATTATTTTGATAGTCTGATATACTCACATCGTTTTGATATTTATGTACAGTTACATGTCATTGTGGTAGCTATCTTATGATTAACAGTATTAGAATGCAGAATATGTCTGTACATTGTAAATATAAATAGGAAAGATTTTATTTCCAATGCTTTTTATTCTCTCCAAAGTATACAGAAAAAAATGCCAAGGGAAATTTGAAACAGATAAATCATCATAATTCACACATAACAAAAGCCCATGCAAAGATGGATGCATTTTTTTTTAAGATAGAGATTTTTCTGCTCTCTATATAAAACAAAAATCTTTTCTCATTCAATTCTCTTTGACATTTAAGATGAGATACTTTAGAAGTTGAGAAAGACAAAAAATCAAAATAACTTTTCACAAAATTAAGCTATTAGTCAAATCTCTAGTAGGACACATTCTATTTCATTAAATAGCAAACAAATGTAATCTAACAGAAGCCTAGATTTTGAAAAGCGGCAAGTGACTTTGGATGTCCAACTTGATACCTTAAAGGGGCTTGATTTTTAGGAGGTGGGGTGCTCAGCACTTTCTAAAACTCCTTGAAGGAGTCAAGTTTAACACCTAAAATCAGGAGGCTCCCTAAAATCAATCCCTTTTTAACATTTATATCTACATTTACTACAAATGTTCCAAGATCCTTGGTACTGAATTCCAGTAGTTGACATCAAAATTACCCATAGGTAGCATTAAGGCGGGAGAATGAAATCCTGGCCATATGGAAGTCATTAGGAATTTTGCCATTGGACTTCAATGGCACTGGGATTTCATTCAGAGCATGTACATGCACATAGAATAGTATGTAAACCACCTCAGACAGGATAAGAACAAACCTAACCCATATCCATATATATATCTGAAAACATACCACACTCAAATTGATCTTTTTTGATCTTTAGAAATTTTTCATACATTTGTCACCATTTTTTCATTTGTTATGCAGCTCCACAATACTGCAGCCAAAAATAGATGAATTGCAATGCTGTAAAATTATCATGAAAATGATGTCATCAGCTGCCCTTGTGAAATATAGGATATAAGGTGGAAATCTGGTAAAAAGAACCTCAAGATTTTCAGGCCAGTTTTGTAGATTAAAGAAATGTGGATAAGGTTTGATTATACATGCAGACTTTTGGGAGCATTAATCAAACTAGGCAAATCAAACTTTGCCCAGCACAAGGAAATTCTTGACTGGATTACTCATGTGGCACATTACATCAGGGTTCACAACTTCTTTCCACCAAAATAGCCTGCAGTTTGTGTGTGTGTGTGTGTGTGTGTGTGTGTGTGTGTGTGTAAACAAACAGAGTATCATATTTATGTAACCCTTTCCTAGGGCTTTGCTAGCACATAAGAATGAGTTATTTCTCCCTCTCTATGGGATCTGTGATACATTTTACGACCAATGAGCCCTAGGTCCTAGACACTTGGTCCCTCTGCCCTAGTGTCTGGGTAAATATACAAAAATTACCTCTATGGCCCCTTGAACATTATAATTTCTAAGTACAAGAAATAAAGGACCAAGAGATAGAGATTAAAAATTTCATTTCTGTAAAGAGTAAGAGTAAATTGAAGGAAGGAAATGGGAACCGGTAAATGAAACTAGACTATAAAAGGCTATGTCTACACTTGTTAATTTAAGTCGACTTAGCATGTCCACACTCAAAAATTAAGTCAACTTAAAGGGTACCCTGCCAAATCGACTTAGAGCGTCCACACTGGACGCCTAAATCGACTTGTAGGGGCTAGGTGGACCTGAGACAAGTCCACAGTGGCGGGGGGCACCCCTTGCCAAGTGCCAGGGGGCTCAGCATTTACCCCATTGTACCTGGGTACAATGGGGACTGAGCCTGACAGGGACACTGGCAGGGCATAGGATCAGGATGAGCAGGGCTCTGTCCTGCCCTGTGGGGGTGCACGCCAGGCTCTGGCTGTGCCAGCCACCCTGGCAGGGAGGGCAGTGGGGAATCCTTGAATCCCTTTAAGTCGACTTAAAGTCAACTTAAGGCTAATCTGCGTCAACACTGGCTAAATCGATTTAATAAATTCAACTTAGTCAGCAAACTCGACTTAAAATGAGATTTAAGAAAATCAACTTTAATTTTCCTTAAGTTGATTTAAGCTGCTGCTTAAGTCGATTTAAGGAAAATGTAGTGTGGATGCAGATTAAATTAAGTCGATTTACGCAAACTTAAATCGACTTAATTTGTAAGTGTAGACGCACCCATATTGAGTAACCAACAAATCCAACAGTAAAACACTAAATATCCATATATTAAGTGAGAACAATTAAAGAACCCCCAAAGTCTCACTGCAAGGCTTAGCTGGTTTGGACCTTCTGCTCAATTGAGAAGGGGTGGTGTCTTGCTGGGAAACAGATAGCTAATGCTTCTGGGTGGAATAGATCCCTCGAAGTCTAAAACCCTGGACATACTCTGGCTTCCGATGCAGGGAGGCCAGAGCAACTGAGTCTTGGAGCAACAAGTCAGTCAACTAAGTCCTGTGGCTGAGACACAAAATGGTACCTCCCTTCTGCTGTGGAGACAAAGTCAATGACAGCTTCCCTTCTGACTACTCTAACCTGACTTCCTGCAGCCAGCTTTCTCCCACAAACACTGTCATTGCAAAGGCTCCAAAGTACACGAGTACACCTGTGCTATGTCTATGATTGTGGGAGTACTATGTCTATGGTAGCAGACTTCCTCAGTCTCTCAAACTGGCATATTATATAACTGGGATACTTATAATTCAGGTTTTGGAGACCATTATAATCATTTTGTGTTTGAAAAATATATGTTTTCTGCTTATGACAATGAGCTAAATTCCACCCTTATTTTTATCAGTGCAACTCCACTGAATTCAGTGGAGATATTCCCAGTTTTCACCAGAGTAAATGTAGTCATGGGCTGGCTGCGGGAGTCTTATTTCCTACTATGTTGCACTAACAAGACATATATTGTTGCTTTTCCACATCCTCCCCACATTGCTTCTACTTGACAGCTCTCTCTAAGGAAGATTCAATAAGACGATAATTTTTACTGGTCTAAATCTGCTCTTATTGACTTCAATGGAAGTTTCACCTTTGCCATTAACAGAAGCAGTATCAGGATAAACAGAGAGCTTTTGAAAGCTCCATTTTTTTTAAAGAGGATATAATTTGATAGCCTTGCTATTGATTCTGTTTCATTTCACATACTCAAACTGTTTGTGTGAGAACCAAATCCCAAGTTTTAAGACCTGAGTGTTTAACAGAAGGCAGCAGCAGAAAATTCTTCTGGCTCTGATGTACCCCTGCTGGTGTGAAGAATGAACTTCCATCTTAAATGGTTCTTTGCAAATCTTCCTCTTTTGATAAGAATCAGTATGGGAAGATATAGGCTTCTTAAATCCATCAAAATTCCATCTTCTGATCAGCCTCATACTCTTCTTCATTTGACTTCAACTCTATAATGTTTCTGTAAAAGCATATCTTCTTCTACACATTTCACTGACCCTAGCATTACAGTCTGCTCGTTCTCCCCTGTGGCAAGACTACAATTTCCCTGGATTGTTTAAGTGTCTCCTCATTTGTGACAGAGCCAAATCAATGCATGTTAAAAATATGACATAACTCTTGATTTTAAGAACCATTTAATTTCTGCTCGTCAACTTTTTTTAAAACTGGCCACCTTCTTACTCCATGTAAGAGTTGTCATAATTGCCACATGGAACACTCATCTTAGTTTTCTCACAAACATCATGCCATCCAAAGAGAGACCGCTGAAGGTGCTAGAATGCCACAGTGGTGGGACCAATCTGACAACTTCTTCTAATATAGAAATTCCTTCTCTCAACCAGCTATCCAAATAGAACAAAATATTTACTCATTTACTGCTATCATCATCAACTTTCAGCAGAGACATGGACAGTTTTGGTTTTATCATAATTGATCTTAAGCCCCAAGGAGTAAATCTACACAGCAAATAAATACTGGCAGTAAACCTGGATCATCGACTCAAGCTCTCAGGGCTCAGGATTTGAGGATGTAAAATTGCTATGTAGGTGTTTGTCTTTGGGCTGGAGCCCAAGCGCTGCTTGGAACCCAAATGTGTATACAACAATTTTTCACTTGTGAGCCCAAGTCAGCTGACCAAGGCCTGCTGGAAGTTTTGTATTCTAGTGTAGACCTATCAAAAGTCGACTGTTTTTCCACAGTTCTTCCACAATTAGTTGTACTTGGTCAGTAGTTCCCTCCAAATAAGGTAATATCAACATCATACTAGAGAACCCCTGAAGATGAATTTAAACTTCACACTTCCTACTTTGGCTTCAATCAGCTTTGTTATCAGACAGTCAGTAACAATACTAAAGAGTATAGGTGAAAGAACACATCCCTAGAGCCTTGCAAATCCGTGGATATCCTCATATGCAGATACAATGCGGATATCCGCAGTCTGTTTCTTGCAGATGAAGATTGGATACAGATCCACGTATTTTTATCTGTGCATGGCTAGAGCCCTGCAAATGCACAGATATCTGCAGATACCCGCATTATATCCGCATCCATGGATACAACATGGATATCTGCAGACCATTTCTTGCAGATACAGATCGGATGTGGATCCACATATTTGTATCCGCGCAGGGCTCTACACATCCCCCACATACTCCTGATTCTACTGACATGTAGTCTTACAGAAGGCACTTGAATCTATGTTTGGACACCTAAACAGTAGGACAGATTTTCAACCTACACAGCTCCTGACTGACTAATGAAAGGTGTGGGGTCCTGAGCCCCTCTGAAAAAGTAACAGTTGTTTAGGAACCTACATATAGGTTTAAGCCTCCTAGACCTCAAGAACAACAACAGTATAAGACTGCATAGTTTGTTCTACTTAAGTAACTTTGGGGCTAACCTGCAGTCCCCTACTCACTCCAAAATACCATTGACATCAATCCAAAATTCGGGTTAGTGTGGACTGCAGGATTTGGCCCCTTCACTCTACATTATAAGCCTGAAACTCACCTACCTTTCATTCCAGTCCTTATCATCCAAGCTACATCTTCAGTGAAGTAATAAAGTATTATCTTGTACACGGTTATACATGTTGCAACAAGATTAAAGGTATTCAGGGAAGGACAACCATGAAGTGACAGGTACATTGAATTAAAGGGACTGCCTCAAGGAAGTTTGAAACAAGATGAAATGTATTTTTCATGTCACAGTTTCAAATATATATAACCATTAATATATATCTTCAGCTTTACTCTGATTACCATTGTGATTTTTTTTTTTTTTTTGCATTGTCCTCAGTTCTAAAACACCCACACTGCTGGGGCCACAGTCTGTGACTTACATGGAGTACTGTACGCTTAGGAGGCAGAACCTCAGCTGCTGTAAAAATGATGCCGCTCCACTGAAGTTCATGTAACTCTTGATTTAAATTAGCTGAAGGGCTACCCAGCCAAAGTGGGCAGAAAATGACTATAGGTGCATATAAAGTAGCATACCAGTTTGGCATTCATGCAGTGAGTTTGGAAAAATAAGTGCAGTCTTACACATTAAGAGACAGATGACATGGTATGCTACAGCTATTTTGCACCTGTTCAGAAACACAACGAAACCATAGATCCAGTGTAACTGGCCAGTTAAGCAAAGTTTACGGCTTCCATACATAAACAAATTGCTACAAAGTAGCTAAAGTATACAAATTAATCTTTCCAGGACAAAGCGGGGAGCGTGGGATGATTAACAGTAAAATTTCAGTGTGCATGCTGGCAAAATTTTATTTAACCCTTCTATAGCTTATATATCCACCCTCTACTTTGCAGTCTGCAAGATGTTTGGCATCCACAGGTTGTTTGTCTACTAGTTACCGTATCTTACCCCTTACATTCATTTCTTGATTAATTCTCATCCAGCTATAGCTTACTCCACTATTTAAATCAAAGAGCTTTTTTCCCTGGGAATTGGTGCTGGTTATTCCTCATATGAGTTTGGCTCATCACAGTGAAAATCAATTGCATTCTAGGGACTGTGTTAAGAACTGGGTAATCACACTTTATGAAATTCACAACTGAGGGATTACAATTGAAAAAATCTTATTTTTATTTATAAGTAACTTTTTATTGTAATGTTATTAAATATTAATTTTAATTGCCTTATGTTCTACAGTTCTGAATTTATACAACATATATATTTTTGCCAACTGAGAGACTAGCAATTAAGCTAGGCTTTGAGCTAGGTTTTACTTCAAAAATTTAATTATGCTGATGCTTATGTTTTTGTTTTTGTTTTTTCCTTTTAACTTTAACACAGTTTTGGATAACATGAATGTAACCAGTCATAACTTCACTATCCATGTGTGTCACATTTGAAGAAGTGGATGCATACAGATGCTTATAAACACTCTACATGGGAAACCTTCCTAGTTACAGCAGTATTCATAGTTTGGATTAATTTTATATTTGAACATAAGAGAATGTTAAAACACACACATATATTAAGGCAGCCTTTGACAATCACTCCTGCCCACTAACTTTGTGCCAGATGGGAGCCTTCCCAAATGAAAATGACCAATGCCAGCGGCTGCTGAAGAATCAAATATTTTGGATGTAAAAATGAAATTCTTTTGTCCTTTTGATCCCCCCGCTTCTAAATAAGTAAATACATAAATACAATACAATACCAGATTTTTACCAATAGAGTGTATGGAAGGGTAGTCTCAATGTAGCTCAAATCATGGAAGAGAAGATGGTAAGCCAAGAATGACAGAAGTTTGATGTAACTAAAAGAATACATATCCACCAATTTCACAGGTGCAACTCAAAATGCCGATTGAAAACTTGGCCCATACTGTCAGACACTCTTTGGTGTAAGAAATAAAAAAATAATTCATACTTTAATCTTCTATCCTTATCAGTAACATCATTCTTCCTCTACAACTTGCAATCTTCCTCTTTTTCCCTACTTTTATTTAGTATTTATTTATTTATTCAGAATTGGGGGCGGGAGAGACAAGGAGTTCTGTGGCACTTTCATAGACTAAATTTATTTTTCTCAAGAGTGATCATGTTTTGCTGAAATAGACTAACACGGCTACCCCTCTGGAACATCTGAAAAAAAACAGCGCTCCTTTAAGCTGATCCACTTCCCTGTCACACTGTGCTGTGTTGGCTTCTCTTTTTGATCTAGCTCTTTAGATTGCCGCTAAAGATAAGCAAGCATCTTTGCAGTGATATTTACTGTGATATTTACAGTGATATTTACTTAGTAAGATCGACTTAAAATCAGAAGCTTTTACAATAGACAATATTATTCCTCTTCTCAAAAGGGACTCTTTTGATCCTGTTGCCTTAATGACCACATTCTTTCTAATCTTCCTTTCTTTAGAGATGTTCCAGAAAAAAAAATTTCAAATGATCGCATTCCCTTTTGTTACAGCACCTTACCCTAACATAACTCCTTGATTTCAATGCCATTATTCTTGATTTACACCAATCTAAATAAGGTGCCATTTTTATAAGCACAATGTTTTTCAAAGTGAATTTAGTGCATATCAACAGTTATAGGTTAAAAGCATAAGAAACTTCACTATCTAATCCACAGAACAAACACCATACAAGGGCAGTGCTTGCTTCCTCATGCTGGCCTGCCAGTGACCCAAGAGAACTCTTTGTGATGGTCAAAAGAGTAGTTCAATTCAAGCCTTAGAAGTTGCTGAGACTGACAAAGGTGCCAGTTTTAATGGACAAGAAAGAAGGTAGAGATTCTAGACGGTAGACACCAATTCAGTTTACATGGGCCACTGAAAGGCCATCTGATCATACTGTAATTATCTTCAAGCATTTCCAATTCATTTCCTGCTCTGGTTGGTGCATGGAAACCATTTTCCTGTATGCGAGTAACAATATGCTCTTTTGGACTTTTCTGCTGCATTTGACAGAATTGATCCCATCATCATTTTCAAAAATCATTATTAAAATTATTTCTTTCTGAAACTTGTTGGAATTACTGAAAC
Organism: Pelusios castaneus; assembly: GCA_007922175.1. NCBI lineage: Eukaryota > Metazoa > Chordata > Testudines > Pelomedusidae > Pelusios > Pelusios castaneus. The sequence continues at coordinate 12,388,396 of ML685780.1, read as the reverse complement.
TGCACTTTATCTTAATTTCATTATCATCTTTGGAATGGGTCTTTTTATGCTGAGGAGAAGATTTTGTCTGTCTGCCTTCTGGCTCTCAATCATAGCGATGCACAAGGACTTCAGTTTTTTGCCTTATTCTGTCTTCTCCTTGGCTGGTTTAATTGGTGTACATACTATTTGTACTCAAGTGATAACCAATTTAATCAACCTTTTTAAACATTCTCTGTTCTCTTTGATCTAGTCACGAAGTTACTAATACTTTGTTTTATTCTGCACTGATATTTCTGGATCAAAACTCAGTGAGGAGACCAGTGCAAAAATATTCTTAAATATAATGGGCCATATCTTCAGTACTGTACATCAGCACTGTTCCTTTAATACCCCAGTCCCAAACAGCTGGCTGATTTATAACAATTTGGACCAGGTCAAGGTTCTGGCTCAACAACTTGTTAAACTGTATTGTGCATATTTTGTTCTGTATGCACATAGCCACTACATGGCTATAACTATTTTGCATTTGATGAGGTGCTTGGCAAAGTTGCATGGTACAACTTACACAATACCCTGATATGCTGAACCGTGTCACTACATGGTCCCTAATTTGCATATTTTTTACTCATTGAAGTATGACTACAGTCAATTTAGAAAAATAGGGAGTATGTCATGGGATGCATGCTGTACCCCACAGTGGCACAAGAATCAAAGTTCTAATACAGGCACTACCAGCCACTGCTGATTGGCAGTCTCATAGAAGCTGGAAAGATATAAGGACTGGGAAGCAGAGGGACAGGAACAGGATGGCTACCAGAGAACTGAGCAGGCTGGAAAAAGAAACTCCTGTCAGCAAGCAGCTGAAGAGCCATTCAGAGACAAGACTTCAAAAAGAACTGAACAGTTAAACATATTGAAGTACCTGCAGAACCCTGGAGGAAGGTAGGAAGGAGCACAGAGCACTCTCAGGGTGCATTTACACTTACAAGCAAGGTCGACTTAAGGAGGCTTAAGTCGACCTAATTTATTCCCTGTCCGCACTGGGCTTTTATTAAGCCGACTTAAACTAATCCTTAAGCCAGTGTGGACTCCCTAGCAGAAGCCGTGGTCCATGGCTCCCCACGGGGAACCAGCAGTCTGGGGAGAAGGGCTCCCTGGCCGGGGCTCCCGTGGCAGGAAATACCCTGCTGGGGCTTCGACAGCGAGGGAATCCCCCGCTGGAGCCCCAGCCAAGGTGGCGGGGGAATCCCTTGCCACCCGAGACCCAGAGAGGGATTCCCTGCCCACTGGAGCCCTGGCTGGGGAGCCCCAGCAGCTCTCTTCTCCTCGGGAAGCCGCTCGCCCAGGGAGAGCAAGCCGCGCATGCGAGCGGCTTCCCGGTCTCGGGACGAGCCAGCCATGCGCGGCTGGATCTCCCTGGAGGAAGCCGCCTCTTCGGCTCCCTTGTCCCCAGGAGCTACTCAACTTAGAGAATCTAGTGTAGACTCTCTAAGTTGACTTAGTAAGGTCAACTCAAAGTAGACTTAATAAAGTTGACAACTTTCTGAGCGTAGACATAGCCTCAGGGTCAGCAAACCCTGATCCTGCTTGAGGGCCCTGAGCTGGATCCCAGTGTAGTGGGTGGGCTGGGTCCCCCCCTACAAGCCCCTGATGGACCTGGGGACAGAAATGATTATCAGATTCCTGGACACCAGTAACAGACTCAGAACCATTCTAAGCCAGGATCACACCATACTTGACCAGGTGGGAACACAGTTGCACTAACATTACCTCACTGGGCAGTATATAGTGAGTGGTAATTAGATATCATTTAAAAGAGTTTGTGAGCCCGCTACTGGGCCTACCTGTCTTATTCTGCAGATGTTTCTAGTACCTAACAGATCAACAGTATGTACATATGTAGATAGAGCTCGCATCCATGTATATAGTTATTTGTAACCCAGCTGTATCCATGTGGTTTCCTTATATTCTTAATGTAGAAAGATGAAAAGCACAACAGTATCCAATCACTATGGACATTTACAACATCTAGAATTCCTCATTTCTTACTCATGCCATTCTTCTATGTATTTCTGACATTGGGCAGTTCCATGAACTGCATATATATAAAAGGACCATATTATATTCAACAGATCCATTGAGACCAGGGAAGGAAATAAGTGTTACATAGCACTAGTTAAGCACCCAGTATTAAACTGCCATACATATACACACTTATACCACCTCAATCTCTCGCATCTCTTTCTTGCTTTGCATTGACCAGTAAGTAAAAATATGTTATTATTTGTTGAGCACAATAATGTGTTCAGTTCTGTAAAAAACAGATTAAGACACCTGGCACCCCATGGAATTAACAGTCGAAAACTCTCCATCTTCCAAATCCTTACTCAAATGAGTGAGGTCCCATTGAATTCAGCAGGAGACATGTGAGTAAGTGCGCTACCAAGGAGAACGCATTTTAATTATCAGATTAACTAACTGATGAGCATCTGCTTTAATCTTGAGGTTCATTTTTGATCCCCAATCCTGAAAGGCACTAAGTGCCTTATAGATGTGTTGAACACTCTCAATAAAGGGTGCCTAGCACCTAGCTCACTTGAGCCCTCAGATATTACAGCAATGAATGCTAGCCTATATGAAAGGAAAACAACACAGTTTAAAAAATAGGTGATCTAAAGTTAATGTGTAAAGTTTTCACAAATGTCTAAGGGAAACAAACCATTGAATGTGAGAGGGAAATGTTTACATAGCATCTAAGTCAAAAGTGTTATTATAATTACAGCCTCACCAAGTTCCTTTGCTCCTGTGAACAGTATTTCCATTAGTGCTAAAGTAACTACAGCTGACGTACTTTCTCACTGCCAATGTACATTGATCATCTGTCTAATGAAAGCATTACTGGCTGTAAAACAAAGGCACAGCCCATGGGATGCTGATATTGCAATTATATTTTAATAAAAGAAAATAGAAAACAAGAAAAACAAGTTGTGTGTGGTGAGGCAGAGGAGAAGAACCACATCTAGTTTTCATTTTGTATCTTGTGAAAGGAGATTGGGATTCCACATGGGCCCATCAGAAGAACAATGGAGAACCATTTTAATAAATCTAATTTTATCAAGTAAAAGTAAGTATTTCTAAAATATTGGTAGGTTCCCAACTATGTTTAAAGAAACACAACATAATTCAGTTACTCGAGTCATCTATGCAGTTTACAGTGTTGATTTTTGTGCATATTGAGCCAAATCTTCAGCTGATATGAAACAGCATGCCTCCATTGAAGTCAGAGCTTCATTTCTTGTTTGATTCCAAAGAAATGAAGCAATCTCTGATGTCAGTGGAGCTCTATAACTATACTCCAGTGAGTTGAACCTGGAATCAAGGCAGCAAGATACCTTCAATTCTTTTGGAAACAAGATGGAAAGGAATGCATCAGCAAGTTGATGCATATGCTGGATAGAAGCATTAAGGAGGAAAAGTTCATCAACATTTAGGATAGCTGAATCTCTTGGCACCAGGGCATGTTAAAAAGTCTTCTATCACATCACCAAAATTAAGGTCCTGTCAGCACCTGAAATAATTATGAATGAGATTATTCAACTAAAATTAAATGACAGTTATTACATTTCAAAACACCATGTGACCTGGACAAGAATTCACTGGAAAGGCTGACTTGTTTCTTTGCGATTTTGGAAAGAGTATATATCAGGGAAGGCAGGAAATGCTTAGTCACTTTTTTAATTCTTAATTTTCTGGTTCACATTTGGAATGAGTGGACAGCTCTAGCTCTACCAGGGTGCTGTCTGGGCATGGTTAGAGGGCACTTCTTGCCTGTGGTCACATTGTCCTTTCCAACATTCAAATAAATTGTATTCTTGGGCTCTGATTCATACAGGGTATTTGCACTTACAAACCTGAACTCAGAGTCACAATAAGTGTGTGCAGACTGGACCAAGTAGATGGTAACATCAACCTCCTTCGTGCTCATTAAAAATAAGGTGGGAAAGGCTGCTTGTTTTTGTTTTTAAATCTACACACTAGTGGAATGGTTATTTGGAACTCCTTTTTGTCAATATACACTTTATACAAAAAAATGATCCTTATGGATCTAATCCCAAGTCATTGAAATCAATGGCTATGTCTACACTTGCAAGTTAGTTCGAATTAAGGAAGCTTAATTCAAACTAACTTAAGCCTTGGCCACAGTAGGCTTTCATTAGTTCGAATTAAGGGCTTCCTTAATTCGAACTAATAAATTTGATTACTTAGTTCGAACTAACCCTTAATTCGAAATAGTTAGTTCAAATTAAGTCAGTGGGGACATATTAGTTCGAACTAACTGCTTAGTTCAAACTAATTGGCAGATTGATCATCATGCAACTGACTAACTCAAAATAAGCAAGTGCCCTGCATGGACATGGCTAGTTCGAACTAGCCTTCTAGTGGGACCATGCTAGTTCAAATTAAGTTTGAACTAGCTTTTGTAAGTGTAGACATAGCCAATGAGAGTCTCTTGACTTTGGTTAGGAGGATCCATATTCTGAAAATAAGATGCTTTCTGGCATAAATCACTTCCATCCTTTTCCTTATATCTTGATTTGTCCAGGTCCGATATTTTACATACCTGACAATATCTATAAGACTGATTGTTTTGCAGATTTTCACCAAACTATTCACATCAAGACTGAATTTCCGCCCAGGTTTCGGTTCAGTTGTTTTTACAGCCCAAGTCTTCAACTTCCAGGGAAGTTAGAAGGATTTATATATACCCATATTAGAGGGCAGAATATAAGTAGTTTGCACCATTCAAACAGTAACCACTCTAAAGACCTTCTAGACTACTTCACATAGGATAGGTCAATGTATGGTAGTGCAGACACATAAGAGATGGACAAAAGATCATTTAAGACTGGCATTGGTCAACAGAAGAAAGTGAACTGAAATTACTGACAAAAGTGGATAAATAGGGATGGACAGAATTGGAAAAGGTCTTGTACATGGCTATCAAGTTTGAATATGACATGGTAGAAGCAGTGAGGGATTTAAAGTGAGTACTGACAAGGTCACAGAAACAGGCAAGGAAAATCTTCACAGTTGTATTTTGTAATTCTAACACCAGTCCCCTGTTAGAAGGAGAAAGGGACTTTACATCAGTATGACTGTTGACTAGTCCTACTCTTCCACATATCCCGTTAATCACAGCAAATCCTCAGGTAGCTTCATTTTCAGTAGGAGACGGTGAGGAACCTGATTATTCTTCATCAGCTATGCATATGCCAGAGCCTAGTACAGGAAGCTAACCAAGACAGCAGGTACTATAAAATGTGCTCCAAAAAAACATCATTACACCATGAAGATGGGATTTTAAGTAGATCAAAATAGATGGAAAGATGTCAGTTATGGTGACTCTGTCAAACTTGACATGATGAAGTGACCTCATTTCTCTGTAATCAAACATGTCACAAAATAGAAAAATGAAACAAAGGAATAAGATGTCTCTGAAATAACTTAAAGTTCCTATAAACATCCCATGGGAAGATGATCCTATCAAAAAAGATGAGCATGCTTAAACAGAAGATGAATGGTATGGGAGGAGTTTTCCTAGTGTTCCCACCTACAATAAAATAAACCAAACTAAAACTTCTGTTTCCCATTACTTAACTGTTTGCATTCTCTCTGAGATTTATCTGTCATACCGAAATGAAAAGTGCAAGATATTTATTTGCGGTGTTGTAGTCATGTTGGTCCCGGGATATTTGACATTTGTCTGTCTTTTTCTCTGAAAATTTTTTAGTCCACTAGACATTTAAAAATATGAATATTATTGATTATTCCATAACTACCTACCTTGAGATGAGACAATACACATTTAAAACAAATAAACAAAAAACCCAACGTAAGTATTTATTTTTTTCAAAATATAAAAAGGTTCAGGGACAGTTAGGGGAAAAAAAAATCCTTACCTATAGAGGCTACAGATAATTTTCAAGGGTAGTATTAATGAGAAACTACAAAGTGTTGTTCTAATGAACAAAGCACACTGATTGTGTGCGGGTGCGGGTGCAGGTGCGTTTAGTTGATGTTCTTCACAACTTACAATGGGATGTATTATTTATTTGAAAGCAAAGGGATGTATTATTTATTTGAAAGCAAATAGGTGAACAGCTTGATTCTGATTTCAGTTTCATGCTGGTATACCCTCATTGCTTCTCATTTCCATGAGGTAAGTGAAAAGAACTATAATGTAAGAATTTAGCCTGAGAGTAAACCGACAAGAACAATGTTCTGCTAAAGTGATCCATTCATGTCATGCCTTTACCCAAGCAACTGAAGCCTTACAGAAAGAATGCACTGATGAACAAGTGAGGCAAAGTTGCCAATGGCACTTGTGTTAACAGCCAAACTTGATCTCAAGATTTCCCAGCCTTCAAGACAGAATTTTTACTTCAGAAACCCCCACCTCTAACATCCATTACAAAAGGAAAAAACTACCCCTAACATCTATTTAAAAAAAAAAAAAAACCTTTCCCAAATTATTTTTATTGAGGTCATGGAAAATACAAATTATTTTAAATATTTTTTAAGATTCTGAGACAAAAACAATAGCTGTAATTATAAAAGGCTTACTCCCTCAGAACTAGTGGGAGTTTTACTTGCAATGGTCTCTGTGTCTTTTTTGTTACCTGATAGGGAAGATAAAAATACATCATATTGTATTGTTGTACTCTATTCACAGTACTCTTAAAAAGACTAAATGCGCCCACAAATTCCAATCAACATAAAGTACAGTTCACAAAATTATGAAAAGCAATAGAAGTAGGTGGAGGGGAGACTGGAGCTTTGTAAGTAAGTAGAGTGGAATTGGGACAAGGAAGTGGGAGGGAGGGACAAAACAGATTGAAGGATATAGGGAAGGAATTAAACTTAGAGGGAAATGGACAGAAGTTTCCGTGTCCACTAAAAAACACTCATTGCAATGGCACCCCAAATTCCTGACTCTAGCCCTTCCTCTGGTGCCTGGTTGTCTTCAAATCTGTAAAAACTACGGCAAAATGGTTATTCTCGAATCTGTTGATAAGTTCCAAAGGGATAGCCATGTTAGTCTAGGTCAGCCAAACAAACACGGAGTCCTGTGGCACTTTTCAAAGCATCTGACAAAGTGGGATTTTCTCCGATGAAAGCTCATGCAATAAATAAATTTGTTAATCTTTAAAAGTGCCCCAAGGACTCCTTGTTTGTTCGGGCAACGATAGTCTACATAGATCCACCTGTGCCTCAATATGATGCCATCCAATGGAATCTGTTTTTTGGGTTTTTTTTTTGCTTTTTAAATTTTTTTTTGCCTTTAAAAATAAATAAATAAAGATTACACTGGGTGGATATTAAACAAACAAAAAGGTTAAAAAAAATCTCTAAGATTGAAAAGTGAAGCAATCAAAAGTTAGGAAATGTCAGAATTAAATTTGCTTCTGCAGCCTTAATTCAGCCCCCAAGCACAAGAAGTCAAATTATAGATGTACTACCTTAATCCTGGCTTTCCTAATTTTTTTTTATTTCTCATAACATTCTTTATTATATTTTAAAGGACATAGGACAAATATGGTCATAGAATACATAAAATAGCAAAACAAATTAAGTTATTGTAAGGATTCCCCTGTCCCCAATGTAATCCATTTTGATAAATCTCACTGTATTTTCCACTACACTATTATAATACTTTTTTTAGAATGGGAGATGTATAGAAAGGCAATGTTTAATCTGTCTTGGGCAGATGGGTCATCTTCATGGGAAATTCATTTTATAACAATTTCATATCTGTGATACTTAAGAATGATCTTCCAGGATCACAGTATGAAACAGAAATCTTCTCGGGAAATGATATTACATTTCTCTTCAAGATTTAGGTCATTTATATTTTGAAGAACTATGTTTCTGTCAGAATATAAAAGTGGCCTTAGTGATTTGAAAAGGGCATAATAATAAAACTATCTGAACTGGGGACTGCGAGCAATAGGAAATAATTTCAGAAGGACACAATGGAACATAAATTGAAGGTTAGAAAAGGAAGCATTATAATAACTTTAAAAGAAAGCAAAAATGGCACCACATCTGAGGGAGGAAGGGAGCAAAAATCAGACCTGAAATATAAGGTAGTACGTGTGTGAACATCCTTACTTTGACCTTTGAACATTTTCAAACCAATCTACTGTTTCCTGACACTCTGAGTCCTGCAAGGAGTATACAGTAATTAATAGATAGACAGACACAGACAGTGTGTGTATTTTAATTCAATATGAAATAGCTGATGGCAATTCACAGGAATACCGGTCATCACAATGTACCCAGGTTTTCTTGCTGGATTTATTGGGGTGTTTTTTGTTTATTTTAACACTAGTGTGCTGATGGTAAATTTCATACAAAATTAACATACATGTATGCTATTTTAAGGCTAAGATATAAATGTGTGTTCCTTGGATCCTTATTAACCTGCCATTTTTCTCTGAAAGATCAAACTCCCTTTCAATTAAGAGCTGTGAAAAACCATTGGGCTTGTTGCTCTGATATCTCCCCACTCCCTGCAGCATCTAGATTAATTTTAAAATTCATAGGTGATGAAGTCAGATGGAGTCAGAATACTTTGCACATGATCAATGTCACATTATATTTTCCTCAATTTAGAATACAGAAAAGGCTACAGCTACAAATATTATAAAAATCAGTAAGATCTTAACCAAGTTATTCCATTATATATGGTCTATACTATAATTTGTCCTAAGGTAAAAACAACTCTATACTTGTGTTGCTACAGTTGAAAACTGTCCAACCTCTTCTACTCAACAGAAAACTTGTTCATGTGGTGACTAAGAGGTAGGTTAGTAAAAATTATCTAACGTATAGGGCACTGCTATGGGGCTCAGAAGACCTAGGATTGATTTTCTGCTTGACCACAAACTTCCTCTGTAGTCTTGAGAAAATTACTTATCCTATCTTGCTCTTCTGTTCCAAGTCTGTAATAAAATAAAATAAATCTATATTTCACAATGGTGTTGTGAGAATCAAATCTATTAAAAATTGTGATGTAGTCAGATATAGCGATTATGAGGACTGCGAAGTAGACAGAAAAAACAAAATTATTCTTCCAAAGTGTGTATATGCTTTCTGCCATTATATTGGACAATACATTAATAAATACAACACTTTTAATTTGGTCACAGTTGTAATAGCATCAACATTTCAGCACAACAAGACCAATTCTCCAGTTGATGTGTGTGTATACGTTCCGTTAATGGAAATTATTTTAGACATAACATTATCTAATTCCATTAAAAAGTACATTGACTTGCCTATCTGTAATAGCACATTTCCTGATTACTTAGAAAGGTACAAGTTAGGTGATAAAAAGTACACATATCCAAACAAAGACTTTTTTTCTGCCTATTTGCCTTCATGACTTTAGGATATGGTTGATTAGCTGAGTCAGATCCTCAATTGGTTTAATCCATATAGTCAATGAAGTGAGGTCAGTTTACATCAGCTGAGGATCTGATACTTATCTGTTGCATAGATGATTGGCAGCAGCATGTTAAATCTGAGAAAATCCTCACAATCTGTAATGACATATTATAGCTACCCTAGACTGAAAATAATTACCCCATAGTACACATTCTCAGAAGACAATATCAACATAAAATGTAAAGGCTTTCTTCCTTTTTTATTTTTTAAAAGGACTATATTGCTTAAACAAGGTGACTTGCATCCATCCACCTCCATTTTCCACAGGGAGGCTGAGACTCTATTTTGGGGGTATTTATTTTTCAGAACAACTATGCTTGCAGTGAGAGCCTATCCAAAGCCTATGGAAATCAATAGAGATTTCTGAGCAGGCTCTTTGTGCTTAGTAGACTGCTTCAGTGGTGAAGTTCAAGAGCTCAATATTAGAGCTGTTGGGAAAATTTCCCATGAAACTTTTGCCAGAATGAAAACTTAAGCAAGAACATACCAGGTATGAATTAACTTTGGTTAGGAAACATTTCTCAGGTCAAGGAAGGAACTTCTGCTGGAAGAGAGGGTCCCACTAATCCTACCATGGCCAATAGCTTATTGGTTCAAACACTCACTAGAATGTAGGAGAAGTGGGGGAGAGTTTCAGATTCCTTCTTTGCATGATTCACATCACCTCTTATACTCCATGCTCTGCTATGCCAACCCTGTTCCCCAGAACACCTCTGCTTGATTCAGCCCAAGGACTGGAATGTGGTTCTCCCAAATCCCAACAGAGTGTCCTGTCAACTGGGCTATTAACTATTTTGGGGTGAATTGGGGCTCTCATTTTACCATGGATATCTTCAAATTCTAGGTGTTATCCTGATTTGGGTGAGGAAGCATTTTTCAAATCATGAACATTTTGCCAAGATGGAAAATGTTTCCAACCCAGTTCTATTCAATATCTTCCAGTATAGCTAGCTGATGACTCAGAAAGATTTTTTTCCCGATATGTAATACACACAATCATAAGCATGGTAAACATTTGAGCTATTCATAGACAAATCCTCCTTATAATTAAACAATGCAAATGCCTTGAGAAGTATTTTCATAATGCCTTTGTGTGGAAGCTATTGCATATTTGCACAAAGATCTTTTCCAAAAAAGAGAATTAATAATAATGATGATGCAATTCAGAAAATGGAAAGGGTCGATTCCTCCCAGGAAGTAGTCATTTTAAATAAATTATTACTGTTAACACCAGACAGGCTTACTTGTTTTCAATATTTCATACCAGTAGACTGCACCATAGAGCAGCATTTTTTAACCAGTGTGCCTTGGCACATTGGTGTTCCGTGAGACCTGTCCAAGTGTGCCGTGAAATTTTGTACAGAGGTAATGAAAATCAATGTAAATCAAACAATGTTTCATCTTAAACAATATTGTATCCAACCAAAATTAGAACTCATAAAACTCATGAAAATTAATCATCAAATTAAAAGTAAAGAATTGTTTTTTCAATTCTAAAATTTGAACATTCTAAATGCAGGTGGCCATAGGGCAAATTTGAGATGATGTGTAATTTTTTTTTGATGGATTTGAAACAATGCATTTGATCCTTCTTTAGCTTGTATGTACTATGTTGCAAACCACTCTAGGTGTAAGACAACAACCATAGTAAATATAAGTAAACATGATGTTTATGAGCAATCAATTAAGCTAAAAAAGTGGGTGTGCTGTGGAATTGTTTGTCTCATTGGCGCGTGCCGTATTACTGAAAAAGTTGGGAACCACTGCCATAGAGAACGTCTACACTATAATTGGAGGTGTTTACTGCACTTTGGCATATTTGAACTAGCTCTAATCCAGATAGCACAGCTCAAAAGAGCAGTGAAGCTATGGCAGCATGGCTTCAGAATATGCTAAGAATGGGAGTACATACTTATGGTGCCTGGCATGTTTGTAAAGTCTATGTTGAAGTCTTTGTCATTACAGTTTCATGGCTATTTTCCACCATGTGAGGTAGATGAAAACTAGTTCAGATATGTCTTTGGAAGCTGCAATCAATCATACCTCTAATTTCAGTGAGGATACTTACTTTGAATTTGAAACCTGTTATGTAAAAAGCATTTCCTATATGACAATGATACACAATGGATTTGTGTTTTAAACTAGGTTCAAGTGGCAATTTCTTTTTCTAAACATTTGCTTGAGACTTCAACAACTCCAATTAAAAAAAATCTGTGATGTTGTAGACATGAAAAGATTGGTCACGTCATATTAGAGAAACATTATTTATAACAAATTCATAAAGAAAGTGGTGTTACAAAATATTTAATATTACTTGATAATTTTTTTAAAGCAGCCTTCTGTACGTAACTACTACTGATGTGCTTATATCTACTTATAATTGGAGCTGTGCAAAAATTCAGGATTTTGCTTTGTAAAAAAATATTGATAGATTTTTTTAAGTCTTCAGAGAAATTGAAATTCTGGGGAAAAAAGTTTTGGAAAAACTGACACATTGCGTTTCTAAAACAAAATAAACTCTCCAGGATCCTGGCAGCTACTGATTAAAATTAACATTCTTGCTACTCAGATACCAACAGTGATACTGACAAGAATGTCAATTTAAGTCAACAGCTGCCTGGGCTCTCTGGTTCCCTGTAGCCATGCCTTGGGAGTCAGTCAGCACAACGAACCATCTGTCCCAGGAGTCTGGAAGGCCTGAAAATTAATTGAACTCAATTCATTTTCGTGAAACAGTTTGGGTTTGACAAATTTACATTTTCTGAATAAATTCTTCCATTGGAAAATTTCTGAGCAGTCCTATTTATAACACATTTACTTATGTTAATGTCTATTAGCCCTTCATAATTAGATGCAATCATGAATTAGAAGAATTTTAAAGTACATGCATGTTGCTTGTTCTGTAGCCAAGACACATTAATTCATACTGATAGAAAAACATCCTCTCTAGTTACCGGGTGAAGGATCTACAGGTACATTAAAAAGCACACAGAGCTAGAGGGAATGCTGAAAACATATTTAATTTGGGACACTTTGTTTACAAAAGTTAAATTACATCTTGATCTTCACCTAGAGTATGTTCCTTATATACATTCATCAGATCACATCCAAATTTTAATTGTTCAGTATATGAAGATAAAAATTATGATTTTGAGTTGTCTATCACAATCCCATAGTAATTAAGAGTCCACATTGTATGACTCTTTTTTCTTTGTTTCTAGTCAAATTCATTTTTTGTTTGTTTTTCACTTCCTAGTTTCCACTGTGAAGACTTACACAGAGCCAACTGTATCATTGTTACAACAGTGAGGAAAGAATAATTGGGGCAGTGGGAGGTCATTATGGGAACTTAGTTGGAGAATGAAATTTGCCTTGTCCTTTCAGATATGGTGAAGGAGAGAGATATATCCAATTCTCTGTATAGTGCAGTACTAATCTTGGACTAATAAGCTTTGATTAAATCCTTCCAATTGAGCTTGTAATTCAACAATCTTGAGTCATGTAACTCAGACACAACAATTCTTAGTTTTCACAATCTAGACAGGTAAGAGAAGGGAAAATTATGGGAAAATTTTGGAAACACATCCACAGTTTCCGGTCTTGAAAATTAAACAGTGTAGTACTGTTGATAGCAAATGCATTTACGGGAATATTTTCTGCATTGTAGGTGTAGTTAGCCACACAATTGCCATTAACATTAATGGTTGTGATGAACCTAAGTTCACTCAGCCAGTTGCAGATGTTTTCTTATAAATATATAAAATATAAGTGCATTAGATTGACCACCAGCAATAAATTGCAAAACTCAGTATAATATTGGAAATCAATACGAAAAGATTAGGCACTTTGTACAAAGAATATTTTAGAAACATATACAATATAACAAAAGCAGAAGCTAACTATACATCTAGTTCATGTATTCCACCTAGTTCATGTATTCTTGTATGTATACTCACACACACGCTATCTTTAAGCATCTCATATGAAATAATTGGCTTTGGCCTGACAGTTTGTTTCCCCCTTTTATCAGTTTCATGGGCTAACGGCTGTTTAGGTTTGTACAGTCCTGGATGAGTGTTAAATTGCAAAGCAGTTAAGCAGAATAGATGCAGTCTACAAACATTCCACATGTAGCTGAAAAAAGTACATCTGAACACAATACCAAAGAACAAGAGATTCAAACAGCAGCCTGGTACCAAATATGAGGAGGAAACTGAATTTCATCTTGAGGCAGATTTCAATAGTGATGAAATTCGGGTCTTGTCTACATTATCCACCATTTTCAACAGCATTTGAAGGGAGATATGCAAGTTTCCTAAAATAACTTTCATATCTCCCTAACATCCTGCAGGTCCACTGCACTGAGTCAAAGGGAACACCCTCCGTTTGACTAATGCTACTTCAGTTGAGGGCTGGAGTTAATGGATGGGGTTCCTTCATCAATTGACCGGGTCTTCAAAGACCCGCACAGTCAAACTGGAAAGTTTGATCTGATGGTAGTGAATTTGCCACTGTCAGTGAAGACCTGCTCTGGTTTTAAAACAAAATTAAATATTGTTCCCTATGACCAGGAAGGATACATTCTTCTGCCAATTATTTGGTACTTGGAAGACTATCCTTCATAATTTAAATAGGTCTTCACAATATATAGAAACCGGTTAATTGCCTACTTAAACCTGAGGAGCCAAAAGATGGAGAAGACGACTGCTGGAATGCAACTACTATCAATAAACTTTGGTATTACAACTAACAGCTGAATCCTTCAGTCTTGATTCCAGCATTTTTCAGAGTGTCAGGTAAGCACCTGGAAAGACATCAAGGACTTCACAACTGTACTTCTGTCTCAGAACTATTTTTTTTTTTAAAGTGTGACAGGCTGCTCCCCAGATCTAGTCTGGTATGCTGCAATGACCCCTCAAACCCCGCTCCTGAATCCCAATTCACCCCATCACGCGGGGTGACCATTCACTCCTGAGTCAGTCCACACCAGCCACCAGCTTGCAATTGGTCCCAGGCAGTGGGTGTAAATCAACTAGTCACACAGGCGTTGGTCCCCAAGCAAGTACACCCAGCCCCAGACACTACACTGGGAGCCACTGCCTTACAGGGATTGGGACCCATTCCCAATCACCTTAGTTTCAAATCCATCCACTCGACAAAGAAGTGGATTGTGCCCAGCCTCCCACATCTACACCCTCTAAAGATTGCACAGCTTTAGATAAAACAAACACTAGTTTATTGATCAAAGTATGATTTCAAGTGAGAACATGGCCAATCAAGTAGAATCATATTATAAATGAGTGAGGAGTGACCACTATCAAATAAAAAGTATAAACCGCATACTAATCTAACATCTCTAGTACTGGGTCCTGACCCATGATCTGAAAACCACTGTGAGACTATACAACAAATATTTCCAGACATTGAAAATGCAAGACCTGACATTTTATTAAAAAAAAACAAAAAAAACCCGAACCATAACATTTTCATTCAGAACATGCTGCTACTACAGATGACAATGAAACCAGTAAATTTTGTGATGATTGTTTGCAACACCAGATACCATGGCTTTCATGGAAATTGTGGGCAGTGGTTACAGTGAAATTCATGATATTGAACCAAGGGCATGTAATCAGTCATTGTGGTTTTAGGCAGCGACAGCAATGAACTGTGTGCAATGAAAGTTAAGAAAAGACCGTGTTGCATGTGCCATGAATAACACAGCAGCAGCACAAGTCCCCCCCCAAAAACTTTTAAGTTGCAGATGTCAACCTTTTAAAAATATATATATCATTATTATTTTGATTTTTACTGTTGGATGGCAGACAGGTTTATTGGACACTGGTTACTGAAGATGTGGTTATCTAACCAGGTATGTTTCCTTCTGACATTTTAACATATTCCACATCCTCTAAGTCATTGACATAGCGTTGCTTCTGGTACTATATTATTTACTATCAAATGCCTAGTCATTATGGAGCACTGAATTAAATGAAGCTATGCCAATTTACTATTAATAACGTATCTATTGTTTTCCTCAATTTCCAGGTCCAACACCCAGATATTCGGCTGGTGTAAATCTGTAGCATAGATCCACTGACTTCAACAGAACAGCAAAGGATCTGAATTCATACTTACTTCAAAAATTCCTGCTTAAACTTATGGTTCTCCACCCCAAGTTAAATTTTCTGTCCAGTAATGTATTCTGGTATTCTTGCAGCTCTGATAGCTGTAATTAATAATTCAAAATGTCCAATGGAAATCAGATTCTGAAGGTGGCAGGCAACGAGCAGAAAGAGCAGTCAGTATTAATTATTCCAATTCCCACTTCAACATTAATTTGATGCTGCAAGAGAGTGAGATCCTCCTGAGGCTGTCCTCGTGCAAGTTAACTTAAGTCAAGCACCCTTTGGTTTTTTGAGGTTTTGTTTTTAAAAACATGAATGACATTTAGGGACTTTTACTCATTGCATTAACAGTTTCTAAATACAAAAGGAAAGACATTGCAGCTTTGTTAAGATTTATGAAGTTTAAATTCTTATCTAAAATGACATAAGTAGCAAAATTAAGTTGTCCTGAAAACATAGCTGTCATTCTTCCAAATTAGTTGCTATTTCTATCATAAACAAAGCAAATGTTTTTCATGTTCTATTGGCAAATCTCTTCATTTTGACATCATATGCTCCAAGACATTTAGAGCTAGCTCATCCCTGTATGCTCCCTACTCTTTCATTATTACTGCACTACTGAAATCCAGTCTCAAATCCATGAAACTGAAAGTTACACAAACTTGCATTTTGTAAAACATAATTGTTGACATTTGAGATTTTGTCTCCTGTTCAAAAGATTAAGGTGACAAGAATTTCTATAGATTCAGACTTTTCTGTTCCACGTGCATTTATATTTAATGTAGCAATGGAATATTTTACTTTGATCTTGTACCCCTCCCTCCAGCACTTAATTCAACTGACTTTTCAACCACGTCCCTTCAAACAATCTCACTACAAATTCCACAAATCCTTTTCCTCTGCACCTTATGCCACCTGATGTCTATTTGTATCACTTTGTTTCATCACTCTCATCTGGGAGCCTGGTCTTGCAACATTTACCCATGATGACACCTCTCACTCTCCTCAGTAATCCTAACAAAACTATTATTAAAAGTAAGGGCTGGCTCATGTGAGTTAAGATTTCTGGAATTAATTATGTTCTCTCCTTTTTATTGGTTTTTTTTTTTTTTTTTAAAGTAAATTAGACTGAAAGATAAATTAAGTGCAGTTTTGGAACTATTATCCCAATACTACATCTCATACAAGTAGTCCCTTAGCTTTGTCCCATTAGCTTTAACTGGACAACTCGTATGAATAAAAAAATTGCAGGCTAAATTCCTATATTAACTAAAGAATTTTGAGGGTGCAATATATGAAAGATGCAATACAAAATTAAGCTCCACTATATGAGGAAGCAGTTATTCTAGACAGTCTATTTTAGTTTAATTTTAATCTTTCAATTAATATCCAAGTAAAAAAAACCTTTTGAACAGAAAACAGGCATTAAACATTGTCATCAACACTAGATTAAACATTGTCATCAAGCCCCTGGTAAAACAAAATTTGAAGTTCTTACTGATGCTGGACAACAATGATTTCATTGAAAATTGTAATTAGATATTCTTATAGCATGCGAGAACTATGTATAAGGAAAAGATCTAACCCAATTTTCTGGGGATCATATAAAGTACTACTGATCTTATCTAATAGCTCTATACGATACTGTAAATTTCAGAGCAGACTGCCTCCCTGTCAGTGTTTGCCATAAAAAATAGCCTTTGGAAGTCCTCTTTTGCATTCTTACATAAAGCAAGTCAAAGGAATTTACCATTCTTGGGGAAAACAGAATATAAATATTGGACCACATTCTCTACTCTCAAACTGGTGCACCTCATTAACTTTTGTAGAGTTGCGTTTATGCATATGAGCACGCATTTTGACCCAGAATGGTAGGGAAAAATCTAATTGTCTAAGAAAATGCTGAGAACAAGTCATTGGCATCTAACACTAAACTTTGATGAGGTGTTGCTCTTAAAAGGTGCTATAAAATGTCCCTTCTTCCCTCAAACTGATCCCTTTGTGCTTTCACAGCTATAATGATAACTTTAATCTACTTTTTACTCTTGTTAACATCATGAACCAGAAGGAACACAGCTTCACTTTCAGATCCCAGACTTCACTGTGAAGTTGGCAATTACAAAAAGCCTCTTATTTGTAAATTGAGCAGATAGGATACGGAAGCTTCTGGGGAAAAAAAATATTCCATGGGAACCCCACAAAATCATTTTTGCTGTTGCTTCACACAGCAGAACTTCACTTCAACATTCCTCAATGTACTCTACACAGTTTTAAAGTAATTCCCAGACCAACAAGATCTCTGCAGAATGCACAAATGGGAAGGATCATTATTTGGAGAATTAATTGTGAGTATGGGCAAAACATGCACAGATATTGTGCTGAGCAGAATTCCATAAACAAAAAACAACCCCCCCCCCCTCAAAAAAAAAAACCCCAAACAAACCAAACAAGCCAAAAAACCCACAGTTATGTGCCTGCAATGATGGAAGTGGAATAGTAATTCAACAGGACTACATCCACACCCACAAATTCCCCCAAAAGCTTACACCTGTTGAAAGAGGCCATGCTTAATTAATGGAACTCAGGATATAATACTCATTAAAAAATACTATAAAATAAGAATTATGATGCATGAAGTTGAGACATCAGGCCCTATTCACTGTCACGATGTACTTTGTATAGTCATTTAGACCTGAGCAAAGTGAGGGTCCAAGTCGGTGTAACTGGGTAGAACTCTGAATTGGTAACCTTTTATGTGCATTTTGCACAATGTCAAAGTGATTATAACAAGGTAGCTGTGAGTCCAGCATTGTTTCTCAGTTATAAGAGGCCTGATTCCAAAAACCATCTTCAGTAGTTAGCCTGTTGCAGCATGACTGGAAATGGAACACTGCCTTTCAGACACCAACCTGGTCACCGGAGAGAAAACAAATGAAGCTGATCAGAAATTCTTTTTTTTTTTTTTTCCATCCAAATATTCCAGACTTTCTGCAGAAGTGTACTGATTTCAACAAAACTTCTCTCAGGAAGATTTCAGAAGCCCAAGATGCAATTCCTAGACTAAACAAGAAAGAATCCGACACTAGAAGAACCAATAGTCTTGTGGTTAGGGCACCAGCCTGGAAAACCCAGGGTCTTGTCTCTGCTCTGCCTGATTCACGCAACAGACTTGAACCTCGCTCTTCCCACATCTCAGATGAGTGTCCTATCTAGAGTATTGGGGGGAGGTGGTGAGGTATCTTTCATTCTGAACCAATATGAACAGATTTTGAAACCTCAAAAGTTTCCTGAAGCAAAAAGATGTTTTTTTTCATGAAGCCTTGCTGGTGAGCATCTGATTTGATGATCTCACATAATGTGATAGGCAAATTTGTGAGGAAGACTAGATATCCAGTAAATAGGGCCTGATAAATAGGACGTCAGGAGACCTGGGCACTTAAACCAACTCTACAACTGAAACGCCGTGTGACCTTAAGGAGGACACTTAACCTTTCTGGTGTAGTCTACACTTGAAAGAATATTTGTGCCTGAAAACTGATTCCTAGCGATGGATTCATCTGCATATGATTTCATTAACAGTTTAAAGAACAGGACATACTGTGTAAAGCCTAGTTTCAGAAACTCTGGTTAAAATCCACATGAAGCAATCACTTCCTTACTATTAAGATGTAACACTACCTTTTACCATGTGATTGTGCCTAACATTCTACTGCAATAATTCATTCTGGTTTTGTGTAACATTATATTATATTAATGCCAGTAGAACCAGTTGCTTTTATTGTTTTTATACACACACACACACACACAAAATACTTCTCAAAGCGTTAGCATCATATAAAGTATGACCACTAAAAATATAGTAGATGAGCTTCTGAGAACTGAAAGCCTGAAATTAAAAATGTAAATACATGGATCTGAAGGCTGTATTTGACCCTGATCTTTTGCCTTGAAGAACAACTGTTACCTCACACGCTTTTGTTCAGACAGCATTAGGATGCAATTTTTCCTGAACTTGTGTGGAACAATGGCAACAGACTGAATGATTATGTTAATCATACAATCAGTATTCACTTTAGATATTCCACTGTATAAATTCCAGGCTCTTTCTTCTTGAAAAGGGATCATTGTGAATATGAATAAGAATCAACTACCCACTGTTTAAAATGCTGCTTGTATTGTGCATTAACTCCCTCAATTAATTTGCCTTCAACTTTTAAAGAAAGTATTCTTATTTAAAAATTAGTCATTACCGTAAACAGAGTTTGTGCTTTATTTTGTACCTACTGTCCTTGTAATGCTTTAAGGGATATGTGATGATAATGACAGTACATTGCTGGTCTGCAAGTAGTTAGAAGACTTTAATCCCTCAGTGTGATACTACAGCAGTGAAAAAAAGTTTTTGTTTCAATATTTCTTGGCTGTCACAGAGGGTGCGATCCCCCCCCCCCCGGTTATTCAGAATTCAGTAAGCAAGTTCTACAGGCAAAACATAAATGATGCAGAAAATATTGTTATGGAATCCTGCTCCCTCAGGAGCTAGGTTTTGAGTGTGTCAGACTAAAGAGGATAAGTGAATGGAAAGTGAAAGTGCCTTGGAGTGTGATGCTATCTGTAGCTAGTTGCCAAAACCTGGGTGCCAATGGAAAGATATGACCTTGATAAGTCATGTTGACTGACATATCAAGCATTCAGTCTAGATTGGGTCTGTTGTGTCTTAATACCTTGACCAGTTATCACAATGTTAGTCATATTCCAAAGGGGTAGCCGTGTTAGTCTATTGCAGAAAAACAACAGAGTCCTGTGGCACTTTTAAAGACTAACAGATTTATTTGTCGCATGAGCTTTCGTGGGAGAAAAATCCCACCTCGTCAGACGCTTTGAAGTCTATGATGAATGCTAAATTGTGTTTAACTGTCAGTTACCTTGACTCCTCAATGTCTTATTCTAAGTAAGTGTCATTTTTCAGTGAATACCAGGACCTGGAGTTGGATACAGCCAGGACCATCACCCAATCTTAAACTATAATCCCTAAACTTTTGCAGAACATCCACATATACCCCTCCCCGTAACAGCTTACAATTTAACTAATTACCAGTTAGAACAGACTATCTTTCTGCAAGCTTAATAACTGCTTTAAAGTTTAATCTGTTGGTCTAAATCACTCCAGCATAAATGCTGACCAGTTTAAAGAACTCATCTATATTACCACTGTTGTTCATCTTCTGACTTTTCCCAGAAAATACTGCTTATTTATGTCTTATCAATACCAAGAAGGCATTGCAACTGATTTAGAACAGAGGTAGTGTAGACATGGGCCAAAACTCAGAGATTCGATGGATATTTACTAAACTCGTGTTTAACCTGGTTCCATTTTCTCTTATATAGAAGGCCAAAAGCAAAACAGACTTTTGTAGTCTGCTAGCTGCATTAAATACAGTAAGACTGAAAAAAAAATGTGTTCTTGTCTCATTCACTTGGACAACTCTTACATTCTGATGCAAACGGACCACATAAAATTATGTGCAGTAATGGATTGTTTCTTCTCCCACAGAAGACAATAGCAAAGATCTCACTGATATCAAAGGAAGGAAGAAAAGTAACAATTGTAGTATATCCATGGAATTCATGGGACTTTATTGTGCTAGTGAGCAATGTAATTTTGTAAAAGTTGTAAACATCCTTTTCCACAGTGTTTTCTGAAAAAGAGTATTTCTAAAGAGGGTTAATTCATATTTTCTGTTAACTTTACCTCAGAGAGGTTTTTAGCATCTTTTCCTGCTAGGTTAATGACATTTTCATTAGTGGGGGCTATAGGCTGAGCTTCCTCCATGGGAATTTTATCTGAGCAAGCAATATGTCAAAAAGACTCAATAGAGCCTTTAGCATGCTACAGAAGCATTGAAGGCACTAGTCTTTATAAGGAGATTTTATTTATCCACAATGTATTTGAGGGGGAGAGAGGACAGTCCAGACATTTTAATTTTCTAATATTCTTTTGTAATATTTAAAAATAGTACTGCATTTACGTTTAGATATAAAATCAGAAAAAATCCAAACATGATTCCAAACTAAATTCCTGCAAAATAGATCCGTTCAAGTAGTTTTACACAGTATTATCATTATCTAATGAAGGTTAAAATGAACCCTGGCTTACTTGCTAACTCATTTTGTGGTTCAGAAGAGCAATTTTCTTTTTTTCGCTCTTTCTTAAAGTTTTTATTTTTTTTAGGTTGATCTGATCTGAATAAATTGCTCTTGGATTAACCAGGATTCATTAAAATATTGCTCTATTGGTATTCAGTAATCTCTCTAATTAGCATTTTTAAGCCCTTACATTTGGAATTAAACATGCATGAAGTCAAAGCTCTCTGTAGCTCTAATTGGAATCATTATTATTTATTCAATTAAATACATTTTGTGCTAATGATGAGAAGGTATTGTTCTGGGGCTGTTTATCAAAGGAGAGGTTCCACAGCAGACTGAGATTATAGTAATGTATATGAAATACCAATTCAGAAGATTTTTACAATATCCTTTTTAAAAAAACACACAAAAAACACCTCAGCGATTTTAATCTGTTTTTTTCCCCCAATAATGATTTAGAACCAAATTCTATCCAAAACAACAATAATTCAACCCCAATAATACTTCTACTGAGGTTCCACAAATATAAATGAAGGCAGAATTAGGCCTACAGTGGCAACCCAGTGGTTTTACTTTGATACTTTAATACATATTAAACTAATAGCTGAAAACCCAGACTGTTGCATGGGTCTGGCTGTTGGATCAAATTATCTACCATCTGTAGAGTCTCTCTCATACAGCCAAGGAAATTGTTGCATGCAAGTTAGTTGTACAGTAAATTTGGCAATTGATTGAGTTAGTTCTGATAACACAGTTATCAAGGATGCTTAGAATGGCATAGATGCATGCATTACTTTACTGTAGCGGTACATGTTAATTTGTAAAATCAAAATGGCTGAGACTTAAATGAATGGCAGCAGACTGCAAAACCCAGTGATGATTGAACCTGGTGATTTTCTAAACAATAAGAGTCCTCAGACATGCTTGTTTCTGTTTCCATCACTTCACACTGAGTCTACAGACAGTTTAGACTTCAGAGAAATAATCCTGGATTCCTTTTATTATATAAATGACAACTGTCATATCCACAATGGTATAAAGGCTGCACTCATGACCATACGAGAATAAGAAGAGGAACACTTCAGGGCTAAATGGACCGAATATCAGTCTCTCCTGCAGAGGTGGGTACATCAGCAAATCCTGCACAGATCTTCCCTAATCTGACATCAGTGATGGTACTTCTCTTGTCTTCTTTACAAAAAAGAAAACCAGAATTGCCGTCCTATTTCCTTGCATCTTCCCATATGTTTGTTTGCATGCTGCCTTTATGCGTACAAAGTTCTTCCATTCTCAATGTTCTAAGCTGCCATCATTCAAATGATCTTTAAAGATATTTTTTCTACTTCTTGCAAAGTAAGATTGTACTCAACATGTGGGAAATGGGATGGAACCAGCTTCTAAGCCACCTGGTAGCTGAAACTTACAAATGCTTACTATATGGCTTAGCACTCACTACAATGACTGATGACACAGAATTGCTCACGGTAGCAGGAGGCATTAGGGCACTGCATGTGGTAGTGTGTATTTGCAAGATCTAGGTAATATGTTATAAAAAGGTAATGATGGCTGCTCAAAGACATAGCTAGATCATGGACACTTACCAATCTGACACCACTGTCAGTGAGGAATAATATGACTGAAGTAAATGAAGTTGCATGAAATTAAAATATACACATATAAAAAGATCCAGACCTGTATTTCTATAAATTAGAAATTCCTTTCAGTGAATAGAGTTGTTAATTGGGGTGGCGGGGGAGGAATAGTTTAGTAAGCCTGGAAAGAAACTGAACCAAAAAATAATTAGGACGTTTGGGTACAATAGGGTTTTTTGCTCTATTTCAATTTTAAATGTGTCACTTACTGTACATTTTAATATTCAGAAGTATACTCAAGTATTACCATCCTTTAGGTCATTAAGCTAATGGTGACATGCATTAATGAGACACTTATTAGATAACATAACGTCATTAGAACATCCCACCATAAGATAAATTGGTGGGAGGGCGGGGAAATTGTAAGCATTTTCAAACAGCCTGTCAGACTATAATTAAAAGGCCTCTCTCCACGACAATTGAAGTCAATGACATTAATGGTAAAACTCCCAAATTTACTAAGAACTGGCTCAAGTGGTGTATCCCTTAAACTATAACTATGAGGATTAATGTATCATTTCATGATGAAACACCCTTGAGCCGTTGTTTCATAGACTCAGACTTTAAGGTCAGAAGGGACAAGTACGATCATCTAGTCTGACCTCCTGCAAAATGCAGGCCTCAAGACCTCACCCACCCACTCCAGCAATAGGCCCTCAACCTATGACTGAGTTATTTACCTCCTTAAATCATGATTTAAGGACTTTAAGATACAGGGAATTCACCGGTAGGTGAACCATGCCCTGTGCTACAGAGGAATTTCATACTGGATACTGCTGACATTTCTGCTCACTGAAAATAATAAACATGTTTGTTTTCCTAAAACAATTCATACTGACAGTAGTGAGGAATCAACAGGGGACACATCCTTCTACACCTCCAATATTCATTGTGTAGATGGGTGAAATCCTGGATGAAGTGAATTCAAAAGGGAAAGAACCTTTCATTGACTTTAATAAGTCAAGGATTTCACCAGATGTCTTGCCCTGGAAGGCAAGCCAAAAACCAAGCCAAAAATACCGCAAATCAGTAAATTAGGAAAAGGCCCGGATTAAAGCAGGAACAGGCAAACTTTTTGGTCTGAGGGCTACATAGGCTTCTAGATGAGCCAGGGAAGGGTGGAGGAAGAGCTGGGGCTGGGAGGGAGGAGTAGCTGCTGTGCTCTGGCCAGGTGCCACCTCTGCACATGGTTGGGGGTGGGGGCAGGGCCAGAAAGGAGAGCAACAATTACACTGTAGCCAGGACAGTGCTTGGCACACAGAGTGGGAGGGGGCGGGGCTGGAAGTAGAGAGCTGTGCTCAGGCCAGGCATAGTTGGAGGCCCTGATGGGAGGTGTCCACGGACGTGTGGGCTTTGGTTTGCCAACTGCTAAGGTAAGACTCAAGCACAGCTCCCATTTCTCAGAAGTAGCCATTTCATTCCTTAACCATCACTAAGTCCATAAAAGGAATTACATAGAGACAGTATACGCATTCCCAGCAGTCAGAGCCATAAGTAGAAATCTGCTGTCAATGTTTTAACAAGAGAGTTTATCCCTTAATTAGATTTAAAAAAAAAAAAAAAAAAAGAAAAGCCTGGCACTGAGGAGCAGGGAAGAAGAAACCAACTTCTTTTCTAACCCATTTAAACAAATGTTCCAATAAACAAAAATGCAGCAATCAGACAAACAAAACCAACTTCTCATCAGGATCCCAAACAACTCCTTTGAAGCACTGTAAGAGCTCAGAGGGATACAAATTAAGGTTGACCCAAGCTGAAACAAAACATTATAAATCTATGGAACCAATTAAAATGGAATATATTGTTTGATTGAAAGGTTGAAACAAAATATCTCCAAATCCAAATGTATTGGAACTTTGTGTCCCATGAAAATCTTTGAGACTGTGAATTTGCTATGATTTGGTCTAAACAGGATGTAAATATCAATTTTCAACCATCTCTAGTGCTTTGTATCTGAAACGTGAAATGAATGTATAGATATCATGACAAAAAAATGTAACAGGTGTTATCTGCGAGTGGAAATGAAGAGGTTCCAACGACCTTGTAGTGAAGCTCAAAATATTTGTTTTGATTTATGTCTAGTAGGCAGTGTAATCAGGTGGCAGAAGCAAAATTTTTTTTTTAGGAATATTTGTATTAAATCATAATATAAAAGTCATTTTTGGGACTATCTAGATTTAACAGTTATTGGAAGGTGTAAAAAAGGTGATAATGTCATTTTTTTTACTTATTTCTTTTAGTTTAAAGATTGAACACAAATCCTGAAGCTCTAGACAATGAATTCTAAATCAATCAAATCTTTGTGATATAAACTTAATGGACAAAACCTTCAGTGAGCCCCATCTCTCAAAAGTGAGTCAACTGGACAGTTAAAAATAAGAAACGCAAGCTTCATTAGAGACCTCAGTAACTTTCAACCTTCAATCAGAACCATCCCTTGGGGTGGGTGACCGGAGCAACAGCACCCGGGCCCTGCTCTTCACTGGGCCCCATGTAGCCAACTGGTATAAGGTGTTGCTTCCGGTGCAGTCCTTCAATGACACGGGCCTTGGAAAAATGTGACAGAGGCTGTGCAGCATGCTCCTGTTCGCTCCACCCTGCCTCCAGGACCAGCCCAGAGGCAAGGCGGGAGTGTGGAGCCTGACCTGTGGGCCAGCCTGCCCCACCCCCCAAGTGCCAGGGAGGTTGGGGGCCCCCACAGGCTAAGTTCTCATTTCAAGTTTTCATTTATAAAAAAAATATTTTCATAAAATGAAAAATAAATAAATAAATATAAATTCATTACTTCATAAAAATAGAAAATAGTTATTTTTCATCAAAAAGGCCTTTTTAAGTTAAAGGCTTCTCTTTCTAAAAACTGACCATTTCTAACAGCGAGGGATAGTTGGAATAGCCAGTCTTCTTTTTCTGTATATGTACAGCATCCAGCACAATATGGTCCTGGTTCAGGACTAGCGCTTCTAGGCAGTACAGTATTAAAAATAAATCATACTTGGGACTCTATACATACTCTGTATGGGGATGAGGAGAGAAAAAAGTAAAACAGAGCTTGTAACAGGATGATTGACAATTCATTTCCATGTTCCCTCTGAGCCACAATCTTGTAATTTGTTGCATGAATTCCCTACAGGTTACTAAGTAAGTAATAAACAGAGTGCAAAAGGAAACCTGTCTCCTTTCCATCAGCAGTCACTAAAATGATATCTACTATTCAAGTGCCCTTGTTAGTTTAATTTCTATTCCATGTTGCAGCATTAACTGGTGTTCTTAAAGGGCCTGGGGTTGTAGGATAAGATGGTACTGATGCGATTTATGACATCTGTTTAGCTGGTACTGGACCTGAAGCAGTGCCTCCAGTTCTTGTGAAGATTTTATATTATATATATACATATATATATATATACATATATACACACACACACACACACACACACACACACACAAGTTTTTATCTGGCCTCTAAAAATGGTATAAGATATAAATAAACAGTCATCTGAGGGGTTAGGAAACTAGTCAGGATACAAATAGCAAACATTCCCTAGTGCAGGATATTATGGAGACAACCTTTTGGGGGGAAAAGGAGAAAAAAAGACCAATATTTTATAAAGAAAACAGCGAATTAACCAACCACAATATTCCACATCCCCAGCTGGCTGGCAGGCCCAATCAGTGCATATGGTACTATCAAACAATTGCAGATATCCATAGAAAACAGCAACAGCAGACCACAAACAGGCCAATGAAGAGAACCTGTGCTGAAGTTCAGTTCATCTCATCCCCACACAAAGCAAAGATCAATGCTCAAACCATTCTACTACCAGAAATTTTTCAAGGGATACTGACAAAAGCAGCTAAATTTCCAGATTGGGTCAAGAAGGCAACTCAGGAATAGGAGCACACTAGACATACTCCAGTTCCAACTCTTAGGAGGAAAAAGGAGTGTTCCAGCTCTGAACAAGCTAGGTAAAGCATCCATAGACCTGAACAGGAGATAAAGATGGAGAGGACAGTTCGTTTGTGGAAATGCACGTTAACAGCATACACACATATAAGTTGGATAAATACTCTTTCTGTAAGGTTGCAACAAAACATTTATTTATTTATTTTTTTAAAATTTCAGAACCATTACACAGGGAACCCCAAAAGCCAAGAGTCGAAGCAGGTTGATCCCTAGAACACAGAAATCACCACACCTTACTACAGGATGGCTGCAACTTGATTGTTGGGAGGCCCAGATCACTCAGGCTATGTCTACACTGAGAAAATTAGGTCAACTTTACCAAGTCGACTTTAAGTCGACTTTATTAAGTCTACTTAGAGAGTCCACACAGGACTCTTAAGTCGACTTAAACCTGGCCTTACTAAGTCGACTTAGAGAGTCTACACTAGACTTTCTTAGTCGACTAGTTAGGTCCAGGGGTAGGGAGGCTCCTTTGGAGCCTCGGCTACAGGAGCTCGTCCTGGGGAGAGCTGGCTCTCCCCGAAACAGCAAGCCCCAGAGGGATCCAGGGGAGAAGGGAGGTGGAGCTCCCTTTTGGCCTGGACCGCTCGGCTCTCTTCTCTCCAGGACCCCAGTGGTCCCGGCTAGAAGGGAGCCCTGCGGCTCCTTTCTGCCCAGGACCCAAGCGGTCCTTGCAAAAAGGGAACTGCAGTTTCCTTCTTGCTGGGACCTGCGGGATCCTGGCTAGAAGGGAATGTGGGGGTCCTTTCTGCTGGGACCCCCGCGGGTCCCAGCCAGAACGGAGCCCTGTGGCTCCTTTCCGGCTGGGACTATGCTCCAGCTGCTAGGGATCACAGTGATCAATAAATATATTCATAACCTCCATGCCAGATTACTATAATTAACTACACCTGAAGCTGAATGTGAAGCCTATGCAGAGATTCTACGTGGTAGAAAATGCAGCTGCCTGCCATCTCCATGACTTAGGCTTCTGTGAACACATCAAGCCCATTCAAAGTCCCTCCTTTGGCTCACTGTCACCACACAATGCAAATAAAGAGAGCAAGAAATTAAAAGAGCAAGTCCCAGCTATATAAAAGACTAAATCTCAATTTATTAACCAAAGACTATTGGGCTCCCATGGAACAAACCTGATCACAAAGCCCAGGACAAATCATTCAGAGAGAACCTGAGTCCCATATACAGGTATTTGAGCGACAGCTGAGTCATAGGTATGTGCACTGACTGAGTAAATCCCACAGGCACTTCACCACAGTAAGGAACACAGGGACTAACACTAAGACAGAGCCATACACTCTCACAACAAAGCTGCTGCCAAGGAGAGGGGCACAGAGGCAAGGACACAAGCACGCCCACTGAAATAAGGGAACAGGCATGCAAGACTGCTTCTGTTGAATTCAGGCATCAGCAAAGGTGATGAGGCTGAGACCTAGACTCCTCAAAACATTCAAGTCACACCAAGGGGTTAGCACTGAAGGAAAGGCACGCATTTGCGAAAACACTTCTTCCATCTGTGAGATGGGCCCATTTGCTTCATGCGAACATGGGCACAGCTGCTGAAGACTATCCATGGTCTGTGGCACAGAAGACTCACCACTCAATCAAACACACAGATATTTCCTCCCTCTCCCTCCACCCTCTCAGGCTCTAGCAAAGTCACTCTTTCTAGCTTAGGTAAGAATACTAATGTAAGATTTGGCTTGTACTCCACAGCAATCAGGACCCATTATCTACAAAGCTGCTGATGCTGTAGGACAAACACTTGAGGTCGAGCTATGGAACACACATCCAGAAGAGATGAGGTGAATACAGAGTCAGACTATTAAAAAAAAAAAAAAACCACTGCAAAATCATCATCTTCACATAGGCCCCCTCAGCGTAATAATAGTACAAATACTCGTTCTGCCCAAAAGAGCCCAACCAGCTAAAGACAAGAAATCAGGTGGAAAAACCCATGAAAATACATGTAAAGAAAAACCCTACACGTAGCAGAATTTTAACTCCTAAAAGGGAGAGCCAGAGACTCAATGAAGTCCACCATGAACTTCTCCATTGCTATCAGTTTTCCATGGAAAATGCCAATATATTATAGTGATTGGTCGCACTTCAATCTTGTGTTCCCCTATTTATGCCATTATGTGCCAGAAATGTTTCCCTGCCTTGTATATTGGACAAACAGGACAGTCTCTGCGCAAAAGAATAAATGGACACAAGCCTGATATCAGAAATCACAACATTCAAAAATCAATAGGGGAACACTTCAATCTCCTTGCTCATTCCATTGACAACTTGTTAGTAGAGGTGCTCAAGCAAATGAATAACAAATCACAGCTTCAAAGAGAAACTGCTGAATTAAAATTAATATGTAAATTCGACTCCATTGCCTCAGGGTTAAATAGGGAGTATGGATTTTTTTTCTCATTACAACAAGTGATTTGACTTCACTTTCCTCTATCTGCTGTTCCCCAGTGTTTTAATCCCAACACCTATTTTGATTTGCTGTTACAGCCCGACCTGATCCTGTGTTATACATTTCCCTGCATTAAATTTCCTCCCATTCTGTAAGTTCCCCATCTTCAAAGAGTCGGATGAAGTGGGATTTTCTCCCACGAAAGCTCATGCAATAAATCAATGTTAGTTTTTAAAAGTACCACAAGACTGCTTGTTTTACTGACCTAGACTAACATGGCTACCCCTTTCGAACTGGTGGTTTTAAAGCATGTTTTCCCATTAATATATGATGCACCTATGTCTTGAAACAAATTCATTTGGAGTTAACAGAAGTCTCTCCAAAGCTTTCAGTGGTCTTTAGATCGCTCCCCTAAGGAGTTTTAGATATGAAGTGCTTCAAACACCATCAGAATTTGTTAGATTACTGTACGAGTCCAAGGCAAAGAATGGATGCCGTGAAATCACCCATGGTCCAAGCTTGACTACTGAACTGCTGTGTCCTGTTAACTCTCCACCTAAGGGTATGTTCTACACTGTTTTGCTAGTGAAAAGGAGCCACTCCAGTTTCTGCACATACACAGCTATTAGTATATAAAATCACCAGGAAAGTTACAGGAGTGGTCTCCCAGCCGCTCACGAACTACAGACACAGAGTGACACCTGAAATTTAGCTCCAGCCTTGCACCCCCGAAATTTACACCTTGCATTGTCCAGTATACCACTGAAGAATGCAAGCTCATTAAAAAAGTTCATCGTTTCACCAGAAGAAATGATTATGCACCAGCCTTTGCAAACCTAAGTAGCACTTCCCAAAATACTTCTACCAAAATACACTTGTTTATATAAAACAATAAAACAAATTATTAACTGCAGGAAAAATAGATTTTAAGTGACAAATCATGAATCAGAGTTGGTCATAATAGATAGAAATGCAACCTAATTCCTAAACTTAACCAACACTATGGTTCTAAAAGCAAAAATAGGTTCTCTCATCCAAAAGCTTTCAACAGTCTACAGCAGTGGTTCCCAACCAGTAGATCATAATCTACTTCTGAAGGACAGTTGCCATTGAAACCTATGGGTGCGTCTACACTTGTAAATTAAGTTGACTTAAGCTTGCTTAAGTCGATTTAATTTACTCTGCATCTACACTACACTTTCCTTAAGTTGACTTTATAAAACCTAGTTTTAAGTCGACTTGCGGCTTAAGTCGACTTTAGAAAGTCGACTTAAGCCAGTGTAGACGTGGAGTAGCCCTAAGTCGACTTTAAGTTGACTTAGGGGGCACCAGGGCTTCCCCACTGCCCTCCCTGCCAGGGCGGCTGGCACAGCCTCAGCCTGGCGTGCCCCCCTCAAAGGGCAGGGCAGAGCCCTGCCCACCCTGCCCCTATGCCCTGCCAGGGTCCCTGTCCCCTTTTTCCCCCTGGCACTTGACAAGGGGTGCCCCCCCTGCCACCGTGGACCTGTTGACTTAAATTAACAAGTGTAGACATAGCCTATGAGTGTTGTGCCATCTGCTGATGAAAAGCTAGAGACCACTGGTGCAAAATCGTCCAGGCCTGGACAATCCCTTTTCCCAGGTCCAAAAATTTCCTTTGTTCTTTCAAGCGATCTTAACACATTGAGTAGAGATGGGGGAGAAGAGACAATGAGGGGGTCCCCCTGCTTTTTATATCCTGACCTCCCTCCCCTCCCCATACCCGTCCCTTTTTTTTTTTTTTTTTTTTTTAACTGGAAAAGTTTTTGGTGGGTGATGGGGTCAGGCACTTCTATGACACACATGAGATGAGCTGCCAACCATCTTTCAGATGAATTGTAAATTTCTTGCTTAGTCTCTTGCTGGTCAATGTCTGATTAAACAGGTAACGGACTTTTAGCACTGAGCTGGCATGCCAGTATGTCTTTGTCTTTGAGAAAATGGTTTGAGGACATTACTCAGAATTTCAGTAACAATCATAAGTAAAATCTCATAGCTACACATACAGGGTTGAGGCACACATTTTAACAGGACAACATCTTTCAGTAGATCATGAGTTGTCAAATGATACCTCACAAAGCATACTTTATACAAAATGTACAATATCTATATAAAAGTTTGAATATGGGGTACAGGGTGACACAGATAGCTCTTGGTATATTCCGATAATAAGTACCATAGAGAAATCTTCTAGTGCAGTGATTCCCAACCATTTTGGCTTGATGGCCACAGGTAAAATTTTTATAACCCTGAAGGCCCCCAGTCTCCAGCTGCAGGTCCTCCCTCCCACTGCAGCCAGATGGAAAGAGTTCAGCAAGGAGGCTTTCCCGTCTCCCTGGATGCCTCAGGGAAACCACATGCATCTCATAGCCCTGTATGCTCCACCTGGGTTCCTAGGCAGTGACTCCTTTCTGCAGCCAGGGAGATGGAAGATCAGTGTTCCCCTCCATCTGGTTCCAGCAGGGACCCAAGCACATAGGGATCCAGGTGGAGTGCTTTGCTGTGCTCCCCGCTACATCCAGGATAAGGGGAGAGCTGATCTCCCATTCCCTTGGCTACAGCAAGGAGCCTGTACTAGTCTTGTGGACCTGTGGAAATATTCTCTGCCTGAGTCCTTAGGCAGCAGCTCCCTTCTGCATCCAGCAGGAGTGGAGCCGCAAGCCACTTTGAAAGCTCCAAGGGGTCGCTTTTGTCCCCCAGACCACAGGTTGAGACCCACAGTCCTAGTGAATTCCACTTCTATAGTGAGTGTAAAGAAGAATGGATTCCCTCAATATTGGTGATTTAAATGTCAAAAAACAAATTAAGTTTCAGATTGAATTTAAAACAATTCATGAGGAATTAAACAGATATAAAATAACTTTTTTTATCCTTAGGAAACAGGTCTGTTAACAGACCAATAAACTATTCTTAAATGGAATACGATTTCAATCCAATACGGCATAGCTGATGAAAGGATCACTCTTCTATGCAAAATACCTTAATTCAATTTGTCTAAATTTCAGACAATCTACATCTGTATCACTTGTATTATTCTAATCAGCAACTTCCTTTCATTATTGAAGAGAGTGTGAAATGAAATAAATGATATATGAAACCATGCCAAGAAAGATTTTTTATATATTTATTATCAAACCCTCATCATATTATAAAATAAACATGAATGGATTTGAAGTGCAGCCCCACGGCACAAGTTATTTTGAGTCTGCTTCACTCTCAGGAATCCTATGCCTCTTTCAATTTTGTTAATTGGAATTACACATCCTATTATGAAAGCACTTTACTTTGAAGTGGGATTTTTGAATGTCCTGGGCAAAAAAAAAAAAAACCTCCCCTCCACCCCAAGAAAAAAAAACAACCTTCCCAAATGGTCTGACAAGTTATTAAAAGAAAGAAGCCTCTGGAGGTTAACCAGCAAAATGCTGCAAGACAAATTAGCATAGGATTTCCCTCATTTTTAAAAGGTCTCTAGAAATTCAGATTAACTGACATAATTGATGTCTATTCTTGAGAAAATAGCTTGAAAATGTATTATTTGTTGATGTTACTTAAGCAACTTAAGTTACTTAAGCAAGTTACTTAAGCAGAACTTGTAATTTTATTATCTAAATTGTAATCGATACATAACAACTACAAGAGAAGGAGTAAATTAGGAAATGAAATACCAGTGCAGGCTCCATCAGGTTGAAGTACCTGAAGATCTGATCCAAGAAACTTACTTATAATTAAGACACCTAGGACCTATAAAAGTTTAAAGATAAAACATGAGGCATTAGTTTAGAGCTGTGTGACTAATATAGTCAAAGTAATTGGAAAAGCATCTGTAATTTATTTATTGACTATATTGTTCCAAGTATTCACCTGTAAAACATACCAAATTATTAGATTTATTGAGGATTTTCCTAGCGCTCCCCCCCCCCTTTTTTTTTCTGCCTGGATTTGAAATACAGTATGGCAGCTGCAGAGAAGAATTTATGTTGAATTTCATTATGAACAAATGTATAACTTTTGGCAGTGAAAGACGGATTAATTAAAGAGACTTAATTAAAAGTGCAATGTAAATGTTGAATAATAATAAAATAAAATAATAATCATCATCAGCTCGTGTTACCATGCAAGAAGAGGGAAAATGGAGACAGTGATTAAATAAGAGTAAAATTCATCCCTTCCAAATAATCAGGTTTAAAGGTGTGCAAGATTTGCATTATATTGTATTTTATAGTATGCAGTGTTACTAAGTAAATTCTTGAACTTTTTGGTTTTCAGTCATGCAATATGTGACTGATTCAAAGTCCATGAAGTACATGGAAACTCCTCCACTCCCCATTGATTTTAAACAGCTTTGGATCAGTGCATACGTTTGTGTAGTTATACATTACTTTGAACGTCACTTAAATCTGGATATTTGGGAGGACAGTTACCTGACTTTATTGGATCTGTATTGCAATTTTCACTCTCCTTGTGAAATGAAACACCTGCTGTCCTGGACAACCCAACAAAACTGTTTTCTAGAACTGGCTGAAAATTTAAAAGTCCAAGGAAAATTTTCCTCAAAATTTGGAGATTTTTTGATGAAAACCAAATTTTCAATTAAAAAAAAAAAGATGCCCCAAAACCAAATCTGAGGGGAAAAAATTGCAAGCAGCTCACTTCTTTCCTTAACCAAATTCTATCTGAAAACTATTTTCTCCAAACAATTCACTTATATTTTCCTTGCTTCCCAGCTGATGTTCACTCAGCTCTAGATGCCAAAGTCAAGCATGGTCCCCTGAAGTTCTCCCAGCTTATCACAATTCCTTTCCTTTCCACTCTGAACAGACATCAGTTAAAAGGGACCACAATTTATTTGCACAAATTGCATGTGTAAACTAGTTTGAGTGAACATGTGTATCTTTATGCAAACAAGTCAAATAGTGTTTCTGCTTATGTATAGTTTAAATTACAGCACAAGCTTATGTATAGTTTAAATTACAGCACAAGCACTAGTGGAAATCTTACTTTTGTAAAGCAATGTCTTTTGCAGAAACTATTATTAACTCTAAGCTTTATTGGGAGGGGATTTGAAAGGACGCAGCACCAATTCCCAAGATCAGCTGTAAAATGAAGAAAGTTTCAAAAATGTCATATTTGGAAGACTTCTTGTGACCATATCATACTGCATTTCCTCATTTTTGTATAACGGTCATCACTGGAAGCAAAAATCAAGCCCACTGGTGTTGAGTTTTTTTTTTTTTAAATGTCATCTTCTTCCTAAATCAACAAACACTCATCTCCATTCCAGTACTCATAGGGCCCTCACTACAGTAAATCCTAAAGCATCTCACAATCTTTTGTGTGAGAATAAATACAACAGCCCCATGAAGGGCATTACTATTACTCAGATTTTACAGATGGGGACTGTGGCACAGAGTACAAGTCCACCCTGCAACTAAAATCTATGGCACTGAATCAGAGTCCAGGACAATTGATTCAGTCTCATGGGGCTTGGTTGTAGATCTAAAATGTACATGTTCTCAACTGGGTTGGAGCTGGGCTCTGAAGCAAAGTGAGCAGCAAGGTCACAGATCTGAGAAACGTCTACACTGTTATTTTTAGCCTCTCACGCAACTGACCTGGGCTCAGACTCAGAGATCTAAGTTTTTCTTTGCAGTATAGACATAACTGGAGACGCTAAATGACTTGTACCAGGACACACAGGAAGTCCAGGTGAGCAGGCAAGTCGACTTAACTTTTCAAGTGTGGATATAGCTGGGGTTCCCTGCTGAGAAGGGAGCTGCGATGCCCGGCAGAAAGGACCCCTGGCTCCTTTCTTGCCGGGACCCACGGCTTCCCAGAAGAAAGCAGCCAAGGGTTGGAACACACACGGTCCAGGCAAGAAGAGAGCTCCTGGAGCTCCGCTGACAGGGGATCCCCTGTCAGCTGAGCACTGAGGAAGACAGCTGCTGGCACTCCGCTCACAGAGGAACCTCTGAGGATCCCGTCAGCAGAGCACCAGCAGCTGTCTTCCCTGGCACTCTGGTGACAGGGGAACCTCTGGGGATCCTGTCAGTGGAGCGCTGGCAGCTCCCTTCTTGCCTGGCCTGTGTGGGTCTGGGGAGAAGAAAGCAAGGCTCCCTTCTGGCCGGGAGCTGCTCGGGTCCCGGAGAAAGGAGCGCAGCCTGCAGCTCCGTTCTGGCCAGGACCCAGGTCCTAGGGAGAGGGCAGCTGTGCCTGCCTTCTTGCCGGGATCCCCACGGGTCCCAGGGAGAGGGCAGCCATGGCTGCCTTCTTGTCGAAAGCCCGAGGCTTCCCGGCAAGAAGGGAGCACAGCTCCCTTCTGTTAAGGAGAAGGGGTCCAGGGGAGAAGGGAGCCACAGCTCCCCTGTCAGCAGCCCTAGGTCGCCTTAAAGAACTAAGTCGACATAGGGTGTCCACACTGGGTTTAGGTCGACTTAACAAATCGACTTAGCTGTTAAGTCGACCTAAATGCTGGTATTTATTAAGTCAAGTTAAGGAAGCCCCTTAAGTCAAATTAAGGAAACCCTAGTATGGACAGGGACTAAGTTAGTTCGATTTAAGCCTCCTTAAGTCAACCTAACTTTCAAGTGTAGACATCGCCTCTGTGCCTACAAAGCAGGAAATGGAATTTCAAAAATTCCTGGGACTGGAAAAGGGAGGTACAGATACTTGTAGGGCAGCAGAGTTCAAGCTGATGGCCAGAGCAGTCAGAATGGATATTGAGGGACACTTCCTGGGGGCCATTTACCTCATTTTCTAAAAGTCTGGTGGGAAAATCTCTACGCCTTTCATTGAGATGGTTTTATTTTGTCACAGAATTTGGGGAGTTGGGTCAGTGGGAAAGTTGGGGGAAAGACAGCTGTATGTATATCACCACTGTGTCGGCACAAAAAAAAAAGTTTACTTTGAGCAACAAATGTATGTAAAAGGAAAATTCTCTAAGGTACTGGCCTGGTCTCTCCTTTAACAGGCACTGGACACCAGGTGACTACTAATTGAAGCTAGTCAGCCTATTTACACACTTTCATCTGTTCCACCAATAAATCCTAGCAACTTCAGGCTTGTTCTTACAGTGTCCTGACTCATTTCCCACTCAGAGTGGGTAAAGCATCCCTTTCATGAAGAAATTTATTTTTTTCTTGAAAATCTTTTGGTGATGTCCTCTTCAGTTTCTCACTTATACCCACAAAGTTCCTGGGTCAACATTTTACTTCTTCCTTTAGTGCATCTGGTTAATAGGATTTGGTAATATACTCTGAAGATACATGAAGCATACTGATCATGGAGTTGTTTCTAAACATAGTATTTTCCATAAGGTGTGAACTTTTATTTCAAACAAAACAGCTGGCACCGCCATCCAATTAGCAACATGCAGGTTAATGTGCAGTAAACACCTGAAATATTTTTTTCTAGCCTACAGAAAAAAGGTTAAGAAAAAAATATTGTGCTTATGACATACTAAAAACAGGTATGATAAGAGAAAAAAATGGTTCTTTAAGAGTCTTGTCATCTGTAGAGCAAAGCTGGCAAATCAAGGAAGCTTGATATTAAATAAGCAAATAGCTGTGGATTCCTTATGGCTATCAGTCCTTCTGAAGGAGCAATGAAGCAAAAAGCAATTAAAATAAAACAACTTTCTATCAGTGTAATGCAAATAACAAAAGAAATAAACAAGGAGGAGAAACTAACCAATGCAGAGTAAGTCAATAGTACATTTTTTGCACAGTTTAAAGGATTTACAGAGCATTATTCCATTTCTTAATGACAGAAAGTACTGACTGTCTTTTTTTTTTTTTTTTTTTTTTAATATTTTTGAATTAGTGCCAGGAATAACAAAAAATAAAAAAATAAAACATACACACAAAGCCCCCACAACTGCTTATTAATTAAGCAAACAAAAATGAGTTGGTTATCATGAAATTTCACCTAACAGAACCCAAAATATGATTATGTTAAATACACCTGACATCACTGACATATTGAAGAGGCTGCATGGAAAAGAATAGAATTCAGGCCACTGGAGGGTGTCAGTTTGGGGTTTTTTGTTTGTTTTTTTGTTTTTTGGGGTGGATGCATCCATCGCCAAGACTTTCAAGAGTGACTAATGATTTTGGGTGCCAAATTTCTGAACTTTAAAGGGGAACTATTTTCAGAAAATGCCTACTGCTCACCTTTTGAAAATTAGCTTACTTTAAGAAATCTCAGATTGGGCACTAAAGATCTGGGTAACCTTGTAAAAGTCTTAGCCCAATTTAAGATGTTGTAAAAGTCAGTGTTTTATCAGTCTATTATGGATTTTATCATCTCTATAGATCTTGGCATTTACTCTTATATTCTATATACAAGTTAACCTAAAATAGGCTAGTTATACTTACATGTTAATGAAACATTCTTTCAGGGAGTGTGTAAATTGCAACAGGTAAAGAAAAACACTACCATAGAACAATGCAATCAATACTTATCATTCCAAAGTCTTTCACCTGAAAACTTTGGGATTTGGGGAAATGTGAAGTCTGGATTTAAGCTCAGCAGTATTGGGTGCATCTCTACTTTAAATTATACAAAATATAATAGCACAAGTACTTGCAAATAAACTTAACAACCATTATTCTTTTTTATTATGGTAGACAGAGGCCAAAACAAAGTGCGGAACTCAATTTTTCTACCTGCTACACAAAATATTCCCTGTCCTGAAGAGCTTATTTTCTAAATAAGAAAGATAAAAAATGAGAAAATGTGTTATTCCCACTGTATAGCTCAAAAACTGAGGCATATAGATTAAGTGATTAAAAAAAAGATGGTCACAGCTGGCACCTAAACTCAACTTTCACAAAATACCAGGGCTTTCTCATTAACCACACCACCATTACTTCCTCTATAGACTCTTGTGGCTTTTTTAAAGCTAGCAGTTACATAATTTGGAACCACACATGCATAATTGCTTTGAAAATGTACTGAAAACCAGGAAATACTTAAGGAAGTGAACTGTCATCCCTGGAGTACATTCTATTTTCTTCCAGCCCATACCACGACCTAAATAATTGTTACATTGGCACATTGCAGTTCAACTAAAAATGGGTACAGAAAGCAAGGGGGTAGAAGAGATAACAGGAGACTCGTTTTTTAAAAGAGGTTTCTTTTGTTACTTTTTTGAAAGTAACAATAAAATATAATTGTTATTCTAATGGTCCAGTTATTTAACATACGAGTCAAAGGCACGAACAACAAGTCCACTGTTTGCATATCCTGAAGTAAGATGGTGACATGCAACGTTTAGTATGACATAACTTCATAAAGGAAACAAAACTGCTTGCATGCATAATTCTAATTGCAGTGTCAGATCACAGTACACTCAATAGTCAGGGGAATAGCAATGGTTGTTTGCAACAGCATCAGTCATAATTATGAATGGTTCTTCAATGCTTATGTAATAATTGGGAGAGGATATGGAATGTTGCCCCACACCACCTGAAGTTCTCTACATAAAGTAGTGAAAGATGTAGTAATTTCCACCATTTTACTCATTTCTGACCAAAATTTAAATGCATTTAAACATTTTGAGGCTTGATTTCAAATCACTTGAGCTTCGCTCATTTTAAATAACTATAATAATTGCTGCTGGAAACTGACGTATGATATTATAGTGTCATATTGGAAAGAAAAACGAAAAAGGAGTCCTCTGGCACTTTCAAAGACCAACAAATTTGTTGGTCTTTAAAAGCGCCACAGGACTCCTTTTCTGTTTTGCTAAAATAGACTAACTCAGCTGCCCCCCAGAACACTGGAACTTCACAGATGACAGTTCACTTCCTTAAGTGTTTCCTGGTTTTCAATACATTTTCAAAGCAATTATGGATATGAGGTTCCAAAATATGTAACTACTAGCTTAAAAAAAGCCACAAGAGTCTATAGAGGAAGTAATGGTGGTGTGGTTAATGAGAAAGCCTGAGGTATTCTGAGAATTTTAAGTTCAGGTGCCAGCTGTGACCATCATTTTATCACTTAATCTAGATGTCTCAATTTTTTAGCTATACTATTGGAACAACATATACTTTCTTTCATTCTTTGTCCCTTCTGATTTAGATCACAACATTTCTCTCGTTTTCACAAATTGTGCACAGCTATTTAGAACCATCCTTCAATGCTGGATATACCATGTATTTTGCAGGGGCTTTCAACATCTAGGTACGGGTCAGGTTAGTATGTCTATAGAGTTCAGTAGTTGAGAGACAAGTCATAATACTTGTCTGGTGGATGCTGTGAGTGGGGCACTTTTGGAAGGAAATTGTTGGATTAAAGTGCAACTGGGGAAAGTTACAAGAGGTGGTGTGGGAGTCAAT
Organism: Pelusios castaneus; assembly: GCA_007922175.1. Taxonomy (NCBI): domain Eukaryota; kingdom Metazoa; phylum Chordata; order Testudines; family Pelomedusidae; genus Pelusios; species Pelusios castaneus. The sequence continues at coordinate 12,348,254 of ML685780.1, read as the reverse complement.
ATAAATAAGAGTCTATCCTTCCACAGTAAATCTTGTTACCATACCACAAAAAGAATGTACTGAGCTGGTAAGTGGTCCTTCATGATGCCCCACGTACCTTCTCCTTTCCAGCTGCCTAAGCTCTCCTCTATCTCTTACACTGTTACAAGGATTCATCTGAGATGGTGGATTCAAATGAATTCCCCTGTGAAACATTGGCGTTATCATGGGCTTGAGCAGGAGCAGGACTGGCACTTTACAGATTATGTAAGTTTTAGGACTTCTGTGAAACTGCACCAATAGAGAATTTTGGGCACTCTCAATCCCCTATCTGTTTTAAAACAGAAATTCCAGAATTGGTTCCAGTGGAGTATCCATGTTAGTCTGTACACAGCAAAAACAACTAGAGTCCTGTTGCACCTTCAAAACTAACAAATTTCTTTGGGCATAAGCTTTTGTAGGCTCCAGCCCACTTCGTCAGATGCATGAAGTGGAAACTGTAGTTGATATATATATATATATACACACACACGTGTGAGGATGAAGGAAATGCATTGCAATGGCAAGGGCTAGCAAAGTTAGGGTAGCTGAGGTCCATTCACCACAGTTGATTAGAAATTCCAGCATTCAAATTTGTCACCTTAGTTAGAAAGTGTGCTCAGGCTATTCGTTTCATAATTGTAGCAGTTGATAACAATATTTTGGATACAATGGGTTCAGAGGAGAAGAGACAACACCAACAATGTTCATTTTCCATCAAACCACTTCAGTATATAAGCCAGAAAAAAACCCTAAAATCTTTTATTTTAATGTGTACAGGAAATGGTGTTCATTTCTTTCCAGTGTTAACTGTAATAATTCCTATTATATTACACAACTGTGGGTTTTTTATTTTTTAAAGTACAAATAGAATTGTTCTTCAGAGAATGATTTTCCCATTTAGGAAGATGTTCCATATGTTTTCAGGGAAGAAAATTATTATGGAGTTTATTTGTTTATTTATTTTCATGCTAGACGAAGGCAACTTGAATTAACACAACCATGCCTATATCTAGCTCCAGGGACAGTGTTGGCTGTTGACCATACACTCATCATATGCTTTCAAAATATGAATTGACTCCCTCCTCCCTATTGCCAGAAGTTACAGACTGCATCTGTGCGCTAAGGAAGCAGTTTGACGACCCCCATGGAGAACTGCCAGCTAAAAGCTATCTTCAGCTCAAGTACTTTCCTCCCTTTCCTCACAGAGTTCCCCTTAAAGTTTAGAATCAATTAGGTCCCAGTGTAGAAACACTTTTAAAAATGTAATTAAGTCCCTCTCCGTTTCCCAAAGGTCTGGTTAGTTTTAGCCTCGTACTTAAATTCTTAAACCTATGCCTAAATGCTTTACTGACCAGAGATGAACTCCTGAATTTGAGTCCTAGCCAGGAAAGAGTACTTAAGAGAAAGTCACGCCACAGCAATAAGGATGCATAGTAATTTCATAAAAACATTTACTGGAAGTAAATATAAGATTTACTGGAAGTAAATATAAGAAAATATAATATTTTAGTTTTATAAGGAAACTGAGGGATCATGAAAAATACTATTGTGTCATCTCTTACGATACTGTCCATCTCTTATTAAAAATGCACAGAAGTTAGACTCAAAAGTTAAACAGGGTCTTTGGTTCCAGATGACCTACTCTCTAGAGTAATCAATGTGCTGAGGTTTTTGAGGGACCAGGGAGTAGCTTCCTCACCAAAAACTGAGCAGCAGCAAGGCAAGAAACATTTTTGCCTCCTCTGTTGGCTTGCTTCATTGATAGATGGCAAAATGTCTCACTACCTCTTTTTTTTTTTTAAAACAGAGTGCAATGGAAAACGTGCTATGTTTAGAGAGATTAAATCCAGGTCAGAGGTCAATATCAGATATATATCAGTGTAATAAGGGATGAGGGATTTAAAAAGTGCTCACCTAAACCTTTTAAAAATCAGACTTCCATTTGTAGGAATTGGAAACATTTAAGGACTACCACAATAAAAGCCTTATCTACACTAGAATTTTGTCAATGAAAGTTATGCTGAGGTACAGCCACTTCTGCAATTAAACCACTATGGCATGTCTTCACTACGATTTTTGTGTCAGTAGAATGCATTCACATTACCAGCTCTTGCATCAACATAGGGAGCAGTGCAATGGGGTAGCTATCTCTCTGTGGAACTGCATGCAAGATACTTTGAAAAGAGTTTGCAATGCCTTATGGGGCAGGCACATCATCACATAATGGTTTCTAAATCCCATAATTCCATTGGGCATCTGACTTGATTGACAGCTTCTTTTAAATTGCCCTATCAACAAAACTGACTTTGCTGGACACAAACACCAGAAGCTCACAGAAGTATGTTTGTTGGGGAGGCAAGTGTGTGACACACACACACATGTACTATCTCTCTCTCTCTCTCACACACACACACGTACTATCTCTCTCTCTCTCTCTCTCACACACACACACAAGATGTGTGTCCACACACTGGATCTTGAAGTCCAAACAGCAGCCAGAAGCAACCAATCCTGAGGCAGAAGATGGTGTCCCCCTCTTCCCATACTCCACCCCAGCTCAGTGGAGGCCTGTATACTGGCAGAATGAGGGGGACACCCAACATCAAGCCCCACCTGCCTCTCTGGCTTTGCACAGTACATCAGGAGTCTCTTTCCAATCCTCCCTCAGCAGCAGACTGCTCTGTCTGAATGCCATAGAAGAGCAAGACTGATTCCCTCAAGTTCTCTCACAGCCTTGTCTCCCCACAGACCCAGAAGAATGATAAACCCCATCCCTTGTGGTTGAGGCAGAAGCCTGGTTGCTGTTGGGAGCTGACATGCTCAGCTGGGCAGTAGCTATGTGAGCTCCAATTTCAAAAGTTTCTCGGGCTTTGAAAGGGCAGGGACACATGCTTGTGTAGCTGGAATGCAGAGCAATGAAGCAGAGTGATGATGCTTTATCATTCTAGCTTTGCTGCAGAATCTCTACACCTTTCTCAAGGGGAGTTTTGTTGATTGAGGAGTATTGTAGAGTGTGCACCACCAATGTTTTGTCCACAGAAGGTGACTTTTGGCAACAAACTCCATCATGTAGACCAGCCCAAAGACAAGTCTTCTAGTGTGCTTATAGGTGAGATATGAAAGGCTAGGCCATTTTCCCCTTTGGGTTTGGAAAAGTCATTTTTGCAAAAGAACAGGTTCTTAATGAATTGCCATTTGTAATCTCTCTCTCAAATCATTCCAAAATCTGAGCTCTCAAAAAATCCCAATAGTCCTTTTGTAATAAGGGTCAAACCATAACAGCAGCATTATTTCATATGCTCAAATGCTTTCATTTTCTACAAGTTTCCTTGCTACCTCTTTTACCTCAGACCATGTTAGAATTTTCATAGCACGAAGCCTTCAATGTGGCTAGATAGAAAATGGCATCTTCAATGGTTTTAACTTTAGGAAAACACCTTCTAATGGTTATCATCTCCTTTCTTTTCCTGCTAGCAGCAGGCCTCAGTAAGGGAACTAGTTAAACTTAGCTTTTCCTCAATAAACACTTGTTTCTTTCCTCTCACACTACCTAATCTCTAGCTCTATTCCAGCTTTGACAAATCTCAACTAAGTATGTCAATTACCAGGCCCCAAACTCCTGTGCCAGACTTTGGGAGCAGTCTTTCCTTCTAAGAGCTAACAACACCTTTCTGCATAGAAAGAGTAGAAAGGTTAACTAGAATCTTAGCTATCAAGCCTGCAGCACTGACATTCACAGGAAGAGGAGCTTTCCCACAGCCCTGTATACAGGTGTTATTGTACTTGCCATTTTGTACATAAATCTATTACATTCTCATCCACTAGTCTGGCAAAGAAGAGCCATCAATTTTCAGTTCATGTTCGGTTTCCCCAGGCTCAGCCATCTCATGTGGTTAAGTGAATAAACACACATTTTACTAGTTGTTCCTGTAACCAGACACTTGCCTTTCCACACACAGCCATGGCTCAGTTTCTCTCTTTCTTCACCTCACCTTTTTCTCACTGAACTAAAATACCACCTTTTCTCATGTATTCAGTCCTTCAACCCTCAAAAGGACTTTTGTGCATGTCCTTAGATCCTGAAAGCAGCTACTCTTCAGCCAATGGCCACACTACAAGCAAAATTTTCCACAGGCAAAAAGGTTTCAGGTGCTTTCACTCTTCCTTTCATAGCTTCTCTTTAATGAGGTCCAGCTGCAGCTCTCTGCGCCTCCCTCCATGACTGGCAGATTGCAGACAGCCCTTAAATTAAAGGGACAGAGCTCTTTCTTCCTTTGTGGGACTTGAATAACTCTTTTTTCCTTGGCTGTGGATGAGGTACAAATAGGGAGTCATAGTTCTAGTTTCTCCATAGTAGAAGATTTACACTAGATCATCTCTACTATAGCCATTCAAGCCATCATATTTCACTGAGAGAGTATTGAATTAGTCCTCAGACCTGGATTATATTATTTCTAAATGATAACATGAGGATCCAACAAGTCTTTAAGGAACATTTCCTATTTTGGGGCTGAGGCAGAACCTGTTCGGTCACATTTTCAATTAGAAAATACTACTTTCCACAGTCTGATCTACTATTCAGTAATCCAGGTATGTGTTCAGATGTTTTCCAATCCAGGTATGTGTTCAGATGTTTTCCAATAACTTCCAACTACTTCCTTCAGAGAAGTAAGAAGCAAAATATATGATATCTTGAAAATGACCACCTAAACTATGGAAAAGCATTGATGGCCTGAAGGATGCTTAGTCGAACCCATCAAGGTCTATCTCACCTTTCCATTATTTATTTATTTATCTATTTATTTATTTTTCAAATCAGTACACTAGTTATTTAGCAAATGAAAACAGCAACAAAAAGAAATGCATCTCCAAAAATCTTATAAATGTACAGGACCAGGAATAGAACGGAAAAAAAAACTGATTCTGAACTATCATTTCTCTCCCCAATCCTAGGCTAGCAGCCAGAGTAAATAACCCCCAACATTAAGCAGCCTCTGCAATACCAAGCAGGCAGGCAGGCCTGAGAATGTGGCCTTCAAGAGAGAATATAAGTTAAATAACCCCCAACATTAAGCAGCCTCTGCAATACCAAGCAGGCAGGCAGGCCTGAGAATGTGGCCTTCAAGAGAGAATATAAGTTAAGTCTTGAGACTTTTCAAAATTAACTGGTGAGGATTCTAAAGATGGGCAGGGAGAAGAAAGGTTGTCTTAAAGAGGACAAGCAAGTGGCTACAGAAACTGAGGCTTTTCCTAGGTTAAACATTGTAATGTACAAAAGCAAAATACTTTTAAAAAACAAAAGACCTCAGTCCTGAAACTAGCCATGGCTCTTTCATGGTAGTAAAGTTAAAGATGTGCATAAGTGTTTACATTTCTGGGGCTAAAAGACAAAGAAAAAACCTGTTCTTTTCATTTAAAGGGCAGGTCACATGGATGAGCTTTAACATATGCATAGAGGAAAATTTACATTTTACATTTTATTGCCTAAGCAGGAAAAGTGGAGAACATATTATACAGTCATTTTATTCCACGTATAGCATGATTGGTATTTCAAAGAGTGTTTACTTCTTCAAAAGAGTCTAATGTTAAATGAGTCTCAGTGGTATTTTTCTCATTTTAAAAGCACTCTAAGAATCAACAGGGGGTGTACAGTTTAATATTTTGTGGTGTTTTGTATTTATACTTTAATTTAAGTTGTTTATTGTAGTAGGTATCTTATAGGTCAGTGTTCTTCCAGCAATGTACACCTTTCTAAGAACTAATCATTGCTTATCTCTGTCTTTATGGGTTTTTCTCAGGGTCAGAAAATTGGCTATAAATGTTCATGGAGAAAACAAAGTAGATATTTACTTAGGTGATTAAATCTGAATGCGTATACAAAATAGATTTTAAAGGTACAATAAGCAGAAGCAACAACATGTTCTGCAAAACTGGGCCAGATTTTTTTGCTGAATGGAGTTTCCGTTTGGTTCACCACAGTAGTTGTGGAGATGAGACTTCAGGCAGCCTGTTACAGTGCCCTGATTGTCTCTGCACGGCACCAAAACAAGTTAGAGGCATCTGGGAGCTGCTATGATATGTGCCAGCTGGCAACTATCCATTCCCTGGACGTGATCCACCAGCTGAGGATAGCTGAGATGAAACACACAGGGCCTTCTTGATATTTCCAACTCTTCATTTTGTGTCCCATTCCTGTTCCTTGTATCAGGAGGTCTGAGGAGACTGGCATAGCTGTCACTTATATGGCTTCTACACCCAGGGAGATTTCTTTCATAACAAGGCTTCTCATGAGAACTAGAGTGTCGTATTCCTAATCCTTTACTCCATCACAGCAGTACAAGGAGGACAGGGCATGACAGTGAATCTGCCCATTCTCTCTACATAGGAAGCATTTGAGGAGATTATCCAATAGGATTTGGGAGGGGAAACACGGCTGATATATTGGCCCTACTGATGCCATGGGGAATTTCATCATTTATGTCAACAGCACTAAGATGATATGCCATGATTTATGGTCTCTTAAACATTTCATATACACATTAACTGTTTTATCTGATTGTTTTGTTTGTTTCTTTTGTTTTGTTACTTCTGAGGTTGGTGCTTCCACAATATTATTCCGTGGCCTCTCTGTTTGTGGGTCTATGTGTACATGTGTATGTCCTGAATGTTCTCATTCATCATTTAAGCTAATCTTTCTCCCCTACATTGCATTGTTGTTTATTTATAATCAGCCCCTTATTTTTACTTCACGTCTCCTCTCTATGGTCTATTGACCAATTATCATATGAACACAATTTTATTGATATTCAAAAGCATGTTTTAACATTCTTAATAGCTAGTGCTCAGTATTATATATGTATAGGAAGGAGATGGGTGGTAAGCAATGGACAATATGTTCTCCTTTATATCTATTAGGCTGTGATTTGTTTAATGTTTCCATCACTGTCTTTCCTGGATTTTCTAGATAGCTTTATTCCTTGGCTGCCCTACAGGGTCCACAAAACAGTTCATCTTGTTGGTCATCAGAAAAATGGTTCAGACTCCAATCACCCATGTAGGAGAAGTAAGACATCCATAGATAATATTTCTGTAACTGTTGAGTCTTTTTCACCTTTGGCACTTTGTCCAAATTGAAATGAGGCCAGAAAAAAAAAAAAAAAAAAAAAAAAAACTTGTCATAACCGAGGTGAAAGGTGATGGGAGCCTGGACAAGAGTTCTAGATATTTGAATTATTTGGAAAATAGATGTTTCTCCACTTACAGGATTGTGTGGAGTACAAATGCTGCAGAACAACATTCCATGATTATAAATAGCAGTATTCATAGCAAGACACACAATTTAGGAGAGTAGAGCACACTCCTCACCTGAGATCCCATAGTCTAGACAGTACATGGCTCTCTACATACCCAAACAGTGCCTCCCATGTCTACACTGTTACTTTTAGAAATCTGTCGTCTCACTTTCTCCTTTACTCCAGATCCTTTCCCCACTGCAATAAAGGTCTCTGGCAATGAGGGAAAGTACTGGCAGAAGAGAGGCAGTGAGGAAAAGCTCTGGGAGCAGGGAAGCAGCATGAAAAGCCACTGACAATTGCTTGATTAAAAATCTTTTACTCACTGCCTCCCCCTGCCAGAGCATTTCTCCACTGCTGGAGCCTTTCAGTGATGTGTGTAGCTACACATTACATTGACAAGTGTGAACTCAGCCTGCCTTTCACTGCGGCGCATAGCTACCCCTTGTAGTGCTTGTACTCTACATGGGTGCATCTACAATAGTAAATTAAGTCGACTTAAAAAGGCTTAAATCGACTTAATTTACTCTGCGTCCACACTGGAGTTTCCTTAAGTCAACTTAAGCGGCTGTTTAAGTCGACTAAAGGAAATTTTAAGTTGACTTAATAAGACCTGCTTTTAAGTCAACGTAAGCAGTGTGGCTGCCCTAAGTCGACTTGACTTAGGACAGGGCAGGAGAAAAAGGGAGCCCCTTCTCCCTTCTCCCAGGGAAGCTGCTAGTGGCTCGTCCCAGCTCCCTTCTCCCGGGGACCGCTCAGGTATAACCTGAGCGGCCCCGGCTAGAAGGGAGCCCCACAGCTCCTTTCTGTCCAGGACCTGAGCGATCCTGGCAAAAATGGAGCCATGGCTTCCTTCTTGCCGGGACCCATGAGGGTCCCTGCTAGAAGGAAGCACGGGGCTCCTTTCTGCCAGGACCCCAGTGGTCCCAGCCAGAACAGAGCCCTATAGCTCCTTTCTGGCTGGGATCACTCCAGCTGCTACTTGAGCAGTCCCAGCCAGAAGGGAGCCGAGCGGTCTGGGCCAAAAGGGAGCTCCACGCTCCCTTCTTCCCCGAATCGCTCTGGGGCTTGCTGTACGAGTCCCCCATACCCTGGGGAGCCGAGGCTCCAAAAAAGCCTCCCTACTCCTGGACCTAACTAGTCGATTTAGAGTGTCTAGTGTAAACTCTCTAAATTGACTTAGTAAGGCCAGGTTTAAGTAGACTTAAGAGTCCTGCGTGGACTCTCTAAGTTGACTTAATAAAGTTAACTTAAAGTCGACTTAGTAAAGTCGACATGGTAAAGTCGACCTAAATGTCTCAGTGTAGACATAGCCCATGACACTGTAAGCATGGACAAAGCCATACAGAAGTTAGTGGTCAGGTGGATCTGTCTCTAGGGATTGAACTGCAGTATTGGGGGACTAGGTGATGTCCTTGCTAGGAAAACTGCATTGAAGGATATGGTATAATATGGTTTGGTATTTCTGGAACTGACAGCAACCAGCAAGGTAGTTCCTTCTGATTTGGGGAAGCTTGAATGAGCAAAATGCAGAACCCAAAATATCTATAATTCATTCCTGTTTGTCTGGTTTAAGACAGAGTGAATACTCAGTAGTAGATATTATTGATGATAACTCCAACATTTTCAAGTACAGTATTCAATAGTGCCTATATCTATATTATTTATCCTTTACAGATAGTCCAGGAAATATATACGACTCAATGCAAACTGGGGATTCAGCAGGTTTCCTTATGCACTCATGGTTACATTATGTTCTGAAAGGATTTAGGATTAGGCAATGCATAGCCAGAAGAATTTCACACCATGTCTTTAAAAAATAATAATAAAAAAAATGATGGTGGGGAAACTTTGCTTGAGAAATATCACTTTTATATTAAGCATCTGATTATTCATCCTAAAAATAAAATGAGGGAACTACAGTTTCATGACTTCTTTGTTTGGTAAGAGATGGGAAATATATTTCAAAAATATAAATGAATCAGATCTAAGTGGCCTGACAAATTTAATCATTTATCAGGTCACAACTTAAAATATATGTTTGAGAACAAAATGTGAAAATGTTTGTTTTTCATCTAACATAAATTGTCAGACATTTTAGACTAAAAGAATACAGAGACATGTCAGGTATTATAGAAAACTGTTCTGCAGATGACTTACTGCCCTGTGAGGTAGCTTGGTGACCTAGTGGCTCTAACATTCACTGCCATGGAGAGGAACCAAATTTAAAACCTAAACTTGGTCCCCAATTACAGAGCCGGGGTGTTCTCTAATGCTGTGAGGCTGGGTCTTCATCCTTTCACTTGAAGGGAATAATTTCCATCACTGTTTAGTTTGCCCCTCTAAAATCAATGCTAGGATGAGTAGTGTAGTGAGAAAGGATGGTTCAATGATTATGACACTAACCTAGGATTTTGGCAACCTGAATTCAAGTTCCTGCTCTGCCACTGGCTTCCTGAGTGACGGTTGGCAAGTCACTTGGCCTCTTAGGGCCTCAGATCCCCAGCTGTTAAATGGAGATAATAGTATTTCCCTACCTCATAGAGGTGTTGTGAAGATAAATACATTAAATATTGGGAGGTTCTCAGATATTATTTTGATGAGAGCCATATAACTACCTACAATATATAGTATTTGTAATGAGCCTCTGAGGCAAGAGTCAAAGGAAAATGTAAGGATTTTATAGGTCTGTGAAAAGGAGACTAAAGAGTTTCCTGAAAACAAAATCCCATAAATCCTTGCAGCACTGAATATTTTTAGACCAGTAAAGATGAATGTTAGAGATCAGAACTAGCCATAGAATAGCAATTCTGCTTTGCAACAACTTTCAAAGTTTTGAAATTTCTCTTCTACACTGGAAACCTTTCTAACATTTTTTTTGCAAATGCAATTGCGTAAAAACTTCCGTTTTCCTAAAAAGCTCAGGTTTTGTTTGTTTGTTTGTTTTTAATTTGGGTCTCTCTGTCTCTGGAACTGACCAGAGAGTCCATCCACAGAAATTTTCCCTCCATAAAATTCATTGAAATTAATATGCATCCACAAAACATTTTGACTTCAACAAAACTGCATATTTCAGTGAAAAAAAGATTGTGCACTTCACTACCATTTCTTCCAGATATCTTGTCCTCTACAGAATATTTATAAAGTGCATCTGCGGTATACGCTTCAAAGAATAATTAGTGTGAATCAGTCATGGGTTATTCCATGGCACTCGAACCTCTATTTTTGAAGTTGCAATGCAAGATGTCCATAATTCCCTATTCCAGTGGAATCCCACAGTTTGCTAGTGGTATCCCCAAAGTAGATGACACTGGATGGATGATACATGGAGATAGGGTAGGCGGAGTATAAGCTAGTTTATCATATCTGCTGGGCTGTCATCATGGGGAGAACTCTAGTCAAGTCTTGATAACAAGTAAAACTGGCTTTCTTCAGTGGAATCCCTAAGGGGGTGATGTCAGAAAAAGTGTTTGCCAGCCATAGATGGGCCTCTTCTGAGTGCATCCACTCTTATTGGTGCAGTGAGATGTACTTTGAACCTGTTATGCCAGAGGGGGATGAATGAAGTCCAGTATTTTTACAGATTAAGTGTGGACAAGTTAAACAAGGCTTTAAAGGTATAAGAAGACACACACTGTAGTATTGGCGTTCATTTTTTATATGTGTATACAGGGTGTACATATCAGTTTAGTAAGTGTATATGACAGTATTAGGTATTATATAACATTCTGTATGAATCATGTTGCACTTCACTGACCTACTGTATCATCTACATAGCTCAGGTAACAAACCTCTTTGGTAGAATAATGATTCATGAATAGTACTAACATTTATATAATATGCCATATTTACAAAAACACTTAAGGACAGATTCTTCTACCTGCATTCAATATTAATTAGAAACTTATTCCATGACGAGGACTTATGGATGAGAAGTAGAGGAGGAAGGAATGTGCTATGTGGCCTTGGAGCTTCTACAGGGCTACTAGTGAGGGATGTGCAACCCATAAGGAATCATCTAGTGGTCCATAGGTATTGACACAAGGTAAGTTATAGAGTTCTATGCTATTCCACACATCCTCTCATCAAAAGTAAGGATTTGATCATGCCTGAGGAAAGTCTGTCTAATTGCATTTTAAAATATCACCCTATGCTAATATGGCTGCAGGTTTCTAAAATGCTTAAGAGCCTTAGCCCAACTGAAAGCCATTGACATTTGTGCTCTTCCACAGCTTTGAAAATCCCATCCTATACATTTACATTCTCAAAATACAATACAACATTATTTTGTTTAAAATGTGACTGTAAAATGTAACATAAGATTAGCTGATGTTATTAATATTCATATTTTAATATCTGTTTGTACTAAAATAATATTCAATTTTTGGACAAGCCTGTTAATTAAGATCTGGTAATACTAACTTCACATTAAAGTCCTGCATCAACAAATCTGTGAAAACACTAATATTTATGTGGGAAATGAACACACAGGAGCATAGAATTGTGCTGCAATGTGACCTAGAAAGACTGGAAGAGTAGATTAAACAGGAACAGAGTTCATTATGAACAACCATAAAGTCATACTTAAAGGAAATAAACAGCAAAGATGGGATGTCAGGAGACTGAAGCCACATAATAGATTTGAATTATTATATTATTATTATTGAATATTTTATACTGTAATGCTCCAAGGTAGGTTGCTGAAAGCCTGAATGCCACACCTAATTTTATATGTATTTACATGTTGTCAGTGATGTAAGCTTAAATTACCACTAAATTGTTCCAGGCTTAATACCCATTCCTAATCAAATAAAATAAAATAAATTGCTGTCCCAATGCAGCTTTACTTGTGTTTAAGCAACAAACCAACCTGAGAACTCATGAGTATAAAAAAAAAAAAGAATAGGATATAAATAATTTAAATTTTCATGTGTAGTGAAAACCACATGATGCACCGGTTTTGTTATTTTTGCTTGGACACAAAAAGTGGGTGAGGAGAAATCACTCCAGTACATAAGAGCCCCTGATACAGAATCATAAAGATGAAACATCCATTTATTTGTGATTCTGGAGCTGTAAATCATTCCACAGAAATGTGGTCATTGATTTATCCTTAATGGTGGAGCTCCTGCTATGGCTCATATTTGTGTTTTCTGGATTGAGTTTCAGCCAGTTAGCTTCCAATCAGCTCACAGTTTAGAAGCCTAACGAATTTGGGGGAACAATGAATAGACATAATCTGGGGACTGATGAAAATGAGATTTTCTTCAAAGGAGGGAGAACTAAATGAAAAGCTAAGAGGGCTTTGGAGAGGACGCTTGGTGATTGCTTAGAGAACGAGGCATGAATTTAATATAGTGCCATTCCATCCATCCCATCTAACCTCCTACATTCCTTAATAATATCTTACAGTCTATGGCATTCTAAGTTTCTGACAAAACTCATCAGTCACCAGAAGATCATCAAACATCAATGTCTGTATAGTCTGTTGTCCTCATTCTTTATTACGTCTGAGTAGCACTTGTCCATACTGGGGAGTGGCGGTAGAAGGGATCCTTGTCTGATTGGCCCAAATGAAAGGTAAAGCAGGAGGTCCTGACTCTAAGGCCATGTACACACTACAGACTTGTCCCGCAATAAAAGTTATTGTGGGACAAGCAAGCGTTATAACGCTTTACTGCGTCCACACAGCACTCCTTCTAGCAAAAGGATTTTAGCTAGAAAGAGCTGTGCATGGTGGGTACCTATCCCACCATGTACTGCCCTGCCAGCCAAAAGGCTGGCAGTGGTGCAAGCTTGAGACCCAGTCCTGCGGCTGGGGCTCCGCTGGATTGGGGCTCAGCTGTTGCCATCCAGCCGCTGGCCACCTGAGCTCCCGGGAGCCCGGTGGGTGGAGGTGCTCGGAGCCCCGCCACCCACTGGGCTCCAACTGCAGGGCTTCGGGTGGCAGCAGGGACTGCATCGCGTAAGCCCCGAAGCCCTGGGGCTGAGCTAGGGGGCTGGCCCGAACCCACCAGAGCAGCTCCAAAAAAGTCAGTTTCACTGCTCTGCTAGAGAAGTGGAATTGACATATTTGACAGCTCCGGGGCATTCTGGGACATTTCCGGAGGCTGTCAATAACGCAAGAAGCGTACACACAACTGTTCCATGGTAAGCCTTACCGCCCTCGTTTGGGTGGTTTACATGTTGCGCGGCAAGAGGGCTGTTGCCATGCAACAAGAAGCATTCGTGTGTGTACTCTCTCACTGTTATTGCACGGTAAGGAGCCTTACCGCACGATAACTTTGTAGTGTGTCCAAGGCCTAACATTCACCACTGATTAACAGACTTTATTCCCAGGGAGGATCAGGTATAGTGGAGCTCCAGCCCTACCGCCCACACCTAGCGCTTGTGTCATAATTCCCTGATACTCCTCCTACCTCATGATACAATGAGATGGATATGCGTTAGCTGTTGCAGGAGATGACAGAATCTCCTCTGTCAGCATTCTGCTAGAGGAAAGAGTTCCTCTCTGCCAGGGGAATTCTCCTTCATCTGTCAATAACCTTTAGAGGTTGGAAAATCCAGCCTCCTGTTTCATAATCAGATTACACAATGATGGTGACATAGTCTAAGAATCTGAAAAAAAAAAAAGTATTGTATGGAATTTTTAATAATCAATGGGGTCCAGCTAGGGTTGGAATTATCTAGTATATATATAAGAGGTGTAAGGCACTTTGGGATCTTTAACTGTATAGAGAGCATTCCCATAACATATGTATAGAGAAAAGGTTAAAATGATTCATTTTTGAGTTTGAGTTCTAAATTTTACCATTGAAATAACAGTATTTTTAAAAAATATGAACACACAATTAAATACTAATGGGTATGATATAGTGAGTCGTCTTGCAAGGATGCTGAAAATTCAACTCTCCACTATGCCAGGCCCTTTTATGGCCATGATAATATCTTTGGCTATGTCTACACTTAGAAATTTAAGTCGACTTTAGCTAAGTCGACTTAACTAAGTCGACTTAGTGAGTCTACACTTAAATTTTAAGTCGACTTTGGGGGGAACTTACAAAGTCAACCTAGAGCGTCCATACTGGATGCCTAGGTTGCCTTCTAGGGGCTAGGGGGACTTAGGTCAGGTCCACGGGAGCAGGAGGGGCACCCTTGCCCAGTGCCAGGGGGCTCAGCCTTTGCCCTATTGTACGTAGGTACAATGGGGCAAAGGGGGACAGGGACCCTGGCAGGGCATAGGGGCAGGGTGGGCAGGGCTCTGCCCTGCCCTGTGGGGGGGGGATTCCAGGCTCCCCCGGTGCCCTCCCCCACAGGGCAGGACTCTAGGGAGTCGACTTAAGCCTTAAGTTGAATTAAAACAAGGTTTAATAATGTCGACTTAATTTTCATTAAGTCGACTTAAGGAAGTTGCTTAAGTTGACTTAAGGAAACTGTAGTGTAGACGCAGGGTAAATTAAGTCGACTTAAGCAAGCTTAAGTCGACTTAATTTACAAGTGTAGATGCACCCTATGTTACTCTGCTATATATATAATATCTATGTTGTCTCATGCTCCATGTCTATAATCTTCTATTATGTCATTATGATACATACATTCTTTCAGAAAAAGATAAAAAGGAATCTTGGAATTCTAATACATTTAGAGTTATATTATTTTAGGTGGAATATGTGGGCTAAAAACATTAGCATAATCCAGTTACCACCCATCATTATACAGTTCAAAAACATTATTTAATTTTAATATACAGAGACTTCAACCTGCTTAGTATGATGGCACACACCATTAAAAGTCCTTTCAGTCTTTTATAAAAAGGAAAAGAAAAGGAAAACAGTTAAAGCATTTGAAATGTAAAGAATTAAATAAAGCTTTCATTTTAACAACAGCCCTTGTTCTCTTTCCCTGTAGCTGGAGGGAGTTTTAGAAGGGAAAAAATATACCTTGTTTGATAGTCTCTTAGATGGTCTCAAAGATAGCAATAACTGTTCTTTTGGGAAAAAGAGAAGTTAGTTCAGATGAACTTTTGCTGTTGCCGTTAAAAATTGAATCCCATTTCATTGCAGGTGGGGCTTCAGATTCAGATGGATCTGATAGGGATGCCTACATCATCTAGATCCCTATCTCTCTGACCCAGTGTGATCAGGACATCTTTCAGGATTAGGATGAAGACCCTGGATCCCAGGAGAAGGCCATGAGGACAAAGCTCATTCCAATAGCTTTCATCATCTTCCATATCCCTCCTTTTCTTTATGATCCAAAAAGGGAGGGATAAGTGGAACAGTTCACCCCCTCATTATTTCATCCACCAAGTAGGCCTAGTTTTTGACACATCAGGTTTGGTTCACAGATTTTCAGACTCCCATATTTTTTGCTTAACAAACATGAGTTATTTAATTATAATAATAGGTCCTTTTGTTTAGACAAATTGCGTCCGTTTTTCTTTCATGTCTTTTCCCGTCAATGTTTGTTATTATAGGCTACTGTGACATCTTTTCTGTTACAGTAAAGCTACAGTAGAACTCACAATTAGAGTGAATGTGTAGGTCCCATTATCACAACATGTCATGAATAAAAGCAGGGAGTAAAACGAAGCAAGCACAAAGTAATCAGCAAGTACAAAGATGGCATTCTATAACCACAGTTATAGAAAGAAGTCACATCTGAAAACATAAAAGAATTATACTCTCCACTGTACAAAATACAAACCTTTACAAGGGAAAAAAAATTTTTCTCAAGATATCACAAATGGTGAAAGATTTTTTGTTCCTGTATGATGATGAGAACCTAGCTATCACCCTAGGGAAAAAAACAGGAGTGAAGAAATAGAAATTGCTGGAGTGAGTGACATATTGTCACCCAATATGTAATATATAATATAAAAGAGACTAAAAATGTCACTCATTTTCAGATTGCTATTGTTACAGTGTATTTACAGCATATGTGTTTGAGTATATTTTTTTTAGTATATTTTTAATGCACTAAAGCTTAAAGTCCTTGTTATGTTAGTGGAGTGCTGTTTTAACTAAAATCCAAGAGCTTGTTTATAGCGTATTTTTCTACAAAAGTTAATAAGAGTTATCTACAACCAAACTCTAATTTGTGAAGATAACTTTCTTCCCTTGGGAAAGATGGGGATACTGAGAACTGTAGTTCCCATTTCTTTCTTTGTTCATTCCATCAGGGCTGCAATGCTTTTCACTATGTTACAATTGCTCTTTATTGAAATGAGTAGTACTTTCTGGAGAAAACACTTTTTTTTCCCTTCAGTGGTACAGAAACATAAGAATATTCTGGATAGAATCAATTTGAAGTAACTGGCAGAACTCCAATTGACTTCAAGGGGACCTGGATTTCACCTATTGTTTTCAGGTTGTGCTCTGTATTACCGAAAAAGTGAACAAGATCCTTTTAAGTTCTGTAGAAAGTCTGAAGGAAATGTCCCCTTCATCACCCGAAAAACTTTGTATCATCCTCTCCCTTCTGTGCACAGTCGATTATTCTGGTTGGTTTCGAAGCGGAAAGTCAAGCCTTGACAGAACCACATTTATGCCTCCTATCAATAGGGTATTACAGTACACTAATCTCACATACTTCTTGCTAGCCATTAGCATGAACCTTGCTCCTGCATGGAAGCATAAGGGAAAGACTCCTTGGCTCTGTCAACACTACAAAAAGTTAGGTCAACTTTGTTAAGTCGACCTAAAGTCAACCTCTCCTGCCTCATTACACTACACAGCAATCATTTCAAGTAACAAATCAATTCACAAACAACAGTGATACATCTTATACACACACACAGCACTAATTCAGCCAGGTGTAAACTAGTGAACTGCCATTGAGGACAATATTAGCTTTAAGGGAAATTATACCAGAGTCTGTGTTAAGTTCCAGTCATTTCAACTAACTGTTTCTTCAAAGTAAAGGTGTGTGTACAACAGGACCAAGAAGAGGAAAAAAAAGGCCAGTAGTTCAGTCTGGACTTTTCCATCAGAACAAAATTCACAGACTATAGCCTGGAGATTTTTACCTATTCTAAAATTTAAATTAGCCACACAATTCAGCCCTTGGTACCCATATTGGCACTTAATTTCCTTGAAAATAACACTGTAACTAAGAAGATTAAAAAGAAACTTTATTCTTCAATAACATTCATTTTTATTAAAGCAGGGGGAGAAACATGTCCTTCCATATACCTTTACAATCAAATCAGAGGCATGGTTTGCCAGACAGCCCTGAAGATTCTGTGGATTTGTGAGGAAAATTTGTATCTTATGATGAAAAGGAAAGGTGGAGTATTTGGGTGGAAAAATAGAAGCTACCAATATCAATAAGGTAAAATAATTCACTCAAATGAATTTGGTTCTGCACAAGTCAGCTTGAAGCTAACATTTATCTATGTTGCATGAAAGCAGGATGGTAACCTGAGTTGCATTTCTACTGTTATTTATTTATTTATTGGAGCCTCTGGCTGAAATTTGCTGGCAATAAAAGCTAGTTTAAAGTTGGCTCTTGTAAAACCTGGGAGCAAATGTGAAACTGGTGTAGTAAAACCCTTTTTAGGATGTTGTCTCTGTCAAGAAATCATGAGCAAATGGATTTCACAGAATGGCCTGTATAAGTAGATAAGCCCTGTAGGTTTACTCCTGTTTTTATAGGGCAAGTGAACCTTTAATACATTTTGTTTTTATTAACTGGTTTTCAATGTAGCCCAAGGTATCCAGGGAATAAGGATGCTAGAATTTCACCTCTTTGTGTGGAGTGATAATGACAAAGAATTCTGATAAAACAACACTTGATCCAGATCTTCCCTTGGAGATTTGAAAAAAACTCAGTTAAACTCTTCCCATCCCCCTATTTTTTCTTCATTTCCAGCATCTTTAGTCTTTTTGGCTCCAGATAGGACTAGTCTGATGATCAAAATTCTCATTATTGGAACCTACTTTTCTAGCAACGTGCTTGCCTGTTTCTGTGTTCTCTTTCCATTTGTTCAAGCTCTCAGCTATCTGAAAATATTTGATGTTTCTCCAGTGGTATGGATAATCAGAATTCTGCTAGATCATAAAAGAGGTTTTTTTGCTGAATTTCTGACCTAACTAGATGAAAGCATTATTGGCAATCTCACAAGAAAGCCTGTTCTCATGAGATTCTCAGGTTTAGTTTAGAAGTTACATTTTTAGATAAGGTAATTTAAAGGTGCTATCATCATGGCATTTGGGCATCAATAAGTATTCTTATTTTTGAGGGCTTACATGAAATGAAATGAACCTCAGAAACCGTTAAAGTTTTCCCACAACTAATAGCAATAGCTGTTTTCAAAAGGCAGATAAATAGAAGTATATCTGATACACAAAGAAAAGTCTCTTTCATAAGCAGAAGACACCCCCCTATTGACTGAATTGCTAAGTTTTACCACTCGCTTTAGCTAACCCAGCAAAACGCTAAATTGATGAGTGTACCCAGCATATCAAACATTAGGCTTTATAATGGATTTCTCTAGTGTATTCTGCCAGAATTATTGAAGACTCAAGCTCTTGTTTCTGTACAGCCACACATAATATGTTCATTTTGAGCAGAATGTCGGTAACAGGATTAGCACATATGGACAGCTTTAATGTCCCTAATGCTTATAAAAGCATGTATGAGATGTGCCCTCAAATGTTTATAAAATGCTGAATAGAGTCTGCAGAGTTAAATTACAGAATGGGGGACAATCAAAACTTTACTGAAGTCAATGGAAAGACTGCCACTGACTTAAAGGGGTTTTCAGTAAGATCCCAGGTGTATAGAAAGTAGCCAGCAGGAGCTAGTAGAACTCACGCTTGATGAATATGGGCGAAGGAACTGTGAGAAAACAATGGCAAAAGTGGTGCATGATAATGCACGCCCTGGAAACTGAAGTGTGGAGTGTAACTAATCACCATTAGGCTGTATCCCTTATAGTGCAGCATGGACACCCAGGGGAACTGAATGATTTCTTTAAAACGAGTCAAATACTGTTAACAGAAAAGTCATATTTTGTGTTTTTATGGAGTGATACAATATGGTTCAGTACTGTTTTTTCAGTTATTGCTCAAGTAAAGGCAGGGTTGTTCTTTACTATAATCTATGTATTCATTTGGTTGAATAAAACAGTGTGAGCAGTAATGTAACATACAGTAATTATCTCATTCTTCTCATTCTTTATTCTTCTCAATCTACTGTACAAGATACAGTAAGCAATCATCTCTCATCCAATTGGCAGGCGCTGTTGTTCTTTTGTGTGTGCATTGCATTCCAGTGCATGTCTGTTTTCTCATGCACACTGACTTCAACAGGAACTGCTGGGTGCCTGGTAATTTTGAAAAATAGCCATTTATTTTGGAACCTTGTACGCCCCTATTTTTAAAAATCTTAGATTTTGCCCATTCATAAAGACACACGTTTCACATTAGACCAAGCTCTTCTCTGAATTACAGAAGTTTATATTTGAAGGGATGTCAAAAGAATTATTTCAGATTTACAAAGGAATAACAAAGCAGAATTTTGTTCTCAGCTTTCTATGCACTGCAAACTATATTTAGCACAGGGGAATGGGCCTCATTCTATTTCCACTTACAATGTTCTTAAACCAGTCTAATGTCATTGTCAGTAATAGTTACCTCTAGTTCTCAGTGGCATAAGTAAAAGAAAAATTAGGCCCTCTATGTAATTTACAACTTCATTTCCATTATCACTATTTTGTCCAGAATATTTCATGTTTTCTCCAGGCTCCAATGGTAAGACTGTGAGTCTTTCTTTCTCTCCCCCGCTTCCTTTTTTTTTTTTTTTTTTTTTTTGAAGTAACAAACCCTGGAGAAAAAAAAAAATATAAGGTAAGTAACTAGGTGAATAAGCACATATCTGCTGCCTCATAGTGGGAAATTCAGAGATTACAAGGCCAGAAGGAACCAGTGTGACCGTCTAATCTGATTTCCTGTATAACACTGTCCATAGAACTTCTTCAAAATAATTTCTAGAGCATATCTTTCAGTTGACCACCTAATCTTGATTTAGTCAATTTTGATGGAGACTCTACCCTGATCCTTGGTAAATTGTTCCAATAGTTAAATATCCTCACTGTTAAAAAATTGTACGTGATTTACAGTTAGTTTGTCTAGCTTCTGCTTCCAGCCATTGGATTGTGTTATACCCTTGTCCACCCAATCGAAGAGCTCATTATCAAATATTTGTTTCAATGTAAGTTCTTATACACTGTGGTCAAATTACCCCTTTATCTTTTTTGTTAAGGTAAATAAATTGAGCTCTTTGAGACTATTGCTGCAAGGTGCATTTTCTAATTTATTAATTATTCTCATTACTCTTCTCGGGTCTATCTCCAGTTTATCAACAGTCTCCTTTTACTTGAGACACCAGAACTGGACACAGTATTCCATCAATGGTCAGATCAGTATCAAATACAGAGGTAAAATATCCCCTGTACTTCTACTCAAGATTTTGCAGTTAATGTACCCAAGGCTCACGTTAGCCCTTTTGGATACAGAGATCATATTCAGCTGATTATTTTACAAGACCTCAAATCTTTTTCATAGACAATATTTCCCAGGATGGTGTCCCCCATCCTGTAAGTATCGCCTACATTATTTTGTTTCTAGATGTATACATGTGCAGTCTGCAGTATTAAAATATCTGTTTTTTGCTTATACTCGTTTTACCAAGCAATTCAGATAATTCTGACTCAGAAATCTGTCCTTTTCAATATTTACCACACCCCCAAATGTTGGGCATCTGGAAACTTTATCCATAATGATTTTTATGTTTGCTTCCAGTTCATTTATAAAAATGTTAAATAGCATAAAGCCAAGGTTCCACTAAAAATATCCTCCTAGATAATGATTCCCCAATTACATTTAATGTGTACCCTGTTAATTTTATATTGTTATAGGATTTTCTTTTTTTAATCCAAATAGTGTGAGGTACCAAGTCAAACATCTTATAGAAGTCTAAGTATATTACCTATTATTATTACCTTTACCATATTACTTTTATCAAGCAACTTGTGGAACATATCAAGTTACAATAGAATCTCAAAGATAGGAATGCCAGAGTAGCAAACTGTCCAGTTAACTGAACATCATGTGGAACCAGAATTAAGCAATCAGGAAGCAGTGGGGGTGGGGAGATGTAATTACTATACTGTGCCTGTATTGAATCTTAAAGGTCAGTGCATCTGGGTTTCTAGTCTGCAACTTCATGTGCAATGTGAGTGGCAGCCACTTACAGGTAGGAGAAGAATATGTTGAATTTCAGAGGCACTGTTTTGAGCCCTTCCAGCCAGACCAAGACAGCCAGATCATGCAGAGAAGCAGCACTGAATCCTGGTGCATTGTTTTCCATAAGTTACAGGCCCTGTTTCATTCCCCTCCCTGCGGCCAGGAAGGGGACACTGTTTCCACCCTGCAACCTAACCCCACTCCACCCCCACCCATCAGGAGGTGAGCAAGTTTGTAAACTCTCTCTGGCTATGTCTACACTGGCAATTTGTTGACTTAAATTAAGCCACAGCCACACTAGGCTTTCATTAAGTCGGCTTAAGAAAATCCTTAGTCGACTTAATGAAAGCTTAAGTCGACTTAATAACTACCAATCATTAGGTCGACACACGGCACTCCCAGGACCCTGCCAGCCCCAACCAGGAGGAGGAGGTGGGCACATCGCACCACAGACAAGAACCTCAGGGAGCTGGTGCACATCACTGTCGAGTCCGAGGAATGCCTGCCAGCCTGGCGAGAGCAGGTGGATGCCCACCAGAGGGCCGGGCAGGGGATGTTCCAGAGCCTGGTTGACCTCGCTGAGTGCCAGACTGTAGCCCTCAAGGGCAGACATCATGCCTGCAGCAGCTGGTGGAGATCCGGTACCCTCGGCCTGCTGAGGGTGCCCCTGCCCGGGATCCCAGCATCCCTCATCACCGGCAGGCCCAGGACCCGCCTGCCCCCGGCCACTAGCACCAGCCCCCCACCCTGACCCTCCTCCCCCTAAACCCCCACACTCCCCCCAAACCCCTTAGCTCCCACACTTTCTCTCCCTCAGCTTCCCCCCTCCCCCATTTCCCCTTTGGATGAAAACCCCATAGACTGCTCTATGGTGTCTTTTGCTTTTTATTGGTTTGGGGACGGGGGAGGAGAAGGGTGCGAGGGGATGGGTGGGTGGGGTGCAGGCATGGTCGGGTGGCGAGGTGATGGTGCCTGGTAGGAGGTCCACCCCTCAGCGCTCCTGGCTGACAAAGTAGGCTTTCAGCATGTCGCGGATGATGACCACTAGCCTTTGGGCCTTCTGCGTCTGGGGCACAGCATCCTTCTGTTCGTACACAGTGGCTAAGTATTCATCTTTGGCCTCCCAGTTGGGGGGGACCCTTCCCCCCCCCACTGCTTACAGAAGCTATGGGGCTCGGAGGGTACCGTCAGCACGGCAGCTCGCAGGGCCAACATGGTGGTGGGCATGCTGCTGTCTGCCCCTGCCCTGCCGGGGTCCCCAAGAAGCATGATCCAAGTGAAGAGAGTGCTGGGCAATGCATAGCAGGTGCTGAGCACCCACCTGACAACTCGCAGGAACCGAGTGCGGTCCATAACCTCCTCAGGCTCCATGTTGCCAGGCACAATGGGGAAGGTGCTGAGCTCATTTCCTGTTTTATGGGAGTGGCCAGGGAGGGGGGGGCACTTCTCTGGTGCCACATGGCACACTTCCCACAATGCACCCCTCCTGGGTCGACCCAGCAACTGCCAGTGTGGCCATTTGAAGTCACCTTCAGTTTCTGATGTGGACATTCAAAGTCAACTTAACAAGGTCGACTTTAAGTCGACTTGAGTCAACTTTGTTAAGTTGACTTAACTAAGTCAACTTAGCATTTCTAGTGTAGACATAGCCAAGAAGTCTCTTCTGGCTTTGAGCATGAAAGAAAACATGGAACATCCATTAGAGATCACTACCACTGCCCCATTGCTGGCCATTACAACAGAACATGGAAGGAAAGCCCTTCATGCTTCCTTTCTGAACTTCCTCTGAAACTCTTCTGTTAGCTGCCTCTCAATAGTATAGCAAATGATTCTTCCTAGTTAGCTCAGGTTCACTTCCCAGCAACAGGGAGAGATTAAGCTGAGACATCACATAGTAGAATCAAAGCTCCATGGGTCAGAGTTATGCTGCTGTTATGAAGACCCAACAAAAATATCTATCTCAGCTGCTTTCTAAGGGGCGCACAGTTACGTTGCCCGGGCATAGAGAACAAACCATCAAACAAACAACTCACAGATGGACTAAGGCGCCACTCAGGTTAAGAATCCTCAACTACACTGTCTGAAACTCTTCTGTTAGCTGCCTCTGTTCACAGCACTGTTTAAGTCATATATATCTATGGATATCTCAAAAAGAAGCACATCTTTATTAGCAGGATATCAATAGCCTACGCAGAGATCTTCAGCTAACTTTATTGTGCTATATCACATAGTTGTCCAGTCTAGTAACCCATAATCCTGAACCAAAAATGATATTCACTGATTTTTTTTCCCCTCAAATTACCTTTGGAACGGAATAACTGTTTCCCTTACTAAGAGCATGCTATTTAGATTGTTTACTTTACAGTAAAAAAGCATTGGTATTTTCTGTGCAGGCAGCCACCTGCAACATTTCAATTTCAGATAGTCAATATCAGCAATTCACAAGGTCTACAGTGAGCTGGACAAGAATATGGTTTTATTCATCAGCAAACTCCCATTCTGCAGCAATTTGTCACACAGTATAGATTTTGTAATGGACAAAACTTTGTATTTTAACTTTAACTGACAATATCCATTTTATTTTTAGTGATATTTTTATCTTCAGGAATGCTGTTACATTCTATGTTTACCCTTTTTCAGATAACAACTGTGTTACCGATACAACCCTTACATAATAATCTGCCATCTTTATCCAAGTCCTCATATTTCTATTTCCTTCAAACCAAACATGTGACTTTTCCTCTTTCTTTTCATTAGCACAACTTTAAAAATATTTCCAGGCACTGTATAAACTCAAAACAAAAAGATGGTTCATGCCCCAAACATTTTTAATACAGTATCAGACAAGAGACCATAGATGACACAGAAGTATGGGAGAGTCAGAGTAAACAATATTTATCATCATGATATGCAGTGTATCTGCACATCATTACTTAACTGTTGTCACATTTTTTGGAGATGTTACAGCAAAGGAGAGTTTTAGGGGAGATTAAGGAGGATGAATTAGTTTTATTGATATTTATGAGGTAGCATGAGATAAATTCCAAAAGTGATTGAAAATTTAGCAGGTGGGTAATTGAAGCTGACATTGACCTCTCAATAGTGAATGAGACATGATAGGTAGGATGGAGTTTGGTTGTAAAGGGCCTTCAAGAGGAAGAGAAATAGCTTAAGTTTGATGTGATAATGAAGGGGCAGCCAGTGAAGAGATTCAAAGAGGAGTAACATAGTCAAAGCAATGAGATGTGAAAAATGACCTTTGCAACAGGATTCTGAAAAGATATGTGCAAGGCAAGATGGCATTTGTCAATACCAGGAAAAAATATTGCAGTAATTGAAAAAGAAGATTATGAGAACCCAAACAAAATTTTAGCTATTTGTATGAGTAGGCAAGACTATATCTTACAGATCTTTTTGCAGAAAGAATGGGCAAGATTAAATCATAACCTGAATGTAAGGAATTAGAGAGGTCAGCATCAAAGATGACCAATTTATGGGCCCGAGTGACAGGCAGCATGGTAGTATTGTCCACGGTGATTGAAAAAGGGGAGCATGCAGAATTTTTTTTGGGGGGAAGGTGGATTTAGATTTAGAGCTCTGTTTTAGCTTCAATTGATGTTTACAAATCCAGGAAAAAAAAGTCAGAGAAACAGGCTGAGATTTTAGTGTGGACAGGAACCAGGTCTGGATAGAGAGGTAGAGCTGCGAGTCATCAAGAGAAAGATGGCAGTTGAATTTGTGCTTGCTAATGAAATTACCCAAAGGGAGATTACAGAGGGAGAAGAGAAGAGGAGAATGACAGAATCCTGTGGAACCTCCACAGAAAGTTGACAGGAATGGTGGTTGGGAGCGGGGGATGGATTCTTCAAAGTTTATGCTGAAGAAGCAATTAAAGAGGTAGAGAAGTACCAGGAGTTGACAGATTCATGGGAGTTAAGGAAAACTAAGAGCTCAGGAAGACCACCACAGGAGATGATGTTGAAGTAGCTAACATGTCAAGAAGAATGAAGACACAATATTGAACGTGAGACTCAACTAGGAAGCAGTCATTTGAGACGTTGGCTGAAATAGTGTATCTGCCTCATGCTGGCTGCCTGCATGTGAATTTCTCCCTTAATAATAAAATTAAATTAAAACATAATAAAGAATATTAATAAGTAATCTTTTGCCATTCCATGCCTATAAACATAGCAAATATTTAGTCTAAAATCTATTTATGTAGTCGCAAATTATTTATTTATCAATTGGATTATCCGTGGCATATAGTGTTCTCTCCCCCCTCTCTCCCCTCCCCCACGTTCCAATGCACATATATATTAGGAAAAACACCATTTATATTAAAGTGAATGTCCAGCTCACTTGTTCCAAATTAGAATATTTAAAACAATTTAAAAAAATAAAAACATTTGTTTTGGATAACAACACAAGTACTAAAAGAGGCATTTCTGCATCTGAAATGTAGTGCTTTGAAATTGTGCCACATGAACAGAAGAGATTTTCAAATGAAGATTCATTACAAAGTTCAGTTATTCCCAGTCCTCAAATTATTGTAAGAATATATATTTAAGTTGCCAATACCTGGCTCCATTTGCTCTAATAAGGGGAATAGAGGAATAAAGACCCATTTTCAAATTTGGGTGCCTAAATCTCTATTTAGTCATCTAATAGGTGATTCTGGTATCTGTATAGGTTGATTAACTATGTAGGATTAACACAAAACTCATCATTCATAGGGAAATGCAGTCACATTCATTGCTCCTCCTGCATGGTCACTTCTCCATTTTGTGATATTTCATCATTTCACAATGGACAAGATTTCACTTGAAAATATACTCATTTTCATATGACATTTTAATGAAATTCTGAACTCATCTATCAAAAGAGAAAGTGATCCTAATTCAAGCATTTCAAATTCTATTAAGGACATTTCTCACATCTCTAATATTTTTCAATATATATAGTTTAATAGGTTGTCCTTTGTGATCCATCTATTTTTGGTTTACCTTTTCCATCTTAAACCAACTAACTTTCCTCTTTATTTCATTCAGCTTTGTGGCAAATTGAAAACTGTATTGAAATGATAAGCTATCACTTTAAATGCTTAAGGATTTTTCCTGCTCTTGCTTGGAGGGTAGGGAGTTGGAGGGTAGGGAAGCATGTAATCTGTATCTAGCATCTGGATAGTCTGCAAAGAACCAGCCTAGAGCAAGGTGGGGTGAATAATGCCCCCAGGCATTACAGACCAGCCTGTTCTCTTTCTCTGTTTTGGTTCTTGCGTGTTAAAGTTCTGGACTTTAAGAAATAAAGTAGAGTAGTGCTGCAACCTCCCTAAAGAATATTTTCTATTTTTTAAATCTAACCTGTCTGCTTGTATCCCATGAATATAACAAGCTGCTGTTTATTATATGAGTCTTACTGTTGTAGTTAGAAATATGAAGAGAAAATTGGGATAGTATTTCCAAATTTTGCCTTGTGGTAGTTATTTCTGTTTCTCACATCAATAAATACTGAATATGAATTACTTTCCCCACTTTGTTAAATAGTCAATTCATAGCCAAATGTTTGTAACAGGTGGCTGATTGACAATTTCCATTGAGTTACAGTCTTGTGCTTGTTTGTTATGGATCATATGCTTGGGTTGAACAGAGAACTTTTAATTTTACCTCCCAAATAAACAGGGCTGAACAACCATGCAATACACTAGAGAGGCTCTTCCTGGCTGTATTCCAATATTTGCAAGGTATTTTAACTCAACAAATCTATTTTGGGGGGGAGTGTGGTTCTTTAAGAAGACACTGTATTCTAGATATAATGTGGTATACTCTTAACTGAAACAAACAGGCACAGATCCTCAGTTCATGTAAATTGTCAGGATGCTGTGACAATTTAAAGCATCTGAGGAGCTGCTCTCCCCAAGATGTTGAAAACCCCTTCGGCCACTGAAATCAATGGGAGTTTTTGCCATGAATTTCAAATCAGGGAGGGGTTGGGTTGAGACGGGTTTTCTACCTGTCAGGTTTGTCAATGGATTGGCTGCCTCTTCAGTGAAAATGAAGAGGATAGACTAGTTGTGCAACCAAAATGCGGTACTTTACTGAGACTGTGTTGTGGGATAATGAAATAATAATAATCTCTTCAATAACTGCACTTGGCTGAGAAAAAAAGATTAACTAAATTATGCAGCTTGTTCTTAATGTGTCTATTTTACACACCTTTACTGGTACTTCTATCAAACTAACACTGCCATTATTAGTATTTGCTCTTTAATAGATAAGAATATGAAAAGTTTGTTTCTTGGTTTTGATAGTCAGAATTCTATATTTATTGAACCTCATACAATTGTAAATTACTACTGCATATTCCTATTCAGTTGGATCTGTTTTCTATTGTTTGAAACTCTCTTTATGCACAGATTTAAAAAAAAACAAAAACAACCCCCCCCCCCCCATGGCACCTACCAAATAGCACATTTCCCAGAATGACAAAATTCAGGTTTCATTTATACTAATGTAACACCAGGAAAAAGAGACTAACTTCAGTGTTGTGTCTCTGGATTTACACCAGTGCTAATGACATTAGAATCTGCCCCTTTGAAAGTACAGGCAAATCCAAACATTAGCTATATCATTATATTTCACTCCCCGTGCCACTACTCAGTGTGGGCAATGTGACAGATGCAAGTACAATAATGTGCAGTAATAGAATGAGGTTAAAAGGAAAATTTAGGTTGAATTCCTTGTTAAGCAAGACTTCTTCTTTCTTAAGACTATGCAGCCATTTTCCAAGGAAATTGGAAGAAGTCTCATCAGTGATTTATAATGAGAGGGACTACAGAACTAACAAGCATAACCTCATAAACATTCATGAACTCAGGCCAATTTCAGCAACAAAACAAATGACACAACTTCAATCATGTGAGCAATCCCACGGGAAGACTGAATTGAAAATATAGTATACCTTAAAATAAATTAAGGCCACTTTTAAACATATGCCCCATTTCAAATTATGAAACCACTGTAATACTTTTCTGCAGCTTATACTAAAGTAACTCTAAGTTTCAAGAAGATTCTTTGTGATTCTATTGCACTCAGATTCATCTTATTAATTTCCAGGCTTTATAGTTTTTTGATAGTTCATATTGCAATGCTATCACCACAAAACTTGACTCATTGGAGACCTGAAGTAGGTTTACAAAATTATAACCTGCCGAAATCAAAGTAATAGTCAAACCCAAGAAAATTCAAGCTGTTTAAAAATGGAACAAAAAAATCTGAATTTTTAATGAAAAATATCAGGGTTTCAAAATTGGAAAAAAATTGGACTAGTTGTGAAGTAAACGTGCAGTGTAATACAGATATATAGATACCTCTGACATACACTATTCTCTCAAGAAATTAAAGATTTTCTAGTGCCTATGAAGGTTCAACCTATAAAATTTTATGAAGATGTTGCTTTTTTAACAAAGTCAGAATGTAGATTTGGTTTGTCTCTTGGTATTTCTATGTTAACTTCACATTAGAGAACATTCCTTAACTGCTCAACTCTTATCACATCACCTTTCACATCCCACCAATGATACCAGTCTTGGTCGTCTTTGTTTTTACCACAACTGTCTTTGCTCTTCCTTCAGGGGGCCAGATTGGGCCTGCCTGGGGGCTGGTTCAGGCCTGCCGTAGGGGCCAGATTGGGCCTGCCGTGAGGCCGGATCTGGTCCGAGGGCCGGATCTGGTCTGCCTGAGGGTTGCATCCATCCCCTCAGCAGGCCCAATCTGGCCCGCGAGCTCCTGCCGCAGAAGACTCAGGCAGAATGCTTGTTCCACCCTGTCCTGCTGTGGCCAAGCTAGGGAGTTTCAAATCTCCCGCCCTGAGCGTGCTCTGACTGCTGCACCCCTTTCCATCTGTAATCTTCTGTGATTCTATGCTAGCTGCTCAGCAGATGAATTGGGTCAGCAAAAGGCACTCAGCTGATATGGAGCTTGTTCTGACCCTAGTTCAGACAGTGGCAGAGTAAGAAACCATGCTTCTTATAACTAGAGCCCTGTGCAGACACAAAAATGTGAAACCGGAACCGATCCGCAACCGCCCAATGATAGTCTTCATTTGGTCCGCAATCCACGGGCCATGTTTTATCTGGATCCAGAACCACATCTGCAGCCGAGCTTGGGCTCACAGTCAGCATTTTAGCATTTGATTGGCTCATTCGCCACGTGGGTCCCACCCATTTTTTCCTTTTCTTCTTTGTAATTTGCATGCTGTGCTGTCAATCAGATTTCCTTGGCCACCAATGACATTTCTAATTGACAGCATGACATGTGAACAGCAAACAAGAAAATGAAGAAGAGCGTGGGGAAAGCATGGGGAGTGAGCCAATCAAAGGCCAGCATGCTAACTGACTGTGAGTGGTGTGTCTCCAACCCCCAGCCTGTTATAACAGAGACTCTGATTGGCTGGCAGACCACCAATCAGTAGAGTCCTGCAGATCTGCAGATATCTGCTTCTTATCCGCGGATATCCGCATCCGCGGGTGTAAATGTGGATTTCCGCAGACCTGTTGCTGAGGATTGCGGCTCAGGTATGGATATTATTTTTATCTGGTCATGGCTGTACGTGCAGAGAGCGCTATTGCTCTGCCCAGAACAGCTGATTGGTTACAGTTGCAGCCATGACTGAATCCAGGAGCCAATCCAGGAAGAATAACAGTTGCTCCCCCTCCCACTTCCCCCACTGCCGGCCACTCCCCCCAGCACCAAACAGCTGAGTGATCTTAGCAGCCCCCATTTCACATGGCCAGCCCTGGTGGAATAAGAGTTGCTCAGATCTGGGCTAGCCAGGGCTCTGAACAACATTGGGCTTTTACTGGCTCATCCGGGTCCTGGGTCCCACCCCCAGCTGTCCTTCAGTCTCTGACTCCAGACTGTGAGAGCCAGAGCCCAGCCGGTCAGAGCTAGTGTTCAGTTTCAGTGGCCAGTCCCCACCTCCACTGATCAGCTGAGAAACTGCAGCAACCCAGACTTCCCAGTCCAGCCCAGGCAGAATAACAGTTGCTCAGTTCAGAGCCAGCGAAGGCTCTGAAAATTTGGGAGCTGTTGGCAACTCTCTCCCCTCTCAGCTGTTTCTCAGGCTCCTTGAACCTAGTTCGCCAGAGCCCACGCACATCAGTTGATGATGGGCAGCTGCTTACCCGCTTCTCTGGCTGCCAGCCTCCCAATCTGATCGCTCAGCTGAATGAATTACCTTGCCCATGCTGAACAGCTGAGTGACCTGATCTTCGCTCTAGTAGTTGAAATAACCAGATAAGCAGGGCTCTGAACAAACAGTATTGGGAGCTGCTGGCTAGTGCCACCCTCCCTGCCCCCTCCCTCGGTCTCTGTGTGAGGCAGCTGCTGCTCTCTAACAATCCAGAAACTGGCAGGCAGCTGCCCCAGAAGAAAACACAGAGGTTGCACTAGGATCCTTAGGACTCTCTATAATGTTGTTTAAAATAAAAACAGTGTGTGCACATTTACTATGCCCCTGCTTTTAAGCTGTTACATTACAGAACACACACAGGCAGGAACACAAAACAGAAGCACAGTGTAATGACGAGGAGCTGAGCGGAGCTGCTGCAAGGCAGGGGCAGGGCGGTTGCAGTTACCCACAAAACATGGAGATGTGGATTGCAGATCGGATACATGCTTACATGTCTCAGATATGGATTGGTTGCAGATCCACATTTTTGTATCCGCGCAGAGCTCTACCAATCAGAGCTCAACTGGGATTAGCTGGAACACTTCCTTGTTCCCCTGTGTGCTGCTGCCAAGGCAGATCATAGCAGCAGCTGCAGGGATTGATCATAAAAATAGAATCTGCAGTCGCTGCCAATCCGCAACAATGGGGCTGTGGATATCTGCACCTGCACCTACGGGGACGGTTACCTGTGGATCTGAAGCGGATACCCGCGGACCTGCAGGGCTTTACTTATAACTCTCAAGCAATATGGGGTCTTCCTAAACATCAAGAACTTATGGCTCTTTTCTCTGGATTTTAAAAGGCAGCCTTGAATGCCTGTGTGGGGATTTCTGAATAATCTGTGATCCTTAGGAAAAAAGCAATGATAAACTTTCTGCCCTAGAGCTTGCTTTGAATTGATTTAAACTGCTTACACTTTCAAGGCTACTGCTAGTTCACCAGGAAAAGGCTGAACACCTACCTTTTTATAGAAATCCAAGGATCTCCATGACATTTCTCAGTCTCCCAAATTAATGTTGATGCAGCATAGGGCTGTATAAGCCTCCAAAGGTTTGCCTTGCTGTAACAGTTCTTTCCCTCTCTCCTATGATTTCTTTTCATCACATCATATAACACTCTCTGGAGAACCTGTATATGATATTAACAATATCAAACAATAATTACAGATTGGGGCAAAGAAAGACTTTCGATCTAAATACCTCTCAAATATAGGAATTTTCAGATCTAGATTTGACCTTTGGAATTTTCCATTTCCATTTCTAATAATAGAGAATAAATAATACTTTCCTCTAAGGTGAAAAAGGCTAATGCAGTCTTAAGATTCCTCAGGCAAGATATTTCCAGTAGAGACAGAGAAGTGTTAGTATCATACAAAGTACTGGTGAAACTTCATCTAGAATATAGTGTGCAATTCTGATCTCCCTTATTTTAAAATGATTAATTCAAACAAGAACATGTGCAGAGAAGGGCTACTAGGAATGGAAAACTTATCTTATAAGAGAAGACTCAAAAAGTTTGACCTGATTAGCCTGAGGAGAGATATGGTTGTTCTCTAGAAATATGTCAGAGGGATAAATACCAGGAAGGAAAAAAAAAGAGTTATTTAAGTTATGTGCCAATGTGGACACAAGAACAAATGGATATAAATTGGTCATTAACCACTTTGGGCTTGAATTTAGACAAAGGATTCTAATCCTCAGAGCAGTGAAGTTCTGAAAGAGCTTTCCAAAGGAAGCAGTGGAAAGCCAAAAAGTCTGTCTGGTTTCAAGACTGAGTTTAATAAATTTGTGAATGGAATAGTATGATGGAACTGCCTATAATGGCATGTAGGCAATCTGTGACTACTACTACCAAATATCACCACTAGCTGGGGAGGGCTCTGAGTTTCTACAGAAAATACTTTCCTAGTTATCTGACTGGAGGGTCTTGCCCAAATGATCAGGGTCCAGCTGATCTCCACATTTGGGGTCAAGAGGGAATTTTCCCCCAGGTCAGATTGGCAGAGACCTTTGCCTTCTTGTGCAGCATGAAGCATGGGTCACTTGAAAGTTTTAATTAGTGCAAATGATGGATTTTCTGTAATTTAAATTCTTGAAATCATGATCTGAGGACTTCAATAACTCAGTCGAGATTAGGGATCTCTCACAGGAGTCAATGGGTAAGGTTCTGTGGCCTGCAATGTGCAGTAGGCCAAACTAGATGTTCTTCTGGCCATAAAATATATGAGTTTTCAGATTGTTTTGAAAACAGAGTGTGGCTGTGATTCAGGAAAGCACATAAGCACATGCTTAAGTGCTTTGCTCAGTTAAGGAGTATATTTTGTATGAAAACAGCCCAGTGAGATAAGGCAGATATTTTGGGAGTTTCTTGAAGAATCTGTGAGCAATGGGTATTTGGCCAACAGACTTATTAGTAGTACTACTCAATAAACTTTGACACTATAATTGCCATATATACCATGTCTAATAGAATCCTTTGACATCAGTCTGTTTTGTAACACTATATTTATATGCAGAAATTTATTTAACTGAGACAAATACTTGTTTTTGGTATTTTCTGGTTTTCAACAACAAAACAATCCATACCTATCTAGGGAACGAGATCAGTCAGTGCTGGAAATAGTTAATTTTCTATGCAGAACTGAGCAAATAAAAAGTGGGGAAATTGCAAAAACACTAAGACCAAGAAAGAACAGGAGCAGGAGCAGAAGCGCTAGTCCTCTGCAGATCCTTTGTGGCCACTTCCATCACTGGTTATAGGAACCTGTCTTAATAAATAATTTACTGGTTCAGAATTGAACTGAACATTTTGCATGAACTAAGTCAAATTCAGGCAAACCACAGCAAGGTTTTTAGCAGCATTTTGCAGGGATTGAATAGAGAGAATTGTCAGATGCAAAAAAACCCAATTCCATCAGGTTTGAGGTGTCTCAGAAAAAAATGCCTGGCAGGAACAGTAAAAAGGAAAATAGCAGAAAATGATTAGCTTATCCAGCTTAAAAAAATAAAAGTGCAAGTGGCTAGTCATCTTGTGAATAAAAGATCTAGTCATTAATGGAAATAGCTGCTTTTAGCTGATATTAGACTGGGGCATAATACAGCACATCTCTTTTCTGAAATTGAATTATACTCAAACAAAACAGTCACAGGAGGCTGACCATGATTCATTTATGTTACATTTGGTGCCATGTTATAATGCAGATTAATAAATTTACAACAAGCTAATATATTTATATGAGTTTATATTTGCTCTTGTTATTATGCCAATCCCATGTAAATACTTTATTGTCTGTTATAATAGTGACAATAAAAACATTGGTTTTGGAAAGATTCTGGAAAAAGAACCACATTTCTTATATCAACTAGCATTGTTGTATTTAATGAAATGGTGGTTGTTTCCATGGGAAAGTATCCACTTGCCACAGTGCTCATAGGTCCTTTACCTTGGCTATTTGGGTTCTGATCATGTTCCACTGAAGTCATTGTGAGTTTTGGCTTTGAGGTTAATGGGAGCAGGACAGAATCCCTTACTCAGATACATCATTGATGGCTAGATAGCTTCCTGAGTGAGAAATCTGGAAAGCACAGAATGTTTATAAGTGGAGACAGAGTGTAGACCAGGGGTGTCAAATTCATTCGAGGTGAGGGGCTTCATTGTAGGGCAGAACACTTGATGAGGGCCAAAGTGTGTCCCTATACCAATTGTGGGTGAGAGTGGCAAGCTGCGTAGCCCTGTGCTGCTTTGCTGGCAGGGGGCATATAGTGCCAAAAACTGTGTGCTGGCAGATTTTGTTACAGTCTCTGTTTCTCTCAGAGCACCCAAATTAAAAAAATCTGCCAGCACATGGTTTTGAACTGGCTGGATTAGAAGTCTCCTAGCCCAGGCTTCCCAGTTTTGGGGTGCCACCTTCCCACCATGTGAGCCAGACTGTTGGTGGAGTCGGGCAGCTATGGCCTCTGGCACTGGAGGGGGGGCAGTGCTGGGAGGGGGCACTGGAGACAGAGGCTGCCCTCCCTCTTTTGCAGACAGGGCTGGATTAAGGCAGGGGACTTAAGGACTGAAGCCCCTGGCCCTGGCCTAAAAGGGACCCCTGCAGCTCCCCAAAAAATCTGGCCAGACCATCCTGAGTGGTGAGCTACCTGTCACCTTCACTCAGTCTGCTTGCCCAGCCTTGGGGCTGACTGCTCTGCTCGCCAGCCAGCCAGGGAAGTGGGGCAGAAGTACTTTGGAGTCTGGCCAGCCCCTTCCCAGCCTACAGCAGTAGTGCTAGCTTGTGCCAGCCTGCTGCTCTCCCCCCCTCCCCAGCAGTGTGCCCCCCCACACCACCACCACTGGAGAAGACCCGTTCACAGCTGAGAAGGCTGAGGAGGATGAAGTGGCCAAACTCCACTAAACAGACCCTCTCCAGGGCCCTGACCCCAGAAAGCCTCAGCCACACACTGGCCTGCTGGCTGGCTGGTCAGGGGCAGGTCAGGCAAGAACGCTGCCTGCTCTGCTGGAGAGGGCAGGCAGTCTCTAGTCCCGGCCCCCGCCTGCCCCCAAACTGGCCCTCTTCCAGCCCCACCGGTGTCAATACTCTGGCACTCTCTAGCAGGAGCGGGGAGCCAGGCTTTGGGCAGGTGGGCCCTCTCTGCCCTGCAAGCAGCTGATTGGCCCAGGAGCCCCACCAGGGATGGCCCTGCCACCCATGCAGGGGGGTGAAACAATTACTGCCAGGTGGGAATGGGGAGCCCAGCCTTTGGGCCTGCCTGTTCCACCCCTTTTGGCCAATTTGTCCAGGATCGCCCCTCCCTCCAGGGATGGCTGCCATCCCTGGAAGGGGTAGACAAGGGGGCAATCATCCAAAGCCTGCACTGCCCCACTGTCAGCAGAGCAGAGCGGGCCAGCCTCCCATGCCCCAGCAGTGCAAGCCCCCCTCCAGTAGGGTTCCTGGGTAAATCGGCCGCAGGCAGGGCAGGCCCACCCAAAGCTTGACTTCCCACTCCTGCCTCTGGACCGGCTGCTCTGCCCCGGCGGGGGAAGGGGGAGTGGTCAGCACAGAGGCTGAGCTCTACACTCCCACCCACCCCTTGCCTTCAGCATTCTGCCAAAGGGAGAGGGCAGCGTAGGCCCAGGGCAGTCGCCCCCCATTCCCGCAGGAGTTCATAGGTCAGATCGGACATGCCAGCCTGTGAACTGGGATTTTGACACCCCTGGTGTAGACCATCTGCACGCACATGACCCACCTGTTGAGTGCCTCCTGGTGTTGTTGCTGGGGAATTGTTCAAGTGGTTCCCATCAGTGGTCGGTGCTCCACCTCTTCCATGCCAGTCTCCAGTCCTGAGTCCACTTCTAGGACCTTAGCCTTCCAGCTAAGTCCTCTTTAAGTCTACCCACTCGCAGGTCATGGCCACTAGTTAACTAGTCAATGGCTGTGAGTACTAACACACCCTTGGTGCTTTGGTGGGGTGAGGGGTGGGGAACCTGGGCTCACCCACTTCTGCGCGCCGCTGCCCACGGACCCTAAGTACCATGACTTTGGCACTGTCTTGTCATCTCCTGCAAGTCTCTCACACAATCTATTTCCCTGGGCAGCTTTCCCTGCAGCCCCCAGTTTCTTGCATGTCCTTGTCTCTGGGCCACTGCAAGGACTATTTCTGGTCTGTGTCTTGGAGTCACAGCCACTGTCTTCTCTAAGCCCCTCACCTCAGGACTGCTGCTCCAGACCTCTGCCCCTTCTGGCTTCAGGACCCTTGGCTCCTGGTCAGCTCCCAGTGGCACACTGGGAGCTCTCCAGAGTACTGGCTCCCGCAGCCAGCCAGCCAGAGAGAACCTTCCCCCTGGGCTTCCCAGACAACTGCCTGAGCTGCCCATGTAGTTTCCCTTATGCACAGGGCTCCTGTGTAGCTCTTGACTATACCTATACTTAGCTTCCATGCATGTATTACTCTATATCTTATTTCATATATGCATACCTTTCTTTATACAGTCAAGAAATCCTGGTTTTATAGTAGTAATCAGGTCCACCTCCACATTCACCACCAGTGGGTTCCACCGACCCCCCTCCTTCTGCACAAGAACATATTTCCGAATGGATTCTTGACCCATTCTGCCTATACATATTCCGGGATAAGCCACCCTCAATAACATATGTGCTTCTCTTATTACCACACTTTGTATCCCTTCCATATAAAGCTGGTTATCCTGAATCTCTGACCTCTTATTCCTCAGACCCATAGTATAGTGACTCCTCACCATCCAGGATGCTATAGGTCATGCACTGGTTGTACCTGCCATCCTTACCATAACCTGTTCCTTCCCAAATGATCTGTACTGTGACCCTGGATGCCTAATCACTCCCTTTATCTGACTCCATGAATGTCTGACTTTTTTCTAACATTCACTCAATAAAATATTTAATATAAGTGGATAAGTTAGCATAACTTTTTAGTAGTAGCTGAAATGCAAGGGACCTACAGGCTTTCTTGCAGAAATGACAAATCTATATGTAATAGCTTTGCAATAGCATATAGTAGGAGTAGCTGTGAGGTTAAAAATATTAGATAAGTGTGGGTCTTTGTTCCATAGTCTTTGATGAAACCCCCCAGATAAGCTGTTTTGGATCATAATATATAGGTCACAAGTGAATGACAACTTTAGGAGAGACCTTTGATATTTTGACAACAGAGTCCTGTGGCACTTTTAAAGACTAACAGATTTATTTATCGCATGAGCTTTCGTGGGAGAAAATCCCACTTCGTCAGACGCTTTGAAGATAGGAAAGTTACAGAGTGGTAGGAAATTAAATGCAGGGGAGTGTATGACATAGCATCAGGTCAGGCTGTAACAGCAAATCAAAATAGGTGTTAGGATTCACCACAAAGACAGCCTGTCTCGGGTGTGTCCACAGACTCACACAAGTTAAAGTATAGATTTAACAACCATATTCCTAACTTCTAATACAAATATAATTCCTATACATGAATTATATAATCATTCCCAGCAAATTACTACCTTTCTATTAATACCAAACATGACATAGCTCCTATGGATTATAGCATATATGAGATATTAATAGGAAATAATATCATAAATGGTTCCCTAAATCCGGACAGTGTCACACAGGGCTCTGCCCTGCCCTTTGGGGGGGCATGCCAGGCTCCCTCTGTGTCCCTCCGCTCCGGCAGGGAGGGCATTGGTGTAGTCCTGGGGTAGCCCTAAGTCGACTTAGGGCTACCCCATGTCTCCACTGGCTTAATTCGACTTTAAAAAGTCGAATTAAGCCTTAAGTCTTATTAAATCTAGGTTTAATAAAGTCAACTTAATTTTCATTAAGTCAACTTTATTTTCCTTAAGTCGACTTAAGCAAGCTGCTTAAGTCGACTTAAGGAAACTGTAGTGTAGACTCAGGGTAAATTAAGTCGACTTAAGCAAGCTTAAGTCGACTTAATTTACAAGTGTAGACGCAGCCAGAGAGTGTACATATAAGCAACTGTAAGCTGTTTCATAGAAAGCATAGCTTGTTATAGTCTGTTATCAACTGTATAAGATTTCCTGAAGGAATTTATGTATACATTGGTTATTTCACTGTACCTATGCCAATTAATATTCTTATCAGTTATATGCTTTATGGTGTTAGCAATAAAGAATTGTTATAAGATACCTAAAAGAATCCTTCTAACTCTGATTGTTCCCTTGGGAAGTCCATGGTAACTTGGTTTTAATCTTGATTTCTCTGTGGTCAAGTTCAAACTGGAACCCACATCCTTTAAACCAGCTTGATAAAAAAATCCATGTTGGCTATTTAAAATTCCAAAGTAACTACAGAACTTGTCTACACCTGATCGGCCCAGCAGCCTCCCTTCTGATTGGCTTCTCCTCAAGCCCTTTAAAACCCTTTCTGGACCTGAACAGGGAAAGCACCCTGCTACACTCCCCTGAACTCCAAACCATAGTTGGTCCTTCAGTCCCCTTGCTTGCCTATTGCCATGGTCTTGGTTCCTTGACTTGCTCTGGGCCTACTCTCCAGCTAACTCTCCTTGTCTATCTGGTCAGCCCTTGCCACTACCCCCACTTCTGCATAGGATTGTCTTGTCCCCATGCTCTGGTCTATCATTTCCCTCCTCTTTCTTGGGTATGGGAGAAAAGTATTGGCCAGGCCCCTCTGTCCCATCTGATCATTCTTGGTGCTCAATATTGGTCCTGGACTGTCTCTGATGCTTTCCCACCATCTCCCTCTCCCTTGCTGGTCAAGGGAAATCTCTCTTTGCCAGGCCCTGTGTGACCTGTTACCCTCCCTGGTGGTCCACTGTCACCCTGGTCTGGCTTCTAGACTCGTTCTTGCAAGACCTCTTTCTCCTCAGGGGGCACTGCCTCCTTAAATGGCCCTCCTTCTGGCAGTGGAAACACCACCTTGGTTGTCCGTGGTGCCTCAGGCCTCTCTGGTTTCATCCCTTCCTTGGGACCAGACCTGACAGTTCTGTCTGGGCATTCTCTTTTAAAATGTCCTTGGCCCCCGCAAGTCCAAAATCTTCATCCCAACTATGCTCTAGTTCAAACAGATACTAAGAGATTCCAAAACATGCCTTGTAATGGTAGACTTTATGAGTTCAATCTAGATTAACAG
The DNA here is from genome assembly GCA_007922175.1 of Pelusios castaneus. Classification (NCBI taxonomy): domain Eukaryota; kingdom Metazoa; phylum Chordata; order Testudines; family Pelomedusidae; genus Pelusios; species Pelusios castaneus. The sequence continues at coordinate 12,308,859 of ML685780.1, read as the reverse complement.
AGAAAAAGTTAAAGGATGACTTGATTAAAATCTGTAAGTACCAGCATGGGGAACAAATATTTGATAATGGGCTCTTCAGACTAGCAGAGAAAGATCCTATGGCTAGAAGATCCAACAAGTAAGAGCTAGACAAATTTGGACTGGAAATAAGGCATATATTTTTAATAGTGAGGGTATTTAACCATTGGAACAATTTACCAAGGGTCACAGTAGATCCATCATCAATGGCCATTTTAAAATCAAGATTCCATATTTTTTTTTTTTAAAAGATATGTTCTGGTTGATAAGCAATTATTCTGAGGAAGTTCTATGGCCTGTGTTATACAATAGTTGATTGTGTTATACCCTAGATGACCAAATGGTCTCTTCAGGCCTCAGAGTCTATGAACTATCAATCAGTCTTAAAAAATAGGCCAAAAACTTAATTTAAATAATTATTAATTGTATGACAATTAGGCCTCACAAATGGAGCAGAAGACTCCAAAACATATAGCAAAGCAGCAAAGATCATATTACTAATGCTTTCTCCCAATGTATGTATTTATTCTGTGGTTATATCAGTTCAAGTGATAGAGATCTGAAGTTTTACTTACTGCATGAAATTTACAGCACCAATACATTTGGCTTTATGTAGTTATTTTTGGTTTGTATCAACAAACACTAAATATGAATTGGTTTATTTCACGTCATTAAATACTTCAGCTCTAAACTGAATTCCATTGATAGGCACCTCTAACAGGTGATTGACAGACAATCAATTTCCATGTTCTCACTGAGCTATAGTCTTGAAATTCAGTGTGCTCATTTATGGATCATGAGCATGAAGGGGAGGTGCTGAGCAACAGAGCACTTTCAATTTTCCCACCCAAATTGGAAGTGCTCCACATGTTGTAGAGCCCTTGACAGTTTCATATCTGGATACCATTCAATATAATTTGCATCTGACTGTGCCATGTGAAGATTTTTTTTTACTTATAAGAGTGGCGAGGCAACTGACAACACTGAACTATTCTCCCTGTGACCCTTGAGTGCTGCCTGGATTATACATACCGAACAAAGAGATGACTTATACAACACAAACAAACCCTGGATTATACATACAGAGATCATCACAAACACTGTGGAGACACAAAGAAGTAGGCCAATGTATTCTGAATGGAAGCCTTCCTAAAGAGAAAATATGAAAAATAATAAAATATTTTCTGTGGCTCTGAACAAAAGTCAATATTTTCTTTGCTGCTGAACCTCCATTCTCCTAAGGAAGTAGCAACTTTGAACGAAGCCTCAAGTTAAATCTAGAAGTAGGTTTCATATTAGACATAACTTTAAAGTGCCATTATTCTCACACATATTAAAATCACTAAGTTCCAATCACATACATGTGAGGCCCATCAGACACACACATCATTTTAAAAAGCAGCATCAGCAATAAAAGAAAACAAGAAACAGATTATCCTCATAATCCATATACAGGAACACTCAGTATTCTCACCTTCTAATCACAACCATGGTTCAGATTCTAATATCAGACCTGTATAAGGTCAGAACAGTTCCAGAGTCTGAGTGTTTTGGATTTAAACCTGTAATAGCAAGATGAATATATGGTGCAAGATATCCAAATTTCTCCAGTGCAAAACACAAAACAAAACACCATATTAGACTTGTCCCCAAACCTTCTGTTAAACAAAATAATAACTTGTAATGTCTGCTTTATTTTTGATCCCCATGAGTGTGTGTATGCATATATTGTTTTAAACATATATTACTTCTTAAGGACAATCTGATTGAAATTAGTTTTTAGCAGGGATTTAAAGGGTATTCTCTTTTCTCCCCTTTCTTGATTTTTCTGTCCATTTGGAATCTTCTCCTTTTCTTTTTCTTTCTACCCTTCTTCAGTTTTGTCCCCTGTATTCATCCTTATTTCTTCCTTCTACTCCTGTTTCCCTCAGCCCTGCTTTCTCTCCTCCCTTAAGCTTTCACTAATGAATGGCCTTATTTCTCAAATTTTCTGTTCACTTTTCTTTTTTATTTGTCTCACCTGTTAATCTCTCTCTGCCACTCTTAATATTTCACATATTTTCTTCCTCACTAACCCTTCCTGTAGTCTGCTCCCCTTCCTTCAGTCTTTCTCTATTACCCTCTGTCTTCCTGGAGCATCTTATAATTCTCTTTCCCATTCCCCCAACTGTCATCTTTTATTTACCAGAATTAATTTCCTTCTTCCTTCCTTCATTGGTCTCTTCTTCCACCTTTATAGCATTGTCCTCTTCTACTGCATCTTCTCTGTTTTATGCTCTGAGGTGACAATATGTGTTTGCTGGCTCTTTCCCTCATGCCAACTATCAGTGGATCATTTCTTCCCCCTCTCAGCTGCAAGGAGGGCAATTACATGGGGCAGATAGAATTGAGGAGCAAGTGGAGAGAGACTCTGCTGTCCTTGAGCCTATGAAGAGCTTGTATATAGGGGCAGGAGCACATTGAATGTTCCTCCTTCTGTTGGTTGCATGCAAAGCAGTCAGTTCCAGGATCACAGAGTGCATAGGACCCTATTCCCAGGGTAGAAAGGAACGGAGACAGATTTTTCAAATGGGATCAGTATTTACAACTTGGGGCCAGATTTTCAAAGTAGCTCAATTGCTAGTTAAGCAACTGACTAAAGAAAGGACTCTTTTGTTTCTGAAATTCCTGGAAATCTGCTCTCTAGACAATGTAGTAGATGATGAAGCACTGTGATGGGAAAAGTGAGGACTACAGAAAAGTAGGCAAAGATGAACTCCCTGTTCAACTTCCTTCTCATATAACGGTGTTGGCAGCTCTGTCCAATACATCTTGCATTTGTAATCCCCTATAGAATGCAATGGCAAGTGCCATACTTGGATTATTCTACCGTCACTTTCTTTCTCGTTGAGTGTGTAGGGTAGGGTGGGAATTATTGGAAGATTGAGGTAAGTTTTTAATAAAGTTATTTAGGACACAGGTTCCACTGAGACTTGTTCTCTTACTTTGCTTAGGAAATTCCTAGCCTTGAGTCTAAACCAAAGAATGTCTCATCAGCTCACAGGATTAAAGCAGCAATTATAAACTAGGGCCCCAATTCAGAAAAGAATCCCTGTTCAGAAAGTGCGCCTCCTGAATTGGGGTCTTATTCATCAGGAAGAATAAAAAGAATATTTGAATTTGTGTGATCCATGTAAAGCAAGTATTTAGTACAATCTTATCCATTGTAAAGTAGAAAGAAATGGGGCTTTACTATTATTTCACTGCATTGAAATAAGTTTCCCTCCTGCTGTTGCATTCATTTGATTGACTACTTCATTTAAAGTTATTTCATCTTATTATTACACATGCTTCATTTTAGCAATATGAATGTCTCTAGACAAGACACAATAATACAAAGATACTTTCAAATGCAAAGTAATCATAACATAATCTACAAAGCATAAAGTTACTGAAAAGATATTCAGAGGAAAATATCTTTAGTGGTTACTTAATTTTTTTTGTTGATGTTTTTTTTTTTTTGGTGCGGGGAGCGGGAAAGGTCACTTAAAGGCAAACACTAGGTCCTAATTGTACCTCCATCACTCACTGAATCTTTACAAAACTATTTTTGTTGACATTTTCATTTCTGGTACTCATATCTCTACCCTAATATATCTATGTTATGTATGTTAGTATTTATCTTATAGCAGGCATAAAGAATATACTAAATGTAAATAATATAATTGCCCGATGCTAGATTAAAATTTTAAAAAGTCAAAGTAAGCTGTACTAAATGTAGTACAATTGTGATTATTATAGAATAAATTTTGATACATTTAACAGCAATAAGATACTAATATTTTATTTCTTTAGCAGATGAAGTAGTTATTTAGGTTCTGATCCAAGAAATCAAATAAGCAAGTACTTAATTTAAAGCACATGAATAGTCCCATTGGAATAAAAGGGGCAAAAATCAGTAAAAGGATCAACAAAATGCCTCCCTGGCTAAACATCAGATTAAAAGTGTTTAGAGGCAAAAAGTCATCCTTTAAAAATCAGAAATCAGTCTTACTGTGGAAAACAGGGTATAAATTCTGGAAAGTCAAGCGTAAAAGTATAATTTGTCAGGACAAAAAAGAATTTGAAGAGTAACTAGAAAAAGACTAACAGCAGTTTTTAAAAGTACATCAGAAGTAGAAAGTCTGACAAATAATCAGAAGGGCCATTGGACTATCAAGGTGCTAAAAGAGCACTCAAGGAAGACAAGATCATTGCAGAGAAACTAAATGAACTCTTTGCATGTGTCTTCACTGCAGAAGATATCAGGGAGATTCCCACACCTGAGCCATTATTTTTAGGTGACAAATCTGAGGCACTGTTCCAGACTGAGCTGTTAGTAGAGGCGGGTGTGGAACAAATTGATAAATTAAACAGAAATAAGTCACCATGACCAGATGGTATTCACCCAACAGTTTTGAAAGAACTCAGATATGAAATTGTAGAACTACTCATTGTAGTATGTAATCTATCGCTTGAATCAGCTTCTGTACCAGATGACTGGCTGGTAACAAATGTAATGCCAACATTTAAAAAGCCTCCAGAGGCAATCCTAGCAATTAGCCTAACTTCAGTATGAGGTGAACTGAAATAAATTGTATTAAAGAACAGAATTATTAGAAACTTAGATATACGCAATATATTGGGAAAGAGTCAACACTGTGAGCAGAGTTGGGGCATGAAGGGGCAATTCCCCCCAAATGTAAGATGATTTTTTTTAACCCTGGCCCTCTGCATGCTCGGCACTGCCTCCTTCCTTCCCACTGGGCATCCCTTGCCACAATGGAGTACCAAGAGGGGGCCATGCTGCCATGTGCCAGCTTGGGGGCGGGGCTTTTGGCCCAACCCTCCTTGGAGGAGTCACCACTGGATAGTCCGTAGCGGTTGCACTAACCTGCCTTGTGGCTCCCTCGATGAGCTCAATGCAGAGGTGGGAGGCAGAGGAGCTGGCTCAGTTTGATCACCATACCAAGGATATCAGCAGGGGTGTGTGATTGCTTCAAGGGAGGGCAGACTGGTGTCTCTCTCAGGGTGGTGCCAGGGATATGGCCCCTTCAGTATGACACTGCTTCAGCAATTCAAATTATTCCCCTAATACATTTTACGCTGCTGGGCTAAGGCATCAAATCAAGCAGTGGGGGTGCTGTTGACCTGGTCCAGCGCCCTGCCCAGCCCAAGGCAAAGTGGCTTACCAAGTAGAGAGTGATGCCCAAGGCACTGGCGTGGGAGGAGCCAACTGGGCTTTCCTCCGAGGAGCTACTCCCCATTGACATCTCCAGTGACTCCACTGACTGTCCCCTCCACCTCCCATCCTGGGCTCAGTGGGTTGGCACAATGTCTGAGAATGTCAGTGGGAAGGCAGCATGGCTCCCCAGTACACCATGGCCACTGCCCCCATGGGGGCCTTGAGGGACAATGGGAAACAGGCCCACAGACTCCACCCACACCCTTGAGGGACAATGGGAAACAGGCCCACAGACTCCACCCACACCCGACAAGGCACTGCCACCAATGGGGGGGGCGCGGTTCATGCTCCACCCATGGGACACGCTAATCTCCCTACCTGTTTCCTCACCAAATTATATAGTCAAAATCCACCTATGATCAACACAGCTTTTTAAAAGAGAAGTCATGTCTCAAAAATCAATTAAATTTCTTTAAGGGAGTCCGAAAGCATGTGGCCAAGGGTCAACCGACTGATATAATGTACTTGACTTTCAGGAAGCCTTTGACAAGGTCTCTCACCAAAGGTTCTTAAGCAAAATAGACAGTCATGAAGTAACAGAAAAACCCTTCTTACAGATCAGTAATTGGTTAAAGAATAGGAAACATCAGGTAGGCATAAATGGTCAGTTTTCATAATGGAGAGAGGTAAATATCAATGTCCACTCAAGAATCTATACCTGGACCTGTATTGTTCAATGTATTCATAAGTGATCTGGAAGAAGGGATAGACAGCAAGGTGGAAAAGTTTGCAGATGATACTAAATTACTCAAGATAGTGAAGGCTCAAGCTGACTGTGAAGACTTATAGCCACCTCATAAAAATGGATGATTCAGCAACAAAATGCCAGATTAAATACAATGGTGATAAATGTACCTAATGCACATTGGAAAATATAATCTCAAGTATACATACAAAATGACAGGTTCTAAATTAACTCTTACAATTCAAGAAGTGGCTTGTTTTCTGAAAACATAAGTTCAATGTACAGTGGCATTCACAGAAGCTAGCAAAATGTTAGGAATCATTAGGAAATGGATAGATAATAAGAAAGAAAATATCATAACACCATTATATAAATCTATGGGATGCTCACACCTTGAATACTGGATGCAATTCTGGTTTCCCCAGATCAAAAAAAGATATATTAAAATAGGAAAAGGTATCGGGAAAGTAACAAAAATGATTATAGGTATGGAACAACTTCCATGTGAGGAGAGATTTAAAAGGCTGTGACTGAAGAGATGAATAAGGGAGAATAGTATAGAGGTCAGTAAAATTATGAATGATATGAACAAACTTCACATAACCTAAGCATCAGGGACCATCCGATGAAATTTTTATTTAGTAAGCTTAAAAATACTTCACACAACACACCTTCAGCTAGTGGAACTCATTGCCAGGGAATGTTGTGAAGGCCAAAAGCATTAATGTGATAAAAAAAAAAAAATGACAATTTTATAGAGGATTGGCCCATCAATTGCTATGGAATCAGGCCATAATTGGTTTGCTGGATCAGGGCTATAATCAGTAGCTCAGAAGCTAAATAATGTTATACAAGAGATAATTTTGACGTAGCCCTCATCTGGCATTTCAGTAAAACTATACATGTGAGCAAACATACTCATATAAGCACACTTCCAGGTATTTGCAGGAGAGGTTCCTGAAAGTTTTCAGTTACTTAAAACACCTATTTTTAAAATAACATTCACTAGTGGAAGTGCAAATATTCAAACTTCTTATGTTGACAGTTGTCATACATATTTACAGGTGAATTCCACTTAGATTAATTTTAATATTTGCTGTGATTTAAGTGTAAATCCGCTACTTGGCAATTTACATATAAATGGAACATGTTTTTTCTCCTTAAATGGAACTGACCCATCACTGTTATATAAATTGCTCTTTCTACATAAATATTGTTTCTTGATATTTTTGAAGAATTTTAAATATAGACATAATTAATTGTTACAAAATCTAATTTTATGCTTCAATTAAACTAGTGCATAGCATTCAGCATTGTAGTTTCTTTTTCTTTGTAAGACAGAATCTTATTAATTATTTTGTAAGTTTATACAGTGGTGTTTGTTGTATTTTATTACAAAGAAATTTCCAGCAACCAGTTTTTTTTTTTTTAAATGGCATTACAGCATGGCTATTAGTTACCAGATAAAAGCAATTTTATTTTCAATAACTTCTTTCTTGTTTCTTAACTTATTTTTTCCAATGGGATCCTTCATCTGAAGTTATTGATGATTCTGTCCAAACACAATTCCACAATGATTTGTGTGGAACTGCCAAAGGCATCCTGAAAAGCCAGATATTATGTAATCATTTGGTGTCATATTTTCAAAGAGCCCTCTGAATATATCTCCGGGTGATAAATCAATACAATGCTCCTTGTTTCTAAATTGCAAGGCTTTGCACACACAAAAAGTTGTCCATTTAAACTTGCTGGGTCATATTCAGAGAAAGAATTGAGGGTCCCTCGAAAATTTTGCCCCTTGACATGTTAAATCAATGGCAAATAATAACCCTTTCTCTTTTTTCTTCTTCACTACCCAACGCAGAATGAGAGTGGATAAATTTTGGGCTCCTTTCAGTAACGATGAACTGATTCCATACTGAGCCAGAAAAGAGAGAGTGAACAGGGGTGTGTGTGAATGAAAGAGTTTTCAAAAACAGAGTACACTGATTTTTATTACCACGTTGTAACTGGCCCTGACTGTGCAATATAAACTCAATTTGCTATATAGATGGAAGTATGTTTAATAATTAGGACTATGAAATAGTTTGCTAAACTGATTTTTCATTCAGGGAAACAAACAGACTTCTTGGGCTGAGAGTGCTATTAATATACTAATAAGACTTATTCTTAACAGGATGGAAGTTCATACCCCATCAAGGAGTGGGATATCCTTTGAAGAGAGAGAGTGAAAGGTCTTTCCTAGCCTTTGCAAGATGTTTAGATATTGGTTGTGCAAACAAAAAAAAAAATTCTGCTTAAAATGCTACAGCCATGATTTCCAAATTTGGAAGCTTAAAGAGAGCCACTGAGGGCCATGTCTTCATAAGTATTTTGGCTATTAACTTTCATTTAAATCAATGAACGTTAGGAGCCTAAATATCTTATGGATCTGGGCCCTAAAGGTATACTTAGGCAGTGTGGAGTTCATAGATGCTGAGTACCCTGCGGCTCCCAAAGAAGTCAACATGTGTAAGTGCTCAAATAGGAGTTTGCTGACATTGTTTTTTGAGGTCAGAATGCAAATTTTGTAAGCACGTTCATTAATCAAGCTTCAGAAAACAACTCTTAATGATCCAGCACTTACACAAGACAGACTTTTGGGCATTAGATTAGCTATGAAAGTGATTGGCCTATCAGTCTAGGTATAACAATGCATGTGTGCTCAAGACATGGAAGGCTAAAGTCTTCATAATAAGACTGTTTCCATAACATCAGCAGAAAATATAGTGGGTTACATTTTTACTCAAGAGATAATTAGCTTGCCCAACAGTTGGGATAGAATTGAATTATGGCAAGGAAAATCACGTTAAGCCCATTATGAACAAGTTACCAAAAGGAAATCCACTGTATTGGACAAGCCAGACATATAGTAAGGTGTGGGAATTCCAGGTCTATCAGCCAATGGCTGACTTAAAAAATGCTAAACACATCTACATGAATGGAGGAAAGCTTATTGCCTATTAGAAGTGCAATGCTCTGAAAGCAGAACTGAGAAAGCTAAAAAGGATTCCCTAAGTGAAAATGCAAACCAACAAACAAAACAAAGCACAAAACAACCAGAAACAAGATACTCTGAAGAAGTCAAAGTGAAGAAGATGCTGTGGAAAAGTGAAAATCAAGATTTCAGGCAGCTGCAAAGAAAAGATTATTTCAGAAGAATTCAAGAGTCACAGCAACACATTAATGAATATATAAAAGGAAACAATAATAAGATATTAAAACAAGAAGAAAATTAAAACTCTTCTTGAACAACCCTTTCATACTATGTACTTAAAAAAATAGAAATAAAGTGGTCTTGATTTTATAGGTGATCTTTTTTGACCAAATTATTTTTTAAATCCTTTTCTCAATACATGACCCAATTTTCTCTTCCAAATACAAGTTGTTTATTAATACTTCAAAATACAGCACTGGGTCATTTCCACTCAGAGATTTGAATGAACCACTTATCTAATAAGATTTTAATAACAGACACTTAGATGTAAGCCTTCTAATGTGTTACACGTGGTCATTCTGACAAATATATGTAAAGGACAAACATAGTGACCTACAAAAAATACATGGTTGGGAGCTTCTATAAATTGGAATAATTGTTGATTTAGTGTGCATTAACACTAAATACAGCAATAAATTTGAAGTACATTATTTATTTTTTAACCTCTATTTTGAGTCCAAAATATAGAAATATATATATAAAATCAGTTTCAGAGATTTCAGAACAAAATGGAATATTTTGATTTTCTAGTTTGATATGCATAACAGAAGCCAAAGAATTATTTTCACAGAAAAGAAATGTTGGAGATATATTATTAAAAACACTGGCTTTTTACACATATCACAGTATTTTATAACACTACCAAAACAATGGAGAAATATGCATCAAATGGTGAATGAAGAGTTGGAATAGAGTGGAAATTATATTCCAGGAGGAACTTTTACATGTATATTAAGGATGATTCTCTTTGGTACAAAGAGACATACTTATTACTCAATGTGTAATTAATCTGTAGAATTTAGTGCTACAAAATTATTGTTAGTGTCAAGAATTTGGCATGTTTAAAAAAGGGTTATACGGATACATTGAAAAAGAAGTCTGCAGTTATATAGTAATAATTTTAGATTATAATGGATATGAACTCTTATACTTTAAAGCAGAAGCCGGCCACGAACTGATAAGGATCAGGCAGAAGCTTTCCTATGGGCCAGTTATTCTACAATTAGATATGCTTAGGAATTGTTATATTGAGAACTGGCCCTGTAAGAGACAGGATACTGAAATCTAATGCTTTTATCTTATGTAGCATAATATTTCTGTATTCCTGCTTATTGTACCCAAAGTATCCATGGCAAAATAGGAAAAGGTAGAAAAACCCAAAATGGAGGAGAAAATGTTTTTATTCATTGATGTATAAGGGTTAATGACCTAATTCAATAAGTGGTGAAATTGTTTTGTCTAATTACCAGAAATTTCTGATGATGCGTAAGTTATAGACCATTCATATGAGTCACAAAGTTTCAAACCAACAGATTTTTAGATATTATTTTTCACTATCAGGCTGAATGGTAGCATCTTCACTCTTGAATTTGTATACCCTGGATATTTTCAGAAAACTCAGAAAATAACCAGAGGGTTTGCTGTGTTGATGGACTGATACTTTCTTATGCCATTTCATTTTTTTAAAAACTCATTATTTTCAATGAGGCAGACAGATGAACACTCCCTTGCAGAAGGACTGAGTTCATGACAGTCAGAAAACACTTGCTCAGTTACCATGCTGACTTCCACATTCTGTGGAAATGAACTCATTAATGCTAATGTTTTGCCGACTCCCAACTGATTCATGAACTCCTTAGCAAAATTCAAAAGAAGAAGAAAGGGGGAGGTGTCATAAGTTGTGAAAGAAATGAGGAAAGAACCAAGTGTTTGTTATTCACACTACTTCCAATAATCTTCTTCCGTTCTCTGAGGAAAAGAAACCTCCTGTCCCCCCCCAAAAAAAGCTAACAGAGACACAGCTTCACTATGCAGATTCTTGTGCAAAAGTGATGCATCTAAAATGAAAACAGAAACTTTTGATTAGTCCTTCTTTTTAAAGGGTTTTTTTTTTAAATAACACTTTCACATTTGCTCGTTTTCTAGCAGAAACAAGTAGGATTTTTTATTTAAGATACATTGAAAACAGCTAGTCAGGCTCTAAGCCTATAAATACAATTTTAAAGATACAAGCATCCTTAATGCAAATGACTTCACTGCCCAAGTCCTTAATATAGCATATTAGTACACAAATAATAACCCTTTTACCCAAGTAAAATTATAATTAAAACAATCTACATTCAAGAACCAGAGGTTCATTAAGCCATTCCTCCCTCGAAAGGCCTTGGAATTATTTCAAGATACTGAATTATCTCAGCTTTATAGCATCACTGGTGAGTGAAACTTCTTTACCTCAAAGGAGTACTGCCTGTGTTAATTCATTAACCTTCATACAGCACTGAAATCCTCAGCTAGAAGGTAAGAATGGAAGAGCAGATTTCACAAAGTTCCCATAAAATTTGGATAACCTCAAAAACTAGATTAGAAATCTCTTTCTTCATGTCATGTTGGAACCAGGTAAAAGTATATTAAATGGAAATGTAAAACATTATTTTAAATAATCTCTAATTAAACATTATAACACCTGGTCTCAATTAAGACCCAGTTCACTGCAATCAATTTTTAAAACAATTTAGTTAAACCACTGCAAATCCTCATGTGGGTGTTATTTCAGTTTACGAGTGCCTTATTTCAGTTTATCTTAAACAAATTCCTAGTCAACTGAAGTGAAATTGAAATAAGCCTAGTTGAAAGTGCAATTAGCATCTCCCAAAGGGGAGTTTCACAGATGTAACTAACTGGGTTTCCCACGGACAGACCTAAGCCTATTCACTCATCCAAGCAAAATTTTCTTTTACTTTAGGACCGATCCAAAGACTGAATTCAGTCTTTCAATGACTTTACTGATTCCTGTGACATGCTGCACCCCACATATGCCCCTATGGTGTGATCTGAGTATCATTCATGTTCACCTTTACAGTTTAGCCGCATATAGTCTGAATACAAAACATGTTCATGAAAGGTGTTTTTAAAATGTACATAACATACAGAATATTACAGTTATAGTAGCATGTTTCCTGCAATGTCATACAGATACGAAACCCTGCCATGTCATGTCCCCAAACGTATCTCTCACATGGCTTGAATACATGTAGACAAACACAAAATTGTGTTTCCACACCCAACGGAGACAGGCATACAGGAACAATGGACTGGCCTAAGCACTGTGGCTATGTCTACACTTACCAAAGTTAGTTTGAATTAGTTAATTTGAACTAACTAATTCAAACTAATTTTGGTTAGTTTGAATTAACTTAATTCGAACTAACATGGCCCCCTGGAATTTTAGTTTGAACTAAACAAGTGCCATGCACGGTACTTGCTTAGTTCAAATTAGTCAGTTGCATTAAGCTCAATGTGCCAGTTAGTTCGAACTAAGCAGTTAGTTCGAACTAATATGGCAACATTGACTTAATTTGAACTAACTAGTTTGAATTAAGGGTTAGTTCGAAAGGTATAATCAAATTTATGAGTTCGAATTAAGGAAGTCCTTAATTCGAACTAATGAAAGCCTAGTGTAGCCAAGGCTTAAGTTAGTTTGAATTAAGCTTCCTTAATTCAAATTAACTTGCCAATGTAGACATAGCCTGTGTGCCCACTTCAGCTCAAATGGAAGGAATCACACCCCTTGCCAGACAGGGCTGATCACCTGAGCCAAGAGTGTGTCGGGAAACTTGTTAAAAGCTTAAGTGACTTTGTTTCATGGCTTTCCCCTGGAACCTATCTTCTAAGCGACACCAGAGACCCATCCACAGGAAGGTGGGGTCTGGTTGCAAGACATATCACAACCAGCCTGTTTGGTAAACTGAATACAGATTGAACTAGTAATCTTAGCTTAAAATAAGAGTTACCTTTTATTTGATTGTGACTCACTCCTTGACTTGATAATATTTTGATTTATATTACTTTGGCTTGGAATCACTTAGAATCTTACTATAGTCAATAAACTTATTTGTTTGTTTGATCTAAAATGGTGCATGTGGATTGAGTGTGTGCCGAGACCTCACTTGGAGTGGCAGAGTCGATGAATATCAATTTCTTTGATAAACTGATAGACAAGTGTAAATGAGCTTGCAGGGTGAAGTGGGCAGCACTGATCTCTGAGAAATGGTAGTTCTCACGGTTGCATCTGGGAGTGGGGTTTTGCCTGGGGGTCTTTCCCATGAGTGGCTGGCAGAATCACTCCTCCACTGGGTGAGGGATAAATTACATGTAAGGGGCTGGGCATGAGCTGACCCAGGAGCCCAATTTGGGGACCAAAAGGGGATAATCAGAGTGACACTGCTACGCACGAGTCCAGATTAAGGGGTGGGGGTGGTGGGATGTCACAATTACAGATCAGGACCTTTGAAAATAAAGATACAATCAAAAGAGGAGCAGATGATCAAAAGACAAAACCTACTTCTCTTGATGCTGTTACAAGATACATCAAAAACCATAAGATCGGAATCACTCATATTTCTGATAAGAAAATTTGGAGAAAGAGGGAATGTTAGGGCTGGGCCATAGGCAGCCTATGAATACCAGTCAGCTACAAAGTTAGAGTCAGGAGGTGGCTCAAGGCTGAGCTGGGTCAAAACAACAGGAAGTCAGGGTCAGGTACCAAGTTGCAGGTGGGAGGCACATAGTGGAGTCATGGTTGAACTTGGTCAGGATTCCAGGGAACAAGGAGCAGTCGGTAGGTTACTAACACCAGACAAGAAGCAGGGTTAAAGATGACCTAATGTCAGAAGCTGGAGCCTAGCAAGGCAAGGTCTGGAGAGGAAGCAAGCAGGAAGTCTGCATCATTGCATAGATGGCTTCTCATGATGGCTACCTGCAATAGCCAATCAGTGGGCTGCTACTCAGTTCCTGCTGAGTAGTACTTCCTTTAATGCCTAGCTCTCTAGGCCCTCCAGTGAAAATCTACCATAAGCTTTCAATGGCAATGCAGAAGCATTACTGGCCCAGAACCCTTTCTTCCCCCATGAATCCTGGTGCTAATCTCACAGGCTCTTACAAGGAGTTTGCTTGTGGCCAATAACAAAGGCTATGTCTACACTGGCAAGTTAGTTCAAATTAAGGAGGCTTAATTCGAACTAACTAAAGCCATGGATATACTAGGCTTTAGTTAGTTTGAATTAAGGGCTTCCTTAATTTGAACTAATAAGTTCGAATAGGGCTTTAGAAGTAAGGCTTTAATTCGAACTAACTAGTTCAGATTAGCCAATGTGGCCATGTTAATTCAAACTAATTTCTTAGTTTGAACTAACCGGCCATTGAAATGAATGGGGATCTCTAATTCGAACTAAGCAAGTGCCATGAATGGCATTTGCTTAGTTCGAATTAAGTTAATTTGAACTAACTAAAATTAGTTCAAATTAGTTAGTTCAAACTAATTCAAACTAATTTTAGCAAGTGTAGACATAGCCAAAGAGAGAAATAACTGAAAAAAAGATGCGACTTCAATTGATCAGCCATCTATATTTTTTTTCTTATGTCTTAGAAGTTTAGAAGACAATTGGGATTTTTTCTGTACACTGAGGAGTGAGATGTATGAATCAAGCTGAGGAGGATTCTGAATCTAGCAGCCATAATACGAAGGAAAATGGTAATCTCCTAGTCTAATGATACATATAACCTCACTATTTTTCCTTTCCTTATTTAGCTAAAATATCACTCAAAATGCATTCATTTTCTCTTTGACTTACAAAATGTAAAGTATTTGCTGATAGCTAGTGTCTGAGGATAATATAAATAAATTATGTTAGTGATATAGTCATGTATAAGTATGGCTTTTCTGGCTATGGATGGATTTTTATGTTTGACAGAGCCCTGAGCAAGCAGTGGGGCAGAAATCTTCACTACTCCAAAGGATGCTGGAAGGCTTTTTATCCCCAAGTCGCACTTACTAGCAGTCATGTTTCTTCTTTGTTCAAGATGTTTAGCCATTTGCTCTTGGCCTATGCAATCAAAAATTACTATTTTCCCTTTACTGACTTCAGTTGAATATCATTTTACATTATCTGGGGATCTGGCCTGACATATCATTCATTCAGTAACAATCAGGTAGTGATGGGTAGCTTGAATTATTTTTTACAATGTAATTTGCATACCAACCATGATTCATTCCTGCTAGCATAGCAGAGAAAGCAGGTGTAGAATTCATTTCTCAGAGCCAGTGGGAGCTGCCGCACTTCAGGGGTAATTCAACTGCAAGAAGACAGGTCATGTATACTTCCACAGAGGTATGTTCTGCATACTTGGAATATTTTAGATCACAATTTGTTTTTTTAATGATAATTTTCCGATAATGCCGGTGATTTTTTTACTCCCACACAGAAACAATTCTGAATTGTTCATAAACTTGAAAAACACAAGAGCATTCGGAATCATGGTATTCATAGCAGTTCGTGACAGTGGAAAAAAGAAATATAATTTTATTTAGGAGCGATGTTTAAGTTTGTTATAGCAAAAAATGGGTTTTCAGTAGATACTTAGATATTTCTAATCTTCATAAATGACTTGGACAGACAATTCAACTTTGAAACGATTAAATTTGCTGACAACACAAACTGTGGATGAATCAGAAAAACAGACCCAAGGAGGAAGCAAAGATCTCCCCACAACTCAGAAAATAACTTGGATTATGAATACAGATGACAAATGTTAGATTAAAGTAATTATGACAGATCTGGAGAGAAAGCAACAACATTGATTACTAACAAAAGGACAAACTATTTGGGATAAAATTAAAACAAAAGCATGGTATACTAGATCTGGGCATTTGGCTCTTTAGCCTGGTTAGGAAACTAACTTGAATGATCATGAATGAAAAAGCAATAATTTCAAACATTTATTTTGCTTGAAAATAGAAACATTTATTGAATAAAAACTGGATCATACTTACTCAGGATTGTTTTTTGTTGACGGTGGTGTTAAAACTAGATTTTGTGGGTTTTGTTTGTGTTTTAATGCAACCACTTTCAAAATTCAAAGTACGGAAACATTGATTTTTTAAAATATCTTAATTTTTTTTCTTAATGTGTTGACAAAATGGTAGTTATTCGTCATCCCAAAACTTAATGTGGGGTTAAACAAGATAAAACCATACAACACTGTAGGTTAGTTTTTTAAGGCTGTGTATGCGTTGTGCCATTAAATTTACCTCAGGCCCTGCAGTTGACAGTACATGGGCAAATATTATGTTTGCCTGGAGCAACCTGGAAAAAGGTGCAGTAATCTGACCACTGAAAAACTGTTTTGTGAATGATTGATGCAACATATGGAATAATAATACAAACATTGACACTGCCATTACTTTGTGATGAGAATTGTATCAGGGAAGAGGACAAGTCTAATCTTTGCAAGGGACAATAATAATTTAAATCTAGAACAGACAGCCGTGCAATTAAGTCAGAGACTGTCAAAGCACAACACATGGTTGGGAGGGGAACATCAGCTCCATAAACCTCAGGAAAAAAATCTTTTTCCCCCTTCCCTATCTCAGATCATCATCATCATTTTTTTTTTAATTGGTCAGGTTGCCTTTCACTTTTCAACATATTTTGTTTCTGTGAACCAGATATAAAAATCCATAGATAACCAGATTACATGTGAGAGGAAAAGAGGCGGGTAAACTAGCAGATGAAAGAATTTTTAAAAACCCCCTCCCTGCTGCTCCCTGAAAAAAAGAAAGGAATTAATTTAACTTTTAGAAAGAGCAGGTAATTAAATTCTCTGTATCATAGTCCAGAAACCTCTCCATGACTCCTGTGATATGACAGGAGAAAACTTTTACTAACACATTCAATTAAACAATTTTGTTTTTACTTAGAAAGGCCATTCATAGTCCAATTTTATCCAAAGCAGAATCATCTTCCTTACCTTGTTTCTAGCTAATTAAAACTCAACATGTTTAATTTTTGACTGTCAATAACACTTAATACATTAAAACATGTACAAGATAATGGACAATTATGCTGGCACACTAATATTTCAATTAAAAATGCTGGAGAGGTTACAGACGACATTTTACTAGAGACTATTCTATTCCATTGATTGCTTTACATATTCAAATGCAGCCTAATTTTCATTACAAAATCTCAGTCGAACAAAGGATATTTTGCAGTGTCTTAAACTTTTCTTGCCCTGTGATTACCACAGCACCATCATCTCAGTCTCCTTGTCCAGATAAAGAATTTACTGCATTTGGGGAAAGTAAACGATAGACATGAGAGATTCTGTACAACATCGTAAAAGGATTATCTGTGCAAATATGATCATTCCCAACATTTACTTCCAGCTCTGGGGTTTTTTGGATGTGCTTAAGTGTACTGAGGAATGCTAGTCAAACTATCTTGAAACTCAAAAGTTCAATCTGAGTTCAGTTTGACCTGGCCTCCTATTTTATTGGCCAAGTTTCTTCCACGTCCAAGTAAGACTCTATTTTGCATACTGAAATTGTCAGTAGATTAATATTTTGATGTTTGTGCTTGAACATCAGATACAAATTGAATAGCTTTTAGGAATTTACCTTACTTTTTTTG
Organism: Pelusios castaneus; assembly: GCA_007922175.1. Taxonomy (NCBI): domain Eukaryota; kingdom Metazoa; phylum Chordata; order Testudines; family Pelomedusidae; genus Pelusios; species Pelusios castaneus. The sequence goes on along the minus strand of ML685780.1, from coordinate 12,291,169 downwards.
AAACATAGGTCAAGAACGTTAGTTATCAGTTCAATAAATATACATTATTGTGTCTAAAGGTTGTTTGGAAGCTGCTGTAGAGATGGGATTTGTCTTCATTTTGAAGTCTGATATATAATTAAACATGCTTCATATTTTATATTATATATGTTATACTTTTAAAGGATGGGGTTCTGCCTCTGGGTCAGTGGGGCTCCAGCTGACTGTGGTGTGAGACTATGCTCAGCTGGACTGTTGTCAATTGCCCCAGGCTCCTTCCTTCCACCCTGAGCCCAGGTACCTGTACCAAGGGGCCTTCCTCAGGGTCCTTGAGGTAAGTAGCAAGTGCCAGTCCAATTAGTCCCTCGCTGTCAACTGGTTGCAGTCCAGGAATTCCTCAGGGCCATTGGCAGATGTCAGCTCCTCCAGGTTACAGGGCTCCTTGGTGGTTGGTAGTTCCTCAGGTCACAGAGCCCCAGTGGTACCTTGGGTGCATGATGCTCCAGTGGGTCTCCATAATGGGCAGCATGGGGTGTCCCTCCCAGTCCACCACTTCAGGTATCCCTTCCCAGTCACTTTGGCCAGGTAGGGCTGGCAGGACTTCAAGACTCCCATCAGTTGAGGGCAAGAGTAGCCCAGCATCAGGGCCCAGATCAAGCCTGGCCATAGTCTAAGGGAAGAAGTCCTTCCCCTGTAGTGGCTTCTCCCCAGCTGAGCTTCTAGGCCAGTCTTTTGTACTTCTCCTTCCTGTCCTGGTCTCGCCCCTGTGCTTCTTCACTCTGAGACCTGCAATTCTCAGATCTGTCCAGCAGGGGTCTTGAGACCCTTCCTCAGGCCCAGACTCTGAGGAAAGCCACAACACCTTCCGACAATTCACTCTTCTAATTGAACCTCAAAATCATTTAAATAAAATTAATTAAATTAAGTTGCACAAAAGCCTTTGGAAGATGGTAAAAGATTTTCTTATAACTAATGTATAGACAGGAAAATTGAAGCATAAAGAAGTTTCTGGCAGTGACTTGTACACATTAATAAAGTGAGTCAATAACAGAGCTAGGTACAAATTACAGAACTCCTGAGTTGTGCTTGTCTGTTCTTATGACAGACAGTACTGCTTCAGCCGCAACATGTTTACTGTCAGTTACTGAAAATAAAAGTCTTTCTACTACCCATGATGTTATCAGAAGACAAAAAGCATTGCCTGTAGCATTAAAATCATATGTAATGGCTACAAAGAATGAGAGACACTTAGTACAAATACCTATAATGTTAACAAATAGGGCTATGTGATGCAAATAGCATAGCATCAATTGCATGATGATTGGCTGAGTATTCTTTGGTGTCAGAAACCATCACCCAGCAAAGAACTGTTCAGCTGATTTTCTTTTTTCCAGTCTCCTTCATTCATCCCTGCTGTTCACATTATGAGCCTTGTTATAGCCTCCCATTCTTTGAGTATTAACTGGCATATTACATATTTTAAAAAACAAACAAAACAAAACATGCATTCTGATAAATTTTGTCTGCATTAATAAATAAATCTAGTTCCCGGTGGAGCAAATAAAAAGTGTCATTAAGTTCCTTGCAGGTACAGTACAAGGGAATTTACATACATTTCCCATTACTGTCTACATCTGTAAAAAATATAGAAGAGAAGGATTTTGAAAGCACAGAAAATAGCTGTTGTTAAAATCTGTACAGTGAAGGATATCCAAATCTGAACAGACAACTGCACTGAAAAAAATATTCTTTGTGGTTATAAAACAGTCCAACATTTCTGATAAACCAGCTGTGTTGAAGATTAATAAACGTATAATCTTATTCCAACTTGTACCTATTTTGGATATTAGGAGTATGTGATGCACACTGCAAACAAATCACTGCTCTTCTAAAAGTTATAAATGGGAAGTAATATAATTGTTCATTATTTCAGTAAAGATGAATTTTGTGGCAAAAATCTATATTTATTCTTCATATTCATGCAGGCCTTGCCATTTGGAACAGCTATTATTTTGGAGTGCACATTCTCTTATACAAAATGGCAATAATAAATATAATAATTAATGACGTTGCAGCAACTTCACTTACCTTCATGTTATTTTTAGGCCTTCAACATCTGCTTAGTGTAGGCACAAAATATTAACAGAAATGCCAGTGGTAGCAGGCACAATAATGAACATCCTAGAATTCTAACTTTATTTGGTAGCCGATTGACCTAGTCTATCAATTTTGTTTCAGCCAACACTGGTAATTTGTATCCATATAGGTTGCTGGCACAAACAGTTCATTTGGTAGCCAATGTCATTGTTTGACTGCACACATATAGGCAGGAGTTCTTCATTAGTTATATTTAGAAATTCACTGGAATATTTACATTCATAAAATTACTGTCCTTCACATATTCTGCAACAATATTAAGAAAATATGGTTGAAATGTTACATTTTAGGCTTAGTAGTGCAAAATTTAGGTTACTGTTAATATTAAGACCTGTGTATAGAATTTTGGGCATGCTTGCCTGCCTGAAAACTAAGGTCTTGAGATATACATGTAAAATAAAAAGGAAAAAAAAAATGTATGCTACTTTTGCCTACCCATAACCAGATGGGTTTTCTTTATTGCTGTGAGAAGAGATAAGGGATGTAGTTAATATGTTTAAAGGTGTAGTGGAAGTTTGATAAATGTACAAATAAAGTAAAGCTCTGACTCCTTTCAAAATAAATTCCAGAGCAAGGCTGAACAACTGACTGAGAGGAGCAAAAAGGATAAACAGCAGTGTGAAAAAGAAACCATAAAGGGCCATAACATGACCATGGCCAAAATATAACCTTGCTCACTACCCCTTCCATGGACTACAAAAAAGGTAGTAACGAACTTCTGGACTCAAGACCCTCCAAAAAAGGGTCATAAACATGGTCATAAATTGGAAGTGGTGATACCAGTCTTGGGCACTGTGGGTATAATTAAGTCAAATGAGAAGGAGGAGGAGGGAGGGAGTTTTATTGGTATATGGAACTATGGTTAAGAGAAGAGGGATCTCTGTGGGCATATAGAGGTATGGTTCAAGGGAAGAAACTCTATTGGCATATAGAGATATGGTTATGGGAAATGAAGCCTGACTGGTATGAGGGTCTCTGTGGTTTTATGTTTCTTTGTTTAGCCGAATAAATATTGCATTGCCTGGACTCTGGACTGCTGCTTGCTGTTTGCTAACAGGTATAGGAACTGAGAGGTATAGGGCAGAGAAGCCCTAATATTACATATAAAATGTATATTTTAAGAAATGCTGAGAACACTGAGGTAATTTTCATGAGATGATATGAATGACTGCATATGATTAGATTATAGCTATTTGTATAATTTTTTCATAAAAACACATTTTTTTGCTGCCCAAGTATCCCTTGCCCATTACTTAATAGTGATGGTTCAAACTATGCCATATGCATCCTGTCCATCATATTTTCAGACAACCATCTGTTGAAGTTAATTCAATGGATATTATAAAACCATGGGCATTTGGAATCAGACTTTCCACAGTGACTTAAGACCTCAAGAGTGCCCACTGTTTGAGGACATACGAAGATTCATGCATCTCCCTTCCTTGAACAGGCCAGCCAGTTGAACCAGAGGAAGAAGTAGTAAAAGACTTCATCATTGGTTATGCAAAACTGTCCAGTTTGCTACTAACAAAGTGATCCCACATTTGTCAAGAGCTCCAATCTTCCATCACCTACTTCTAGTCAGCAATAACTGCATGAGTTAAAAAAGACAAAAGGATTTTTATTCGCCTGTCAACCCCTTGAAACAAGACACCTCCTGCAATCAGAGGTGTGATGTCTATCCTTTCAAATTTGAGCACCTCTTCCCCTTTCAGTAAAAAGCTTCATTTTTGTATTGGTTTCAGCTTTGTTGTGTGAACAATAAAATTTTCCACAGAAGCTAGCTGTGTTTAAATGTGCTCCTCTGTGTCTGTATCTCCTTCTCTGCAGGGTCCAGATGTAACATTTGGTGACAAAGGAATTATATCCCGTAATTGTGCACTGCTGCCTTTGTCTGAATGAGAAGAAAAAGTAAGCAAAAAATATTATAAAAAGAGGGGGAAGTTCACCTAGAGGTACAAAGTGGCAGACTGTTGCTTTTGCTGTGAACTAGACATCTAGAAAGGGAAGAAATGGCAATTAAAAACAGAACAAAGGAACAGACAGCTGCCCAGAGCATTTGCAAACAAAACAGTGAGGGGGAAGGAAGCAGCCATATTGACTGACTACTTCTAATCAGGCATAAAGACAAACAGCTTAGCTTACACTGAGACTCTATAGCCAGCTGAAGGAGACCAAGTTAGAGCCAAAGGAAGAATTCCAGAGTCAGCAGTGCTGACATACATCCAGAAGAGACAGATCAAGCACACAAAGTTCAGTAACAAAAAAAAGACACTTTCCCTGTGGAATAAGAGGGATCTAAGCAGGGCAGGGTGAGTGTGAAATCCAATAGGAGAGCAGAGAAAATGGCAAGTTTTTTTTGGTAATGTTGACGAATTCAAGGACAAAAGCAAATCACAAATGATTTGAGCATTTTGAGCAATTTGTAACCTGCAGCACCATTCCAGACAGACAACAGGTTTTAACTTTACTGATACTGATGGGTCCAAAAGCACATGCACTGCAGAGTGACCTATTGTCTCCAACTGTCCCTGGAACTGCATGTATGCCATAATTATTTCAGTAATGCACGATTTTGTATCCCATCCTATTGATGATAGCAGAATATCACTTCTATCAGCAATAGCACAGCTTGTTGCTGCTCTAAGAAAGATATCACATCATCATGGGTTTGGAGAAACAAGTGATGCCTTGGAAGACCAATTAATCTCTGGATTAGACAATGACCAAAAAAAGTTACTGACTGTGTCAGTGTTACATTCAAGAAGGCTGTTGAAGTGACAGAGGAGTTTCTGGAATTTAGTTACCGGAAGTTCATTTTCTGAATAAGCAATGCAGGGGACCATGGGAATGTGAGGAATTTCAGCGTGGCTATAGTGCACAAACTGAGAATGGTTGTTCAGAAACTACACACACTAAGAACGATGGTTGGTTCTTTGCAGAAAGTGTTAGAAGAAAGCACACCTCACTATAACCAGTCACAATGTTCAATGACCAGCAACACAGAGGAATCATTATTAAAGAAGACACCTCAGTCTGAACCTAAAAAAAAATGGAAGTTGGGAGTTCATAATGCTGAACAAAAAAAAAAACCAAACAACTCTACTGACACTTATATAGATCTAGCTGTATGTTTTATCACAAACTGGAGTCAGAGATGGCATCTGGGTTATACCAATGAATGAGGGCAGTTCCTGAGAATGGAGCTGGATACCGGAGCTGGAGTTTCACTGATTTCCGCATCTTCCTATGATCAGAATTTGTCACATGTTCCTCTGGAAGAAATCTCCAAATTTTTTAAGATTTATGCCGTGGAAAAGTTAGTCACAAATTGGGTACTCTAGGTGAAAGTTTAGTAAAATGGACAATCAGTTATTTTAATCTTTGTATATGATTGAAGGATAGTATCCATGATTATGTGGCAGATCTTGGCTTGAGAAGTTCAAGGTGAATTGGACCAAGATTAAAACAATCATGAAAATACCTTGGAACTTTGAAGAAATACTGGACAGATTCCAAAGCTTTTGTAAAAGGACTTGTACAGATGAGCAATGTGTCAGTGAAGCTCTCTGTTAAATCTGACCAAGAGCCAAGATACTGCAAGCCCAGAATTGTGCCTCATACTCTGAAGCCATTGATGGAGGTTGATTTGGATTGTTTAGTGATCACTGGAGTCCTGTTCACAGGATTCACATCGTTAGTGGCTTGTACTCATAGTACCAGTGATTAAAAAGGATGGCTCAGTCCCAATTGGGGGAGGTTTCTGAATGACGATGAATCCAGTTTTATGTGCAGATTGGTATCCATTACCTCATATTGCAGATTTATTTATTGAAGCACAGTGCTTCAGTAAATTGGATTTGCTCAACGCATACATACAAATGGAGGTCAATCTGACATTTCACAACTATCTCACAACAAACACACACACTAAAGGTTTATTTTGTTGCAATAGGCTGCCTCCTGGTTTCGCATCAGCACCTGACCTTTTCTAATCCATGAAGGAGATCCTGAAGGGGTCAAATGCAGTTCAATGCTATTTGGATGACATCTTTGTTACAGGAAAGGACCAAGAGGATGATCTTCAAAATTTGGATGCTGTCTTGAATTGCTTAGAAACCCATGGACTGAGAATATGTTGGGACAAATGTGCATTTTTCAACCTTCTGTAGAAAACCTTTGATAAGATTTGATGCTTAAGAGAAAAAATAAGCTGAGTCCTAAAGTTCCACTGTCAGAGGACATTTTACAGTTATATTCATCCCTAGAACTGCTTAACTACTACTGTGAGTTTACACCTAGTCCAACAACAATCAGGCACCTTTACATTAACTGTTACAAATAAATAAAAAATGGAAATAGACTAAGCCAGGGGTTCCCAAACCCTTGCCCATGGGGCTTTTTCAATTGTCCCATGCTCCCTTGCTCCTGTACAGGAGGTGCCCAGCCCCTGCCCGGTCCTGGCGTGAAGCCAGACATGATCTGGGCTAAGGCCTCCTCCCCCGCAATGCACAGCCAGGACCCAGGCTATGGCCACCATCTCTCACTTGCCCAGTCCTGGCATGCAATCAGGGCCTGGGTTGCAGCCTCCCGCCCCTGGCCTCATGGCCTGGCTGCTGCTGCCCCCTTTCCCCTCCGTCCCACCATGGTCCAGCATGTAGACAGGACCTGGGCTGTTCACCACTGTTTTTAAGAGTTTGAAATCTTTTTTTTTAAATTGTAAAGCTGTTTTTTATTTTTTTAAATAAAATTTAAAATGTGTTTCTCATTAAATAAATGTTTTTTAAATTTTAAATAAATGCTTTAAATTAAAATAAATTAAAGTAAAGTAATTACATTAATTTAAATTAATTACTTAATCTTAATGGACATATAATAGAAATTTAATTAATTTATTTTTAATTAAATAGACTTGTGGCCCTTCATGGCTATAAAAAATTGTATTTGTGGCCCTTGAGGCAAAAATGTTGAGAACCACACTAAGTAATATGAGTATGCATTTATGGAAGTAAAGAAATTTTTGACATTAGGTTAAGTTCTTATGCACTTTGATGCCTTGCAATCAGCTTGTAATGCCTCATTATATGAAGTGAGTACAGTTCTTTCTCTGTATTTTTCCTAATGGCAATGAGAAACCAATGGCTTTTGCAGCATGAATGCTCAGTACTCCTAAGAACTATGCGCACATAGACTCAGAAGCTCTCAACATTGTCCATTTATGCCTGAAGCAGGAGAGGACACACTGGATATGGTTTAACTGGGCCACCACTTTATTCTTAAATATATGTGTAGCAGGTTGGCACAGGGGCCCTCCTTGCTTCTCTGTACTTCTGCTTTCAAACAGTACGTGGAGACCTCTGTTTAGTACTCACACATATGTTCTTTGTTTTAGCATGCTGCCCACCACCAACTACTTACGCCAGGTCCAGCTTTACAGTCCCTGGTATCTCCGTGTCTTAGCCAGAGAAACACGAAAAGCTCACCTTTCTGTGACTTCTCTTTCTCTGGCTGGTGTGGCCCCCTCACAGTCCCACTGGGTATCCTTTGTCCTGATCAGGTAATGGGCTCTGCATCTGCTTCCCGTTAGCTCAGTCACTGTAGGCTCCCTAAGCTGAGTCCCATTCCCCCTTAATTACAGTTCCGGGGGCAGAGGGCTGACACTTCCAGAGGGCTGACACTGACACTCTGGGTGTACCTGAGAGATAAAAGTGAGCTGCACACGTAATTCCATCATTATTTCAATATGTATCTGGGAGATTCCATCAGCCCTCCTACCTTGCTTTACCTCACTGGACATAGATAGATAGCTGCTTTCTGTCCTGTCTGGGAGGGAGTTTCTTTCTTTCTTTCTTTCTTTCTTTCTTTCTTTCTTTCTTGTTTGTCCACAGACTTTAAAATGTAATATCATTAAGTATCCATATTTCCATGTATATTGTTAATACATACATTTCACAGTGATATTAGTCACCAGAGCATTATTAGCTTTCATAAAATATCTCACTCTATACACTTTTATAATACAGTAATATACAACCCATTAATGCAACTACTTGTCACTTCAGGTTCAGCCTTCCTGTCTTTTTAGACCAGTAAACCTTTGCAACATATTTTTTGAAAATTAAAACTTAGATAAAGCTTCTCTTTCCTGCTGGAGACAGATTTCATGCTGTCTCCTCCTCTATTTGTTAGAGCAAGAACTTTCTTTACCTAATATGTAAATGGACGTTTCCTATCTCTGATTAATGACCTGGCTGGTCAGAGAAGCAAATATGTATTTCTTTGTCTAGGTTAGACCTGTTCATCACCTCCCACATGCCCTTAACATGCCTGGTTTAAACATACTTTACTCATAATTTTAACATATATCCATATTTTAATACACACTGCACATATACATCATGCAAGAATATTAATGATCAGGAGTTATTAATTTTCCCATGACATATTACACGACACCTTTTATATTCAAATTACAAATTGATCAGACCAGCAGAAACTTACCACCAGATACTAGTGTGCTTACTAGGAGTTTGTCTGCCCTGTTCTTAAAAACATCCAAAGATTGAGACTCCTAATTTGTGCCAGTGCTTAACTATCCTTATAGTTACAAAGTTTTTCCTAACGTCCAACCTAAATCTCTCTTGCTGCAACGTAAGTAACTTCTTTTCCTGTCCTTGGTGGTTAAGGAGAACAATTGATCACCCTCATCTTTATAATAACCTTTTATGTACCCAAAAACTATTTTCATGTCTCCACCCCACACTACCCGAGTCTTCTCTCCCTCAGGCTAAACAAGCCCTTTACAAAAAAAAAAAAAATAAATCTTTCCTTGTAGGTCATGTTTTCTTGACCGCTAATAATTTTTGCTGCTCTCCTGTTGACTTTCTCCAATTTGTCCACATTTTCCCCAAAGTATGGTGGCCAGAACTAGACACAAAACTCCCACTGAGGCCTATAATTGCTATATCTTTTTGAATACCAAGTCATAATATGTGTGTCTGCAGAAGTTCATGAAAGTATACTACCACAGAGATTCCCTCAGCTCATGATTGTGGAATGCTGCCAAGTACTAGCAAGGTTCCAGCTGCAGAGGTCACAGCTGCTAATGTCCCTGATATCCTTGCTTCAGTGGTTCCCTCCACCAAGAGTATAAATCACCCTTGTCTTCTACTAGTTCAGTCTCCTTTATCACAGGACATTGTAGGTAATGGGACTAGTCCTCATTTGGTGTAAAGTGTCATAGCAGCACAAAGCTGAGAATCTGACTCATGTTTCCTATGCAGATCTTTAAATACCACTGTAAATACTTTTTATTAGGGGTGTAGGGAAGATACACCAAGACATAACAGATAATCCAACCTAATTAATGTATCTGAAATACTATATCCCCATCCCACATCAGTAAGGAACCTATTCCCCATATCACATATTAAACCTCTGATGTGGCATTGTCTTTAGTGGGATTTATTTTTATAAAATCGTATACTCCATTGGAAAACACTTTGACTTTCAAACTGATTATATTATTTAAGTACTTAAGGTTATGTGTACACTATGAGCTAAGAGTGTGATTTCCAGCTCACATATACTTACTCGCACAAGCTTGATGAGAGCTAGTGTGAGTATAAATAACAGTATAGCCCCAGGAGCATGGACAACAGTAGCTGTGCTGAGTATGTACCCACGGGGTTCAGGTCGATTTGTAGTCAGCATAGTTAAGCCATGCCACCACTGCTTCTGCCCATGTTACCAAAAGCTATGCTACTATTTATGCTTGCACTAGTCTCAGTGAGCTAGGGCAAGTGTATTAATGCAAGTTGGGAATCATACCCCTAACTCATACTGTAGAAATAGCTGTATATATATATATATATATATATATATATACACACACACAAAGTAGACTTAAAATAAGGTTGCAATATTTTTGCTTAAAATTAAAAAAGCAACTAACAAATATGGCAAAGGTAAAAATAATACCTATAGTTCTTACACAGCACCTTTTCATGCACAGATCTTAAGTTGCTTTATAAAGGAGATTGGTGGGTTTCCCCCTCACAATTATACACAGGATTTGTAGAACATTGCGTACTCATATTATACCTGCTTTTAACAGAATTAAAACAACAATATGAATGATCAAACTAAAATCTCTAAATCTAACCAGTAGCAATTTAGGTAAATTACTGAAAAATTAGGGATGGATCCTGCTCCGTTTGAAGTTAATGTGAGTTTCTCCATTAACTTCATGGAGAGAAGTATCAGGCTCTAAAATATTCAGACAGCAAAGAAAGAAACTGTCATATCACTAATAACATTTTTGCATACATTTTATTTCTGAAAATATGGATAATTATAGAGTTGTTTTAAAGGCTTCAGCTATACTCTGTAATAGCACGAAAATATATTAATTATTTATTTTAGCATGGTTACTTAAAATATACATTATTTGCATAATTTAACTGGTACTTCACAATTAATTCTATGTTCTTTAATATGTTGCAATTGTAAATGTCAATCTTTGTTTTTTCTAATAACACTGGTGTATACAATGCAAACAGCAATTCTATACTCTAAAAAAATATGTTTTAATTGTTTTTTCATTGCATGTCACAGTTAAGATTGTGATTTGTGAGTGAATATTAAGAGTTCTGATGTCTACATTTCTAATAAACTATGGAATATTATTTGAGGTATATATGGCCTCTAATGTTAATTGCCTTTCTTTTGAAGGTTTTACACGATAGCGAATAGCAAGATGCGAAGTCTTGACTGCCCCATTGAAATAAATCAAGATTTGACCAGTAATTTCAGTGGGGACAGCATTTCACTCCTTAACTTTAAGCTTATAGGTAAACTACCTAAAGTTTCCAATGTTAAAACAAAGCCATTTGTAAGTTAAAGGGACTGGAAAAGTAGTTAAGTATCTAATGAATTTAAAAAGGGAATCAATGTAACCCTGGTGAGATCCTGATCCAAAGCCCTTTACAATCAATGTGTGTCTTTTCCCTAGCGTCAATAGACTTTGTATCAGTTCCTCAGATACCTAAACTATTGAACAGCTGGATGTACTTATAACTTTCCAGACATAAAAACTTTACCCTAAGGGTTGCTGTTGAAATTTTGGTTATGATGAACATTTGTTTTCATGCTTAACAAAGGAATATAAACCTAATTTTAATTTAATGAATGAAGTGGAACTGAGCAAAATCTTAACTACTAACTTTCTACCAATGCTTCCATAAAACACAGAGTACAACAACAACAAAAACCCACTAGGATTTGTTGAACAATCAGCTTTCCTAAATGACTAACAAGATAAAGTCAATTGTTTCCACCAAAAAGCCAGCTTACAAATAGAAGCATGAAATAGGAGGAGCAATTGAATATATTGTGCATTTTTTCTAGACTATGAGAGCTGTATAAACAACTATATTAAGGTAACTTTGTACTCATTCACTACAGAAAGTTTCATAGATCAAAGACTAAGTAGCTGTCAATTTTTTTTTTCTTCTTCATGTATATTTCTTATCTTTTGTTCCTCAGGAAAACAACTTTTGAAATTTGTAAGCATTAGTTCATTCTTATGACTAAATGGTGGCCAAATAGATTTCTTTAATTTGACAAAGTAAATAAATCCTCTCAGGAGCAGGATTTGAACATAAAGACTTAGCCTGGAGCATATTTTCCCCAAAATTATATGTATTTGAAGTATCTGAGTACAATTTTGAAAGACTCAGCTCCATATTGGAAAGAATGCTGTTGGGACAGGACATTTCAAATTGTAGAGCCACATTCAGGAGGTGTCAAAAGCATTTTTATCTCCTTTTAGGGGTACAGGGAAAATCTTCAACTGCCGATGCCAGCTGTACAGAATTGTGCTCCATGGATCAGTGCAGTGGGATCAATTGATTGGCCAATGGAGACCTGTTCAATTGATCCTGGAAGTGCTGTCTGTACAATGCAGTAACTCTACTCCTTGGAAAAGAGTAATGCTGCATCAACTGGAGGACATTTTCTGTTGGTGCGGAGCAGTGAGGATGACATGCTAAGGTAGCACTAGTAAGTTGATGGGAGATGCACAAGCTATGGACTGTATAATGTACATCTCCTGTACACCCAGCGTAGCATTGTAGACCAGATCTGGTATAGCGTATGCATTATTCCCAAATGTACATAAACTCTTTCCTTCAAAATAGCTGTATTTGTTCATTTTATAAAATTATCTTTCATTAAATGTTTCAAAATTGAATTCAGGGGCAATGAAATATTGTTAGCTATCCTTATTTTATGAGCAAAAGGCAAAAGAAATATACTTGTCGAACCCTGACAGAGAGAGTCACCTTAAAGTAACCTCAGCCTCTAAGCAGGGGTTAGAGATGCAAAATTCAAGGGAGAGGGAGAGACCACAGCCTATCATGTCTCATTGTTTCCTTGTACTCCCTGGCCTATTTTTGGCCATCTACTGTCACTTGTCTTATACTTAAATTATAAACTCTTTAGAGCAGAAACCATCTTTTTATTCTGAGTTTGCACAACACTTAGCACAATGGCTCCTGGTCCATAACTATGGCTATGTCTACACTTGGCCAAATAAGTCGACTTAGAATGTCTACACTCAAAAATTAAGTTGACTTAAAGGGGACCCTGCCAAACCGACTTAGAGTGTCCACACTGGATGCCTAAGTCAACTTCTAGGGGCTAGGTGGATCTGGGACTGGTCCATGGTGGCAGGGGAGGGTTGAGCAGGACAGGGTACACTGGCAAAGCATAGGAGTAGGGTGGACAGGGCTCTGTCCTGGCCTGTGGGGGGGGGGGCACGCCAGGTTCTGCCTGTGCCAGCCACCCTGGCAGGGAGGGCAGCGGGGGAGCCATTGATCCCTTAAAATCAACTTAAATTCGACATAGGGCTAATCCATGTCTACACTGGCTAAGTCGACTTAATAACGTCAACTTAGCCAGTAAAGTCAACTTTATACTAGGTTTTATAAAGTCGACCTTAATTTTCCTTAAGTCGACTTAAGCTGCTGCTTAAGTCGATTTAAGGAAAATGAGTGTAGACGCAGATTAAATTAAGTCAATTTAAGCAAGCTTAAGTCGAGTTAATTTGTAAGTGTAGATTCATCCTATGGGTCTTAGGCATTACTGGGCTCTCTAGGCACTACTGTAGCTATAATAGGATCCTGACAAAAGGAAGAACGGAAAGCAGCTGAGCATGGACCCCTGACTTCAAAGAAACAGGCTTTGTCTTCCAAAGGGAAATAATGGGCACGATCCCTAGGGAAGCTTATGTGAGGGAGAAAGGAGTCCAAGACAGCTGGCTTTATTTTGAGAAACCTTATTGAACGCACAGAAACAAAACACCCCAATGTGCAGAAAGAATAGTAAATATAGTGGGCAACCAACCAGCTTGACTTAATAGAGAACTCATCAGTGAGCTTAAAAACAAAAAGGACGATTAAAAAAAGTGGAAGCTTTAACAGATAACTAGGGAGGAGTACAAAGACACTGCTCAAGCATAGAGAAGTGAAATCAGGGAGGTTATAGCACAACTGGAATCGCAGCTAGGAAGGGACATGAAGGAGAACAAAAAGAATTTCTATAGGTATGTTAGCAACAAGACGACAATCCAGGTAAGTGAGAGTCCCTTGCTGTATGGTAGAGGCAACCTAGTGATAGATGAGGTTTAAAAAATCAGAAGTACTCAGTGCTTTTTTGCCATGGTCTTTGCAGACAAGGTAGTTTTCAGATTACTGGGCTGAGCCGCCTGGTATGGGGATAAGGTGAGCAGACCTAAGTGGAGAAAGAATAGGTTTAGGACTACTTAGAGAAACTGGACACTCTCAAGTCCATGAGGGCAGATGCAGTGCATACGATGGTGCTGAAGGAATTGGCTGATGTGATTTCAGGGCCATTGGTCATTATCTTTGAAAATTTGTGGTGATGGGGAGAGGTCCCAAATGATTAGAAAAATGCAAATATGGTGCTCATCTTTTTAAAAAGGTATGGAAGAGGAGCTGGAGAACTACAAATTAGTCAGCGAAACCTCAGTTCCTCGAAAAATAATGGAGTAGGTCTACAAGGAATCCATTTTGAAGCACTTTGAGGAGAGGAAGGTAATTGGGAACAATCAGCATGGATTCACCAAGAACAATTCATGCCTGACCAACCTACCTGCATTCTATGATTAGATAACTGGCTTAATGAATGTGGGGAAAGCAGTAGACATGATATATCTTGATTTTAGCAAAGCTACTGATACAGTCTCCCACAGTATATTGCCAGCAATTTATAGACGTATGGGTTGGATGAATGGCCTGTAGGATGGATAGAAAGGTGACTAGATCATTGGGCTCAAGAATTAGCGATTAATACATTGATGTCAAGTGGGCAGCCTATATCAATCAGAGTGCCCCAGAGATTGGTCCCAGGGCCAGTGTTGTTCAGCATCTTCATTAATGATCTGGAGGATGGGGTGGATTGCAGCTTCAGCAAGTGTGAGGATGACAATAAATAGGGGAAATAGTAGCTATGCTGTAGGATAGGGATAGGATACAGAGTGACATAGATAAAATGGAGGATTGGGTCAAAATAATTCTGGTGAGGTTCAAAAAGAAGAAGTACAGAGTCCTCCAATTAGAATGAAAAAAAATCCCATACTCTGCTACAGACAGACTGCCTAGGAAGCAGTTCTGCAAAAAAGGATGTGGAGGTTAGAGTGTACAAGACACTATATATGAGTCAATAGTGTGCCCTTATTGTCAAGAAGGTTAACAGAATATTGGGCTGCATTACCAGCAGCATTGCATTGAGCAGAAGGAGGGAAGTGATTATTCCCCTTTGCTCAGAACTGGTGAGGCCACATTTGGAGTATTGTGTCCTATTTTGGGCCCCCCTCACCTCAGGAAGGATGTGAAGAAATTGAACAGAGTCCAGCAGAAGGCAACAAAAATGACTAAGGGGCTGGAGAACACGACTTATGAGGAGAGGCTGAGGGAACTGAGCTTCTTTAGTCTGAAAAAGAGAAGAGTGAGGGAGGATTTGAGAGCAACCTTCAATGACATGAAGTGGGGTTCCAGGGAGGAGAAAGCTAGGCTATTCTCGGTGGTGGCAGATAACAGAACAAAAACAATGGTCTTGAGTTGCATTGAGGGAGGTCTAGATTAGATATTAGGGGAAAAAATCACTAGGATGGCAGTGAAATGCTGGAATGGGTTACCTAGATAGAATCTCTATCCTTAGAGGCTTTTCAACCTAGTTTGAAAAAGTCCTGGCTAGGATGATTTAGATGAGTTTGGTCCTGCTTTGATGACCTTCTGAGGTCTCCCTCATCTTCTATGATTCTATCGACACAGAATTGGAAAAAAAATACATTACTATCCCATTTGAGGTGTGGAGCGATTACGCAACTTGACCAAAATACAGGAAGTTTAGCAGACCTTGGTCTAATCCAGTCTAGAGCCCCAACACCACAAGGCTATCCTTCCTGTCTGGTTTAGATTAGATTGTATTCTAAACTCTGAACTTTCTAGAATGCCATCTTTAAGATGCTCTTTTAGGGAGTCAGCATGTTCTAGAAGGTAGACTAGGCTCCCTAAAAGGTGAGCTCTGTTTTGTTCCTGCCTACTACTGAAGTGTTCTATGTGCAAATCTTGTAACTCCTCTGTGCCTCATATTCCAGAAATGTAAAATGGAACTAATGATACTTGCCCTCCTTTGTGAAGTTCTTTGAGATCTACAGATGACCATTTTAAGATAGGACCTAAACTCTACTGATTATCTATTAATAATTTCATACATTTTTAAAAAAATCATTCTTAAAATAAGTATACCAAAAAACACATGTCTTTTTACAGTCTCTCTTTGTCCTACAAAAATTATATATAATATACATTGACTTATTTTCATTAAGAACAGCCATATTGTATTAGACCATGGTTCACATAGCCAGAGGTGGATTAGGGGCCTCGGGTCCCCTTGACATCCCCCACTAGTTAGCCCCTCCTGTCTGGGACCCTGCACCCCTGCCTGGGTCTGCAGCCCCCCTCCAACCTAGGGCCCTGCCCCCTGTGGGTGGGTTGGCACTTGGGCGGGGGGGCTGTGGCCAGAGGCCATCTCTAGCCCGGTTGGTTGGCCCCCAGGGATGGTGGTGATGACTGGCGCACATATTATAGCTTCCAGTTTTGCCTGAAGGCTGCACCAGAGGCCATACTGCAAGCCAGCCAGACTTGCCCCTGTACTGAAGCAAACAGTCGCATGAGCCTGCCCTGCCCCTGAGGGCATACCTTCTGGCTCAGAGGCAGGGCAGGAGAGTGGAACCCAGCCTCTGGTCCCAAATTGTTCCTGCACATAGCACAATATCCTGTCTTTGAGACTGGACAGTGCCAGAGCTTCAGGGGAAGTATATAGAGCAGGGTAATTTTTGAGAGATGAAGCCCTGTCTTCCCATCCCATTTATTTGAAATATGGTATCTCACCATTTGGTAATGGCTACTTGACGCTATTTCGGTAAGCATCTTTAACAACGTTTGAGATAAAGAAGTCATTTGATTTAAAATGTTGATCACAAAAGGCTGTATTGAATCAGAAATATCCTGACATAAAAATAGTGTGAAGAACTACAAGAGAAGGAAGGGATTTTCTGTAGGTGCACTAATGTTAAGGAAATTCTATATTCTATATTAAATATTATATTCTATATTAAAGCCACAGTGACCCATTCTCCAGAGGACTGGAATCTTGTGTGATCTTTCTCTAGACTCACTTGGAAAATATTGGCAAACTCCTTACTTTTCTCTCATTAGGTTCATGCTGAAATGCCAACTGAAAAACTGCCAGTATTTGTATAACTGAAGATGATGTTCTATCACGGGGGTAAGGGATCTGAGTGAGAAAATGGCTATGTGTTCTAGAAATAAAAAGAACACTTTTTTAATTATCTGATTTTCCCCATTTAATTTGCCTAAGCTCTCCTTGGGCTTGTATGTCAAACTGGAAGAGACTTTCCCCCTTTTTAGCAATAATGAGTGAATTTGCTTGCTAACACATGCCTTTTCGAGCCTTCAAAGGTCTAATTGTGACAGCTTTACAAAGTAACTTCCTCAAAAGTTACCGTGACCAACTCTAGGCTGTTGCTGTCTCCAAATGTATCATTGTGGCAATACAATGACAACTATTCCTGAGATCTGATTGCATTTGTTGCTACACATGAATAACAACAATAGACCCAATATATTTCAGATTTTTTTTTTAAGGATAGTGCATGAACATGCAAACTATTCAATTGAGTTCCTGTAGTTATTAGCAATTCAGCTCCTTTCGTCTTCTAACTGGATCACTATTCTGAAACGACAAAGTGAAAATTGCCTTCTTTCTCAAACATCCCTTCATAAAAGCACTCACTATAAAAAACATATTTTTTCTGCTATTTGAACAAATAATGAAATAGATCTTGGTTCTTTTCTCCCCATCTTTATATATTTATATATTTAAATAATATTTAATTAGTTCTGAAATGCATGACAGCAGAAAGCAAGTGAAAAATGTCATTTTTGAATGGAGGCTTACTAGACTAAGATAAGAGGTACCTGACAGAACACTACTTTGCAGCCCTCCCACTGACTGAACCATTATCCACAGCACTGTTACTGTCTTCAGAGGGAGATGAACCGTTGCCTCCACAGTAGGTGGTGTGGGGAAATAAGAAACTATCGGAAGGAAAAGAATAGCAAAAACAATAAAAGTAGCAGAAAACAATAATAGTAAGGATTTGCAAGGCAAGGATAATGTTTTCCCATTTCAAGCTTGACGACACTACAAACCTTGCAGGCTCATGGCTCATGCTGATATATTAGCAGTTCAGCCTAGGAAGAACAGGGAAAGAGTCTCTGACTTGATTTTCTAAAATCTGTTTTTATAAAGTGGATTGATATATTGATTAAAAAGAGAGAAAGCTTAACACTGTGGGGCGCGTGGTTGCTCATGTTCCAAGTGAGTCCGTTGCACAGCAGTTCCCTTTCTGTGGTCTGTGGGAATTGTTTTCCCAGCTTCTCCCACCAAGGTCACAGGCAGGCATATGCAGCAGGAGCAAAGGAATAGACTGGTCCTGCATCTTGTGCATGGAAAAAATCAAATGGGTTGAGGGTCTAAAGAATCAATTGATTATATTCTAAGTCCTAGTGTGTGATGAGGTAAAGGTCCCTGCAGCCAGTACAGGGTTAACAGGTCCCAATTGGTCACATAGTTGCTTCAGAGAGAGTATAAAAGGAAAGGGAAAGTGGGTCAAAAAGACTAAAAGAATGACTAGATGGCTGGCATGAGGAATGCCTTTAAGGATTATTTCCTTATATATTTAAGATTATTTGCTTTTGTTCTGTAACTGTCTTGTAGATGATAAACAAGTCCTGATGCAAGGGCTTGAAAAGGATGTCTGTCTATAATTTCTCTTCCCTTTCCTGGCTGGTGAAACCCCTTAGAAGCTTATTTGGGTGATTTTGATATTTTCCCAGGCCTAGAGCCAATTCAGTATAAGCCAGAATTGTTTGTCTCAACAGGGTGCTACTCTACAGGGTATAACTAGGAAGCTTACAGCATATTGTTCCAGAGAGCATTCATACACTCAATCTACATACCCCCGAAAATGGGGGGGGGAAACTTTGGCAAATCTGCAGTTGGATGAGAGTTTCATAAGATATTTGCAGAGTTTAATTTCATGGAAGAGACAGACCACAAGTGACTCATATAATTAATATACCAATAATGACATAGATGAGGTACCCCCTATGAGGACTGTTTGAACATTTGGCATTTAAAATTATTGCAGAATAGTCACAAGAGAAACGCCAAGTAGTAGCCCTGTTGATCCCCCAGTTTTACTACTGGTTCAGAATGATATAGAAGCCATTTTGATAGAGGTGAGTAATGGAGACATGGAGTATGTCACCAGCTCTACCATAAAATTTAGAACAAATTAAGAGAACTCTTTGTATGAATTCACTATCACAAATCAGAACTAGAACACAGCATAAAGATCACCCAAGTTTAAATAAGAAGTTTAGCCTTGATAAATTTGATAAACTTGAACGAGGAAAAATATTCAACAACACTCAGCTAATGAAATTGTACAAAACTTTACTTTGACATCCTACATAGATGAGATCGATCAAAGTCCATAGTGCAGAAGTTCTTCATTTAGCTCGAAATGTGTCAGTTGACTACCAATGGCGCTCTCACCACAGCCTTAGTGAGGGGACACAATCCTTTTGAAGGGAGGATAAAATAGGCCTCTCCTCTGCTGGGATTTGATAAACTAAGTGAATCAACTGAACAAACCACTGTGTAAGGCCAGTACTAAACAAGTAGTGAAGCCAGCAATTTGTCTTCATTATTAATGTGTAATTCCCCCCAAAATATATTATCCTATACAAAGGTAGAATTTATGAGGATATAAGGGAAAGAATGGTCTTAGGAATAGTTCTGTTTTCTTTATTCTAGTAAAGTTCTTTGGTTACTGTTAGAAGAAAGTGACTTTCTGTGATTCTTTACCATTGTCACATAATACCTGTTGTCAGGAAAAAGAGCCCATCTACCCATGTCTCTTCAAACACACCTGCATTCAGTACAGAAGGTACAAAATGGGAACCATTTGTCTAATCTAACCCAAATCTTGAAGGGGGTTGGGGGTGAGAAGAATTAAATAAAATGCATATACAAACATCTCCTAGCTTTAGTTTCAGTTTTACAAAACAAAACATCAATTAACAACCTTTTCAAAAACCATCTGCTTTGTCCATTTCTGGAATTCAGAGTTTCAAACAGCTGGCATAGGCCTGTTTATTTCCATTTCTGCTTTACACCCTTCTAAAAAACTGTGTGCTTCTTATTTATAACTAAGTGAGTCTATTAAAGTACCAAAGGCTGAGAAATGGCAGACACTTGTACACTTATCAAAATGTTTTTACTTAGTATGTGTTATATTTTAAAAGTAGATTAATTGGAAGAGATTATTTATAGACCCTGTCTTCAGATACCCTAGCTTTAATTTAACTTGCTTCTTTAGCGTGTTTTTTGGGGGCGGGTAGGTGCTAAGTTGATTAACTGAGAGCACAGTTGTCTAAGTATTAGCATGGACTTCATTTATAAATAACTTTCAGTATCTTTATTTTTGTACTATCACCACTGGCAGTGATTAGGAAGATATCTGCAACAACCCTGTCCAAAATACAATTGATAATTTTCTTCTTCTTCTTCTTCTTCTTCTTCTTCTTCTTCTTCTTCTTCTTCTTCTTCTTCTTCAGTGTAGTACATGAATATATTACATTTACCTTGTTGGTTCATGGAATAATACTAGTATTAACTAATGCTGTCAGAAGAAAAGTGGCTCAGGATTTGTTCATTGTTAGTTCTTTTACAAAACTGTCTACATTGCTTTACAGGGTAGAATAAAAATCCAATTTTATTTACTGTGGTTGCATTTATGTGATAAGCATGTTCTCTAAGAAGGAATTTTAATTTTCTGCAGGGATTTAATTTGTCAGCTACAACTTCAGAATATGAACTGTCAAATCAGCTCCTACCCCTTTCTTGCAGAAGAGAGATTTATAGCTGAGAAGTTTGGCTAAATTGACTGCAGTACTAATAAGGAAAGAGTTTCCAGGCTCTTGGCCTTTATTTCATTAGCTGTTGCTGTCTGAAGCAATAACAAGCCTTCAGAATTGAATGCACCTGAAAGAAGGATTATTTGTCCACCATGAATCAAATGAGAGAGTTTAGATACTCACATGGACAGTGAATCTTCCCCAGATAGAAGTGACCATTCCTTCCTGTCTTTCACTCTGCTTTTCTTATTATTTTAATTACTTGATTTCTTCTCCTATCGTTAGAAAATATTCAAATAAACCACACACACACAAAAAAAGACATTAAAGAACATCTCCTGCTCCCCTTTTCATCATTGTAAACTCACAAATGCTTGAAGTCAACTAAAGGAGATTTTTTTCCCCAAGTGTCTAATCCAAAGCCAAGAAGGCAAACAAATTAAGTGTTGAGGCTTAAAGGTTAATTTATAAAATCACCTGTTCTATATATTTTATAGACCTGGTTGAGTTGTTGCCTGCTGGGCATTCACCAGGCTGCTAAACTTGGATCCAAACCCTAGATCCTGGCATGTTTTCTGGCTCCTTTGGGGGTCAATGGGCTTCAGACACATTCTTGGGCCTCTGGACACAATTCCTGGTTACAGTCTCTATCTAGCATCATTTATAGAGAATGAAACCGTGCAATCCAACTACCCTTCGCCCATAGGACCAGTTCTGTCTCCCTTCAAGAAAACCCAGTCACACTAAAGCATACCTTTCCCGGAGTTCTACCCTTATGGGTACTGTTTTTTTTATAGAAAAACAAACAATGACACTTCTAAATCCTACTTTGTCAGACACTGGAAGGTGGAGAATTTACAAGTGTGTGATGAAGTGGGATTTTCCCCCATGAAAGCTCATGTGATAAATATTTTTTTTTAGTCTTTAAAAGTGCACCAGGGCTCCTAGTTTGTTTTTCTGAACTAGACCAACACAGCTAACCCTTTGGAACATTTTTATAGATTAACTCTTAGGGACATATGGCAATTGAAGCCAGGCCACACAAGAAAAAGAATTCTAAATCAATCACACTAAATTATACTCATAGACAGCACAATAGATGGACAGATCTACACTGATCTGTGAAGAAACAGCAAAACCTGTATGCAAATCCCTTCCTCAGTTTTCTCACCACTCCAAGATCCCTTTGGTATTTGTTCAGTTTCTGTTCAAGGGGTCTAGGATTCTGCAGCAATCCTTCTCCTAGTTCTTTCTTACTGCTCAGTCCTGACAATTTTTCTGATCAGAGAGAGAGTGAGAGCTACTCAGAATAGACTTTGTACATTTATACTTTCCAGTCACCTCTGTCAGGTGATTCTTCCTGTGAACCTCGGAGCCCCCTCCACCTGTTCCCTCTTGGGAATCAAGGGGCCCCCCCATTAGGTGGTCACAGTTGCTTGACTACTTTTCAGGAGTTCATATTTGAAAAACTGAGCATATCAGCCACCATCCTATTGTTAAAATTGTTATACTATTGTTGATAGTTCTTATTAACCCTTTTATTCAGCATTAAATACCAGTCCCCTCATCTCCTTAACACAAGAATTATGATGCAAATATACATTAAAAAGAGCAATAAGGGCACAAAGTGTGACAGTACCCAGGGTACAATCCAGACTGTTGAACAGCTGTGTACCCTTAATTCTCTAACTTGCCTTTTACACAGCTTTGCTGTCAGAACAGCCACTCTTGGCCTGCTCACACAGCTTTTAGCATGCAATATTCACTCCCATAAACACTCTGACCAGTCACTCGTGAATTACATACAGGGTGCCATGTGCAAATTCTTAGACCCAGCTTTGTCCCCGCCAGAAATGTGCATCTTGTACTGCTCAGTACCCTTTTGAAGAGCACAAGCTCATAACAAGTTTGTTATTTCATTAAAGGAAAATTATATATGCGGCCTTGTTTATCCAAAGGAAATTTCCAACCTACTTTAATCCAAACACATTGGTTAATGTAAAACAATATGGTAAGTTTATTAACTGCAGAAACGTAGAGTTTAAATGATTACAGGTGATGAAGCATAAAAGTCAGGATTGGTTACAAAAAGAAAATAAGAGATGTGACAGAGCCAGGCCTCATGGCTACAGGAGGGTGGTCCTATTTGGATACCATTAGGGGGGCAGGCACAAGCCTGTCCACTGCTAAAACCCCTCCCCCAGCTTAAGGGGAGGAGGCACTGGACCCAGATCCAATTGAGTTTGGGGGACAACTAATGAGAAAACAGGAACAGGTGTGATGGTCACAGGTTCAAAATTAGGGACTCAGAAGGGACACAGAGCAGAGAACACCAACTGGCACCTACTGCTCCTGAAAGGCATCTAGGGAGTCAACGGATGCTGCCCAGAGGAACTCTGCCTGGATTCGTGAACCGACAAGGAACCAGAAATAGGCCCTACAGTTGCAGAGATCCTCATCGGCCAACCTTCTCTCCCTGGTTTTGTAGATAGCGGCTTTGGCATAGGTCGGGAGGAGGTTGACGAGGAGGTCTCACAACTTTGTGGGGCCATGGATGGGGTGCACATACAAAAACAAGTGGGGGGAGAAGTGCAGTCAGATCCTCAGTAAGGGATTCTGGGGGAGCCGGAAGAGGGGCTGCAACCTGGCGCATACTATAAGATGGGTGAAAAACTGGTTGGATAACCGCTCCCAGAAAGTAGTTATGAACAGTTCATATTCAGGCTGGAAGGACATAATGAGCAGGATGCCGCAGGGATCTGTCTTGGGTCTGGTTTTGTTCAACATTTTTATCAATGACTTAGAGGATGTCATAGAAAGCAAACTTATAAAGTTTGCAGATGATACCAAGCTGGAGGGGTTGCGAGTACTTTGAAGGATAGGATTACAATTCAAAATGATTTGGACAAACTGGTGAAAAGGTCTGAGATAAATAGAATGAAATTCAATAAAAGTAAGTGCCAAGTACTCCACTTAGGGTTGAACAACCCATTGCACACATACAAAATGGGCAATGACTGCCTAGGAATCTGGGTGTAATACTGGACCACAAGCTAAATATGAGTCAGCCTTGTAATACTGTTGCAAAAACCAACCAAACAAAGAAACAAACAAAAAACCCAAATGCCATTCTGGGGTGTATTAACGGGAGTATTGTAAGACATGAGAAGTGATTCTTCCACTCTACTCTGCACTGATTAGGCCTCCACTTGAGTACTGTGTCCAGTTTTGAGCACCTCATTTAAAAAAGGATGTGGAAAAACTGGAGAAAGTCCAGAGAAGGGCAACAAAAATGATTAGAGGTCTGGAACATTTGATCTATGAGGGAAGATTGAAAGAGCTGGGTTTGTTTAGTCAAGAAAGAAGGAGACTGAGTGGGGCTATGATGCCAGTTATCAAATACCTAAAAGGTTGTTATGAGGAAGAAGGATAAAAATTATTCTCCTTAATCACAGATGATAGCACAAGAAGCAACATGCTTAAATTATAGCAAAGGAGGTTCAGCTTAGACATGAGGAAAAATTCCTAACTGTCATGGTGATTAAAGACTGGAATAAGTTGCCTCAGCAGGTTGTGGAATCTCCTACATTGGAGGTTTTTAAGAGCAGGTTAGACAAACACCTGTCAGAGGTGGTATAATGGGTGTACTTGATCCTGCCGTGAGTGTAGGGAACTGTACTCGATGACCTGTCATGGTCCTTCCAGTTTCTATGATTCTATATATGCATGCACCAGGGACTCCCGCATGCTGCAGTTGGGGCAGGTGTCAGGGTGAGGGGTGAACCATGCCAAGTACACACCCGTGCTCACAGCTCTGTGGAGGAGACTCCAACTGATGTCACCAGTGAGCTGGGGGGTCAAAGTGGCATATAGATTGGCCTACCCAGGGTCCTCGCCCTCCACCAGAGAAATTAGGTCTCACCATTTTGTATCTGGTTGGGACATGAGTGCGAGGAAGTGGATGGTATGGAGCATGAGCATGTACAGATATTTTCAAGGCACAGTTTGAGGCACTGGTAATGCCTGCCAGGACCAGCCTTCGCCTTACGGAGGGTTCTTCTGCCACCTGCACACTCAGATGAGGATTGTTTACCAAGGGCTCCATGAGGAGGTCCTCCCCCTCAGTGGGCACAAGGGACCTGGAGGCCAAAATGAGCCTCCAGGTCTGGAGGAAGTCCTGGTAGAAGACCAGCAGCTTAGAGAGGTCTCACAGAAGACCTCTTGATAGTCTATAAAAGAGCTATCGGTTGTATTGGAACCCTCGGAAGTCATGGAGGAAAGTGCATGCCAGATGGCTCCATGATGGACTACCTGCACTATAAAGGAGTCTCTGCAGGATCTGGAGGCGGAAGGCATGGACCCGGCTGTAGATGCAGCACAGGCCCTGCCCTCCCTCCTCCAGGGAAGACTCAGGATCCCTGCAGAGACCCAATGCAGTCCTGGCAAAAGAACTGCAGAATTGTCCTCTGGAAGTTTGCTAGGAACATTGGGGGGAGGATCAGGGTGTTGAGCCGGTGCCAGGGGATGGACAGGATGAGCTGGTTGATGACCAGTGCCCTCCCCCAAAGGGAAAGGCACTGCAGCATTCCTGTCCATCTCCACAGCCGCTCAGACACCCTGTCCTCCAAGCCTTGCCAGTTCTCATGCGGCGAGGGATGTGTGGCAGAAAGGTAAATGCTGAGGTAGAGCAATGTATCCATGCTCCACCTGATGGCTTGAAGTGCGGGTGGGAGGGAGCACACCAGCCACACAGCCCCTACCATCAGACCAGAGCTCTTGACCCAGTTGACCCGGGCAGAGGAGGCCATCAAATAGATAGCTAGGAAGGCCTCCAACCACTCCAGGTCTACTGGGTACAGGACCACGAAGAGCACGTCATCGGTGTATGCTGAAAGGACCAGCCTCAGCTCAGGCTAATGGAGCACCAACCCCATCAACCTCCAACGGAGGACACAGAGGGAGGGCTCCATAGCCAGAGCGTAGAGCTGTCCTGACAGCGAACAGCCTTGACATGTGTATTCCTCGCCCAAAGCTGACCAGCTCAGTCAGGGTCCAATTGAGCTTGACCAGGCACTCTGCTGAGGCATACAGCACCTGGAGAAACTCCACAAAATGGGGTCTGAAGCAGAACACCTGCAGGGTGCCCAGGAGATACCCGTGGTCCATCCTGTCGAACATCTTCTCCTGGTCCAGGGCCAGGAGGGTGAACAACAGACCATCCCTAGAACCAAGGTCCAAGACATCTCAGACCAGAAACAGATTATTGAAGATGGAATGACCCGGGATGGTGTAGGTCTGGTCGGGGTGGACCACATACTGCAGCATGGACTCCAGCTGCAGTGAGATGTATTTTGTAGTCCGTGCTGAGGAGCGAGACTGGACACCAGTTCCGAAGGTCGCGGAGGTCCCCCTTCTTGGGTAGCAGGGCCAGCATGGCCTGCCGGAAAGACGAGGGAGCACTCTGCTTCCCTCGGATTCGGCCCAGAAAATGGCAAGGTAGTAAGCAGGGTGGTGGAAAGCTGGGAGATTAGTGTGGGGCTCAGCAGGTCCCTGTTCTCATTTTAGCTAGGGCAGGGCTACTTTAAGCCAATAAAGGCACTTGACTCTAATTAAGGCATCTACCATCAGTTGGAGCACCTGACTCCAATTAAGAATAACAGATAAAAAGTCCCTATTGCAGCCAGGCAATGAGGGAGTTTGGGTGTGTTGTTTGGAGGTAGGAGCAGTGTTTGGTGTGTGGAGAACAGAGTGAAGAAGAGTGGAGGAGAGCTGACCAGTAGCTGTTACTGACAGCACCTAAGAGGTACAGGCAGTGAGGGCAAGTTTGTGCAGACGAGCCTTAGGGCCCAACCCCACTGGCCTGTGGGATGGGGAGCCCAGCCCCAGGGCAGGAGGGACTGAAGATCCATAGCACTTGGGGGGGGGGGGTTGGAGGAGGGAAGTTTGTGACTCAGCTGGCTGCCACAAGCTGAAGTGCAGGACCCATGGGGGACTGAGAGCACTCGGTTTGCCACAGAGGATAAAATGCAAGACAATACCTAACTTAACAAACTAAGTGAACTTCAAATGAAAAAGGATTTGTCTTCCCATAAAATTCACAGTCTCCTTTGAGCCTAAGATCTCAGTCTCTTAGTTCAGGTTTTTGAGTCATTGATGTCATTTCATAAGTAGAAATGAAGGAAGAGAAAGTTAACTGGAAGCCAGTGTCTCTCATTCTTATACAACCCTCCCCTCTTTCAGAATTATCCCCAGCTAGGGACCTGAGCAGTCCTGACCAGAAGGGAGCTGAGTGGTCCGGGGCTTGCTGCCTCGGGGAGAGCCAGCTCCCTGCAGTGCTGGCTCTCCCTGGACCTAACTAGTCAACTTAGAGAGTCTAGTATAGACTCTCTAAGTCGAGTTAGTAAGGCCCACTTTAATTTGACTTAGGAGTCCTGTGTGGACTCTCTAAGTCGACTTAATAAGGTCGACTTAAAGTCAACTTATTAACGTCAACTTAAAGTCGACCTAAATCCCTAAGTGTAGACATAGCCGTAGTGACCATAATGCTACAGATTGTCAGACAGAGGTCCTAATATAAAATAGAATTAACACATTGTACTTAAAAAAAGGTCATAAAGTCTGACACAGCGTTCAGTAGCCTCTGTCATACTTATGCATAATAAAGCACCACAGTATTACGGTTGTTAGGAAAAACTCACGTCTTGACTTGACATCATGTTATACTTCTCATTATATTGACCTGGCATGTCATTACATCAGGACTTTTTGAACAACAGTCATGTATCTTGTGCCATGATCCTGCACAAATTAGAAAAAAATTAAAACGTTTGGGCTGGATAACTACCTGGGATGAAATTTTGGCATCACTGAAATCAAAGGCAAAATTCACATTGACTTCAACACAGTCAGGAATTCATCCCAGAGACTTCTCAGAAATATGATTAAGAATAAGGAAGTGGCGAGGTGATCCAGAAAGTGACATTATTTCACAAGTCATCACTGAACCAAAGCTTCAACTGTGTATCCAGAAGCATTGAGTTGGGGGCGGGCCCATTCTTCTCCTAAAATATAAAGCCAAAAATAAAAAAATATAAAGCCATCACTACTAATGGTCATTAAAGATGACCATTTCATAACAGTAGGAATATTAATCCTATCTTCAGGCTAAACTAAAAACTTGATCTGAGAAAGGAATGATGTCTTCCTTACTCAATGTTAGGCTATTATTTGTTTCTGTTTATAACAGAAAGTCTACATTCCAAAATTAAGTTGACCTAAGTTACGTTGATGTGCAGACATCACAGTAATTAAACTGCATTTGCATGTCCACATTACAGTCATTAGGTTGGTGGTGCGTGTCCTCATTAGGCATGCTTGCACCAATTTCACTCTCAGAAGAGGGCATTGTGGGATGACTTCTGAAAGACACCAACTGTCGATGTAAGCAGTGCAGCATCTACAATGACACTGAGCTGACCTAACTGCATTGACCTAAATGCTTCATGCAGGTGGAGTTATTAAATTGGTGCAGCACGCAAGTTATATTAACGGGAGCTACATTTAATGTAGATGATTGCAGAGTTAGGTCAACATTTATGTCAACCTAACTCTGTAGTATAGACCAGTGTAAACCTCAGCTATAATTAAAAAAAAAAACAAAAAAACAAAACAAAACAAAAAAACACTATTTAAGTTAATTGTCAATAATATGTACAAAAATACCCAGGTGTTCTGGATTCTACAGGCTCTAGAGCTCACTAGTCATCATAGGTTATTGGTTTGCTTTTTATAGTTATACTAAAGGTAGGAAGGAAAGGCTATATTTTATGAAATAAGAAGAAAAATCATTGCTGGACTGCAACTATCATATTATTCCAGATATATTCTCTTAACTGAATAAAAACAGACCCGTTATCCAGATCAAGGATCAGAACTGAGCCAATACTTCTACACGTGCTTTTTTCATAAAATTCATTTTCTTTTATTAAAACTACGCTGATCAATATCAAAATGTAATTGTGCAATACAAATGTCAGCCTGTCAAAGTACATAAATTGTGACTGTGATGGTACCTGTTACATCAGATTATTTTTCACTTCTCTGCATTCCTAACATTTCTAGTGATATGACTAAAGACCACAGGTCCTCTCCCTACCAATGACAAAAAATGCAGTTTGTAACTCAGTGATATTACCCATCTTTTAAAAAGCATCATAAAGTCTCTTTCTCCAACATTCATTGAGTAGCTCAGTCACTTTTGGTTTTCTTAAATTCAGATAGTAGTAGAAAGTAGGTTAAATGAGAGAAAATAAATAGGAAATAAAAACTGAACACTGGGGACAATATATTAAGTCTAATACTGAGGAAAGGTAGAAATATTCCATGTAGTTAAATTGAAAAAGAAAGATAAATTGTGTTACTCATTAAGGAATATTGGGCCCAATTATTCCATGATTTCTAAATCTAACTCCAGTTGAATTCATAGAGGTTACATACTCATGTGAAAAAAGGATCAGGCCTTTCACTCTTTGTGAATTTCATAGTGCTGATGTAACACTTCAGACAACTTGTGTGCTCAACAGAGACTCCTTGGGCCAACCTATGTCCTCATTTACACTGGTGTAAATATGAAGTCAGAAGAACTTCTCTCAAATCAACAGAATAATACCATATTGCAGATGTTTGGAAAATAGGATTTCATAGCAGATATTATTATTTTTTCACTGAAACACTAAAAAACCCTGAAACTTTTTTAACTTTTGGGGGGAAGAGGGGCAACCAAATAAAATGAAATTTTGGGCCCAAATCTGGAAATTTTCAAGAAATCAACATTTTCTTTTGAGGACAGCAAATATATGTGAACTTTTGGTTTACTCAAAAATACAATTTCCATTAAAAGAAAAGTTTGATGGAAATTTTGATCAGATCCACTCCATATTACAGCCCAACTCCTCTTTCTTTTCCTTTGCTCTACATTCTTTCCTGTAATTGGTTCTCACTCTATTCTGGTTTCAATAGGAGATGATTGAGTGGATAATTATCAAACATTCACTTACATAGCTATATTTTCTTATTGATTAACAGAGGTTTACATTCAGATAATTAAAAGTGATATTCCCTGTTTCTCTTTTGAATATTTAAAATTTATCACTCTGCTGAATATGCAGACACAAGGCTAGATTTAGGCATAAGCCCAAGCTTAGAGCCCTAGAACCCGAAATCTTATGATATCAGAGTATAAGCTTTTTAAAAAAAACAAAATTGTGTTTTAGTCCTCACAAATGTATATAAAACCTTGAAAACATGAGACCACAGATGATGCCTACCTGAGTCTATAGGCATCCTGAAAGAATAAATCCAAGAGGTATGAACTATCCCATTCATCTTAACTGTACCCTGTTGCCTCCTCTAAAAAGGGGAGGGACAGAGTACAGGGCAACTCCACAAGGAGACTGTGTTTTGTCATTATTCCAGCATGCGACACTCCTTTTCATACCTCCACTTCCCCCTGCCCTCAAAGCAGTGAATCTCATAGATTTTAACAACAAAAGGGACTATAATGATAACCTAGTCTGACTTCATGCACATTGCGAGCCACAGTCTGATAAGTTTGACCCTAAGCACATTGGCCAGACCCACCAGCCAGACAACTGGGAAAGAACTCTCTGTCATAGCTCAGACTCCTCCCTAGCTAGTGTTCCATCGCCTATCATTGGAGATATTTGCTAACAGCAATCACAGATGCACATATACCATTGTAGGCAGTCTGATCATACCCTCCCTTTCATAAACTTATCAAGGTCAGTCTTATTTATTGATTGATGGGTTATATTCATTTGTTCTTGTGCCCTTAACATTGGTCCTTAACTTAAATAACTTCTCTCCCTCCCTAGCATTTATTTCTCTAGAGTAGGGCTCAACAAATCCTGGGTGCCAGGTCACCATGGTGCAGAGAAATTTGAGTGTGGTGCCTAACTGTGCCACTATACTTAGAAAGCTGAACACTCCCTCATGCCTTAAAAAAACCATCTGCCAGCAGCTGTTTTTCAGCGGCAGAGATGCATTATGAAGTGCCATGGCACAGCTATGTGCCTTAACTTTTGAGCTGACTCCTACTTTGGCAGCACATATGTCGAGACCTGCTCTAGTGTATTTTTAGATAAAAATATCTACTACTCCTATTCCTTCACTTTGTTATGTTAAACAAGTTGAGGTACTTAAGATTCTTTTCATAAGAAAAGTTCCCCATTTCTCTGAGTATCCTAGCAGCCTTTCCCTTCACCTATTTCAGTTTAAATTTGTCTTTCTTAAACATGGGAGAGCAGAACTACACGCAGCATACCAGATAAGATCCTCCCAAGATGATGTATAATAGTACTAACACTTCCCTATCTCCACTGGAAATACTGATGCAACCAAGGATTGGATTAGCCTTTTTCATTGCCGTATCACATTTCTGGCTCAGGCATTCTGTGATAGACCAACACAGCCATGTATTTCTCCTTTGTCACTTCCAGCTGATACGTTTCTAACATCACTGAAGGCATAGAAGCTATTTCCACCTGCAGGCTACATACTAGAGGAATCCCAGCAGCAGACTTAAGGGAGGTGTCCATTCCATTTATGCTATTTGATCAGAAGATAACTAGTTCCTTCCTTTGGAGAGGACAGGGCTGAGGGAAAGTTGTTCTCTATGGAATCTCCCCCATTTCAAATTGCTGGGATTTACTGCATAAGAAAGCTGTGACTATCAGCAGCATTCCTTTGCATGGCTGATATCCCTCTCCATGGGAACCACCAAAAATGTGTTAGTAAGTTGAAGACGGAGTTCCTATGACAGTTAGGTTTCTGAAAGAGTTGTGTTTCCATGGGAAACTGTGGTGTCTAGAACTTGCTCTCCTCCTTCAACCTGTCTACCCTTTGCAGACATGTGGTAGGCTTCTGGTTTCCAGGAATGCTTTGCTCCCTCATTAAAGTAGTAATGGGTTTTGGAAGTCACTGTGAGAATTGAAGCCTAATTAAGGGAAGCTGTTTAGGGTGTTAGGCTGACTGACTGGGAGCTATAAAAAGACTCCAAGGTTCTGGACCCATGTTGCTTCTTGCTAGAAGTACAAATTAGTATTCATTTTATATGATTTATCAAAATTCATTAAATAAACTAAAATCAAACCAAGAAGAAAAAATATCACCAAAGCTAAACACTACACTAAATTAAACTAAGAATAAATCAATACAACTAAGTTAATAAATCAAGCAAGTTAGATGTGACACTGGATTGGAGAAATATTGTCAAAGTACTACAAAAATAATCCATCTTGACAAGGAAACTAAGGAGTTGTCTATTCATTTGATCATCTACCATAACTAAAATATTTTACTGAAGTCAATTAAGTGTATTACTTGAAGCTAGTTTAATAATCAAACAAAATTCATATCTAATATCTCAACCACAACCTCAGACCCTCTTACATAGCTTCCTACTTAGACTCCAGTTCTTATCAATCAGACAACTCTTTCCTCCACAGTGATACTTCAATGTGAACCTTATCAGAGCACTCTTTGCAACCAAAAGTTTAACAGCTCTTATTTACTAGAAATTATAGATGACAATCTCAATTTTCTCAGGACTTTTAAACAGAGATTGCAGAACACACTCTAATGAATATCTTCATGAGACAATATTTTGGGCTGTTTAAACCTGGGGAACATTCCTTTCAGGCACTTTCTCCATGTGAACTTCACTGGTACACTTACACAGGCATGCACACAAACTACTCTTTCACTTTCACTAAACGGGGGAGCGGGGGGAAATCTAGTAACAACCAGTCATTCAATAGTCCTCCACCAACATCATTAAAATAAGTTTGAATAAATTTATAATCAATTTCATTACCTCCAGCTCCTTTTAATAAACAAGGGTTTAATAGTAAAGTCTATTTTGGAATTGGACTACAAATCATACAATTTATCTTTTGGGTAATTTTGCTAGAGAAAAGCTACTTTCAAGTCTATCAAGATGAATCTAATTGAAATATAAATGTTTAAATTTGTATAAGGTCTGGATTCCCATATAAACTATCCTTCTCCCTTCACACATCCAAGCCCAATCTATGTGCGGGTTGACTAATTCCATATTCTGAATGGATCATCTGTTGGAAATTTGGACTATTAAAATTCACAGTATTTCCAATTTCTTCTACTGATCTTTTTCTTAGAAGTAATGATTTGATCTTGAATATATGTTATCAATGACTGGTTTTATCATATTCACAAAATTTATTGTTGCTGGGGTTTGCATCAAACAGTTCCCCATTTGTCAGTCAGAGCAGTGGGAAGAGAGGAGAAGATATTGACTATTCCTCCTCCTTAACTATTAAATATATTTTGCAATAATTCACCTAGGGTTAGTAACATCTACATTACTATGCACATAGAGCAGGTATTGTTGGCCTATATATCTCCTGTAATACATGTGTTAATGATCTACTCTGTGAAAGGTGGATTATGTTTCATGGTAGAAGTGGCACATAATCATCAGTGGCACAAATAAGTATTTGCTGCTGTAATATGTCACATACACATTTATTTCAGAGGTCAAAAATGGCATATTCAAGATCCAAATCAGATGACTATATTTGTCTTAATGTTACATGTTATACCTACAAACTACCGTGGCTGGCACCACTTTAAATAGGAACTTAGAAAATGCCATAGTGGACCAAATCAATAGTCCATCTAGTCCAGTATCCTGTCTTTGCATGTTGCCTGTACCAACTACTCCAGAAAAGGTGCGAGAAAATGGAATAGCTAGTTATGGGATAACTATCTGTGTTTGTATTGCTCCTGGGAGCAAATCTACCAAGCTTCTGTATTTTCCATGCCCAGAATCCAGGGAATAAAATGGTAGTGAATATGGACTAAGAAATAATCAAGCTGTTCTGGTGGAAATATTCAATCAAAATCATTCCTTTAAAAAACAAAACAAAACAAAACAAAAAATTCCCAAGAGAATAGAAATCTATTCAGCATCTATTTCATTTGCAGCTATCTTGCTTTTTGAAAGAGAAAAGTTATCCTACATCCCCTTAAATAAAAGAAAGTTACCTTGTTTGTGTACCTGACCAAGACATTGTTAATCCCCCCTGCCCCCGCCCCAAGATATCAAAGTCAAAAGCATGGTGAATGGGGCAATCTATAATTATCTCAAAATGGAAACAGAGATACAGAGACAGTGACACACTTTACAAGTTTTCAGACTATGTAGGTTCAGTGAAAGAGAATTGTTATAAAAAAGGCCAGCACAAAAAGACTATTTAAATAATTGTATTTTCATTGAGACAAAATGGGTGAGATAATATCTTCTATTGGACCAATTTCTGTTGAAGAGAGAGACAAGCTTTGGGACTTACACAAAACTCTTCGTCAAGTTTGGAAATTTTCACAGGCAGAATAACTCATGTTATCTTGTGTTTCTCTTATTTAAAACAGGTGCCTGTTTGTGGATGCCTTTTATTCTGAAAAGGAAAGTGATGTTTTATAAATAAACTATGCTCTAGGCAATGTTGCTACTTTATTAAATGAACATCACAAGAGATAGAAATGAATGCAAACATTTTGGTCTGCTTCTATGGTGCCCACCTCTAGTACTCAGTAATTTATTCACAATTGAGAAGAATAAAAGGAGTTATGATTCCATCTTCATTCTACTTATTTCAAGGACAAATAGTGGCAGGTAAAAGGGATCTGCATATGCAGTTTTCAAAAGTAAACAGGAGCGGTTAACATTTTTAATACATTTAACCAATCCAACTTCCTGTGACAGGGTATAATCTAATTGTTAGATCTAAAGACTAGATGTTGCTTGTATTCATGTTGCTACCTCTGACTATCTGAATGCATTTAGGAAATTCACTTTAACTCACTTGCCTGAATTTACCAATCTGTGAAACTGATATAATATTGGCCTTGTAGATCATTGTGAGAATTAATTAAATCTCAAAATGTTTTACAGTTGGTGAAAATGAGGCACAGAGAGAGAAAATGGTTTCTCCAAGGTCACTCAGTGGGTCAGTGGATGGGCTCAAAATAGAATCCATGTTTCCTGACTTCCATTCTAGTGCTCCATAGACTGGATCAAACTGCTTCACAAGTAGACAGATGCAATTACATGCTACACACATGGAAGTGACTTCACCAATTATTTCTGTAAGCACAATAAGAGAAAATTAAATTAAAAACCTGTGTCCAGCTAGCAAATCTTTCAGTAACCCATTTTTTTTCCTGTAAATGATCTTTCCATCAGTGTCTGGAACAGAAAGGAAACAATTTACAACATTTACTATTGTGATCAATAGTATACACATACATTCTCCTTTTTCTTGCAGTTGGATAAGAATTTTTTTTTTTTTAAATCTTGTCCTATATAGTGGTACACTGCTGCTGTGGTTAATAAACAGTGATGGATGAAGTGATCCTTGTGTGTAAATCAGTTTTTAAGGCCCTTAGAGATGCTTAGAGATGAAATGTGCTACAAGAAGTTATATTATTACCTGAGAATCAGCCCAGCTCTCTCTTCTTTATTTTGTCCTGTTAAGATACTCATACCATGCCCTTCAGAATGGTATCACTGCACCACCCTATGAAACAATAATTGTGAAGCAAAAGAGTAGGTTTCATCCCATAAAAGGTTCAGACCACTGCATTTTCAAAACATTCAAGGACAAATTGTATAACCTTTCTGCTGCTTCTCTTTCTCTCAATTCAACATGCTGCTGGTTGTACTAGT
Organism: Pelusios castaneus; assembly: GCA_007922175.1. NCBI lineage: Eukaryota > Metazoa > Chordata > Testudines > Pelomedusidae > Pelusios > Pelusios castaneus. Next base: position 12,255,652 of record ML685780.1, on the reverse strand, counting down.
AGCTAGAAAAATGTGAGCAACTTATATTTCTTGGAACCAAGCTAGGGAATAAATGCTAAATGCAATGCTAATGAATACCTATTGAGGAAAGGATTTGAGGTTTTTGTGGAAAAATCACTGATGCCATCAGCCCTTTCATATTGAAATGGCAAACAAGTTATGGCAGTGTTTTGTTTTGTTTTTTATTGATAAAGGGGTATGTAGGCTGGTGCCCATTTCAGGGCTTCCAGCTCCTTCCTCAGGCCCAGCCCGAGAATGTTTCTGCTTAGGCATCTCTGGCTTGGGGGAATATCCTTCAGTCTAGGGGCACAAAGTCCTAATGCCCGCTGCCTTCCAGCCCTCCGGCAGGGTGAGGCAAATGTCCAGATGGGGCAGATATCAACAGTCGGTAGCCCTAGCCCCAGGTGGGTGGGTAAGTACAAATAGTCAGTAGCCCCCGGACGAGGTGGGTAAGTACAAATAATCAGTAGCCCTGGCCCTCAGGTAGAGCAGCCAAGTACAAATAGTCAGTAGCCCCTAACCTCCAGGCGGGGCTGCCAAGTACAAAAAGCCAGTAGCCCTGGCCCCTGGGTGGGGTGTGCAGGTACAGTCAGTAGCCCCTGGCCCCTGGGCGGGGCGGGCAAGCACAAATAGTCAATAGCCTTCTTCTTTCACTACTCACAAGAAGGAGCTAATACTCCAGGTGATTGGATAGCTGGGGAGGAAGGAGGGAAAAAGGGGGGCACAGGCCTACCCGACACCACTGCACCCCAGCCCAGTGCCCTACCCAGTGGCAGAATGACCTGCCTCTGGGGTCAGTGGGGCTCTGTCTGAAACACGCTGAACACCATTCAGTTGGGCTCTTGCCCATCGCTCCATGGCCACTTCCTTTTGCCCCCTTGCTCCCAGGTACCAGGCTCCATACGACTTCTCTGGATCCAGAGGGTAAATGGCCCGGGGAATTCCAATTAGCCCCTTGTGATCCATGAGTGGAAGGTTGGCGAAGGTCTCCGTTCCATCGGCAGCTCCTCTAGGTCACGGCGCTCCCCCGTCGCTGGCAGTTCCTCCTCCTCAGCAGAGGGAAGCTCCTCCAAGTCACAAGGGTCCTGGAGTTCTTCAGCATTATTCACTCCCTTTGGCTCCCCTAGTTCACTTGAGAGGTGGAGACTCTCAGGATTATAGGTATCCCCAGGGTGTCTGCCCCAGTCCACAGCTCCTGGAATTCCCTCCCAATCTTTAGGGTCAGGCAGGCTAGGGGGGGCCCAGTCTCGCCTAGCCGATTGCCTCTGGGCAGGAGTGTCCTTCCCCTGAGGCAGCTGGGCCCCTACTGAGACTTCTGGCTGGCCTTTTATACCTCCCCTTCCTGCTTTAGCTCCGCCCTCTTCCTCCAGGGCCTTTGTCTTGTAAGGTTGGGCTCTGGCCGGGGTGGGTACCCAGACCCCTTCTTGGGCCAAGGTTCTGAGGGAGGCCACAGTTCCTTGTCACAGGGTAGAATACAAAATAAAACATATAATATAATGTAAAGAATTTATAAGACTTCTGTCTAAGTAGAATATTTTACCATAGGAAAAATAGTGGCTTTGAAGAGAGTGCAGCATAATGAAACAATGAAGTATAAATCATGGGTACTTACATGACCCACACTCTGTAGCAACTGAGTGTGTCACAGTCTTCCTGGTACTTTGAGGTATTATTAACCCTATTTTTTACAAATGGGAACTGAGACACAGCAAGGCTAAATGAGTTGTACCATGGAACAGAAGATGACTGTGTTAGAGAAGTGATTCCCAACCTGTGTTCCGGGGGGACCAAACGTGGCCCTCCAGGACTTTCAAAGTGGCCCTCAGCTCCCTTCGTACTGGCTGCAGAATGGAGTCATTGCCTAAGGACTGAGGTGAAGTGTGTTTCTGCAGGGCTAAAAGACTGATGCAGTCTGCTTGCTGCAGCCAAAGGGATAGGAGATTAGCACTCCCATCCCCCCTGGCTGTAGCAGGGAGCACAGAAAAGTGCTCTGCCTAGGTCCATAGGTGCTAGGGTCCTTGTTGGAGCCAGAGGGAGGGGAGGAGAGCACTGATCTTCTGTACCGCTGGCTGCAGAAGGGAACCATTGCCTAGGTACCCATATAGGGTGTGCAGAGCTACAGGATGTGTGTGGTTTCCCGCTGCAGTGAGAGAGATGGAAGATCACCAAGTGAAGAAACAAACTGCTTTTCATAAGGGGCCTGCTGGAAGAGGTTGGTGGCCCTTCAGGGCTGTAAAAATAGCATCTTTGATCCTCGAGACAAAAAGGTTGGTAATCACTCATGTTAGAGCAAGGTATTCTATCCAGTTCACCCAAATCCTAGCATAATAGCATTTATGGGCTCAGATGGTGAACTGTGGCTGAGTTGTATCAGCTGTAGCTCAGAATTGGGATCCCAAAGGTGGATTTAAGCCATCCTTATGTTCTTCTCCTCCTGTGGCTGTCGAACGGCTGAACCTGTGCCCTCGTAAATAAGAAGACTTAGGACAGGGACTGCCTCCTTCTATGGAACTGGCTAGATGAGAAAGTTGCACAAGGGCATAAGGGATTCTGGAAAGTGTTGGTGCTGTCATTTTATCTGCTTGGCTAGGAGTACATTAGTTTGAGCATCTATGGCTTTTCAGAAAAATACATCAATATGGTAACCTCCGTCATGCCTTTCGATACTGGATGATTTAATGTGTAGTTATAATAGACAGTAGCTCAAGGAGCTGGCTGTTGTACATTATGCAGAGGCTTAAAAAGCAAACAACCTACTCTTACCCTCAACCAGTCCTTCGTTATTACCGATGTTCAAACTGAAACATTTTGTTGCATTTGATTATTAGAACATGTTAACAATGTGCATAGCATCCTGCTCATTTCTCTATTCATATAGTAAGTTTATTCTATTGTAACATGTATAGGATTGCATGAAACTAACTCATTTGGATGTAAATTGCATATTGTGCTGGCATGCAAACATTTGTCTCTCAGTTTTGTTTGTAGATAAATGCATTTGCATATATTGCCCCAGTTAACAATGCGGAGATGAATGATATTTAGTGTCTTCAAGTATATTAGTCTGAAATTGATAGACATCATTCAATCTGAGAATAAGACAGAAGGCCTTTACAAATGTAACTATTAAAGTAAATTGTTTTTCTCTTGTCAACTGGCTTTGTTATTTCAGTTTGAAAACATTTCATGTTTTGAATATTTTCTTTCTTTCTTTCTTTCTTTCTTTCTTTCTTTCTTTCCACTACGACTAGTCAGCCGGGGACAGGGAGGGGCAGCGGGGAGGGATGGCTGTATTTATCCATTTCTCAGGTAGAAATTGGACTCTTAGACTATGTCTCAAAGGAACATATTCTTCACAAAGACCAATATCATATGCCAGGTAAATTGAATTTTGCATCCTGATTGTTTTTTGTTGGGCAAAAAATGTCAAAAAGTGACAAATTTAATACATTCTTGTGACACTGTCCAAAGGAGTTAATATTGTCCTTATGTATGCTATCATTCATAAAAGGTTGCTAATTATAAAGTGATCTTGTTGATAAATTATGTCTGTGATCCTGGAAGTCTCCTTATTAGTAGGAAGTCTCCTTATTAGTAGGTGGCTGTTTAAATTGGTCTAGTTTTCAGCTGTAAAAAATATTTTAAGACGTGTTGCTGAAATTAGTGAGCTGTTTTGAAGGGTGGGATTTTTTTTATTTATTCTCTTTTTGATGAGTTGATTTTAGCAATGCATGAAACTTATTACATGTTGCTGGCTTTGCCATATATTCTTATGTGATCTGTATTTTAGGTTGACTAACTTTATACAGCGTCCTCTTTATTTAAAAAAAAAAAAAAAGGATTCCACAAATTATTGATGGTATTTGTGATAAACAATTGTATCTTCAAACTCCTGTACATTTTACATTTTGAAAAATGTTATAGTGACCATTCCCAAAAAGTATTTATCACCTGCTTAACTATAACAATAAGCAGTTGCATTAGACTATTTATGCGTACATATTTTTTTTCTGAATTGGGACTATAAAGTGGAGAGGAGATCTGCCACTGACTTCAAGGATCCCAGGATTCTCTCAGATTAAACAAGTGCCCTTTAACTTTCCAAAAGACAGAAACAAATGCATCAACTTTTTCAGACACAGCATTAAAAATGACTTATTTGATTTAAAGATATTTGCAAGGAAAGATGACATCCAAAGGACAGGCCACTATTTTACTCATATGCTAATTTTCTTTAGGTTTCTTATTTACACCACTGTTAATCTGGAGTAATTCCACTGAAAGTAACAATTCCACTTCTTAAACCAGTTTCACATCATTTCACTGACTTCCATGGGGTTAGAACAATAGATTAAGTGTAAGTCAGAATGAGAGCCACGGCTATTCTAGATTTCCATTTGTGTAACAGACTCATATAAATGTAGGTGAGTATATGTCCCTATGCTTCTAAGCTGTTCTATTTGTACATTCATAAAAAAACACTCTTAGAACATGATCCAGTACAATGCTAAATACTCTGTCCCTGATCCAGGAAAGCACTTCAGTTTCCTTAGTAGTCCCATGGGTCTCTTGAGATTTTGATAGTTAAATATTGTACTTAAATGATTTCATGATGTAGGGCCAGATCATTCAGCACATTGCAGGATATTCTTTCTCAGATGCTCTCATTGGGTATGTCTACACTGGAGGCTCTGTTAAGTCGACTTAAAAAGGTTGACTTAAAGTCTACCTTTTTAAGTCAACTTAGCGAGTCCACACTGAACACTCCAGTCGACTGCCAGCATCCACACTGGCAGCTGTTAGGTTGACGGAGGAGTGGTGTATTGTAGGTAACTGTCCCACATGGCTCTGGGGCCTGGAGACTAATTAGGTTGATTTAAGGGAACTCCCCATCTATACTGGCTTAAGTCGACTTAATAAGGTCGATTTAGGCATTAAGTCGACCTTCAGAGGTGGTGCTATTAAGTCAACTTAAGGAAGCAATTAAGTCAACTTAATAAGTGCCCAAAGTGGATGCGGTGGTCTGTAGGTCAACATAATTGTCCTTAAATTGACCTAAAACTCCAGTGTGGATGTACCCACCAATATTTGACTGAGGTAACACATAAATCTAATAGATCAAACTGTGGTTAATACAATCCTTATCACCACAATTAGTAAAAAATATCCTTACATTTAACATTCAGTGACTTCAACCAATAATAATTTTTTTACACTTCATACTAACATGTTATAAAAATAAACAGAGTAGAAAATTCAAACTACATTCATATAATTTGCTATCAATTGAATACAGTTATTCTTGTATCTTAACATGTATCAGATTGCATGCAGAATTAGCTAATAAACTACAAATGAATAATTATCCAATCATAGGGAAGAGGTAGGGGGGGTGAGAGAGGTTAAATGTTACATACAAGCACTTCATTTTCTTGGAAGGCTTACTACCATTGAAAGGGGAAAATCATATATAATAGTAGTCTAAAATAGACTTGGATTTGAAAACATCCATGGAGAAAAGTTGCCTGTAACAAACAAACAAATCTAACCTTCTGTCAGATCTGCAGGTACCCCCTGGAGGTGCAGAAAGTCAAATCTCTAGATTGAAGAAGAAGAAGAAGAAGAAGAAGAAGAAGATTTCTGAGTGTGAATCTGAGGAGTATTAACAGCAGGCCCACATCTTCTAACCACTTTTGTGTTGGGGGCAAGATGCAGCCATGTGGGTGGACAATCAATGGTACCACAAAAATTGTGGGAACAATGCTGCTTAGGGGAGTGTGAGCACATGCTATGGAGAATCTAGCTCTCAGTACTATTGCCCTAGGTTTGCAACCTAAATCCCTCAAGATGTGTATTCCTATCCTAAGGGGAGGGAGGGTACTATTTATAGTGGAGAAGAGGAAAGAAAACAACCAAAACAACTTCCAAAGGGGTAGCCGTGGGATTTTCTCCCACGAAAGCTCATGCGATAAATAAATCTGTTAGTCTTTAAAAGTGCCACAGGACTCTGTTGTCTTTCAACCAAAACAACATTAGTAGTGGAACTTCGTTTTCCTCAGATTTTTCCACAGTAGGGGATGATCACATAGAAAGTCTTTAGAGAGTCTTTGAAAAATATCAGCGTATCATAATAAGCAAAAGCTAACATAATGCTACATAATTGTAACTGTATTTATATTTATGTGGAGGAGGATTCTTCCCAGACACATATAAATAAGGAACACTCTGATACAGAATACATACTAACTCTTCTGCTGATCATAGATACCTGGGGTCAGGGAACAGTAAGTCACCCTGGTTTAATTTGTGTTTTTATTTTTGTCTAAACAACTTCTGGGACACTATGTTTCAAATTATACTTAAATTTTATACTGAGATTGATTTCAAAAGCATTAATGCAAATAATGTGAGTGAACACATGAAATCAAATAGCTTACAACTGGTTTATCAGATTGTTATGAAAAGCAGCTCAAAATTGGAGAAAGTGGAATTAATCACTGCATAATATCTAAATATACAAAATAATGTGGTGAGAAAAGGATTTAACAGGAAAGCTTTGGTTCCTGAAAGGAAAAAAAAAATAATAGGAGGGTTACATAAAGGGAGGCTGGTGTCATAGAAAGGGAAATATTAGCAAAGGCATGAGACAATAGTAATAATTTGGGTATTTTCAACATTGTTTTCTAAGCATATTTTAAAGTGGCCTTTTTTTTTTTACTGGGTTTGTTGCTTTGTGTATTAATGGATCTTCTGCTTCCATTTGTAATTATATTTACCTGCTTTTTTAAAGCAAAGAAGAAATCATGCTCTTGATTCTGTCTGTGACATTATAAAATAGTGAAACATGTTAGTAGGGTTTAAGTAGGTAATTTCTATCTTTTTTATAGAGTTTGTTAAAATAATTGTTCAAACAATAAGACTCTTGGTAAGGACAGCAATAAACAGAAGTGCTGTTCTGGGATTACTAACTGGAATCTTCAATAAAAATAAAAGAGGAAAGAGAGAGAGCGATTTGTCATTTAAACTTTTAAATATCCACCACTAGAAAAAGAACCAATAACAATGATGAACAACCAAAACCTTTGTAACATAATAAATATTCCCATTCACTTACTCCCTGCAGCCTCACAGATGCAAGGACACTTTGTCTGCACCATAAGGGGAAAGAAAACTCTTCACTCTTTTTATGGAAGGAACCTGTACTCCCTTCCAGGTGTAGGAAAGGCTCTGTGGCTTTTTGATTGGACAGAAAATTACAGTTCTGTGTATGTAAGCATAGGATTTATAAACTCTGCTGCCTGCCTGGTGATCATTATTCTGTGCTGGAAATAAAATCTTCCCTCTCTTCTGTCCAGGGGATTACAGAAGGTTCAGGTTGGGGCACTGCTGCAGACATTGTATTGGTCGCCTTTTGGGGGCTGGGAAAGAATTGTTCCCTCATTGGTAGATTAACCTATGCGGTGCACATTTTTTCATTGTCCTCCCAGCCCCCAAGGACTGAAGTTGCAGGATGTATGTTGTCACAGCTTGGTCATATCCAATGCATATACTAATTCAATGGAGTGTCCAGTTCCTTGATAAACCAAAGCTGGAAAAGGATTAGGAGAAGGTAGCCCTGGAAGCTGAGGAATGAAGTTGTGAGTCCAAATGTCTAATACAGTGAGAGGAAAACCCTCTTCCCCAATTCCCTTAACATTTATTTGAGGGAAAAGGAAAGGAGTTCTGAGACAATGCTGGAACTAAGTTATCAAAGTAGGGGATTGATGGCAGCTCTGCATGAAATGGAACAGACACCTGTACTGGATAAGTTATTGCTGGATATTTAAAGTGAAGAAACCACACTTTTTGCCCCTTGGGTCCTTTCCATACAAGTTTTCCTCCTTTTTCAGGATATAAATTTCAAAAAGTTTTTGCATAATTGATTTGATTGAAATTTGAAATCTTCACATTTCCATCCTTGATCTCTTCAGTCTAGCTGCCTTCTTAAACTAATTCCCTTAATTTCCTAAAATCTACGCTTTTGAAATAAACAAAACTATCCCAACAGAACCTTTTTACAATCCTTCCCCAAAACTGATTTTTCACCCAAACAAGATTTTCTTTTCTCCAACCAATTACATATATTTCTAGTTTACTGCTTTAGTGATGTATATAACACTATCCTAGCACCTTGACCTTTATTTCTAACTCTCCTAAACAACATCAACATTCAATAGCTATATTCCAGTCATGAGTGCTATTCCACCATGTTTCTGTAATCCCTGCAACATCTGCTTTGATCTCCTGCATCAGTAATTTAAATTCCTTAATTTTATAATCCAGAATCCCTGCATTTGAATATAAATATTTCAATTGTTTTACTCAGACCTCTCCCAGTTTTCTAGCTTGTGGTATTCGATTAATCCCTAGTATATCTTTATTTAGGTGATTTTCTTGCACCAGTGTTTTGAAGTCAGATGTGGAGATTTTATGAGTCTTTCCCAATCTTCTCTCCTCAGCTCATAGTTTAAACTTTAAAGTCCTTTTAAAGAAGCATATCAGCCTTGAACCAAGAAAGTTACTACTCCAAGTGGAGTCCATCAATTAAGAGAAGTCTTATTTTCATAAAAGCCTTCCAGTGAACATACATTCCAAAACTTTCCTCATAACACCAGTTCTGGAGCCATCTTTTAGTCTTCATTATCTTTTCCCAGCCATTGTCAGGGTCTCAAGACTACTGTACCTTGGCCTTTCCTATTCTGTGTCACATAACAGTATAATGTTTCCCGGGTTGTAATATTTTGGTCTTACTTCAGGTATTAGGCTTAGTGTGTAGGTCCTTGGTGATCTTTTAGAAAAGTGGTTCTCAACCTTTTTTTCATCACAACACACCTGCAAATGATGTTCCCCTGTGTGACGCACTACAATCTTCTGGTGGCATTGGCACTTGGGCTGGGAAGTGCTTGGGAGGCTGCGGCACTCTGGAGGATGCAGCATTCAGGGACTTGGGTGGGGCAGAGTCAAGCCAGCCCAGGCTGGTGCCCTGTCAATCTGTGTTGATGGGCCCATTTTTTTTTGGTGGGCCAGATGGTGCTTTGTCCCCCCAGCCCATGATCTCTGGGTTGCAATCCCTAAGTCCCTTTATTCATCTGGCCCTGGCTACTTCCTATGTTGTGCAGCAGGAGCAGGCTGTTGAGGGCAGCAGGTGGCAGCCCAAAGTTGGCTCCGAGCTGAGCTACCAATTTTCCACAACATACCTTACGGCTTTTCACGACACACCTTTGTGTCCTGACACAGTGGTTGAGAACCACTGATTTAGAATATACAGGAGGTCAGATGACTTGGCGGTCCCTTTTGATCTCAAACTGTTTAACTATAATTAAGAGAGCATGAAGGAGGCTCACTCTCCTTTTAATCAGATGCAGGGTAGCAGCTATCATTTGGCATGGCAACCCCTACCTATGGTGATTCTACTACTGTAGTGGGCTCTCTTCCCAAAATTTAACTCTCCAACCAGGTCACAATATTTATGTCTGTACCTTTCTGGGTAACCGAAAGTCCAGTAAAAACAATGTTCTCACAAGAGGATCTTTGGCCCCAGTTCCAAGCCCTGGTCCTCACCTCCTTACCCCAGGGCTTTCCAGTGTCTTTGTCCCAGTTTTCAGACTCATGCCATCTTGCCAGTTGCTGGTAGGAGATCCTGGCCCTCCGACTACACAGATTCTAACCCAGAGACCATATAACTAGCAGCCAAGTAGTTCACAGTTCCACTTCTTGGAGCTGTTTCCTTGGATTCCTCCCTCCCTACCCTTTTCAGGTCGCCTTACTTGAAGCTTCTTCAGGTTGACCCTTCTTTCCGGGCTAGCATCCCAGAGCCTATTCTTCCCCAGGTTTCCTCCTCACCACTCCTCTGGTCCCAGAGAGTGACTCCATAGCCCTCTTCTGCTACAAACTCCATCTTTTTATATAACAAGGCTGCTTCTGCCCAGTTGGGCTCCATGATTAATTGATCCTGGTTCTCCCTCCAGGTGGATCCCAGATAAATAACTGGCTTTTCAAGCCCTATTCAGGGTCTGTGTGGGGAACACACACTATCACAGTGAGATATACCAAGATAATCCTGGCAAGTGACCCACACTCACAAGCTCTGGAGGAAGGCAAAAAATCTCCAAAATCAAGAGGCAAGAATGCAACTCAGGACCCATTTGTTTCAAACCCTGTGCACATTCCCCTTATGGTATGCAAGTATTTTGGTGTTAGCAGCAACAGGCAATCAGGTATAGAGGTCATCAAGATATATGTAATGCTCCCCAGAGGAAGTGGTGTGGCACCTCACCACTGGCTCCGCTTAGAGTGATGAAGCCTTTTCTGTGCTTGCTTTGTATCAGCTCCCTGAAACCAGTCTCTGGCAGCGCAAACACTAACTTCTAGGCCTTGCTCTCTCTGCATAGGTAGCAATAGGCACACACCAACCCCCCAAGGAGAATTCCTTGAATATTCAGCCCCTTATTCACTGCACAATCTACCACGTTTGCTATTCCCCAAAAAAGCAGCACATACCAGCCTGTAAGATTAAACACAGGATCACTGTTTTGCTTAATACTACAACACTTTGATATCTTTATAATGAAAACAAGAATAATTTTAACATCAAAGATTCAAGATTCAAGTAATGGTGGCTAAGAATATTGTAAACCTATGGTTACATATTAAACAAAATCATAACACACTTTCTAGAGATTAAATTAAATTAACAGGTTAATCTTCTGTCTAAAGTTTATCTCACGTATGAGTTTCTATCACCCACCTCAACATTTCAAGTTTATCTGCACCGTTTTTCAACCAGAACTGCTTGAAACCTTCTTTCATGAATGAAAACCTGTTGTCATTTACTTCCTAGGTACCGAATCCCACAGTGTCCTTTGCCTTCTAAACATATCCCCAGTGCTCAATGTTTTTATTCATAGACTGGAGAATGACTTTTTTTGTGTGTGTGTGTCTTTTCCTGCTGACTTCAAATCTGTTTGTTAACATTTTACTTTATATATAAATGGTCATCCATTATGTTGATTTACAATGCTTAATTTACATACTGACATATATACACATTTCTTACTTCCTGGTCTGGAGAAAGTGGTCTAATGCACATTACCTTTTGGTGACCTGCCTTTTCTTGTTTCTTTTTCTTTTTTTCTTAAATTTACATGTTTAAAACCAGAATTTTCTGGAACAAAAAATGTGCTCCTTCCATAATACATGTACCTAAATCTCACAACAAGATTGATGACCAGCGAGACACTGACTTCATTTAAGATCTTACGTGACTTTCTCTGGTGAACCAGAATGTATATACCAGAAACAGGATCCTCACTGCATCCCCTTCTCAGTTGGCCTTAAGAAGTTCTTGGGTCACAGTATATCTATACTGGAGCTGGAGGTGGGGTTTGAATAGTAGCTTTGATCTAGCTAGCATGCTAGAAGTAACATTGCAGCTGCAGTACCGGGGCAGAGAGGTGGGATAGCTGTCCAAAATTAATTCCATCTGTAATCCTAAATACATGCTCAGGACAATTAGCCTGTCACCACAACCTATGCTGCCATTGCTCGGAGGATGGTGGGGGCATGGGCCCTGGAAGACTACAATGCTTGGCAGCAGGTCCCAACCTCCAGGTGGGGTAAACAGGTGCTGGCCCGCCATGCCCTGCCCTTGGGGGTGGACCAGTTGGCCTAGAAGTGGGGCAGGAGCACAGAGCTGCTCCCCCCCCCCCCCCCCCCCCGTGTCGGCAGGGTAGGAGCCTTCTGGTGCTCAGCCAAGCCCCACCAGCACTGAACACAGTGACGGGTGTGGGAGGGGATCAAGTAGGAGCCTTAAGGTCTGGAGCCAGGGGCCCTTTAGTTCTGACCCCAGGGCTTCAGCCCATAAAGCCCTAATCTGGCCCTGCTCTTGAAAACTGCGATGTTTTCATTTGATACCATGTTTCAATTTAGGTTAGAGATGGATTTCATTGAAACACATTTCTGTCAGTATATTGTCAAAGGTCATAAAGATCCTTTACCTCCTTTCCAGACAACTGATATATACTATACTAAATGTCACTTCACACCGAGGAGCTACCTGGATAAACGTCAAAGGGAAAATTTCTGAATACAACATTTTCTCTCCAGTTTTTTTTTTAAAAATAACTCCACATCATCTCAAACATTCTTGCTGCTGTCAGATGTCAGAATCAAGTAGCAGTGATCTCCCTAATTTAGATCTAAATTGTGGCATCAAGACAAAGATCTCTGTTTGGAGGTAGAGAGGAAGGATGCATCCATGGTCCCCTCATCACTGCTAATGTTCTGCTATTACATCAACCTTAACAATGGTTCATGTAAGCTTTACTGGTTAGGAGCTGAGGTGGAACGGGCTATAACCCTGCATGGTCTCTACCTTTCCCATGACTTTTGCAGGCTAACATCAATAGTGAATGAACTTGTAAATTCTTTGCATTTCCTGGTGACTAGCACGTCCATTATGCTTAGTGCTCTCAAAGATAACAGAATGGAGAAAAGAATGGCTCTACCCTGCTTAATGACTCAGATATGAAATACAAAATGACTATATCTGTATCATTGTTTAAACAACTCAACATTTTTCAATTTTCTTTCTACAGGTTTGCTCTGTGACTTTTTATATGCATTAATTTATATTAAGTGTATTTATTTCAAAGGCAATTTAAAATGAATCTTGAAAACAGATTTTCCACTCTAAATATGTGTCATGTATTAAAATAGCTTAATAGAAGAAGAAATTGACTTAGTCACTGCATAATATTTAAGGGACAAATTACAACATATGCTCTTCTCGATGTGCTTTGTTTTATTTTATTTTATTTTAAGGAAAGGTCTTGATTATTTTTCATATATTTTATAATCCAGCAAAATATTCCCAGTTTCCAAAACACATAAACTTCCTATCTCTGTATTTTAAATTCAAGTTTTTTCTCCCCATATGGGGACAATAATGGTAATTCTATACTTCTTTGTAAGCAAATAAGAAGTTTTTCCCAGATGGATTGAATCAAGATTTGAACAATAACATTGTAACAGTATCTTTGGAAAAATAACTCACATTTTTTTAACCTCCTCAGACACTTAGCCAAGATTTATATATTCTTAAAGTAGCTCAACACTTCCCTAAATATTTCATTGTATTCTCTAGGAAACCTGTCAATCCTTTTTGGCATTTTCCAGCATAATAGCTATAACAGTTGTGGTATATTACTTTACAGTTCTGAATGGAACACATGACTCCATTAATTTTACAGTTTTATAGTTAGATCTAACTGTATCTGTGTTTTCTATTGCTTACTAAAGACACAAGAAGTGAAAACATAACACCAGGGAAGGAAATTGTTTCTGGAGAGTGCATCAGTAAAGATACATCAAGTGTTTTCTGCAAGCAGGGTTTCAATTGAGACCACAAGGAAACGTGATTAAGACATAGGACATTCATATGAAAATGCTCTACCATTCAATTTCATACTTGTTATAAAGCCTCATGTTGATGATCCTATTTCTCTCTAGTGTACAGTGGGCTACTTTTTATTAAATGAGTATGTATTATATGTCAAAGGTCATTTAATAGGGAAGAAATCACGTACAATAATGCTGAAGAAGTTAAAAGAAAAAATCTAAAGAATCATAATTTTTGTCCAAAACATCATGGGTTTAAACTGATCCCAACTAGCATTATTACAAAGGGTCTCCTAGATTCTAGACAGTGTTGAAAATATATATGCTCAATTTACAAACCTTCGTATTTCACCTAAATATTTTATAGGCTCTCTCTACGGAGTTACGTGGTTTAGGACATACTGAACTCCTGCACTCTGAAACAGATAAATTAAAATCAGAGAATTTAAATACTGAACAGAGATTTTAGTATTAGATCATCTAGGAATATTCTGCTGCATACATCTGAAAATGCTTTGTCTAGTCCAATTTAAAATATCACAAGCAATGGGGGTTTTACCACTTCTCATAGAATAATATTTGACAGCCTCATAAACATCACCTTCAGGAGAATTATTTAGAATGGTAAAATGGAATGCATCTAGGAGTAATGTGAGATAGAGGCACACTACATCCTATTTCACCATGAAACATCCTAAATAATGTTCCTATCTTCCGGGTGTATTTTCACCTTCAAATATTTGTAGACCTTTGTCACTAATCCAGACTATACATATTTATCTCCTCTAATCTTTCCTTTTAAATATCCCTTCCATTTCTGAATTATCTTTGTTCCTCTTCTCTGAAATCTCAATATTTTTATGTTAAAGAGGTGCCTTGAATTTAATGAAGTGCTCCACATATAGTCAGGCCAGAACTACACAGAAAAGAATAATTACTCTCTTCACTTTGCTTGTGATATGATTGATTCCTCTGAGAATTTATCTCAAAATTACACTAGACTTTTTTTTTTTTGTAATGTCACTTTTCACACTCGGTCAAATTTGCTTGTGACTATCATCCTTACATTTCTTTCTATATCATTGCTTCCCAAATTTATACCTTCACCGAGGCCTTCATCCTGCACATCCTTGTGTGGTGTGCAGCACAGAATGAGATGCTGTGGCACCTCATTGCAAAAATGAGCAGAGGTTATATGTGAACACAAGTAAAGTTAAGTATTAGATCAGGGTGAAACTCTGGCCCAGTTAAAATCAATGGGATTATTCCCTAGCCTGCCCTTCACCAGGGCCAGGATTTTGACCTACTCCCAGTCCTCTGCATGGAGTGATATTAAAAATAGCAGTGTGGATGTTATGGGAACTGCCATCCTAACTGCCTTCTGGGTACATACCTGGGTGGCTAGCCTGAGCCACTGCTGATGTTGTTACATCCACACTGCTGTTTTTTGCTACCTTGAGCAGAGCTAGTGTATCTATCCCCACGGGCTGGGAGGCACACTCCCAGCTGCAGTATAGACATATCCTAAGGCTTAAGGGCTCATTTAAGTGCTCTTAAGAATGCATGTTGGAGGCAGGAGAAAGGTATAGTTTGAGGGACATAATGGGCATGTCCGAGGCAACAGGCTTACTTGTGATTCTCAGTTTGTAAATAGAATAATCCCTTCTTCTCCTTAATCTGGCTGCAAGGAGGGAATAATTTGGACCTCACACAGCAGCGCTCTCATTAATTCAAGATCACTTTTTTCCTGTCACTCCTGTAACTCTGCACCTGTTTCATACAGGATCAAGCCCCCAACTCAGCAAAACACTGCAGCATGACTATAGTGCTAAGCATGTACTTATGCCTTTGCATTCAGCAAAACACAAAGCATGTGATTAAGGGCCATTGAAGTCAAAAGCTTGAAGAATGTATTTAATAGCTTTGCTGATTTGGGGCCCAAGCCTTGATTAGTTGTAATTTGGGTAATTTCCACTGAGATTTTCTAAATAGCATTTTGCTGGGATTTTGTCTGTCTTCCTTGTTTCTCTCAAACCCTTTGTATTACACCTGTGAAGACACTGATGTTCATAGTTCCTCCCAGTGTAGTATCATCTGCAAAATTAATTCTTGAAGGGTTTACTCCTGCATCTAGGTCATTACTGAATAAATTGAATATGGCCTGACTTCACACTTGTGCAGTTAACCAATAGTCATTTTCATCCAACTCAGTATTTTGCAGTTCATCATTTCCCCAAGCTCTTATCAGTTTTTCATAACCAAGACAACTGAAATGCATGTTTAAAGAAAGATTTTATAGGATGCTACATCAAATTCTTTATCAAATAATTTGAAAATTTATGTTATCCTTTTGTTTTGCCCATCAATTTTATAATTCTATCATAAAAGCAATCATGTGGGATTACCCATGGCAGCGAGGCTGTCAATAGGTAGGTGTAGACCTAGGATTAGGCTTTTTTTTCTCAGTTAATTTTTACCAGACTTGGGAAAATTTTTTCTTTAGTCTTCTCCTAAATGAGGACGGGGGTTCGATTATCTGCTGTACCCCAGACTGCATGTTCGACATCATAAATCACTTATCCTCTCTTAGTTCCTATCTGTAAGTGGTGCCATCCCTGGGAGGGGGAGCGAACGGGGCAATCGACCCGAGCCCGATGGTTACGTGGGCCCCATGCTGTCCCGCTTCCAGCGGGGCCCGTGTGCACCCCAGCCCCTCCTCCCACAGCCAGGAGGGCTATGCCCGGCCCCTTGGCCAGCCCTCCCCACCCCCAGGGCGGAGCAGGCAGGCCCAGGGACAGAGCATGTAGGGCACCATTCATCCAAAAATCTATCAGAAACACTCTTCTGCTGAGCTAAGTCATGCAATATTTACTTAGGTGTGTTTTTTTGTAAAAATTCTTATGAAAGTCAGTGTAAGGAATGTTCACCAGAGTAAGGGGCAGAGTACCAGGCATATATAAAGTAGGTGCTTCTGAAGTAACTGGTAAGAATTCTCCTTAAGTCAATGTCTGTTTGCTTTGAAGTCAATGGGAAAACAGTCACTGACATCATTGAGATAAGAATTTCACCCTGAATTTTAACAGAGCACTGGTGTGTTGATTATATATATTTATGGCGAGGTTGAGGGCAAGTGTGAGGGTGAGGGTGATAGCCAGGGGTATAGCACGGGCGAAGGCGAGGTTGAGGGTGAGGGCAAAGGCGAGGTTGAGATTGAAGTTGAGAGCAAGTGCAAGGGCGAGGGCAAGGGTGAAGGATAGTGCGAGGGTGTGGGGGTAGGGCGAAGGCAAAGGCTAGTGCGAAGGCAAAGGTGAGGCTGAGGGCGAGGGAGAAGGCAAGGGCGAAGGGTAGGGCAAGGGTGAGGTCGAATGCAAAGGGAAGGCGAAGGCGAGTTTGAGGGTGAGGGCTACGGCGAGAGCAAGGGTGAGGGCGAAGACGAGGGCGAGGGCGCAGGCAAATGTGAATGCGAAGGCGAGGGTGAATATGAGGGCGAGGGTGTAGGGTAGGTTTATGGTGAGGGTGAGTGTGAGGGCGAGGTCGAGTGTGAGGGCTATAGCGAGGGGTAGAGCAAGGGCAAGGGTGAAGGCTAGGGCAAGGACAAGGGCGAGGGCAAGGGCGTGGGGTAGGGCAAAAGCGAGGGGTAGTGTGAAGGCGAGGTGTAGGGGGAGGGTGAAGGTGAGGTCGAGGGTGAAGACGAATGCAAAGGCGATGTTGAGGGCGAGGGCGAAGGTGATGGTGAAGGCGAGTTTGTGGGCAAAGGCGACGGTGAAGGCGAGGTTAAGGGTGAATGCGAAGGTGAGGTTGAGGTAAGGTGTTGGGTGAGGGGAAAGGCGAATGCGAAAGCGAGGTTAGGGTTAGGGTTAGGTGAGGTAGAGGGCGAGGGCGAGGACGAGGGGTAGGGCGAGGTTGAGGGCAAGGGGTAGGGCAAGGGCGAAGGCTAAGGCGAGAGTTAGAGCGAGGGCGAGGCAAAGGCGAGCGTGAGCGTGAACATGAGGGTTAGAGTGTGAGGGAGAGTGCAAGAGTGAGAGGCAAGAGTTAGGGTGAGGGTGTGGGCGAGGGCGAGGGCAAAGGCGAGTTAGGGTGAGGTTGAGGGTGAGGGCTAATATGAGGGCGAGGGCGTGGGGTAGGTTTATGGCGAGGTTGAGGCTGAGGGCAAGGTTGAGTGTGAGGGTGAGTGCGAGGATGATAGCGAGGGGTAGAGCAAGGGCGAAGGTGAGGTTGAGAGCGAGGTTGAGAGCGAGTGCGAGGGCCATACAAGGTGGAGGACGAGGCTGAGGGCGAAGCTGAGGGTGAGGTTAAGGGCCAGGCTGAGGGCGAAGTTGAGGGCAAGGGTGAGGGCAAAGGCATTCTAGCCTTTGCCCTCGCCCTACACCTCGCCCTCAGCCTTGCCTTCCTCAACGCCCTACCGCTCGCCCTCAACCTCGCCTTCGCCTTCTCCCTTGCTCTCGCCCTCAACCTCGCCTTCATCCTACCACTTGCCCTCACCCTTGACCTCGTCCTAACTCACCTTCGCCCTCGCTCTAGCCCTCTATCTACCCCTCGCCGTCACTCTCGCTCTTGCCCTCACCTGCACCTTCACCCTCGCCCTCATCCTCACCCTACCACTTGCCCTCGCCCATGGCCTCACCCTAACTCTCGCCTCTCGCTCTCGCACCCTAACCCTCACACTCAGGCTTGCCTTTGCCTCACCGTCACCCTCGCTCTACCTCTTGCCCTAGCCTTTGCCCTCGCCTTACCGCTTGCCCTCAAACTCGCCTAACCCTAACCTCGCCTTCGCATTCACCCTCGCCTTCACCCTCGCCCAACACCTAGCTCTCAACTTCGCCCTCGCACTACCCCTCGCCCTCGCCTTCTGCCTCACCCTACCCCACGCCCTCGCCCTACCCCATGCCCTCGCCCTCAAACTCACCCTCGCCCTCAACCTCACCTTCGCATTCGCCTTCGCTCTCGCACTTCCCATCGCCTTCGCCCTCCCCCTACACCTCCCCTTCGCACTACCCCTCACCGTCGCCTTCTCCCACGCCCTACCCCTGCCCTCAACCTTGCCTTTGCCCTCGCTCTACCCCTCGCCCTCACCCTCACACTCGCCCTCATCCTCAAACTCACTTTTACCATCAACCTCGACCTGGCCTTCTGCTTCGCCTTCGCCCTTGCTCTACCCCTCGCTATCACACTCACACTCGCCCTCACACTCAACCTCGCCCTCAACCTCACCTTCGCCTTCGTCCTTAACCTCGCCTTCGTCCTTAACCTCACCTTCACCTTCACCCTCAACCTTGTCTTAGCCCTCGCCTTCGCCCTCAACCTCACCTTCGCCCTCGTCCTCGCCCTCAGCTTCACCATCGCCCACTCCTCTGGGCCGGCCTGCCCCACACTGTCGGCTCCACCCAGCAGGCAGCCTCAAACACCCAGCTCTGGCTCTCCCCTCCTCCCCCTCTGGCAGGCGGCCTCCCAGTCCGAGGGCAGAGCTGGACCTGGTTTCCCCCACCCCCTCCCCCCCAACAGGCACCCTCAGCCTCTGGGGCCAGCTCCCTGGGGTTAGAGTGGGCCAGTCAGCCCGTCATGCTCCCCTCCAGCATGGGGAGTGGCCCACTCCCCCCACGGGATGGCCCTGTGTGTAAGATAGTTCCAAAGGGGTAGCCGTGTTAGAACCTCCTTAAGTCAGAGTTATTCTGAAGACAAATACTTTAAAAATTGTGATTCACTCAGATATCACAGCAATGGTGCTACACAAGTACCTTACATAGATGGATGACACGCTTCCTTTCAGTCAACCTTATTAACTAAGCAGTTAGATTCAATGTCACTGAAAGTTGCCTCATAAGCAGTGAGGACGGTACTAGAATATCTCAGAATAAAAAATTACATAAATTTATAAAACATTTTTATCAGTGAAGAACAGATGTACAAAATCTTAAAAGAGTAGCTGAACAAGAAAAATATACACTTTAGCAAAATATAGTGATCTCCTGCATCTGCATAGTAACTATAGAAAAAGGTACAGGATGGGTGAGTGTTACAAGAAGGTTACAGGACCCTGACTACAACCGATAGCTCAGACCCTAAGGTTCGATTGGTTCTGTAGGCACAACATCAAGAAATAAGATAAAAGATAAAAGCAAACTGCATTTATAAAAATACAGACAAGTAAGCAAAGAAATAGGAAAGCACCAATGCTTATGCCCCTTCAACAGATGGTAACCCCAGTTAAATGACTGCGGGCATGGAGCATGGGGAGCGATGACTTGTGGTGACGAACATAGCAGCTGCCCCGAAGACGAGGTTTCAAACTGGGGGAAGGCTTTAGCTAGCTTCTTATACTTTTTGAGCTTACTAAGTGGGTAAAAAACATGCACATCTGGTGTTTTTTCCACACTTCTTTACAACATTTCTTTGCCCCGGTCTTGTCTTGTTGTTTTACAGAGCTTGCTAGTTATGTCTGCTACTTGTTGGGAGCAAGGTATGTCCTTGGTCAGTACCAGCTCTGTTTTGCTTACAGACAAAGTTAACTTTTGGTCAGGGCTAATTAATGGCTGACACCACCTACTAAAGCTTATTGAGTCACAAAGTCTTCCGTTGAGTACTACAGTGAGGAAAGTATGGGTAGGGACTCCAGCCTCTTCTCAGAGGAGTAATAGGGCTGATCTCCTAAAGGGGGTAGGAGAAATGGATTACTGGTGTTTTCTTCTATAAAGTCCTAACCAGGGCCTTCATAGGATTCAACTTTGATTTCCCTCATTGATAGCATAGAATTCAAGATAACAAAGTAAAAACTTTAAAGAGAAATGAGTTTGTTCAATCAACTCAGACATGGGGCTCATTGCTTTGAAGTTAAGCTCCATTATCCATTGAGGAGAGACTTTGTAATCTGATGCCCAACCACAGTATTGCCAGCTCCACATGTCCACAAATCATGGGTCAGGCGCACCAAAAATCATGACATTGTCTTTAAAATAATGAGATTATGTAAAAATAACAGACAGTGTTCTTTTTATTTGCTCCCAGCTTTTTGAGACATTAGGGTGCGCTGAGATCACATTTTGATATCCACAGTCACAAGGGCTAGAAACTTACTTTCCCTTTACGAATGAAGACTGAAATCATCACACATCCACTTGACTCCAGGAACTGGATCTTTAAGGAAAAGAATAATTATTTTGAGATTACTGAAAAAACCATGAGAGTTGACAACATTGCTACATTTTCAGCTGGATCAAAATCTTCAAGTAATAGTTTATGGAGACTACTAAGAAAAATACTGGTAATAAGAAGTGTCATGTATTATCAACTAGTAAGACTTTCAATCTGCTTCAATTAAAGAGACTCACTTCTCACTCCACCTCGTAAAAAACTGATCAGCTAACACCATAAAATGCCATATAGAAACCACATAAAAGGACCAAACACTGCCTTAAAAAAACAAAAAACAAAACATTAAGTCATCTCCACTTTAATTTGAAGGTAAGAAATTGGCTCACGGTGTTTGTATTACTGCAAATGAAGGCAATATTTGGCTCAGTGTACCTGCATATAACTGTTTTGAGCCAGATTCTATTCCCAAATGCATGAATGTTACACCAGCTTTATTGAAACTCTGTCACCATGCCTGTAGTAATTGAAAATATACCTCTCCTTGGAACAATCCTTTCCTAGTGCTTTAGTGTTTTAAATTATAATCTAACATGGATTTTCCATTTGGCTGCTTTCTAAGATTTATTACACACAAGGACCCTTTTAAATTAAGCCTTTAAAATGGTGTTTCAGTCTCAGATGGTTAGCACATACAACCCTTTACACGAGTTTTTCCAGAGTCATGCTAAAAGCCTTTACATTCCCATTCATTCTTGAATGTGGCTGTTGAGAATTTTTTCAATCAGCTTTGCTATTTAGAATTAAGTTAAACATTTCTTTTCCAAACGATTCTGATTCAAAGGTTGATATTTAGTTAACCCTTAAAATGTTGGGTAATGCTTCCTGATATGCATTGTCCCTTCTAATTTAATGGAACTACTTACTCAAGTATAAGGGGTATAGAATAAGCCTTATCTTAATATTAGAAATGTCCTATTATACATATTGGATTAAATGAGTATAATTAGTAACAATAATATAAAACTGTGCAAAGGAAAATGTATCCTCCCATCTTCTTTTCGTTAACAACTCCAGAAAACAGCCTGAAAAAGCCAAATGAATTCAATGAAAAGAGTCCAAATTACTTCAGTGGGATCCCTAATCTGGATATATGCATTGATCCAATTATTTCTTGCTCTCAATGCTAATTTCTCTCACAATCTCTGGTTTGCATGATCACCTGATTCCGCTTCCATCCTCCTTCTGACAGTTGACCTTTCTGTCAAGCCTTCAGACATTTGTCTGTAATACTGGGTGAGTTTAGATAGATAAAGTGTTTCTGATGATATGAGAATCAGTGATCTGTCTTAGTAAAGTTATCATTCAGCATGAAAAAAACTATTTATTTTTAAACAAAAGTAATTTAGGTCATTATTGCACATTTCTTTCCTTTCAGAAAGGTTGTTTGCCTTTTTGAGTAGAACTCAATTCGCCTACTGTAAGTAGAGAGCTTATTGCACTAATGATTTCCTATTGTTATAATAATAGAAAGGAGCTCTTAATTTAATCAAATTTAATTGGCCTTTGGCATTGCAGGATTTAAGTATTTGTTCAGCAATAACCCAAGGCCCATGAAGTCTTTAGAGGTAATAGATCGAACAATAATTCTGAGAGAAAAGGTGTTATAGCACTATTGCTCACAAGTGGCCTCATGGATGAAGATTAAACTTCAGAGCCTTTCAACAAAAGGCCTGTATATCCTCAATTGCTTAACATATTGTCTTTCAACTAATTCAGACAGCGCTAGAGGAAAAAAATATATAATCTGTGGCAAAGCCAGGCCAGATGGCTTTAGAAGGGTAATCCTATTTGGACGCCGGGAAGTGGGCGGGCGCAAGCCCGCCCACTGCTAAAACCCCTCCCCCAGCCTAAGGGGGGGAGGCACTAGACCCAGCACCAACTGAAAACGGGGGACAACAAATGAAAGAACAGGAAGGGGTGCAAGGTCACAGGTTCAAAATAAGGGATTCAGAAGGGGACACCGAGCAGAGAACCTCGGACAGCGCCCACTGCTCCCAGAAGGTGACAAGTGAGCCAGTGGACGCTGCCCAAAGGAACTCTGCCCGGAGACGTGAGCAGACAAGGGACCGGAAGTAGGCCCCACAGTCGCAGGAGCCTCCCTCAGCCAACCTCCTCTCTCTGCTTTTGTATGGCCACTTTGGCATAGGCCAAGAGGAGGTTGGCGAGGAGGTCCCGCGACTTTGTGGGGCCACGGATGGGGAGTGCATATAAAAAAAGGTGTGGGGAAAAGTGCAGCCAGAACCTCAATAAGAGGTTCTGGAGGAGCCGGAAAAGGGGCTGCAACCTGGCGCATTCAAGATAGGCGTGCGCCAGGGTCTCCCTCACTCCGCAAAAGGGGCAGGTGTCAGGACGGGGAGTGAACTGCGCCAGGAACACGCCCGTGCTCACGGCTCCATGAAGGAGCCGCCAACTTATATCCCCGGCGGGCCGTGGAGTCAAGGTGGCATACAGACTGGCCCACCGGGGGTCCTCGCCCTCCATGGATGGAATTAGGTCCCGCCACTTTGTGTCGGGGCGGGACACGAGGGTGAGGAAGTGAATGGTGTGGAGCACGAGAGTGTATAGATGTTTACGGGGTGCAGTTCGAAAGGGGACCGGCTGCAGGTCTAGCAGCCGGCTCGGGGCGTAGGGCAGGGGCGGCCGGGGGGGCTCGCGGGGCCGGGGCCCGATTAAAAGCTCCGGAGGGCCAAGACTGAGGGGAGGGCAGGGAGCACCCTCTCGCAGGACCTGCTCGAGGTAATCCCGAGCAGCAGGGGGCAAGGCTGCCTTCACCTCCTGGAGTAGGCGCCGGGGGGTTCGAAGGGTGGAGAGCCCCATGCGCTCAGCGAGCACAAGGGGATCCACCCAGTCCCCCCGGGCATAGTCCAGGAGGTCTCCGACCTTGGTGACGCCTGCCAGGACCAGCCTCCGCCTCACGGAGGGGGACTCCGCCACCTGCACACTAAGATGGGGGTTGTGTAGCAGGGGCTCCGCGAGGAGGTCCTCCCCCTCGGTGGGCACAAGGGACCTGGAGGCCGAAACGAGCCTCCAGGTCCGGAGGAGGTCCTGGTAGAAGGCCGGCAGCTCGGAGAGGTCTTGCGGAAAACCTCTCGGATTGATAAAAAAGAGCTGCCGGTCGTATCGGAGCCCTCGGTAGCGGCGGAGGAGGGTGCACGCCAATTGGCTCCACGCCGGACTACCTGCACTATAAAGGCATCTCTGCAGGGCCTGGAGGCGGAAGGCATGGACCTGGCTGTAAACACAGCACAGGCCCTGCCCTCCCTCCTCCAGGGGGAGACTCAGGATCCCTGCAGAGACCCAGTGCAGTCCTGGCCAAAAGAACTCCAGAACTGTCTTCTGGAGGTGGGCCAGGAAACTCGGGGGTGAGACCAGGGTGTTGAGCCGGTGCCAGAGCATGGACAGGATGAGCTGGTTGATGACCAGTGCCCTCCCACGAAGGGAGAGGCACTGCAGCAGTCCTGTCCATCTCCGCAGCCGCTCAGACACCCTGTCCTCCAAGCCTCGCCAGTTGTCATCCAGGGAGGGATGCGTGGCAGAAAGGTAAACGCCGAGATAGAGCAGCGGACCCGCGCTCCACCGGATGGCTTGAAGCGCGGGTGGGAGGGAGCCGACCGGCCACCCGGCCCCTACCGCCAGGCCAGAGCTCTTGACCTAGTTGACCCGGGCGGAAGAGGCTGCCGAGTAGATGGCCAGGCAAGCCTCCAACCGCTCCAGGTCTCCCGGGTCCTGGACCACGAGGAGCACGTCATCGGCGTACGCGGACAGGACCAGCTTCTGCCCTGGCTCGCGGAGCACCAACCCCGTCAACCGCCGACGGAGGAGACAGAGGAAGGGCTCCACAGCCAGAGCGTACAGCTGGCCCGACAGCGGACAGCCTTGACGGACTCCTCGCCCGAAGCTGACAGGTTTGGTCAGGGTCCAGTTAAGCTTGACCAAACACTCTGCGGAGGCGTACAGCACCTGGAGAAACCCCACAAAACGGGGTCCAAAGCCGAACGCCTGCAGGGTGCCCAGGAGATACCCGTGGTCCACCCTGTCGAACGCCTTCTCCTGGTCCAGGGCCAGGAGGGCGAACGACAAACCATCCCTACACCTTAGCTCCAAGAGATCCCGGACCAAGTACAGGTTGTTAAAGATGGAACGGCCCGGGACGGTGTAGGTCTGGTCGGGATGGACCACGTCCTGCACCACGGACCCCAGCTGCAGCGAGATGGCTTTGGCTGTGATTTTGTAGTCCGTGCAGAGGAGCGAGACGGGACGCCAGTTCCGAAGGTCGCCGAGGTCCCCCTTCTTGGGCAGCAGGGCCAGGACTGTCCGCTGGCAAGAAAGGGGGAGCACTCCGCTTCCCTCGGACTCGGCCCAGACGATGGCGAGGTCCGGGCCGAGGACGTCCCAGAACGCGTGGTAGAACTCCACGGTCAGCCCGTCCATGCCCGGAGATTTGTTGGTGGGCATGAGACGGAGGGCTTCCGAGAACTCGGCCAGAGTGAGAGGTAGCTCTAGCCGGTCTCGGTTGCCCTCACTGACCGTGGGAAGTTCATTCCAGAGCACCCTACATGCGGCGACTTCGGTCGGATCCGGGGAGAAAAGACCGGCATAGAAGGCCCTGGCCCTTCTGCGCATCTCCACCGGATCCATGAGGGGGGTGCCATCCTCAGCGAGGAGGCAGGTGACATGCTTTTTGGCCCCCCTCCGTTTCTCCAGGGCATAGAAGAAGCGGGAACCGCGATCCATCTCCCGAAGGAGATGGAGGCGGGATCGAACAAAGGCTCCCCGGGCCCGTAGATCCTCGAGGGCACGGAGCTCCTCCCGCTTCTCCTGGCACGCTCCGCAGAGGGACGGATCCTCAGGGCTGGTGGCCAGGCGCCTCTCCAGCTCTAAGACCTCCCGTTCCAGCTGCTCTATCGCCGCATCCCTCCGCCGGCTGGCCCCCCAAGTGTAGTCACGGCAGAAGAGCCGGGCGCTCACCTTCCCCACATACCACCACAACCGCGCCGAGGGAAAGGCGGGCCTCTGCCCCCGCCAGGCCAGCCAGAACTCCCAGAAGGATGCCACGAAGCCCACATCCTCCAGCAGGCTGTTGTTAAAATGCCAGTAGGCCGGCCCTGGCCTCTCTGCTGACAGAGAGGCCTTCACGGTCACCAGATGGTGATCCGTGAAAGGGGCCGGCCGTACGCTGGAGGAGTGGGCTCGTGCGAGATGGAACCTAGAGATGTAAATGCGGTCCAACCGGGAGTGGCGCGACCGATCTTCCCCCACCCGGACAAAGGTGAAGGTCACCTCGTCGTCCGGGTGGTGGTCGCACCAGACGTCCACCAGGGAGTGATGGTCCACGATCTCCCTGAGGACGTCCGCGGTGGCCGGGCACTGCTCGGTCCCCGTGCGGTCCCGTTCCTCGAGGGTGAGGTTAAAATCCCCGCCCAGGACCAGGAACTCCTGAGGATCCAGCGTGCCGAGGAAGGTGGCTGCCTGCTGATAGAAAGGCACCCGCTCCGGGGCCAACGCAGGGGCATAGACGTTGACAAAGTTCAACGTCAGCCCCTGCATACGGCCCCGGACGTGCAGCAGGCGGCCCGGCACGACCTCGGCAACCCCCAGCACCTCGGGCTGTAGGTCGGGGGAGAACAGGGTGGCTACTCCGCCTTGTCGGGCGGAGAGATGACTAAAAAACACCCTGCCCTCCCACTCCAGCCGCCAGCTGGCCTCGGCGGCTGGATCCGTGTGGGTCTCCTGCAGGAACACTACAGAGTACCCTCCTTCCCGAAGGAAGGAGAGCACCTGGGTCCTGCGGAGACCCATCCTACAGCCCCTGGCGTTTAATGAGGCAAAGATGACTGAGGCCATGAGGAGGGCTGGGGGGAAGGATCCTCAGGGGCAGGACCGCCCGCGGCCCCCGTCGGGCCCCGCAGCAATCCGTGACCCACCCCAAAAGCCATGAGGGAGTCACGGAAGTCGCGGGCCCTCTGGTAGGCCGCGGCGTCCTGCCTCCCGGTCCCTTTCCCCTCCTTCAGGATGGCCCTCACAGCCTGGAGGACGAGATGGAAATCCCCCCAGTGCTGCAGGGTGAGCTGTACCCTGTTCCTGGCCCCACGAGTGTCGGCTAGGAACGAGCGCAGCTCATACCGCAGCACCAGGGGGTCCGGGGCGGGAGGCCCCGGGCCGTCCCCCAGTCGGGTCCCCGCAGTGGCCCCGCTGCCAGCCGGAAGTGACAGACAGGGCGCAGAGCCCCGTCGCGGCATTGATATTGTGGGCGCCGCGTCACCCGGCTGAACCCCCGGCACAGGGGGCGGGGGCAGTGGAGGGAGAACTGCAGCCCCTTTGGTGAAAGGGGCCACGAATACCGCCCCTGGGGGACCGCTTAGGTGGTAGGATGCGGTCCCGGGGGCGGCAGCAATAAGGGTGGGAACCAGGGGAGGGATGGGGGTGGTCACGGGGGCCGAGGGAGAGGGGGCGGAAATTGGATCAGGAAGGGGAGGGGAAACAATGGTGAGAGGGACAGGGTCCCCAGTGGCTGAACCACTGGGGTGCGGCGCCCCTCGACCCTGCACGGGGGTTTGGAGGAGGGGATCTGGGGACGGGTCCCTGCCGACGCTGGGCGTGGAGGTGTCCATAGCCTCAGCGTCGGACAGGGGGGAAAGGACAAGGGAGGGGAGGGGAGGCTGTCCCACCTGGGTCGGCTCCCCGAAATCCGGCTGCTCGGGGCCGGCCGTCGCCCCTAGGGGCCCGGCGGCTGCTGAGGAGGCCCCGATCACAGCCGGGTAGATGGAGCTCGGGGGCGTTCCCGGGACGAAGGGCAAGCTAGCGGACGAGGGCTGGGACTGGGACTGGGATCGGGACTGGGACTGGGGTGAGAGAGGGGGCATTGAAGATGGTTCACCGCCCAGATCGAGACCCGCTGGTAGAGGAGGGTCGTCCTCCCCTGCAGCTACCAGGGTCAGACCCAGGGCCTCGATCTCCGCAAAGATGGAACTAAAGTCCCCCCCCGCCTCAGCAGAGGCTACCTCACCATTGGCGGTGGACGTTGATGGTGAGGCGAGCTCGGGGGAGGCAAGGGCAGCTCCATCTGCGGCCTCTCTGGGAAGGGGTTGTTCAAGGGCCTCCGGTGGGGGGGCAATATTGCCCCCCTGTACTGCTGCAACGGTTCCCTCGGCCACAGCCTCCCGCTGGGCCTCGTCGGGGAGCGCGACGGAAGGCCCAGCACTGATGGTAGCATCCTCAGCCCCCCGTACTGATTTCCGGGGGGCCTCCTCCCCATCTGACATGGTGGGGGGGGCCTGGGCCTTCTTACGCTTCCCCTTGACGAGGGTCCGGCCCTCCAAGATGACATGGGAGGGCCAGCCAGCGGGGATAGAGCCGGGCGTCGAAGGCGAGGGCTCCTGGGAGGGAAGGGACAAGAGAGGGACGACAGGAGGATGGGAGCCCTCCCCCTGGGGTGCGCCCTCTCCCACGTCCGGGGCCTCCCTGGCCGGCGCCCTCTCCTCTGTTGGCCCCGTCCCAGATGTACTTAGTGGGGTGGCGACGGGGCCTGGCCCAGATGGTGGCGGTGGTGGAGGAGGAGGGGCAGCTCCGGTGGCCAGGGAGCTGGGGGCACCGGCGATGGCAGGGCCGGTGCCCGATGACACCTCGGGGGGCCCAGTTGCTCCCACTCCATGCTGGGCCAGGGGACAGTCCCTCCGGACGTGCCCCGTGGCCCGGCAGAGGAAGCACCGAGCCTCCCCCGAGGAAAAGTGGATTCGGTATTGGGCCCCTTGATGGGGCACCAAGAAGGACCCTTCAAGCGCCCCTCCGTCACGCGCCCCTGCCGGCGGCAGCTGAATCTGCACCTGCCGGCGGAAGGACAAAATGTGACGGAGGGCGGGGTCCTTGCAGCCCAGAGGGAGAGGGCTGATGGTGGAGATGGGGTTCCCCAGGGTGGAGAGGAGGGGAAGCAGGGCAGAGTTGGGGAGGAAGGGCGGGACGGAGGTGAGGACCACCCGTACGCCCAGGTCCTCCAGGGGCTCCACGGGGACGTAGACGCCCCCCACCGCCAGGCCCTTTGCCACCGCCTCCTGTGCGGCGGCCTCCGACGACAAGAAGAAAACTATCTTGCCGTACATTTTGGAGGCCGCCACAATAGCCGAGGGCCCCACCACCCTCGCCATCGCCCGCACGTAGGTTTCTACGTGGGGCGAGGCGGCCGCCAGGAGGCAACGGACGCCGTGCCTCCTGGTCAAGGTGGCGAAGGGGCCCCGGCTCCCCAAGATGTTATTCGAGGAGGCGGGGCGGGCAGATGGTACGGCGGCGGTGGGTGGAGGGGTGGCAGCCGCCTGGGCGTACGATCTGGGGGCCGAGGGACCCCCAGAACTGGTGGAAGGAGTGACGGGGGGAAGAGGGGCCGCAGCCGATGGCGGGGCTGCGGCTGAGCCCTTAGTTGCCTTCTTCGCCCGGCTTTTACGGCCAGCCGAGGAGGCTGCAGCAGCAGTGGAGGCCCCTCCCGTGCCCGCCGCTGCAGGCGCCTTGGTAGGGGCGCCAGAGATGGTCGAAGCAGTGGCGGTGGTCGAGGGGGGGGGCCCGCAGAGGTGGATGGGAAAGCGGGTTCAGGGAGAGGAGCGGGAGTGGGGGGGGCTGAGGGGGTCTCCATGTCCCCCATGATGGGGGACAAACGGGGTAGGAGACCTAGGGTAGGGGTGAAGGGAAGGGTACCGGAAGGGGTGGGGGATGAAGCCGCTCCTCCCCGCTAGACTGTGGCAGGGGAGGAGGGTATATCCGGGGTGGGCTATAGGGATATGGGGATGGGAGCTATATTGGGGGAGGACACAGGCTAGCGAACCACTCCTCCCCGCGAGGCTGCAGGCTGGGGAGGAGGGTGCCAAAGGGGAAGGGACACAGGGGCTTGTAGGGGATGGGAGGGGGTCCGGCTCCTCCAGCTGCACTGGGGAGGGTCAGGTTCTAATGCATCAGGGGGGAGGTGCAGTGAGGGGAAAACAACATAAAATGGCGATGGGGCTCACTGGCGCCGACACAGCTTGGGCACGCTGGGATGGTGAGGCGGGGGGGGCAGGGGGGGGGAACTGAGCAAAGGGAGGAGGCAGGAGTAGTGGCGACCAGAAGCAGGATGGGGCAGGGGAGCAATAGAGGCTGGAGGGCGGGGGTGGGGCAGGGAGGAATAAAACAAATAGTCTGAGTTTGGGGCGCGGCAGGGAAAGGAACCAAAAAACTCTGAAGGGCCAGGGAAGGAGAAACGAACCAGGTGGAAAGGGACACTGAACCGGCCAGGGGGCAGGGCAAAAGGAGGGGAGCCCTCTGGCCAAGTGGGGCTGGGGGGAAAGGGGAGGGCCACACAATGCAGGAAGGGGGAAAAGGGGCCTGTGGGGCCTTAGCCCCCACTGCTGCTGCTGCTGCAGCAAGGTCTAGTAACCAAGGGGGCCTAGCAGCAGTCCTGGGGCGAGAAGTGGGAGAACGGTGGCTGGGGGAGTAGCGGAGGGGTGGCAGCGATGGTGATGCCGGTGGTGGGGTGGGGGCTAGATGGAATGTGGGGGGGAGGGCTTCACACCACTCCCCCCTGTTCCCCCAGGCAGCAACAGTTAGAACTGCCCCACCACCAGCTGAGCAGTGATGGTGGAAGTCTCAGTCTGGTATAGGCCACCCCTCCACGGTTTCAGGTGGTCCAAACACTCCCCCAGCAGTCACAGACAAAAAGTCCTCCGTGGATATCTTCTCACCAGAGGATGAAAGCGGGCAGGTGGCTCAGCAGCAGGCTCCAGAGGATGGTGGTAATGGTGGTGATAGCAGCAGCAGCAGCAGCAGGAGGGTCCAGCAGGCAGGTAGGAAGGCAGATGGGAGTCCCCTCCTCTGTTGGTGGTAATGGTGGGGAGAGGTCTTCTGCCTGGTCACTCCCTCCCTCCCCACAAGACAGGGGGCGGGAGGGAGACAGGCCAGCTGGAGAAGAGGCCCCACAGGAACAGGGGCAGTGGGAAGGACAGACCCAGCAGCAACAGTGGTGGTAAGAACAGCAGTGATAGTGGCAGCACCAGGAGCTGGGCAGCCCTCCTCCTCTCTCCTCTACTGGAGGAGAAGTGAAGGCAGGGTTGTCAGCCCTAGAATGCTGAAAGCACTATTCCCAGTAGGCAAAGGAGAAACAGCTGTGGGGCAATTAGGGACACCTGGGCCTTGTTAAAGGCTGTTCCTGGCCCAATAAAAAGCCCCACCTCCACCAGCTCAGGTGTGGGAGTTTAGAGGAACGGAACGGAACGGAACGGAACGGAACAAAACAAAACAACACCAGAGCAACATCAGAAAAAGGTTAGAGGAAGGGAAGGAGACTAGGCAAGGCCTGGGAGGCTTGCCTCATCCACTGCAGCAGGGGCAGCAGAATACTTCCCTTCTACAAGGGCTGAGTCCAGGGCAGTGAAGCCACGGCCCTGACAGGGAGAAGTGGGCTTGCCAGGGAGTCTGACTTACCATAGGCCCTACTATGCCAGGGGATTGGACATTAGGTGGCACGAGTTGGAGAGTACTCTGCCACCTGTGGTGTCAGGGGAGGGATTTGTCTCTCACATTGGCATCAAGAACCACCGGTGGGCGGAGTAAGTCAGCCAGAAATGGAGGACCTGGTAAATGCTCTGGTGCAAGCCACAGCAGCCCAGCAGGAAGCCCTGCGGGTCCAGATGGCTACCCAACAGGAAGCAGTATGGGTGCAACAGGAAACCAACCAGTTGTTGGCCAGCCAGGCAGCCGAAGACAGAGCCACGTTGCAGGAGATTGTGAGCCAGGTAAAATCACTGACCACCCAGACCCGGGGACCCAAGGGAGGACGGCCCCTACGAGCCAACTATTATCTCCAGAAGCTGACAGCAGAAGATGAGATAGAGGCATACCTGCTCACCTTCGAAAGAACAGCCCTGCGGGAGGCTTGGCCTCAAGAGCACTGGGCCAGTATACTAGCTCCGTTCTTATCCGGAGAGGCCCAAAAAGCTTACCATGACTTGTCACCTGAAGCGGCCGCTGATTATCCACGGTTGAAGGATGAAATACTGGCCAGGTTTGGGGTGACGGCAGGTATGAGGGCCCAACGATTCCACGAGTGGAAGTATCGGGAGGGCCAAGCACCAAGGTCCCAACTTTTCGACCTCGCCCACCTGACCCGGAAATGGTTGCGGCCAGACTTCCATAGTGCTGAGAGACTGATCAAGATCCTCGTACTGGACAGATTCACGAGGGGGCTGCCACCAAAACTACATAGATGGGTTAGTAGGCAAGACCCCGCCACATACGATAACCTAGTGGACCTGGTTGAGAGGTATGTGACAGCCAGGGAGATGGTCCAGACACCTGGGGAAGATGGGCTCCGCGATAAAATGCCAAACTCGGGGCCCAGGGCTCAGGCTCCCAAGGCAGTAGGCCGACCCATGCTGGGGAAAAGAGAGACTGGAGAGCGCCCTAGGCCTGTTAAAGAGGCTGAGGAAGCCCGACAAGAGGACGATAGACAGAGACCCCGCAGCCCAAAGAACAAGGGGTTGATGAGATCAGGGTGCTATGCATGTGGGGAGCTAGGACACATTGCAGCCCAGTGCCCAAATGCTGAGGAGCCCATGCAGTGTAGCATCGGACAACTCGACCACCCTTGTAATCTCATCTGCATCGTAGGAGTAGCAGAGACCCCACACCGATATACTCGGCCGGTGACGATGAATGGCATCAAAACCCAGGCATTAGTGGATTCTGGGAGTGCAGTAACATTAGTCTCGGGGAAATTGGTGGGTTACGATCAGTTAACCCGTGCCAAACACACAGGTGTAGCCTGCGTACATGGCACAGTCAAATACTACCTGACCATCCCCGTCAAGATAGAAGTACAGGGAAATACTTCTAGGGTAGCAGCCGGTGTAGTTCCTAAGTTGCCCTACCCGGTCCTCATAGGTCGGGACTTCCCGGGATTTAGGCACCTGCTCCCCACGGAGGAACCCCCAGCTAGCTGTAGCTCCACCTGCGAGGGGGAGAGCCCGGCCGCTGATCCACTGATTCCCTTCTCAGAATTCGACCAAGACCTATTTCCTGTTACTGAAAGGCAGGGGAAAACCCATCAAGAAAGGAGGGCTGCCAAAAGGTTAGGAACCCGGATACTAGCCCAGAACCAGCAGGCTGCCCTCGTGGGGACACGATTGTGCCCCGCCGGTAGCCCGACAGAGCAGTCTGTAGAGGAACCGGGCACCAGTCAAAACGCTAATGGAGCTTCCCCGAGTAGCGGAGATGAGGCAGCCCCTCTCGAGGTTGAGGACATAGGGCCCGCCCTTGGGAATTTCGGCCAAGACCAGGCCAATGACCCGATATATGATAACATCAGGAAAGAGGTAGTAGAAGTAAATGGGACCCCGGTGGAGGGGAAATCCAAAGGGCCAGGTCCCTACTTTGTGGTTCGGGGGGACTTGTTATATAGAGTTACCCACACCCAGGGGGAAGTGGTAGAACAACTACTGGTGCCCCGGTGTCATTGGCGAACGGTGTTAAACCTCGCACATAGCCACCTGTTTGGGGGACATTTGGGTGTGGACAAGACCCTTGATCGGGTATTGAGGAGGTTCTTCTGGCCAGGGGTGTATAAGGAGGTCCAACAATACTGTGCCTCATGCCCTGAATGCCAGCTCCACAGCCCCCGACCACAGTTACGGGCCCCGCTGGTCCCCTTGCCAATTATCGAGGTTCCCTTTGAGAGGATAGCCATGGACCTGATAGGCCCCCTCGAGAAGGCAGCTCGAGGCCACCAGTATGTGTTAGTCATGCTAGATTATGCCACGAGGTATCCGGAAGCCATTCCGCTGTGCAATATGCTATCAAAAACAATAGCTAAAGAGTTAGTCCACATCTTCTCACGAGTAGGAATACCCAAGGAAATCCTCACAGACCAAGGAACCCCATTCGTCTCCAAGTTGATGAAAGACTTATGCACGATACTCCACATCCAAGCATTACGGACCTCTGTCTATCACCCCCCGACTGACGGCCTCGTTGAACGACTCAACCGGATCCTAAAGGCCATGGTGAAAAAGGTGGTAAGCCGTGATGGGAAAGATTGGGACAATTTACTGCCCTACCTGATTTTTGCCATTAGAGAGGTACCCCAGGCATCTACGGGTTTTTCCCCCTTTGAGTTGTTATACGGCCGTCACCCCCGGGGCATCCTGGATATTGCTAAAGAAATCTGGGAGGAGCAGCCCAATCAGGGGAGAAACATAATCGAGCATGTAAGCCAGATGCGGGACAGGATTGCCCGCATCACCCCAATAGTGCGGGAGCACCTGGAAAAGGCCCAAGGAGCCCAGCAGACTTACTACAATCACCATGCCAGAGCACGGAGATTTCAGGGCTGGTGACAGAGTGATGGTACAGCAGAGAGCAAGCTCCTAGCAAAGTGGCAGGGGCCGTACGAGGTTATAGAGGCGGTTGGAGAAGTTAATTATAAGGTCCGACAACCGGACCATCGGAAACCAGAGCAGATCTATCATGTCAATCTGCTAAAGCCCTGGAAAGACAGGAGTGCTTATATGGTGGCCATAGAACCCCTACCGCAAGAGGATGGGGCACAGGGGCAAGTGAAAATATCCCCAGATTTGACCCCCGTGCAACGGACGGAGGTTATAGGAATGATTAACCGGAACCGTGATGTATTCTTGGAAATACCTGAGAGAACCAAGGGAGCCCTCCACCATATAGTCACTGAGCCGGGGGTGAAGGTAAACGTCAAGCTGTATAGAATCCCAGAGGCGAAGAGACGAGAAATAAAGGCAGAAATAAAAAGGATGCTAGAATTAGGGGTCATTGAGGAATCGCATAGTCAGTGGTCCAGCCCATCGTTCTGGTCCCTAAAGCAGATGGCAGCATGCGGTTCTGCAATGACTTCCGGAAGCTCAACGAGGTATCCCGCTTCGATGCCTACCCCATACCTAGGATAGATGAACTAATAGACCGATTGGGAAAAGCACGATTTTTGTCCACCCTTGACCTCACCAAAGGCTATTGGCAGATTCCTCTGGCTGAGGAAGCCAAAGAAAAAACTGCCTTCGCTACACCCGAGGGGCTGTACCAATACACTGTTCTCCCCTTTGGACTCCATGGAGCTCCAGCGACCTTCCAACGTCTCACGGACAAGCTTCTGCGACCCCACACAGAGTATGCTGCTGCTTACCTCGACGACATTGTGATACATAGCGAAGATTGGGATACCCACCTAGAGAAGGTGGAGGCAGTATTGAATACCTTGAGGGCCACGGGCCTTACCGCCAATCCTACCAAATGCACAATAGGACTTGCAGAGGCCAAGTACCTCGGATATATCATAGGGAGGGGAGTGGTTAAACCACAGCTTGACAAATTAGGGGCCATACAGGACTGGCCTCGACCCATTCAGAAGAAACAGGTACGGGCGTTCCTGGGGATTGTTGGTTATTATAGACGGTTCATCCCCCACTTCGCCACATGGGCCTACCCACTGACAGATTTGATAAAATCCCGGGGGCCAGACATAGTGAAATGGTCGGATACTGCTGAAGAAGCCTTCGTGGACTTAAAGTCTGCCCTTTGCCACGACCCAATATTGATAGCTCCGGACTTTGAAAAGGAGTTTATCCTACAGACGGATGCCTCCGAAGTTGGACTAGGGGCAGTGCTCTCCCAAAGAATAGAAGGAGAAGAACATCCAGTGTTGTTCCTCAGCCGGAAACTCCTGCCCCGAGAACAAAAATATGCTGTAGTAGAGAAAGAATGCCTTGCTATAAAATGGGCGATGGAGACCCTACAGTACTATCTCTTGGGGCGGAAGTTTACCCTCGTCACGGACCATACCCCCTTGAAGTGGATGCACCGAAACAAGGACCGTAACGCTAGAGTAACCCGGTGGTTCCTGTCACTACAGCCGTACCACTTCCAGGTGCAACACAGACCGGGGTCCAAACATGCGAATGCAGACGGCCTCTCGAGGATGCATTGTTGCATGACCCGGGTAGCCCAACCCCGTGGTGTTGAGCGGGGGGGGGGGGATATGTGGCAAAGCCAGGCCAGATGGCTTTAGAAGGGTAATTGAAGGCAGGTTTGTCAGCCCTAGAATGCTGAAAGCACTATTCCCAGCAGGCAAAGGAGAAACAGCTGTGGGGCAATTAGGGACACCTGGGCCTTGTTAAGGGCTGTTCCTGGCCCAATAAAAAGCCCCACCTCCACCAGCTCAGGTGTGGGAGTTTAGAGGAAGCGAAGCGAAGCGAAGCGAAGCTGAGCTGAGCTGAGCTGAACAGAACAACACCAGAGTAACATCAGAAAAAGGTTAGAGGAAGGGAAGGAGACTAGGCAAGGCCTGGGAGGCTTGCCTCGTCCACTGCAGCAGGGGCAGCAGAATACTTCCCTTCTACAAGGGCTGAGTCCAGGGCAGTGAAGCCACGGCCCTGACAGGGAGAAGTGGGCTTGCCAGGGAGTCTGACTTACCATAGGCCCTACTATGCCAGGGGATTGGACATTAGGTGGCACGAGTTGGAAAGTACTCTGCCACAAATCACTTTAATTTACTGATCTTAAGGTTAAATAAAGGGTTGTTACAAAACGGATAAGTAGTGAGGGTTTCACACACAACCTCTGAAGTGACAACAGCCTATTTTTTCATTTTAGGAGGATTTTATTTATTAAAGGTATAAACTGATGTGTTTTGTTGGGGGTGGGGAGGGAGGAGAATTGGTAAGTTCTAAAAAAAAAAAATATATGGTGTCATCATCAGAGTTGCACCAACTCCCCTCTTATGCAACGGCATAGGCTTGTACAGTCATGCTGACATCACTGTAGGACAGGGGACAAAAGAGGAAGTTCATTTGCTGACTTCCTCTTTGACTTGAAAGAAATACTCTCAGATGATCTAAATACAAACTTTGATATGCTTTAAAATAGTTATTGGTAGGTAATTTATGCTCCTGATTCTATTTTTTCTTTTTTTAATATCACAACTTTTTTTCTTGCTCTGTTTTCTCCTCTCCCGCAACCAATGCTTAAATCCTGTCCACTTACTGCACCATTCATCCAAAATCTATCAGAAACACTCTTCTGCTGAGCTAAGTCATGCAATATTTACTTAGGTGTGTTTTTTTTGTAAAAATTCTTTTGAAAATCAGTGTAAGGAATGTTCACCAGAGTAAGGGGCAGAGTACCAGGCATATATAAAGTAGGTGCTTCTGAAGTAACTGGTAAGAATTCTCCTTAAGTCAATGTCTGTTTGCATTGAAGTCAATGGCAAAACAGTCATTGACATCATTGAGATAAGAATTTCACCCTGAATTTTAACAGAGCGCTGGTGTGTTGATTATATATACTTAGGTGTATATGGTTCCCCTTACTCACCAGACCCCATTCACTTCAATAAAGCTACATTATAATTTAACAGATTTGGAAAAGACAAACATATTTTCTTTCAACATCTGAAGGCAAAGTTTTACGAAAGAGTAAAGAATTTACTTTTCTTAGCTTATTTTATTAATTATTATTATTATCATTATCACCAACAATTGTTTCATAATACTTAATAAGAACACAGCAGTTATCTTCAAAGTGGTTTTGAGCAGGTCTACACTGCGGCAGGATTTTGGGAGCAGTCAAAGGGAGATAGGCAAAGCACGTAAAATACTTTGAGTATCTCCCTTCACTGCCTACTTACCGCAGTTTCTTCTGAGTCAAAGGGAAATGCCCCCACTTCAACTCACCACTTCTCAAGTTGCTGAGGTGGTTTTCAGCTATTGACTTTCTGATTGGATCTGTGAAGATCTGCTCAGCCAATCAGTCAGTTGGGAAGATTGATTTAATGGCAGGGAATTTGCTACAACCAGTGAAGACTAGCTCCTTGATACATTACGTAATGAATCGTGAACTCTTGCCTCCCCCCAGGAATATCTAAACATTATCTCCATTAGTGGAAATGAAAAAAGTGGACCCATAAAGGATTTATTAAAATGGGGCTCCATAGGCTTTCCTGTGTGTTTATGATATATAAAGAGGACCTCATCTTTTTTCCTATTTTTAATTAAATAAAATTTAATTAAAATTTAATAATTAAAATGTAAAACTTTAGTCTTATTGGCCCTTATTGGAAAACAATATGAATCTCAAAGGATGTACATTGTTAGCTGTTATGTCTTAATTAAAGTGGTGGCAGGTTAGGTATATTAAATCTTTAACAAAAAAGTTTATTTGGGGAAAAGGCTAATTAATCATTGAAGTTGAATAAGCATTTACAACAAAGAGTTTTAAGCTTGACTTAAGAAAAAAACCAAAACATTTTCCTCAATTGCTCACCTTTAAAAATAAATATTACTAGTAATATATATGGTAAATCTTCTATAGCTCTTTTTCATCAGTAGACCTCAAAGCATTTTCTCTTGTCACTATGGTATCATCATTTCATTAGTTTTCTAGTTAGAGAATTTTCTGGGCTAGACCACAGCTGAATTTCTAACTTTAAAAACATCAAGATGATTCTCCTCTTCCACCATCACTACCATCACTTGTATGTGTGTGGGGGGAAACATAAAGGAGTAAAAGAGGTACAACCCTTGTATCTGCTTCTGTAGATCATTTTTAAACAATTTCATCAAGAAAATATCAAAGCACACAATTTAATTTCGGAGTTTCTTTGGCCCACTCACATCCACTCTAAGAATAATTATTTGTTTTATCAACCCGAGAATAATCCACACTCTACAGATATATAATAAGATATTGTGATCTATGATTTAATCATGCTATATAGTGATGCTGGGAATTAATTTGTCTTCTGAAACACACTGGTAGTACATTATTAATTACTAAATTACAGTGGAGAGAAAGAGAGAGCGGGTCGGGGGGGGTCTCTACACTGATACCACATTACAGCATCCTGATTGATATTTTCATAATCAATTCCTAATGATTTAATAATGACTGCCTAATTATTTGACTGTTACTGCCTTGCAACTGTTCAGCAATGATTTCAGTGATCTAAACATATTAAGAAAGGCCTGGGATACCAAGAAAAGAGCCAAGGCATAAAAATTTCTTCTGTGTGGGTTAAAGCATCAAAACAACATTATACTGTACTTCTTGCTTTACAATACCACCATGTATTACGTAACTGGATACAAACATACAACTGGATTAGACACTCATACAATGACTATGGTGGTGGTAACAGTGGGACAAGAGGACATTGTCAGCATGGTAACTAGAGCTGACAAATATTGCCAAAAAATATTTATAAATATTTGCTCAAATCTTTAACTTGAATACTTAAATTGTAAGCTGTTTGGGGTAGGAACTGTCTTTTTAGTCTGCATTTGGATAGTATTTAACATAGTGGCATCCTGGTCAGTGTCTGGGATCTGAGTTACTACTGTAGTACAAGTAACACTGTGTTTGAATGCTTATTTGATCCCTTTTGGTTCATATTCTAGTGGACACATTTACTGGAATGTTTGCTAAACAGGTGACTTTTAAGATATTCCTGTATAATAGTCACAGAAGATGGATTCTGACATTGGGGTATTCATGTCAGAAACCTTGTCCTAAGAATTATATTCTTCAGTCAGAAAGTAGAAACATCTGTATGTGTCCACTCAAAACAGAGATGATTCTGAATTGCAAGTTTTGACTGGAAAATGCCTAAGGGATTTTGCAGCACAAATGCCATTGAAAGTCAGTGAGATTTGTGCCCTTCAAAAATGATCCCCTCAAATACTTAGGTCCAATTACCTATTTACATATGTTCTTAAACATACCCATTACAGTGGTTCTCAGTGCCTTTTAGCACATATTTTGCAAGCAACTCATAAAATGAAATATGAATATAAATATTAGTCAAGTAATTTTGAGATCAAATTCCTGAAAATCATGAATAGGTCACATACAATCCATGAATAAAAATATTAATAAAGCTAAATTTGGTGAATAAGTAGGGGGTTGTTTTATGTATAGTTCATCAAATCTACTGATATTTTTTTGTGATTTCCAGTAATTTAAGCATCTCCCACTCCCTTCCCCTGTGTTTTAAAGGCATCTTATCTCAAGAATAACTTTAATATCTTTACATAAAAAAGGAATATACATACATTCTTCAATAACCCTGAACTCTTCGTACCAGCAGGAAAGAAGGTCAATAAAATAATTAGTTTTTCCACTTCCCTCCTGGAAAACTTGAACGGTATAGATGCTTGCTGTTATTTAAGTACTTCATAATAAGAGATAAAGACCTTTTTTTTTTTTCAAAAGTGACCAGTAATTTTGAGTGCCCAATTTGGGATCCTTTAAAGAGCCTTTATTTTCAAAAGGTAGGCATTAAGCACATTCTGGAAATGTGTGTGCAGCTGTAGCCCTTTTGCCTTGTGTCCTTCTGTTAGCCTAGGGGTGTCAAAGTTTGTTAGCCTTGGGGGCCATTTCTGCCAGCAACTCAGACTGATGACCGCTCATCCCTCCCCCCCTCAACACCCTCACCTCCCACTCTATTCCCTATGCCTCTCACCTCCTACTCACCCAAGCCCCCTGAGCAGTGCAGCCCCCCCAGGTGCCCCCCCGCAGCAGCGCAGCCCCCCCCCCCCAGCGGTCTCCCGTAGCAGCTCAGCTCCCCAGCAGCACCCCACCCCCACAGAGCTGGCCGGCCGAACCCGACCCCTAGCTCGGGTGGTGGGCAATTGGTCCAGCCCCAAGGACCATGCCAGAGGCTAGCTGCATGATAGTAGCCATGCGTCGGTGATAGTCCACTGGCGCTTTGTCCCCTGGGCTGACCAGCCAGCCATGGGGTGGGGTAAAAGCTCCGTGCAGAATGCGGCTTCTGGCCGGCCCTAGGGCTGTCCAAGCCCCCAGCCAATTCTGGCTAGGCCTGCTCCCCAAGTGCAGGGTGCATCAGAGGGGACCATGGGCCGCACATTTGACATCTCTGGGTTAACTGACTTTCCTGCTATATCCTGCTTTCTGGTGACAGCCTGCAAGTTGTACTTGGTTTGTACTTTTAGACATCAGTCTCCCAACTGTGTCATTTTTCTACTGTGATTTAAAATCGAAAGGACTATTCTCAGTAGTAAAGTCAAGCATAGGTGTAAGTGCTTGCAGATATTCAATACAAGATTGTGGAAACTTCACTAGTTCACCACCTTAATCATCACTGAATTTGCTCCACTATTAAAACCTACTGTTGAATTGACTAAAATACAAATAGCAAATAAAACTCAGATGAAATGGTCAGTGTACTGTCTATCACAGAACAATGACATATTAAGTTATTAAACCATAAGATAGGCATAGATATGGAACATAAGCTAGATAGGCCTTCACCTGCAGCAATCAAATCAATAGTAATTTTGTAATTGACTCTGGTGGGAAGAGGACCAGGCCCACAGCATTTTGTTTTGTTTTTTGGGTTTGTTTTTTTAAAGATCACTTAAGACACAAAAAAAGTACCATATTAATTACTAATTAGCATAATTAGTGCAATAATGATCTACAAAAAGTGTGGTTTTATATACTGAATTAAACGCTTCATAACATTTGTGCACCCACAATTAATCTCAGGTGATAATGGTAGAGTTACCTGCCTAATTAATTGAATTTCCCAGCAAATTGGATAATTAGACTCCTAAATCTAGTAATTTACACCTATAACTAATTATTATTAAAAATGTATTAATTGCAGGCACAAAAATGCACCTGTAAAAAGACAAGCTGTCTTAGAGACCCTACACATATATTCTTCACATTATTTGGGAATTTCTGCATAGATTTTTTTATCAAATCATTTTATGTCAGCATTAGATTGAAATTCATTAAAGGCCTTGTTAAAAAGTGCTTTCTTTCAACTATGTTTTAAAGCCCTGGTTCTTCCACCTCCCCATGCAAATGTGTCATTCCTGCAGTGCATTATGCATGCTTAGGCTTATGTCAGTCATGGATTAGAGTGATAGTACTTTATGTTTTTTAGGATTTGTGATCACCTCGGAATAGACAGGGAGGTGGTTTATTAACCAATATTCATGAGGTTTTAATTGTAGCTATTTTCCTCTTCACTGGTGTAACGCCACTGTGGCTTCTAAATGAACTTCTTTTTCTAAAGGAGAGAGCTTTTGTTCCTGCATTCTCCCCATACTACTCCTTTAAAATATTTTTGACAATTTACATAGTTTTTAATGCATCTGTTGAGAAATGATTTATGGAGAATTTAAAGCTAAATTAGCTTCCTTTAATGAAGGGAAAGGAGTAACTGGAGCTGTCCCTAAGTGAAAATATGTCTTTCTAGAACAGTTCAGAAGGAAGAATTGCCTATAAAAACATTATACAACAATCAGTATCTGAATACCACAGTGATGGACACATTAAATATGCCTAAGGCAGCTAGGTCAATACATAGCAAAGTTTTGTTATTACCTGTGGGCTGGTTCTGTTCAACATCTTCATTAATGATCTTGATGATGGGATAGATTGTACGGTCAGTAAGTTCACGGTTGACACCAATCTGGGGGGAATGGTAGACATGCTGGAGGGCAGGGACGGAATTCAGGGAAACCTAGACAAATTGAAGCATTGGGCCAAAAGAAATCTCATGAGGTTCAACAAGGAGAAGTGCAAAGTCCTGCACTTAGGATGGAAAAATCCCATGTACTGCTACAGGTTGGGGTCCGATCGACTAAGTAGGAGCAAAGTAGAAGAGGAGCTGGGGGTTATGGTGGGTGGGAAGCTGGATATGAGTCAATAGTGTGCTCTTCTTGCCACACAGACCAATGGCATATTGGGTTGCATCAGTAAGAGTGTTGTCAGCAGACCCAGGGATGTGATTATTCCCCTCTATTTGGAACTGATGATGCTGCATCTGGAATAGTGTGTCCAGTTTTGGGCTCCCAACTACAGAAAGGATGTTGACAAATTAGAAAGAGTCCAGCGGAGGGCAACAAAAATGATTAGTGGGCTGGGGCACATGACTTACAAGGAGAGACTGAAGGAACTAGTCTTATTTAGTTTACAGAAGAGGAAACTGAAGGGGGATTTGATAGCAACCTTCAACTATTTGAAAAGGTGCTCCAAAGAGGAGAGAGTTAGGCTGTTCTCAGTAGCAACAGGGAACAGAACAAGGAGCAATGGTTTCAAGTTGCAGCTGGGGAGTCGAGGTTGGATATTACAAAAACTTTCTCACTAGGAGGGTGGTGAAGTGTTGGAATGGGTTATTTAGGGAGGTGGTGGAATCTCCATTTTTTGAAACATTTAAGGCCCAGTTAGACAAAACCCTGGCTGGGATGATTTAGTTGGAGTGGAGTGTGAGTGGTCCTGCTTTTAGCAGGTGCCTGGACTAGATGACCGTATGAGGTCCCTGCCAACCCTTTGATTCTAAGAAGCAGAACCATATTATCAGATAGGAATAGAGGAAGATGGTATTTGCAGCTGTGGTACCAAAGAAGCCCATTATGTCTGAGCTGATGAGAGAGGGACAGACAACACCTAAGGAATCTTTGTTGTACTCTTTCATCAAAAAGAAATATCAGAAGTGACAGCTTACTGGAATGGAGGGGTTAAATATGCTTTTTATCTCTGCCAATTCCTTTTAAAATGTTGTATTAGTGACAAGCTAATTATAAAAGCTCTCAAAGTCTTTCAAGATTTGAGAGAGAGAAAAAAATAGTTTTGTTTTAGGGGTTTAGGCAATAAATAAAGGAAGAGAAATCCTAGTAAGGCAAGTTGTACAGAAGACACCGCAAAATACATTTTTCAAAGCATATTGTGACAGAGCCAGACCTGATGGCTACAGGAGGGTGGTGCTATTTGAAAGTCTGGGAAGTGGGCAGGCACAAGCCTGCTCACTGCTAAAACTCCTTCCCCAGCCTAAGGAGAGGAAGCACTGGACCCAGCCTCAATAGAATTTGAGGGACAACTAATGAAAACAAACAGGAATATGTGTGAGGGAAAAAAAGTTAAAAACGAGTGATTCGGAGGGTAATACCAAGCAGGGAACCTTGGACAGTGCCCACTGCTCCCAGAAGGTGTTGAGGGAGCCAGCGGATGCTACCCAAAGAAACTCTGCTCAGAGACGTGATCGAACAAGGGACCAGAAGTAGGCCCCACAGTCACAGACACCCCCCTCTGCCAACCTCCTCTCCCTGGTCTTGTAGATGGGCAGTTTAGCAAGGGCCAGGAGGAGGTTGGTGAGGAAGTCTCATGACCTTGTGGGGCCAGGGATTGGAAATGTATATAAAAGCAAGTATGGGGGAAAGTGCAGTCAAAACCTCAGTAACAGGTTCTGGAGGAGCCGGAAGAGGGGCTGCAACCTGGAGCACTCAAGGTGGATGTGCCCCAGTGTCTCCCTCATGCCGCAGAAGGTGTAGGTGTCGGGGCGAGGGGTGAACCATGACAAGTACATGCCTGTGCTCACAGCTCCATGGAGGAGCTGCCAATTGATGTCCTCAGCGAACCTTGGGGTCAAGGTGGAATACAGACTTGCCCACTGGGCATCCTCACCCTCCACTGGTGGAAATAGGTCCCGCCATTTTGCATCAGGCGGAACACAAGGGTGAGGAAGTGGATGGTATGGAGCACGAGCATGTACAGATACTGCATGAACCCCGTACCAGAGTTTGCAGCGGTGGTAGCGGCAACGGGGCCTGGCTGCTTGTCTGGGCACATCCGGGAAACATCCCCCGTGTCCTGAGTGGCATGGAAGACAGGCCAAGTTAGAGATGGAGGAGGGGCAGCTACAGGGGCCAGGTGGCCTGGAGATGACGTGGAGGCCTATCTCCTCACTTTTGAGAGGGTCGCCACACATGAGGCATGGCCCCAGAGCCAGTGGGCTAGTATTCTTGCCCTCTTCCTATGTGGGGAGGCCCAGAAAGCCTATTATCATCTCCCCACCGAAGCTGCAGCTGATTACCACCAATTGAAGGCAGAGATCTTGGCTCGTTTTGGTGTAGCGATGACTTTATGGACCCAGATATACCATGAGTGGAGGTTCCAGTAGGGAAGGGCTCTGAGTTCCCAGTTGGTTGATCTCGCCCATCTTGCGCACAAATGGTTACAACCCAAGTCCCGCCATCCAAAGGAGATTCTACAAACCCTCGTCATTGATGGTACACAAGAGGGTTACCACCAAATCTCCCCATCTGGGTAAGCCACAATGACCCCTCTTCTTATGACGAGCTGACCAAACTGGTGGAGAGGCAACCTTTGGCCAGGAGTGCTATCTGAGCAACCCAGGAGGACCTGCCTTGAGTCAAGCGACCCCCTCCAAACCCAAGAGTTCAGAAGACAGAGAGACCAAAAGATATGGAGGGCCAGCCCAGAAGTCCCCACAGGGTGCAAAGAAGTGGATAGAAAATATGGGGTC
The DNA here is from genome assembly GCA_007922175.1 of Pelusios castaneus. Classification (NCBI taxonomy): domain Eukaryota; kingdom Metazoa; phylum Chordata; order Testudines; family Pelomedusidae; genus Pelusios; species Pelusios castaneus. The sequence continues at coordinate 12,210,738 of ML685780.1, read as the reverse complement.
AGGCCCCTAAGCCCAAAAGGCAGGGGTGTATCTAGGGCCCCTCTCAAATGCTATGCTTACGGAGAGTGGGGACATATTATGGCCCAGTGTCCTAAAGCAGAAGAACCCAGGCAGTGTTACCTGGGAAACAGAGCAGATCCCAGTAGCCTGCTCAACCTGGTGGGAGTTACAGTAACCCCACACAAATATACGAGGCCAGTGAAGCTGAACGGGATTGAGACCATAGCCCTGGGAGATTCTGGGACTGCCATTAAACTTGTCTCTGGGCGGTTCATAAAGCATAGCCCATTGACGCAAGCCAAATGCACTGGAGTAACCTGCGTTCATAGTACTGTCAGCTTTTACCTGACAATTTCAGTAAAGATTGAGACGCAGGAGGGCATCACAAAGGTAACTGCATGGGTGGTCCCTAAGCTTCCCTACCCTACAAAGCAAAGATCTCTCTTTTCCAAAGTCCCAGAACTTTAATTGGCTGAACCTTTTTTAGTCAACATCTCTCCCTTAGTCCAGTTCTGCTTCCTTTGGACTTCAGGTGTTGACAATGCCAGGGGAAAACAGCAAGAGGGAGATTATTTGGGGCATCTGCTCTCTTCTTTTCTAGCTTTTCCCCTTGCACAAGAATCATCTCCATTTGATGTTCAGAAGATGGAAAATCAGAATGGCAAGGAATGTTGAACTGCTTCCTTGTCAAAATAGAGATGTTTTGCCCACATCCTCTCTCCTGTTGAAGACTGGCCACTTAATCAGGTGACGGTCCCTTTTCATCCCATTGTTATTTGGCTTTGGCGTTGGCTACCCTTTTGTCCCTGGAAGACTTGTCTGTTGCTGCCCTCCAGAACATATTAGAACATGTCTTGGTAATATTATATAGTAGAACCTTATATGTTTACATGTAGTGCTTTCCCAGGAAAACGATTAGCAACCCATTACATTTCAAGTATCTTACACAGTATGCTTTGCACAAAATTTAACAGTGCTGTTGTAAGTGTACAGATTGTCAGAGATTAACTGTGGGCACTGAAACTTGGGCTAAACAAATTTGGATACATATAGGATTGGATTATTGGGACAGGAGTCCAAGCAAGTCTACAGCTGTCCTAGCCTTTAGTTAATCCAAAATAGTTTTGAAACAATAATATTCAAAATGGATTCTCTGATTAGTGTAGCCTTTTTACTGTTTTCAAGTTATCTGTGAGCAAATGGCAATGTCCTCACACTGATTAATTTTTAAAATTGATTTGATAAGTTTAGTTTAGATGTAGTATCCAGTATCTATTAAGAGTATGCCATATAAAACAATTACATTTTGAGCTGTATTAATAGAATTGGTCTGTTTTGAACTTTCCATCCAGTTCTACTTTAGAATATGTCTTATTAGCTGGCTTCCCAATTTTATTGGATACTGTTGACTATGTGAACTAGCTGGCTTTAAAATGAGGCACTTCAGTTAGTTTGAAACTAGTGGATCTACAAAGTTGTTTGATATCTGTCTTCACGGTGAGTCAGAAGTGGGAACTTGGAAACACAGCCTAACCCAATGTGTCCTGGTCTTGGCAAAGCCCAACAGTGGCTCCTCAATGTGTTCTAAGTTTGAGATACCTAAAGAAAGAGTACATGCCAATGCCAAGAGACATAAGGATGTTTTGCCCTCTTTAATTACATTGCACTTCTGATGCCTGTTGAGCAGGATTATTTTTTATCATTCTATATGCAATATACAGCAGTCCTAATAATGGACTACCTTCCATAAAAATTATTTCAGTTGCTGACTTCTAATCCATTTCTTACATGAAACTTCAAAGAATGATGTTTTATACTATCTGGAGCAATATTGAAATATTTGTAGCCGCACATATTAACTCTTCTATATTGGTGTGTCAGACACATTTTAAGTCATTTTTCAAAGATGCTCAGGGCATGATTGTGACCTGGCTTGCACTACTTTAAATGTAACTCATGGGAACCTTGATGCCCACTGGCAGAGGTAAAAGAGAATGCTAGAATTTTACAGAGATCCTGTGTGTCAAATATATGCATAACAACACACAGAAGGGTAGAATGTAAGGTTTCTACCAAAATACATGTGTCCACCAGTTATCATAATGATTACAAAATAAGATATTATTTTTAAAAGGCTTGTATCTATGAAGTAAAATATATTTTAAGTTAAGTCAGATAAGAAGCAGCTGACACATCTCAGACAGATTCCTTGCAAGCAGGAGGTAAATGCTTATCTGTGTTTGATCGTGTGTATTGAGCACTCTGTCTCACAATGAATGTCTTTTTGCTTATTCAGTAAATTGGTAATCAAGAGGTTGTGAAATCCTCAAGAGAGGAAATGTAAAGGAAGAAATAAACAGCAGGAGGGAACCCTGTTTGCAAGTAAAGACAAAGGATTCTTGATGAATATGGGGGGGGGGGGAGGGGAAATGTAACCCCCTGCAGCATTCCTTGGCAGTGTGACTTGTCTCATGAAGGGAAGGTCATAGCCAAGGCAGGCTGTAGAACACTGGAAGAACTTTGGGTGAGCATTGCTCTTTAAAAGATTAACATTTCTAACTAAATAAGTCAGTAGTCTAGAATGCATGTTAATTTTATATGTAAGTATTTGTTTCCAATATTTTTAACTTGCCATCATTTCAAACTCTATATTTTGCAAAATAAACTGTGACTTGCTTTCATTGTAAACGTATCTCAGTGCTGTGCATTAAGCAAAGTGGTGATCTGAGGCAGAACTGGTAAACCAAGGTGTTCTGCTTCTTTGGAAGCCGCTTATCTGTAAATACTGTGAGTGTTCAGTGAAACAGGGCAGGCCTGGATATTCAAGGGAGATGCTCCAAGCCCTTGAGTGTTTGAAAATGGACCCTGTGAAATCTGAGAGTGGAATGATTATGCTGTCTGGGGCTGATGGTATCAGTGAGCTGACCAATAAGTAGGCACAGATAGGGCAGGTGGTAGTGAGATCCCTTACAATGCTGGATGTTCTGGGGAAACCCACAGACTGATTTGCACTCTGATAATGATATTAGCTTTGCTCCTTTGATACATTTTCATCCAGGAATTAGAGTGTGCTGTTGTTCTGAGTTGTTAGAGTCAAATTACAGGTGGGTTTTGAATGTGTGTACACACACACAGTGTTAGGAGACAATCTATGCCACACAGTTCCGCCTAATGTGTTTGAGAGTGTGTGCATGTGCAAAAATATGCCAAGTAAATCAGTAGAACAACTTTGTGTCAAAATGAACAAGCTCATTCCACCCAATTTCATGCTAATTTACATCTTTGTTGATAGTATCAGAAGACAGGCCAAAGACTAAATGGTCATGGAAGATGATGTTCTTTCTCACATCAAGAGGTGGTCCTCCAGATCAGGCAGAGTTAAGGTGTGTCAATAGGGTAGCTTAGGGAAAGCCATGACTATATCACTGAAGCAACTTTCCCAAGCAGTATACTTCCAAATAAATAAATAAATAAAGTAAAGGACAATAGATAAGAGAAAGGACAGAACATAGTCAGAACTGGCAGTATAGATTCTGTAGACTCCTTAGATGACATTTGCAATCTACAAAGGGGATGGATGAGATTGGTGTTTAGATATTTAAAGGTTCAATCCTGTGAGTAAAAAGGGCTTTTATTCCATCTGTTTCTGAGAGAGAGCTTTTTGAGTGTTTTGTAAAGTTTACCTATACATTTTTTTCTAGTTTAAGTTCAATTCCTTAGAGTCGACACTCCCCAGAGCATTTAAAATATTTTGAATATCACAAGCTTTCAAGAGAATTTTCTAAGATTTGAGACCAGAGCTCTTCTAAACTCAAAAAGTCAATCCTAAAATTTCAAAATTATTCACACATTTTAAAAAATGTGCAAATTACAGGGGGTTTTTTCTTACTTTTTTCTTTGTTTGTGATAATTACTATCATTTTCTTTTTTTAAGAAGATGTTAGATTAAGAACAGGTAGAATAGTAAACTCCATCTTGCAAGGGAACAGAAAGACATCCACACCAGTCTTAGAGAAGATCACATAGTTCATCCTCTAAGGTATTGGTTTACAACCAGTGTGCTGCAAGAACTGTCCAAGTGTGCTGTGAAATTTTGTACAACGGTAATGATAATCAATGTACAACAAACATTGTTTCATGTTAAACAAAATTCTATCCAACCAAAATTACAACTCATAAAACCTGTGAAAATAAATCATCACATGAAAAGCGAGGTATCAGTCTTTTGATTCTAAAACGTGAACATTCTAAACGCAGGTGGCCAAAGGGCAAAATTGAGATAATATGTTTTTTTCCCCCCAGGGGATTTGAAATATTAATGCATTTGATCCTTCTTTAGCTTGTTATATGCACTATGTTGCAAACCTTTCTAGTAAGACCGTAACCATTGTAAATGTAAGCAAATGTGACATTTATGAGCAATGAATTCAGCTGAAAAAGGTAGGTGTGCTGTGGAATTATTTGTCTCATTGAAGTGTGCTGTGTTACTGAAAAGGTTGGGAACCATTGCTCTAAAAAGGCAGAAAAAGAGCCAGCTGGCAGAAGGAGAGGAAAGGTTAAAATGGGAGGAAAACTGATTTTCCATTCTCAGGTGCCTGGGCATCTGGATTGCTGGTAAAAACTATAATTGAGAATCATACTAAGGATATGTCTACTAAAAGAGACTAATACTTTTTAAATTATTTTCTAATTTATCTGAGATAGCTAGCTAGATACTATCATGTTTTATACTTCACCTTTTCATATATCATTAAGTAAATGTAAGCATAACATATGGCTTGATCTTCATCTGCTTACTCATGTGAGTAGTCTCTAGTGGCCATCAGTGGTACTAATAGTCTGAGTAGGATTTGTGAAATCAACCCTATCTTTTTTTTTTTTTAGGACTAAGCAAATCACTTTGAATTAAAATCTCATATACCTACCCATATTAAAAATCAAATACATATTTGTAGAGATTGTTATATTTTTAGATAATTCTCTTTTCACTTCCAGTTTCTGGTCAGGACAGGAAGCATTAAAGTCTGTCCTCATCAGATTTCTAAGACAGTTTTGCTATCTGTAGAAATTTGCACAAGTATCAGATAAGCATCCAAAAGATTACATGCCAGTTTCAAAGAACCTGAACTCAACAGGTTCAGCCATTTGCATAGCTCTCAGAAGAACTGATGAATAATAGTAGAAGTTGTGCTTGATTGGTAAGGGTTTTAAAATAACTGGCTAAAATTCCTGCTCTGAGAATGAACACTGATTTAATGATATGGTTGATTTTACAAGTATAAGTGACCATGACAAACCCCGAAAGAAAACCTTGAATCTCAATACTCCTGATCTTCATGAAAGTTTAGAACAAGGTTAAAATCCAAACTCTGAAAGTCTGATTTGCTTCTTACATAAACCAGTTTTACACTAGGGTTAACATTACTCTATAGTGATAGGAGAATCATACCTCAAGGAATGGGCACAACTAACATGAACATAAAAGTAACTCATAACCTTTACTTTCTGAAAAAATCAGCAGTGACTCCTAAACGATTACAAGATTTTTGTTTTTTGTTTTTCCGTCTTCCAGATCCAGCAACAGATATTTTGAAATACAGTAGATCATTTTTTCAAAGTAATTTAAACCACCCTACTGAGTCGATAATCAAACAGTGCCTGCCTAACTTTCTATTTATGAATTTCATATCAATTTTTAATTAATGTCTTGCATTACTTTGGCTTTTATGCAATTACATAATAAATTATTCAATTTTTGATGTTATGTTTTAGACTGATGTTAAATCAAAGAAGTTAATGATTAAACAGATTTTAATAGATTTACCACTATAGTCTTTAGTCACTTTAAAAACATATTTGATTGAATTTGGTACTCATGAAAGGGAATGTGGGAAAACCACATTTTTGAAAGGGACCTTTACCAGCCTCTTCCTTGGATCACACAGTTCTTCATGCATCACAAACCATGTTCCATAAAGAAAAAAATAGATTGAAATGAAGTAAACTTCATTATGTATGACATCCCCCAAGGCAAACTCTTAACAATGAGAACATTCCAAGTTATGTGACATCTCTTCCCTTTGCCTTTACTTTTACACCCCCACACGTACCCACTGATAGATTCCACACCTTCATAAGACAATTCCTTCTGTCTCTAAAGAATAAACACACACACTAAACAACTGTCTGGCTTACAGAATAAAACAACATTTAAATCACAACTTCTCTTTGAGTATTACGCCAGCTGGAATTGCTGAACCATGATCTGGCCATGCTTACTAATGGGTGATTACATGAGGGAAAAAATGGGTGCTAACAACCAGTTTTACATCAGCTGGGAAGACTGCTAAAATGATAGACTCCCTAGCTGAGTTGGCTGTATTCACCATCTTTCTGATTCTCTGCAGTGCTGGACTAGTGCAAAGCAGCCTGTGTGGAGGACAAGGATTCATCCCATCAGTATCTATTTGCCTTAGAGAAAGCAGGTCTGATCATTATTATTTCTTTTTTACTTCATTGACATCTGTGGTGATACAACTGATTATCGATTGGTGGAAATGGAAGGCGAACAAAGCCCAGTATGTTCACTTGCCTGTTCACTGTTCTGTAGCTGTTACACACACATTCATTATCCAATGGAGTTGACATTCTAAAGCCATCTTCAACTTTCATTGCCACCATTTATAAGGATCCCAAGTTCCAAAGGGGAATCGGTGTTAGTCTAGTTCAGCAAAACAAACAAGGAGTCCATTGGCACTTTTAAAGATTTACAAAATAAATAAATAAATGTGTTAATCTTTAAAAGTGCTGCTAGACTCCTTGCTTGATTTAGGTCTTGATTCTCAGATATCCTTGCTTTCTTCTTGATACAAATCCTGAAGGGATAAGATGAGAGTGCAAGAATGACTTTAAAGCAGTTTCAGAACTGTTCTAATAAATGCTCAGCTTTCCATTGCTTTGCATGGCCACAAACACCTGGAAATATCTGGAGCACGAAGATACTCTAGATATGATCACTTTCCCCAGTCATGTCCCTTCAACCGGGGTGGTTGAAGCAAGTAATGGGCTAGTGCTCAGGTTGTATGTCACTTTTGAATTCTGCCTGCACAAGAGGAATTTTCACATAACCAATTAAGTTGGATTTATAGGCATTCTGTGCAAATGGAGTGGCATGAACAACCATAGCAGACACTAGAATTAGACCCTCCATTTTAAATGTAATCTTTGAGATTGCACTTGAGGTTAGGCAGTATCTTCTATCATTATAAAAGGGCAATAAATCATGTAATGGGAAGTTTGCCATCTACAAGAATTGTCAGCCCTATCTTCTGTAGCACCTTTCTGTATCAAAGAAACTATAAAAAAAAGATTGTTCATCCAAATAACTTTGAAACAATACTGAAACTGAGAAAGCAATTATATTTGTATATCAAACACAAGCATACCAGCAGATATTAAATCTTTCTACCTAAATCATTCTAGACACTTTCACAGGCTTTTTTATTTAATAGTTTCCTTTGATCTTTAGAGTTTGTTTTGATGTGCACCTTAATTTCTTTTCACATTTTTACATTTAATTATGAAAGGGAATTTGTATGTACTGTTGCCTTACAATATGCAGTTCATATGGAAAGACAGTACTTTTTATAATTAAATGAAATTAGTAGGATGTTATGGAACATAACTGGTAAATACTTTTGCCTTCAATTTGAAGACAGTTTACAGTTTCCTCCATTTATATTATGCCAACGCAAAATCCATTATGGTGTTCCAGAAACTTCTCACAAAAAAGGGGAGGGGACGGGAGATGGGGAATATTCTTCACTGCTAATATAAACTCTCCTGTACATTCAGCATTATGCTCTTCATGAAATCATGCATGCATGAATGCATTTAGGGACAAACCAAGATTGTTTCCTATAAATTGGGAATACATCAATTGGACATGATGGAGGAGAAGGACCTGGGAGTAATGGTTGATCACAGGATAACTATGAGCTGCCAAAGCAATGTGGCTGTGAAAAAAACTAATGCAATTCTATAATGCATCAGAAGAGGTATTTCGAGTAGAGATAGGGAGGTGTTAGTGCCATTATACAAGGTGCTAGTGAGATCTCATCTGGAATATTATGTGTAGTTCTGGTCCCCTATGTTTAAGAGAGATGAATTCAAACTGGAACAGATACAGAGAAGGGCTACAAGGATGATCCATGGAATGGGAAACTTGCCTTATAAGAAGAGACAAAGAGCTTGGCTTGTTTAGCCTAACCAAAAGAAGGTTGAGAGTAGATATGATTGCTTTCTATAAATACATCAGAGGGATAAATACCAGGAAGGGAGAGGAATTATTTGAGCACAGCACCATTGTGGACACAAGAACAAATGTATACAAACTGTCCATCAGGAAACTTAGGCTTGAAATTAGACACAGGATTCTAACCATCCAAGGAGTAATGTTCTGTAATAGCCTTCCCAGGGAAGCTGTGGGGGAACCCCTCCCGCCTCCCAAAAATGGCTTTCAAAACTGAGCTTGATAAATTTATGGAGGGGGTGGTATGATGGGACAGCCTAGTTTGGCAACTGACTGATCTTTTACTAGTGGTGGTAAATATGCCAGTGGCTTGAGAAGGGATGTTAGATGGGGTGGATTCTGAGCTATTATGGAGAATTCTTTCTTGAGTGATTAGCTGGTGAGACTTGCCCACATGCTCAGGGTTTAACTGATCCCTATATTTGGGCTTGGGAAGGAATTTTCTCCCAGGGCAGATTGGCTAGGGCTCTGGGAGGATTTTTTTTTTTTTTTTTTTTTTTTGCCTTCCTCTATAGCTTGGGCATTGCTCACTTGCTGGGGTATTCTCTGTATCTTAAAGTCTTTAAATCATGATTTGAGAACTTCAGTAACTCAAGTATAGGTTAGAGATTTATTGCAGGAGTGGATGGATGAGGTTTTGTGGCCTGCATTGTGCAGAAATCCTGACTAGATGAACTTATTGGTCCCTTTTGACCTTAGAGTTTATGATTCTATAAGGAGTTCTTGAGTTTGTCTGATGAAAACATCTGAAGCCCTTTCTCTCAGTATTATGATGAGATGGATGCAACTTTAGAACTCAAAACTGAATGCCCCATAAGTTTGTTGTTGACTAGCATCCAAACCCAGAATTGGATCTAAACTCTTTAGCAACTTCTATTTCAGTTAACAACTGACTCCAACCATTCAAAAACCTCACAAACTGATCTCTTCTCCATTTAGCTTTTGCTGGCTTGCCTTAATTGTAGCATAAATACTACCCTGATGACATCAAATAGTATTCTTACCCAGTAATATACTGATTGTCCTTTTAATTTCTGAGAACTGAAAATCACATTTAGAATCTAACCTGGTCTATCTGACTCCGTAAAATGACTCACCTACAGAGAAACAGTTTGATTTTATATTTAAGCAATATTTTAATTAAATTTTTAAATAACATTGGCTAAAAATAATAGAAGGGTATTTATAATTGGAGAATTCTGAAAAGAGCACAAAAAATTATTAAAGAAATAGAAAACATGCCGTACAGTGTAGACTGAAGGAGCTCAATCTGTTTAGTTTAACAGAAAGAAGGTTGAAGGGTGATCACAGTTTATAAATATATACATGGAGAACAAAAATTTGATAATGAGTTATTCAGTCTCTCAGAGAAGTATATAACAAATTCATACTGTAAAGAAGGCACTTGTTTTTAACAATGTGGGCAATCAACTATTAAACAATGTATTGGGGGTTGTGGGGGATTTTCTATCACTGACAATTTTAAAATCAACATTGGATACTTTTCTAAATGACATATTCTAATTCAAACAAGAATTAATTCAGGAAAGTGCATTGGCTTTTGTTATACAGTAACTCATACCAGATAATCACAGTGATCCTTTCCGGCTTTATAATCTATTGATCTATTCTATGGCATTTGTTTCCATAGGTGGAAGACTGTCTGATTTTTCTGGGAATGGAAGCAATGTTATCTTCATAGCTTCATTAATCTCTCCTTGGAAACACATTTGTTCTACAGAGATTGGACTCCACAGGGATTCTTTATCAGGGGCATAGGAGAAGCAACTTGCTTTGGCATTATTCCTCATAAAGAAGACAATTAATCACTTGCATCTTCACCTGTATCCCCATCAATATGTGTTTGGGTGCAGGTTGTTTACCCAATAGCAATAATCGCTCCAGAGATTTTCTGCCTAAAGGGAAGGGAGTTAGTAGAACTCTATGGAGGTGATAATTCTCCATAGAAATTAGGGGATTTTTTTCCATCATTGCTTCCCAGGTTCCTCACACTTCAGAGGCCACAGATTATTTCCTTCAGAACCCTCCAAATCCCTGCCCCTAAGGAAAAATTAGATGGAAACATTACATAGTCAACCTTTTGGTGCTCCACATCCCTCTTGTCATCCACCATATGTATCTCAACAAAGGGTATATTTTTGACCCAGTAATGTGTTCAATTTCTAGGGTATCACTAAGGATCTCACTGTGATTTTCAAATATTAATTCAGTTTCACAATACCCCTCTGAGGGGAGAGAATACAAAATGTTCACATGTGCATGTATACGCATGCATGCGCGTGCACACACGAACACACACACAAAGATCAACCTATACAATTTCACAAATATAGTGCCTTTCACTTGATGCATAAATGCATAAATGCATAAACCTTTAACATGGTAAATGATTTTGATTTTCCTCCTGAATTTTTGAGTCCATCTTCTAGTAGACATATCTTTGCTAACCCCTGAAAATGTAGTCACCTTTGGTTCTACATGTCTAACAGTTCAAAGCCGAAGAGTTTAGGACAAGAAGGGAAGGATAATATATACCCTATTGAAACTGCAGTGGGAAATTTCATGCATAAAAGTTCAGTTGAATTTGAACAATTCTGTGATGAGAGTCAGAAAGTCATGTATTATTGCAGCTATATTATATATTTATAGTCATAAGTATTATTTAATTATTCTTATACAATTGTTCCTTTTATGACTAAATTAGAGCTGGTCAAAAGATTTTCAACATAGTTTTCCATAGAAAATGCAATTATGTATAAATCAACACATTTTGTGGGAATGTGTCAATTTTGATTTTCTGTGTGTCAATTTTTTGTGGGAAAGGTCAAAAAAGTTTTGAATATATTGTTTTTTATTTAGTTTATACTTCACACACACACATGTATGGTGTACATACATAAAATAAGATAGAATCTTCATTAAATTGAAATCTTCATAAAATCGAGCATCTCAAAATTTCAAGTAAACAAATTAATCATTCAATGATAGCATATATTGCAAGTGTTCAGTAAGCCTGATTTTTCTTTGTTTTAGAGAACTGAGTTTCTTCTTTGCTGCCAAACCTCTTATGTCATTTCAAGCCTGTGCAGCCACTTGATCATTGGCTGAAGGTTCTCACATTTGGCTGCAGAAAGATGACTTTCACATTAGAAAAAAAAAAGTTCATATAGCTGGACTGTTCATAAGGCTGATGTTAATTAAATCATGATTCGTCAGCATTTGATATAATAACAAACTCAAATTTGAAATGTTTCAGCAGTATCAAACTAAAACTGTTCCAAGGCCCTTAATTGCATTTTTTTCCACAATTTTCACTTTGTGGAAAATTTCAGCTTTTTGTTCCAATAGAGAATGAAAATAGATTTTTAAACATTAGTATTTCCCAATGAATGCACATGCCAGTTCCTGTTTAGCTCTAAATAAAATCATATTTCACAGAATGATTTCACTTGGAACCAAGCCTTGAAATCAACTTGTAGCCAGAGTGAAACATCCATGGTACAGGAGATTTCCACCTCACTGTGGGTGAGAAAAATCTTATCCCCTTTTCAAATGCTGAGGTATCATCACCCCCAAAAGAGAAGAACACTTCAGTACACAGGGAAAGTAGGCCCTCAACATAAATTCTCCAAAAGTCTTGCCATGTCTTTTCTTTAATAGATTAACAATGATCCTGGTAGGTGTTGGCTCTATATGGCCACTGGGACTCTTTCCAGATCCATGCATCAGTACCACAGGCCAAAAAAAGGGCACTAACACTTATTGCCTCAAATCATGGACCTCTTGATGTTCTGAAGAAAGACCTGAATGAAGCACCAATGAAAGAAGTTCCTGTATTCTGCCTTCCCTGTATGGAATAGACCACACTTAACCATGTTGGAATTAGGGATGTAAAAATTAGTTTAATTAAAAATCGGTTTAAATGTTCTAAAAAGTAGAACATTTAAATGGTTTAAACACATGAGCTGAGGTTGCTTGGCTTGGTTTCTCAGTGGTAAGTGGGAGATGCCTCTCTGTGGGTCCTCTCCACAGCACATGCAGCGCTGTAGCTGGGCAGCTGTCTCTCACCCAGAGCTGAGCTGAGCCTAGCTGCAGGCTACCTGCTCCTTTCCTCTATGCTGTGCTCCACTCCTCCCCACCAGCAGGAGCTGCCCTGCTCCTGCTCCCCACCCCACCACTATTTAAATTGTAATCAGCTGTTTAAAATGTTTAAGCAACTGATTACTATTTAAACATTTTAAAGGTTACACTTTTACATCCATAGTTTGGATAATGCTCGGATGATGTGGATCTCTCATCCACAAATGGTGAATCAAAGAATCATCAAATTGTGACTGTGGTGAGTTACAACTATGTGTACATGACAGACAACCGTCCCTTTCATGCTTATAGTGGCAGAATAAGGGGGATCTATCTAACAACCCAGAAGCCTGAGAATGGCTTTTGAACTTCAAAATTTTGATTATGATCTTAGCTTGCTGCTTTTTAAAGAAGAAGAAGAAGCAGGCCATTGGATAAATGGAAGTAGATTTCAGCCCTATAAATCAGATGTTTACTATGAAATTAATTGCAATTTTCACACTGCAGTTCAGGTAAGTAGTATGACTCCTGTTATATCTGAGTTTAATATAAGCAGTCTCCTTCAAAATTATTAGTACTGTACATCTCAGTTTTGAATGAAGAAATCATTTTTGCATATTCACCAACTCATCTTCATTCGCCATGTATATTATTGAAAATATTAATGATATGAATGAAAACTATTCCTATGATCTTTCCAGATCACATCCATTAATTTCAGAATCAGGTGCTTAGTTTCTATATGTCTTTTTTTTTTTTTTTTAATATAATGAGGAAGGAAAAAAAGGAACTGTTCATATATGGTTTGATTAAGCATGTATGTCTTTGGTTTCCAGAAAAATCAAATCTAATGAAATACCTATATTGAATTAGATGATTTTTGAATAATTTCTATTTGGACCCATATCTTTAAAAGACCCAGATGGAACTTTTTTGGCTGGGCTTCAGGAATAAGATAGATAAAGAGATAAAGATAAGAGAGATAAAGTGCACTCCAGTCTCCTTATACCCCACTCCTATTGCATGGTGCTTTTGATTCTGCTACAAGACCCTAACAACTGAAAATAAGATACACTGTTACAAAATGTAATAATAAACTTGCCACATAAATTGGTGATCTAAAATTATCTTAGTGCAGCCTGAGGATTTTCATAACTTTTTGTACAGTATGAAACCTGCATTAGTGCTGTTGGGAATCAAACCCACTTGCAAGAACACGGAAATTCAAGCAAAGCCTATAGAAAGATTTATCATGAAAGTGAAGTGAAGATTAGAGAAAATGTCCAGCCCTCCATCCTTTGAGAAAAGATAGGATATAAACCTGCTGTCTTTATTATCAAGCTCCAAGCATCTCTCTCAGTGGGTCGAAACTTTGTTTATTTTTTTTTATTCAATCTACCTCTTAAACCACAGCTAGATACTGGCAGGAAGCTTTGAGAGTATTTAAACCTTCAGATATATGTCCAGAAATGAACAACAGTGTGTTGTATTGAAATAAATACTAACAAACTTTGTTTTGGACATAATGGCTGTCTCAGAAGAAATCATTGAAGAAAGCTAGAAATTAGGAGCAGAAATAAGTTTCCTCTTATTATTTTTATTTTCATTCTGGAATTATGATACATGTTAAGAATAATACCACAATATACTGATAGTCTCTCTCTACTTCAGATAAACTTTCTCCTACCTATACAGTCAGCTAAAATTGGCCATGTGTGGAGTACCACACACAATGAAGACAAAAAAGCATTTGAAATTGAGTCACAATGTTCCACTGGGATGCACTCCAAACAACATTTACAGCACCCAAATATCTCACGTTCCAAAAATGGTTATTCTATCATTACTCCAGATCCCCACCAGGTATAAAATGGCATTGTTCTATTAACATCAATGGAACTATGCTGATTTTCAACAGTTGAAGATCTAACCCAATGTGTGGAATGGAAGAAGACAATCTGCCATGTCCAAGTAAACTCATGCTTGCTAGAGCCTGAATCAGTTAAGCAATGCCAGTATTATGCTGTTTGGAGTAGCTCACGAGCAAGAATATCAAACTCAGGGAAAACTATTAAAAAGCAGGAAACACCCACCAAACTGGCTGTGAGTTCTGTACTTACATTTCATCAACAAACAACAAGCACAAACTCTTAAAGCACTACAAAGCTTTAACACGGACTCATAGACAGTCCTCTTGAGCATTTTGATCTATCTTGTCATCCAGGCAAATCTGACGCTGTAATAGGTGGTTACTTCACACAAATCACAACATATTCATGTTACCCCAGCCCCAAAGGACTCAGCCTCTTATTCCCCTCCCCAATTTATATCTTGTATATCTTGCCAAAGACAACACTTGTAGCCAATCCTGTAATAAACAGACTAAAGGTTTATTAACAAGGAAAAAGAAACTAGAGGTATTTACAGGGTTACAAAAGGTAACATACACACAGAAATGAAACACAGTCTTAAATTCCAAATGATAATACAAAACTTTATGTTTTTAGGGCTAACTGAAAATAGACAGTTGGGGACACCTTGCTGAAGCTTAGAAATCATCATCCCTCAGAGTCCAATCAGCATTGGAATAATACATTCTCCTGTACAGGCATCTTTATTCCCTTCTCCCAGCATTCAAGGTGTGATAGGACAAGGACTTGGGCATGTACCCTCTTCAGGGCAGTGGGGAAAGCAATCTAAAATGTCTTTTTTCCCCCCACAATAGCCTGTTTGGATTCAGTAATCCTTCAGATGGGCAGGACATAACACCTAATGTAGGAATCCAGCATTTTGCATTTGATGAAGTTGTCTGTTCATTTTCCCCTCTGCTTGGTAAGTTACATAGTTTCAGAACATACATATTACAGTTATAGTTATCTTATAGCATGGGATACAATAATAATAGAGCAAATAATTAAGGAATTAGCAAATATTTAGAAGAGAATCAGGTGTTAAGTGATAGCATGGATTTATCAAGAACAAATCATGTCAAACCAACCTGATAGCTTTCTATGATGGAGTAACAAGTCTTGTGGATAGAGGGGACCTGGTAGATGTGGTATATCTAGACTTTAGGAAGGCTTTAGATATGGTCTTGCATCATCTTCTCATTAACAAACTAGGGAAGTACAACCTGGATGGAGCCACTATAAGATGGGTGCAAAACTGGTTGGAGAACTGCTCCCAGAGAGTAGTTATCAATGGTTCACAGTCACCCTGTAAGGGCATAATGAATGGGAGTGCAGGGATCAGTTCTGGGTCCAGTTCTGTTCAATATTTTCATCAATGATTTAGATGATGGCATGAAGAGTACACTTATAAAGTTTGCCAATGATACCAAGCTGGGAGGGGTTACAAGTGCTTTGGAGGATAGAATCCCAATTCAAAATGGTGAAATGGTCTGAGTTAAATAGAATGAAATTCAATAAAGACAAGTGCTAAGTACTCCACCTAGGAAAGAACAATCCATTGCACGCATAAAAAATGGGCAATGACTGCGTAGGAAGGAGTACTGCAAAAAGGGATCTGGGTGTCATAGTGGACCACAAGCTAAATATGAATCAACAGTGTAACACTGTTGCGAAAAAAGCAAACACTGTTCTGGAATGTATTAACAGGAGTATTGTAAGAAAGACATGAGAAGTAATTCTTCCACTCTACTCCACCCTGATTAGGCTTCAGTTGGAATATTTTTTCAATTCTGGGCACCTCATTTCAGGAAAGATGCGAATAAACTGGAGAAAGTCCAGAGAACAACAACAAAAATGATTAACTGTCTGGAAGAGTTGACTTATGAGGGAAGATTGAAAGAGCTGGGTTTGTTTAGTCTGGAAAAGAGGAGACTGAGAGGGATTATGATAACAGTTTTCAAGTACCTAAAAGGTTGTTACGAGGAGGAGGGAGAAACATTGTTCTCTTTAACCACCAATGATAGGACTAAGATGCAATGGGCTTCAATTACGGCAAGAGAGGTTAAGGTTGGACAGTAGGAAAAATCCTAACTGTCAGGGTGATTAACCACTGGAAAAGTTGCCTAGACAGGTTGTGGATTCATCATTGGAAGTTTTTAAAAGCAAGTCAGACAAACACCTGTCAAGGATGGCTTAAGAGGGTCCTTAGTCTTGCCATGAGTGCAGGGGACTGGGCTTGATGACCTTTAGTAGTTCCTTCCAGTTTGTATGATAAACGGTACTGGTCCCAGTACTCAATCCATATAAAGGTGGTCATCTGGCTCATCCCCAGTAATCACCTTATCTATGTCTCTTTTCAACATTATGCATAACTGACAGAAAAATCATTTTTGCAGCACTTAGGGAGCATGCAGGCACCCCTGTGAAGCTCCTCCATCAGCAAAAGCCCCCCTCCCCCAGTCTTTATAATAGCCTTCCACCTAATGAACTATTCTGGGTGAACTTCTCTCAATCTCTCCTGTGGGAGCTGTTCTTTGTATAAATAATTCAATAGACACTGGGCCAAACAGAGATACAGTGGAACCTGGATTATCCGGTCCTCAATTAACCGTGCATTCGGTTAACCGGGATCGCGGAAACAT
>ML685780.1:12148594-12193374 GCA_007922175.1 Pelusios castaneus | reverse complement strand
ATCCGGATGACGGGCGCTGGTCATTAATCCAGGTAATCGAGGTTCTACACTATATTAACACTATAGCCTGGTGGTTAGGAAACTCACCTAGGATGCATGAAACCCAAATTTAAGTTCTTACTGAAATTCATACAAAACAGAAACCTGAACCTGGGCAGGGCCATCCCTTGGGGGGAGCGGGGCCCAGGGCCAATCAGCTTAGGCACCCCTCCCCCCGCTGGAGGGAGCACGGTAGGTTGGCCCACTTTGCCTCCTGGGGAACTGGCCCCAGCCCTGGGCTGGGAAGCCGAGGCCGCCTGCCAGGCAGCGGGGAGAGCTGGCCCCGATCTCGGGTCAGGAAACTGATGCTATCTACCGGGTGGCGGGGAGGGCTGGCCCCATGCCGGGAAGCCAAGGCCGCCCACCAGGCAGTGGGGATTTGGCTCCAGCTGTGTCTGTGAGCTGTCCCTGGCCAAGGCCGCTGCCACCCCGGCCACAGCCGGGACCCCAGGCTGCCCGGGACCAGCGCCCCAGCCGGGCACCAGAGGCCACCACTGGGAGCCAGCCTCGTCCGAGACCCCACACCGCCAGCAAGGGCTGGCCCCGGCTACATGCAGCTGTGTGGGGGCCAGGCCGCAGGAAACAGGCCAGCCCAAAGGCTGGGCCCCGTACACCTGCCCCACCCCTGGGTTTGCCTGCTCCGCCTTGGGGGCGGAGAGGGCCAGCTCAGAGGCCGAGCGAAGTACTGGTGCCCCGCCCCGCTGCTTTTGGCTCGGTGCCGAACGCAGCGGGGAGCAGAGCAAAGCGTGGCCATTGGGGGGACTGTGGCGCAGAACAGCACGGGGCCCACGTGACCGCGGGGCCTGGAGCAATCGCCCCCTTCACCCCCAAGGACAGCCCTGGAGCTGGATGACCCACATTAAACATGAATAAACTTAGCATCTGGCTATTTTTGAATACGCATGCTCCAAAATGCCATCTTGTATAACATTTCTCAATGAAAATGCAATAGATATGAACTGTTCCCATGAAACATTTTGGTTTCAATAAATCAACATTTTCTGAAGAAAAAACATTTCATCCAGAAATTTCCAACTAGCTCCAAGAAGAATGTCCAATCTTTCTATCCTGAGGAAATTACAAGAGCCTGCTGGTTTTAAGGCTCTGTTTATATTTATTTGTTTATTTAAAAATCAAGTTATTTTTTTTCTCGTTAACATCAGTGAGCTTCTTAGCCATGGAAGCTGTCTGCTCCTCTTCAGGACTTAATAAAAATTCTTTGGTGGCACAAATATCAATGAAGAAGAGATAATGATTACTGCTGTCACACAACTCATTTTTAAATGTGAAATCTGGGCTATCTTTTGTTTGCTTCACTGTATGCCAGAAACCCAATTTTTCATGTGATCAAGGACACATTGATGGATAGAGCTCGATATGGCATTAAATTAAGTGCTTCTTAAAGGCACCTTTAAAAGAAACTATTACTGAACTAATGATGTGCAAGTGATTGAACTTGTTCACTTCCCATCTCTGTGATGTCATTCAGATGAACCATTCTTTTTACAAGGAGACAATGACATGTGGCTACTAGCTAAGGGAATCAGACTTTGGTCTGTATCTGTCCTTCTAGTTTTAGCAAAGATCCCTGTATTCAATTTTTAATGACAGTTAAGAGTTTAAAAAAAGAGAGAGATTAAAAAATGAGATCTCTCTATCAGAATAAATATTTTGATGCTCAAGACTCTTCAGCAAAAACATTAGCATTAATTTATTTAGGATATTTACTTCAATCCCTGCTCATACTTATCTAGCAACATCTCTCATGTTATATACATTATTTAGTAAATGTATTCCATTATAAGAAAAAGCTAAAGCTGGATAGGCAAGCAAAGGAGTTTGGGGATTTCTGATTTTTTTTTTTTTTTTAATTTGAGTAAAGATACTGTGGGGTTAAGGCCCTAGACTGGGAGTAGAGCTTGCTGGAACATTTTCAGTTAACTGCAATTTCCCCAAATATTCTGTTCTGCCGAGGCCAAAACATTTCACCGAAACCTCAACTCATAAGAAATTCTCATTGTAGAGAGAGACACATTTGACTGGGGTCTTTTAGCAGATTAGAGAGAGGCTGAGTCCTTTTCCTGCATTTGTTAGTTCAGTACTGCTAAGTAAATTTTGACACTGCAGCCTACCCACTAAGTAGGAGAAAGGGTATCATGTGCTGTCTGATGAATCTTGTAAGTGTTGTAAACTAGGTTTCCCCTTACTAAGCTTCTGTTCATCTTGGGAAGCTAAGCCTCCTCCTACCCGTATACAACAGAAGTTAAATCTTGTCCACTGATATCACTGGGCGTTTTGCCCCAGGATTTCACTGCAGGTGTGTATTTCAGACAACTCCCACTATTTCATTATATATCTCATGCTATTTGGTGGCTTTCTTAAAGCCTCAGATCCTGAGGCCATGCTATTACATGAAAATCTCTTTTTCTCCCCATTTAAAAAAAAAATCATTTCAAGTTCTCTTAGTTGTGAAACTACTTTGAAAACATAAACCCTAAATCTCAAAAACAGCAGACTGCAAATAAAACAGAATGGCTGAACCAGAGGAACTAAGGAACACAGAGCGGTATATAGATGAGATTTTTGGCACTGTCCTATTCTCAGTCTGATGGCTTCTTTGTTCAGGTGGAGAAGGATGAAAGTATCAGGGAAGAACATCAAGCTTGAGTGGAGGAAAATGATTCCATAGTGGGGACATTCCTCCCAGATGATATCACAGTATCCTTTTTCACTTGGGATACTGTTCTAGGGAAGTGTCACCTGTTATTAAGTAAAGGCAAGTAACAGTAGTGGATGAATTGATTATTATAAATATATATAGTTGGGTTTGTGAGGAGTTGTAGAAATGCATGGTGAATTGCTTACTGGGTGAGAAGGTTACAGACCTCTTAAGACATCTAGGCATCCTTATGTTCAGTGATGGGGAAGTCAGAGTTTGTGGTACATGTAGGTACAAATGACAGAGGAAAAGGTAGTAAAGAGGTCCTGGAGGACAGATTTTGGCTAGAAGGTAAAGAGAATAAAGCCTAGGCCTTCCATGGTAGACTTCTCTGAAATAGTTCAGTTCCATCCACTGGGCCTGTTACAGGATTGACAACATTGCATTTTAGTTTTTACTGTTATGAAGATCGAAAGTTTTTTGTTGTTGTTTTGTTGTTTTTTTTTTTAACTGACATCACTAAAGATATTATAAACAATATGATAATGTTACAAGAGAGTGTACTCATTGCAATATTCTGTCCACAGGAATTCTGCAATCACACAATTGTTTTAGCTACAGTAAACCAATCAGGTTCTTTGGGCAAATGCAATAATAGAAATGATAAAGTCATGATTAGTGTACTTTTATGATACAAGAAGTGATTCGGAACAACGATAATGTCAAAATAATTTTTTATTTCTTCCCAATTTTACATACATTTTTGCTTATTTATGGATTTGCTGACCATGTTAAAATTGTGCATTTTTTTTGCTGACTGTCCCTAAATTTACAGATGGTTGGCAACCCTGGTGTTAGCAGGCAAAATGCAATATTTCAATGAGTGCATCTACACTTATAAGTTAGGTCAACATAAGGAGGCTCAAGTCAACCTAACTTACTCCCTGTCCACACTAGGCTTTTATTAAGTTGATTTAAACTGTTCCTTAAGTCAACTTAAGGAAAGTTTAAGTCGACTTAATAACACCTAGTTTTAGGTCGACCTGAGGCTTAAGTTGACTTAGGCCAGTGTGGACGCAATAAGTCAACCTAGGGTGGGGGACAAGGAAGCCCCGCATAGCTCCCTGGCAGGAGGTGCAGCTCTCTTCTGCTGGGGAGCCTGGCTCCCTTGTCCCCAGGGGAGCCCCTGCTCCCTTCTCCCCAGGACTCATGGCTTCCCGGCAAGAGGAGCCATGGCTCCCTTTTTCCGGGAAGCCATGGTCCAGGGAGAAGGGCTCCTTAGCCAGGGCTCCAGCAGGAGGGAACAGGCTCTTGGGGAGACCCAGCTGCACACAGCTGGCTTTCCCCAGGGGAAGCCGGGAGCCACAGCTGCCCTTGTGTCTGAGAGCTGCTGCTCCCCACTCTAGGGTAGACTGTCTACATCTATTTAGTAAGGTCACCTTAAAGTCAACTTAAGAGTCCTGTGTAGACTCTCTAAGTTGACTTAATAAAGTCAACTTAACTTTCTGAGTGTAGACATAGCCAATGTGTGCATGATATAATGGTGTTTGGAGAAGGTATTTAGGTTTATTAGATACTGAGGAACCTTTTCAAAAAGTTGGATCCTGGATGGCTGGGCTCCTAAACCTAAACCAAAACGGAACCAGATTTATGGCATGCATATTTTAAAAGGTCATAGGAGTGTTTTTAAACAAAGGACTGGGGAACAGCCAAGAAGTGTAGAAAGAACAGATTTCAAACAGAAAGATCCCTTAGGGGAAGATTTATTAAAGGGGATTGTCTATATTCTACTACAGAGGAGAGGATAGAAGTTGATAAAATAGAAATAGGAACTGAAGAGAAACAGTCAAATGGAAAAAAAAAAAAAAAAAAAAAGTCCCATTCAGTTACATCACATGAATGCACACAACTAAAGAGTAATGGATTTTATAAATGATTGCATAAAAATGCAAGAGGTCTCTTAGGTTTTAATATTTTTCTGTCTTTTTAGACATTTCTCTGCCAGGTCTCTTCTGTTACAGCTTGGGTACTTTTCCTGCCAGCAAGTTGTGTCATGAAACTCAAGTTAACGGACAGTATACCAGACCCACTCAAGGACAATGGTGCTGTGAACAATCAATAAGGCAGTGGACAGCTGCCTATTGAGAAATTCTGGTTTAGATGGGAACAATACATTTCTGACTATCTGTAAGGACTCTCCTCTCCATCCCATCCTCCCACCCCACCCTAAATGTAGTCATAGGGATTTCAATGTAATGTAATTAAAGTGTTTCTGCATCGGTCATTATCACCTCTGTCCTCTCTGGGTTGAACAAGGTCTGTACTTGTAAGTAAATAGGTAAAGAATTGAAGGTGGATTATGTAACCGATAAAGAAGCATATATATATTTGACCACTGTAACACCCCCAATTTGAAGATAAATCCAGTCAGCCTTTCTTCTTGGTACCTTGAATAAAACCTCTTCAGTACTGTCTGTGTAACCTGGTCCTTTGGAGGATCCCCTCATGCTTTACATGTTTAAATACTAAGACAGCTGAACTTGAACATCTAGCATTAAATGATGATATTGATCTAATAGATATCACAGAAACTTGGTGGAAAGGCGATAATCAATGGGACACTAATACCAGAGTACAAAATATATAGGAATAACAGAGTATGCTGTGCTGGTTGGTGAATGGCACTATATGTGAAGGAAGCATAGTCAAATATAGTTCATATCTTAAATGAACCCAACAGTACTATAGAATCTCTATGGATAGATATTCCATGCTTGACTAATAAGGGTATAGAAGGAGGAAAGTACTAGCTAACACCTGATCAGAATGGTAGTTGTGAAATTCTCAGGGAGATTAGAGGCTAAACATCTAGGAAGTGTGGTGGGGAAGGTGATTTTTAACTACCCACACGGTGACAGGGAATATTTTATCTCAAGATGGAGTGTGGTGATTAAATTTATTGACACTATTAATAATTGTTCCTTGGAGCTGTTAGTCCTTGAACACACAAGGAGAGAGAAAATGGTTGATTTAGTCTTAAGTGGCAAACAGGATCTGTTCCAAGGAATGAATATAACAGAATCATTTGGTACTAGTGACCATAATGTAATTACTTTAACATCTTGTGCGAAAGGAGGGAAATACCAGAGAATCCCACCACAGTAGCATTTAACTAAAGGAGATCTAAGGAAAAATAGCAACAATGAAATGGCTACAATTTGCATGGACATTTTAAAAATAATAATAGAAACAATGTATACCCCAAATTAAAACCAAATAAAACAAAACCCCAAAAAACAGTAAGAGGACCAATAAATCTCATTATTGTTCAGTAATATAGTAAAAGAGGAGGTCAGAAACAAAAAGAAATTTTAAATATTGGAAATCAAAATTCTGCTGAGGAAGATAGATAAACTTTGATGAGAGAAGTAATTAGGCCAAAAAAAGAATTTGAAGAGACACTAGAAAAAGACATGAAAACTAACAGCAATTTTTAAAGTACATCAGAAGCAAAACCCCTGCCAAACAATCAAGGCATGTCTACACTGCCATGGCATCAGTATAGTGGCATCAATTGAATGGATCTGTGTAGACCCACTCAGCTGATGAGAGCATGGTCTCACATCAACTAAATAAATCAACCTGCCAAAAGGTGGAAGGTAGCATCCATGGGAGACTCTCTCCTGTTGATGTAGTGTTATGAAGATATGGCACTTGTAGATGCAAGCATGTTGATGTGAGATATACTAGTTACATTATGTAACTAGTATATCTCATCATCTCAGCATGGCAGTCTAGACCAAGCATGAGTGGAGTCATTGGACAATCAAGGTGCTGTTGAAGAAAAACTACTAGTTAAGTGAGATCAGGTTCCAGCAAGACACCTCTTTTATTCCAAGCAATTGCAGGGAGAGACAGTTAATGGACAGAGTATCCCCGTCTGTTAAGTGATCAGTGCTCTGATCACTTGCAGATTTCCAGAGTATTTATAAGAGAAAGCAGAGTCAGTACAACTAGTACAAACCAGATAGGAACAGCACAACCATAAGATAAGAGTGATGCACCAGGTGGAGGAAACTCATCTTTTGAAACATTCCGTCCTTATCTTGAACAATTCAAGTTTCTGCTGACTGTTAGTGATTGCAACACCTTTCTTTTACATACATGCTGTCATTGGGCAAGTTTGAGGCCCACTGAGTTTTGTTTCAACAGTGCTAAAGGATCATTCAAGAAAGACAAAGCTGTTGTGGAAAAGCAAAATGATTTATTTGTATCAGTCTTCACAGTAAAGAGTGTAAGAGAGATTCCCACACCTGAACTATTCATTTTAGCTGACAATTTGAGGAAGAGTCTCAGATTTAGGTGATACGAGAAGTGGTTTGGAAAAACAAACAAACAAACAAACAAACAAACAAACAAAGTAATAAATCACTACCACTACATTGCATACACCCCAGAGTTCTGAAGGAACTAAAATATGAAATTGCAGAAATACTCACTGTGTAGTGTATCCTGTCACTTAAGCCAGACTTTATACCAGATGACTAGCAGATTGCAAATGTAATGACATTTTTTTTTTTAAAAAAAGGCTCCAGAGACTAACCTGGCAATTAGAAGCCAGTAAGCCTACCTTCAGTACCAGGCATACTGATTGAAACTACAGTTAAGAACAGAATTATCAGACACATAGCTGAACGTGATATTTGTGCAGAGAGTCAACAGAGCTTTTGTAAAAGGAATTCACATCTCACCAATCTATTATGATTCTTATGGACAACCATGATCCAATGGATACAGTGCATTTGGCCTTTCGGAAAGATTTTGACTAGGTCTGTCACCAAAGGCTCTTAAATAGTCAATCATGTGTTAAGAGGGAAGATGCTCTCATGGATCAATAACTGATTAAATATTAGGAAACAAAGGCTAGGAATATATGATCAGTTTTCACAGTGGAAAGAGATAAACAGCAGAGTCTTCCAAAGATCTGTCCTTGGGCCAGTTCTTTTCAACATATTTATTGATGTACTGGGAAAAGGGGTACAATGTGAGATGGCAAAGTTTGCAGCCTATACAAAATTAATCAAGATACTTAAGTCCAAAGCTGAGAGCAAAGACTTACAAAAGGGATGTCACATAACAGAATGACTTGGCAAAAAAAAAAAAAGTAGATGAAATTCAATGTAGATAAATACAAAGTAATGAGCTTTAGAAAACATAAACCCAACTATGCATATAAAGTGTGAGGTGTAAATTAGCTGTTACTGGTCACGAAAGAAATCTTGGAGTCACAGTGCATATTGCTTTAAAAACAACTGCTTGACATTTGGTGTTTTTTAAAACAAACAAAAAAATCAAAAATAGTCTTAGGACCCATTAGGAAGAAAATAGATAATAAAACAAAAAAAAATAATATTGTGACTATATAAATTCATTATATGCTTAAATCTTGAATACTGTGTACATTTCTGGTAGCTCCATCTAAAATTTCTCTCTCTTTCTTTCATTCTTAGAACTTTAAAAAGGATTGAAAAGGGCAACCAATAGGAATAGGATATGGAATAGCTTCCATATGAGGAGAGAGAAAAAAAGGCTCAGGTTATTCAACTTAGAAAAGAAACAGTTAAGGGGGGGTAGGATAGAGGTCTATAAAATCATGAATAATGTTGAGAAAGTGAATAAGGAAGTGTTATTTCATGTTTAACACAAGAACCAGAGGTTACCCAATCAAATGAATAAATAGCACGTTTAAAACAAACATAAGGAAGTACTTCACACACCACACGAACTGCAGAACTTATTGCCAGGAAATGTTGGGAAGACCAAAAATATAATTGGGTTAAAAAAAGAATTAGATAATTTTGTGGAGGATAGATCCACCAATGGCTATTAGCCAGCGTGGTCAGGGATGTAAACCTGTGATTGGAGTGTCTCTAACCTTTGACTGCCAGAAGCTGGGACTGGATGACAAGAGCTGGACTACTTGATAAAATACCCTGTTCCGTCCTTTCGCTCTGAAGTATCTGGCACCGGCCACTGTGAAAAGAAAGGATAGGGACGAGACATACCATTGATCTGACCCAATGTGGCCTTTTTATGATTTTCTGTTCTTAGAGGCAATTAAAAAAAAACCACTCAGTTTTGAAGACAAACTCATAATTTGTTATGCCTCAAATAATGATTTTAAATGTTTGTGTTCAGCATTATTGTTATTTCATCACCTGCCTTCAAACAGTTGGAAAGGAAGCTAAGATGATTCTCATGATTATTCTGATGAGGGCTAAAGATACCAACCAATAATAGCACACTCCAGTAAACTGAATTTAAAGAAAGTATTCATAGTTCTCTCAGTTAATGATGTCCATTGATCACCTTGATTGAATTAGACTTGTCATGTTATTTTCCATTTTATTAACTCTCTACCTTGCCTAAATATTCTCACTAAAATACCCATCATGTAATAATTCATCATATGTAACAGTACAGGACACGTAAGACACAAATGAGCACCCAAAATGCATAAGAAAACATTTTATTTGCATTAATCAACACACAAAGTGAGATTTTGTGCTGCACGGCATCTCACAACCCAGGGGCAACTGAGAGTTTGGTTGGCTTAAAGCAAATCTGCCTCCCCCCACTCCATCTTAGTTCTGGACTTCAGTGGGGAATGAAATGATCCCCAATGTCATTTAGGTAGTGGCGGGGTGAGGGTGGGGGTTGGATCTGTGTAATTTATAGTAACCTAAACTAAGCCTTTTATGAAATGCAATATAATCCTTGACTCATGTCCAGTCAATTCTGGTTGGCAGCAAATGAGGAAAAGGGTGGACCCATGATTTCACTTACTCCCTGACCCTTCCCACCCCTTTACTCCTCTAAGGTTCACTGCCCCTATTCTCTTCCCCGCATACTTAGGGATTTATCTTCACATATAGTGCAAGCTATGTAGAGAGGAGGAGCTCTCCCATTGATATAGCAGTATCTATTCTGGGGAATAGGTCATTGTTACTATGTCACTTAGTGATGTGGATTTTTCAAACTCCTGAACAACATAGTTATATGTATAGAAATCTGTGGTATAAACCTAAACCCAAGATATAGTTGGTCCTGTGTGATCGGGTAGAGGGTGGGGAAGTAGGGTCTTAATTCCCCACAACTACACATGGAAGCCAAACGCAGTGTAGCCCTATATTCTCAGGGTTTAGGTCCGGTTTATGAGGAAAATGTTTGGAAAATAATTCTCAAGTACTAGAGGCTTATCTGAACTGAACTGTCAATTCTTTGGTTATTTTGAAGTTTGTTCAGTCCTACTGGTTTCTTATTTATATGAATCCTAATTTTTTTGCTTTGAAAAAAAAAATCATACTGCAGATTGTACAATACTTTATAACACTAGTCAAATTAAAATACATCACTTTATTTACCTTGTTAAATATATGATACAAAACCTACCATGTTGTTTCCCTTATATAATAATAGAAAAGCAATGTTCTGGCATTCATTTTTAGTGAGCCAATAATCTTTCTCTTTTTATTTTTAAAATCCCCAATATTTCTTTCCTCTCTCTCTCTCTCTTTACCTGCCTTTTAATAACACTAGACCTGTAACATTTAGAGCAGCATCTCTTTTCCAGGTTTCCTTCTTGCCTGGCTGCACTTCTAGCTGACAATTTGAATGATCTTTTCTTCTATATTCCAGGATTGTCAGCTATTGTAAGAATTTCAGCACTAGAAAATGGAAATAGTGATCTTTACTGACTTACGGCCGACGGTTAACTCCAATCTAATTGAATACCACACGCCTGCTTTATTTATTTATCCAAACTTTTAATGTCAATAGTAATAAATAGTTATAAAGACACAGGGGGAAGAAAAAAAAACAACCCAGATCTGCATGTAATTCTGATCTTGATGAAAACGAAAGCACTGACACATAAGGGATTAAGTCCTGTTCTTCTTGCAGACAAAGGCAATACTCTTATTAAGTCTGGTAGGTCAGGATGGAACCCATATCTTCTAAAAAGCAAAAGATAGGTTGTATCTGTAATAGACCACCAAATCACAGCATGGAAGAGGGTAACTGGTTCCTTATGCAACTATCTATAATGAGTGGGAAAAAAAGCTCCATGGTTAAGGCAGTCTTAAATTTGATTCACATATGCTGGAGGTCTCAAGCTGCCAACACTAGAACATCCATAAAATATCTAAATATTATAGATTACAGTTGCCTAAATAAAAAGGCATTTAATCCAAACAGGGGAATTTTATACAAGCTCTCTTCTTGACAGATAATAGGAACTGGCCACAGAACTAAAAATTAATGGTAACTTCAGTACAAGTGATCATAACTCAATCACATTTATAGTGTGCAAACAGAATAAAATCCACACAAATAACAATTTTAAAGGCCTAATTTTAAAAGGACCAAGTTGGGAAAAAAACCAAAAAAAACCCAAAATTAATTATGAGCCACAGCGGCTGGGAGGAAAAATTTAAACAGAAAAATATTAATGATAATTGAAAATGGTTTAGGAACATTTTATTAGATGCTCCAAAGCCACAATTTTTCAATCAAGGAAGAAGGCTGCTTTGGTTAAATAAATAATACAGTTTAGATGGGAAGTGAAGACAGCTGTAAAAAAGAAAAGTATATAATTATTTGGAAGAAAGAGGAAGATGAAAATAATGAATATAAATTTGAAGCTAGGACTTCTAGAAAACTGATAAAAAAAAAACAAAGGGATACAAGGAGAAATCTAACAAGGAGTCCTGTGGCACTTTTAAAGACTAAATAAATTATTTATTGCATGAGCACTCATGGGAGAAAATCCCACTTCATCAGACGCTTTGAAGAAGAAGAAGAAATCAGTGACCAGCCAAGTTAAGGACTGTGACACTGGCCAACCAGCTAATCTCTTACTATAGTAGACCAGTTCCAAAGGGCCATGTTAGTCTAGTTCATCAAAACAAGCAAGCAGTCCTGTGGCACTTTTAAAGACTAACAAATTCATTTATCGCATGAGCTTTTGTGGGAGAAAATTCCACTTCGTCAGACGCTTTGAAGAAGCATCTGACAAAGCAGGATTTTCACCCACGAAAGCTCATGTGATAAATGAATTTGTTAGTCTTTAAAAGTGCCACAGGATTCTTTGCTTGTTATATTAGACCAGTTTGCTCGATGAGAACCAAGGACTATTGTGCCTAAAGAAGGCTGTGTTTGACTCTTCGATGACCAGTACAATGCTTCAAAAGTTCTTTGTTACTGGTATGATGAATCTAATCATAGAATAAACGATCAATTTTGGGGATTGTCTGTCCTTTCCCTGAAGTCTTCCCTAAGTCTAGCACACTCTGTGTGGTCCATCTCAAGTACCTGGTCACAAGGATAGGAAGAAGGAGTTAAAGTATATTAGGGATAAAAACAAATAATAACAAAAGGAATTAGTCCATTACTTGATGAAAATAGTTGAATTATAAATTATGCAAAAAAAGGCAAAAAAAATCAATAGATATTTCTGTTCTCTATAAGTTAGACATTTTAAAATCAGCAGATCCTTATAAGCTCACTGGATCGTTAACGTTGATTTTCAATAAACACTGGGGAAGTTCCAGAAGAATGGAAGAAAGCTAATGTTGTGCCAAAATTTTAAAAGGGTTAAAGGGGTGATTCAAATAATTATGTTCCTGACAGTCTAACATCAGTTCCTGGCAAGATAATGGAGTGGTTTTTACAGGTCTTTATTAATAAAAGTATTAAATGAGGGTAATGTAATTAATACTAATCAATGTGATTTATGAGAAACTTGATTTTTTTCCAAGATAATAAGTTTTGTTGATCAAAGTAATAACATTGATGTAATATACTCAGAGATCTGTAAAATATTTGAGTAAGTACCACATGACATTTTCATTAAAAAAAACCCTAGAAAGTTATAAAATTAACATGATGCGTATTAAATAGATTAAAAGACGGCCATATTATAGGACTCGAATTGTAATTGTAAGGCAAAAATATCAAAGAAGTGTTCTTTTAATGGGTTTCCATCAGGATTATTTCTTGGCAGTATGCTATTTAACCAAGAAAATCATTTTAAAAACCCATCAATGATAAAGTTTGAGGGTGACAAAAAATTGGGGGAGTGGTAACTAATGAAGAGGACTGGTCGATGATAAAAAGCAATCTGGAGCTCTTGGTAAACTGGACACGAGAAAGGAATATGCATTTTAATATAGCTAAATATAAATAAATACATCAAAAGCTGAAGAATGACAGCTATACTTACTGGATAGGGAGAATCTATTCTGCAATTCAAAATCTGAAAAAAGATATGGGGTCATGGTGATCATCTGAATTGAGTGCCTAATGCAACAATGAAGCCCAAAAGGATAACATAAGATAATTTGATCCTCGTATGGTTACTGCTGGAATACTTTATCCCATTCTTGAAATGTGAACTCCAGAAGGATGTTGATAAATTGGAGATGGTTCAGAAAAAAGCCACAAGAACAATTAAAGGATTTGAAAACATGTCTTAAGGTCACATACTTAATGGGTGACTTGATTATAGTCTATAAGTATCTGTATTGGGATAGGTATTTATTAATTGGCTCATCAATCTAGCAAAGAAAGATATAACAAGATTTAATGCCTGGAAGTTGAGGATAGACAAATTCAAATGGGAAATCAATTATAATTTTTTAACCATTGAAATAACTAACCAACTGCAGTAGTGGATTCTCCATCACTAATAATTTTAAAATCAAGACTAGAATTTTTTCTAAAAGATGTGCTCAAGGAACTTCTTTTTTTTTTTTTTTTAAATGCTCTGCCTTGTGCAATACAGGTCACACGAGATGATTCAATTTCCCTTTTGGTCTATGAATCCATGCTATCATATAACAATGCAAGTCACTCACAATGACTACACTTGTAAAGTTAAGTCAACTCTGTTAAGTCAACTATCCAAGGTCGACTTTAAGTCAACTTAGAGTCTACCTTGTTAAATCAACTTAACAGAGTGGCTACACTTTAAGTTGATTTAAGTCAACCTTGTTAAGTCGACTTACCAGAAACATAGCTGTCCACACTGGCTTTAAGTCGACTTAATAAGGTCGATTTAAGGCTTACGTTGATCTTCAGAGATGGTGTTATTAAATCTACTTAAGCTGTTATTAAGTCAACTTAAGGAAGCTTTTAAGTCGACGTAATAAAGCCCAGTGTGGATGCGGCTTTGTGTAGGTCAACTTAAGCTTCCTTAAGTCGACCTAAGTTGCCAGTGTAGACGCACCCAATAACATTTTTTAAAAAAAATAATAGTTCATGTATTTAGAAAATGTTGTTTGGCTGATCTGACTCATTGCTCTTATATTGGAGGTTCACCATTGAGTGCCATGTTACATTTCTGTATTAGTTTTAAGATTGCACATGTGACATTTCATTCCACCTATGAGAAAATACTTCTTTAACTGCTGATCTATTAATTTCACATTCTTCTTCATGTTTCCTTTGACTCTTGAACAGACATTGCTAACTATTCTACTGTTTCCTCTGCAGTCCTTTGGGGTTAGATCATTTTCTCATTATTCACACCACATGCAGAACCTCATGCTTTTGGTTACGAGTTACACAGAGGGTCATTAATGAATTTTAGGTGTAGATGGAAGCCCTCTCTTATGATGTTGCCATTGGTTTTTGGTTAAAATTGTATTTCTCTTGTTTATATATTGCACATGAGTGTGAGGCACTGTGTGACTAGCACTCTGTGTAATTGATTGCATTAGTATGTTTATTAGGAGAGGTTTTACATTTTCTATAAATTAACTCTGCACATGTGTGAATTTCTCTGTTAGAAAAACAATTCAGAAGACTTAAATTATGGTCGGACCATTTTGTGACATGATCAGTTTGAAATGCTAGGAAACCAATGTTTCAGAATAATTAAATACCTCTAACATCTTCAAAATATCTTTTACTAAAAAAGTAATATTAATTCTAATTCTATCCAAATACTTTTCATCCACTGTCATTCCCAATGCACAATCAACTAAATTAAACAATCTGCAAACCATTTTGCATAATACTCAATTAAAAAAAAAAGACTCATTGGCAGGAGTTGGAAATATCTATTGTCCCGTTTAATGAGACAGTTGAAAATTGGAACAGAAGTGCATTCATGTTAAATCTCTCAATTTATATTTTCATCATAGTCCTTCATAGACTGTGACTATGCACCGAAAATCAGTAAATTCATCTCTTCTACATTACAAATAAAAGTTTGTAAACAGTTTTAAGATCCTTTCACAGAAGGCAATAAATAGAAATGTGTTACTTTTATACATCCAAGTTGCTACAAAAGAGAATCTAGCACACATTCAAGCAAAAGGATATAATGAAATTTTATAAACTATTTTCCCCAGCAATATAAAAACTGATTTCTCAGTATGTTGGTCTTGCTGCATGTTCTGGAATAGCACTGAGTTGCTGCTGGAATTCAAAGCATTTACCGGGTAATTGCCATACCAGTGTTTATTGTAAAATATCGGGGCAATCTGTTGTACATTGTAAATGTGCTTCTTGCCTTTCCCCAGACCTGCTGAACTCTCCTGATGATGCTGGTACCATTACCTGATGGAAAGAAAGTCTTAAGGAGGAGGAAAGTTTCGGCTAAAAGTCTCAAATATAGATGAACTAGATTTGAAGGAAAAGAACGAATGAGAAAGAAAGAGCTGGGTAATTCTGTTCCACTACAGTGGGTCAAGGTTTCAGAGCTTGAATGAGCATAGCAACTGTTTTGAAGTCAAATGCTATTAGGAAAGAGGGGAGCATTTGTGTGAAAAAGTTTTAAAAGTCACTGTTTCATTCTTAGCCAAAACATCTTTTGAATTTTCTACTGTCACGATCAGATCCTCATCACAAGTTAAGTGAAATAGCCGAAACAAGCTATAATTGTATAAAAACCCTATCCAGAGCCCCAGTACTGAATCAGATGAATACACCAGATTAAGATCTGACTGCATAGGTGGGGCCTAAGTTATTCCCCTATAAACAAAGGAACATCTTTAATATTTACAGTATATTAATAAGCTGATGATGTAGAATATACTTATGAAATCTAATATCACACTGACATGAAATTGTAATTGTAATCAGGGCTGGCCTCAGCAAAACAAAAATCCATTCATAATAAGGTATCAGTTCCAGAGCTGTGTTAGTCTGTATAAATCAAATATGAGAGTTGTGTGGCACCTTAAGGGCTAACAAGTTTCATGGACTCCAACCCACTTCATCAGATGCATGAAGCGGAAACTGCAGTTGAGAGGTATATATACACACATGCCAGGATGAAGAAGAAGCATTACAATGGAAAGTGATAGCAAAGTAAATTCAGTTAGGGTAGATGAGGTGCATTCACTATAGTTGATTAGAAGGAGAGAATATGTGAACAGGGAGAATTACTTTTTGTAATTTGCTAACCATTTCAAGTCCTTATTCAGACACACACTGATTGTGTCAAGTTTGCAAATGGATTCCAGCTCTGCAGTTTCACATCTGCTTTTGAAGTTTTTTTCTGTTGGAGTATGGCAACTTTCAAGTCTGCTACTGGGTATGCAGGGAGATTGAAGTGTTCTAAGGTTTTATGAATGTTACCATTTTTGATGTCTGATTTGTGTCCAGTTAGTCTTTTGCGTAAGGACAGTCTGGTTTGGCCAATGTATACAGCAGAGGTGCATTACTGGCACATTATGGCACATATCACATTAGTATATGTGCAGGTGAATGAGCTCCTGATGGCATGGTTGATATGGTTTGGACCTGTGATGGTATCACTAGAGTCGATGTGCAGGCAAAGTTGGCAATGGGATTTGTTGTAGGGATAGGTTCCTGGGTTATTGTTCTTATTGCATGGTGTTTGGTTGCTGGTGAGTATTTGCTTCAGGTTGGGGGGGCTGTCTGTCAAGGATAGGCCTGCCTCCCAAAGCTTGAGTGAGTGTGGAATCATCTTCCAGGATAGGTTGCAGATCCTTGACGATGTGTTGGAAGTATTTTAGGTGGGGGCTGAAGGTGATGGCCAGTGGTGTTCTGTTGTTTCCTTTATCAAGTCTGCTGATGCCCCTGGCTGCATCTGGGGTCGCGCATTGGGTATCTCGAAGGAGTGGAAGGCCATAGCACCAATGAAACTCCTTTGCTCCAGACTCAGTGACAGCTGGGGCACAATAACATCAACCATACAAGTATGTTCCCCCGGTTTCAGGAAGCAAAGTAGATAACAAACCTTGAAAGTACCAGTGGAAATCGGTCAAAGTTTGTTCTCTAAGAGAAGGGGGAGAGTACTTCCACCGCTTACAAGGAGAAAAGTATTGAAACAAACAACCTGTCTATATAACGGTCACTGCAACGGGGGTGGGGGATGCATGATTTGAGACATGCCTGTCTCCGTGTGCCTGCTTGAGGTCTCAAATAAATCTTAGTGTGCTTCTCCGCCCTGGTGTGGTTATTGGTGCTGCGCACTCCGGGTAATGAACCTAAACAAACTGTTGCTAGCCCCAGCCCGTCCTCGGGCGTCCCACCTGCAACAGGTCTGTCCTGTATTAGGTGACTTCTGGGTACCTGTCTGGCTCTGTCGATCTGCTTTTTCACTTCCCCGGGTGGATACTGTAGTTTTAGGAATGTTTGGTAGAGATCTTGTAGGTGTTTGTTTCTGTCTGAGGGATCGGAGCAGATCCGGTTGTAACTTAAGGATTGGCTGTAGATGATGGATCGTGTAATGTATCCAGGGTAGAAGCTGGAGCATGTAGATAGGTATTGTGGTCAGTTGGTTTTCAGTGTAGGGTGGTGTTAATGTGTCCATCCTTTATTCAGACTCTAGTTTCCAGAAGTGGATTTTTTATCTGGACCGGTCCAGGGTGAAGTTGATGGTAGGGTGGAAATTGTTGAAATTCAGGTGGAATTCTTCAAGGGACTCTTTCCTGTGGGTCCAGATGATGAAAATGTCATCAATGTATCATAGGTAAAGGAGAGGTACTTGGGGACAAGATTTGAGGAAGTGATGTTCTAGGTCAGCCATAAAAATGTTAGCATACTATACGGCCATGTGGGTACCCATAGCTGTGCCACTGACTTGAAGATCTAGATCGTCTCCAAATCTGAAGTAGTTGTGGGTCAGGACAAAGTCACAAAGTTCAGCTACTAGGTGTGCTGGGTCATCATCAGGGAAACTGTTCCTGACAATTTGTAGTCCATCTTTGTGTGGAATGTTGGTGTAGAGGACTTCTACATCCATAGTGGCTAGGATGGTGTTTTCTGGGAGATCACCAATGAACTGTAGTTTTCTCAGGAAGTCAGTGGTATCACAAAGATAACTAGGAAAACTGCAGAGCTGGAACTCATTTGCAAACATGATACAAACAGACTGAATCTGAATAGGGACTTGGAATGGTTATCACATTACAAAAAGTAATTGTCCCTTTTCACACATACTCACCTTCTGATCAGCTATAGTGAATGGACCACATCTACCCTAACTGAATTGACTGCTAGCACTTGCCATTGTAATGCTTCTTCTTCATTCTAGCATGTGTATATATACCTCTCCACTGTAGTTTCCACTTCATGCATCTGACAAAGTGGGTTGGAGCCCACGAAAGGTTATGCCTAAAGAAATTTATTAATCTTTAAGCTGCCACGGGACTCTCATGGGGTTTCTTTTGTTCGTTTGCTTTTAAGGTATCTGTCTTTGACTTTTCACTTTCAATAAGCAGCTTGATATTTAGCAAAACTCATAAGTTGAAAATTTAAAAAATAATAATAGACATATCATATTGATTAAAAGGGTTGCAATACTCACCATTATCATCTTTTTCTTCCCCCAATGCCAATCTATATCGGTTTTGTCTGGTTTGACTCTCAGTCAGCTAGCCCTGATACAGGTGTTAATCTCCATTAAACACAGAATAAATCATTCCACCATACTGGCTGAGCCTGAAGAGACAAAAATATAAATTTGGGAATTGTCAGCATGCTGAATATATTGCAGCACAACTGACTAATTCACCCTCTTAGTAGGATGCCATATTAATGGGATGCCAAGAATGACAGAATATTACACTGTAAATATGTGCAAGAGCCTTTTCCGGGAAGAACTATATCTATCTGATTAAAGTATTATGGATATCCCACTTTGGTTTTCAACTTTTTTCTAGCCTCTCAGTGCTCCTTTCAGAGATAAACTTTTCCTAATACGTCAGAGTTCCCAAATATGCCCTTGGTTTGACTGAGCTCCAAAGCGAAATCATGCAGGCAGATAGATGACAGGTAAGTATTTCAACCTTGTATTTCAGTGGAGATGCCATGATAGTTTTTTCACAAGTTCTGTAGTATCTATGTTGAATCTATATTCATCTATATCACAGTCATTACACAGGAATAAGAGTGACTTTTGCATTATTAAATAATAGAATATTCTTTCAGTTACCTGATTATCTGAGACTCTTACTACTGTCCTTTATGAGGTAGTCTAAAAGTAGAGCTTATTCTACCTACATTAAACAACTTGATTCTTCCAACAGTGAAAGCATTTCAATTACTGAAGTCAAATATTTCTGAAAGCCTCTCCTTGTATCTTACAATGATATCAAATATTAAAGTATAAAAGTAGGACTAGTTACAGCAGAAAATAAACACCACTGCTACATTTTCAAGGATTTAGTTGGAGGAAAAAACAGGTTTCAGCTATTTCCATATCTCAGTGTTCTATATTATTATCTTTGTTAAAATTTTACATACAAAAAGCAGTGTGAATTCAATATAGAGTACAATCTTGCATTATCACAGCTGAAACCATTTGCTCTGAAAGCTTTGATGGAAAATAAATAATATGAAATATGTAGATGGCATTTTTAAAGGGTCACTTTTTGGTCCCATATCTATTCTGAAGAGCCATCCATATTGCCTATGCATCACTGTCTGGCTTTCTCATGTTCTCTTATAGGAAATGAGATCATTACTTGCCCTTTTTAAATAAATAAATACATTGCAGATAACATTTAAAGATCTGTTAACTTCTTTGATGCTGTTTGTAATCTTATTTACACATTAGTAATTTAGGAGTAAATCTGCTAAAGTTCATGGAGTGGTAGTGGTAGAACTTCACAGCTAATAAGATTAGAATCAGACCCCACTTCAATGAATTCAGAAGGATTTATAGAAGAGAACTATTGTTTCTATTTTAGAGTTGCCACATCAAGAGCTGTATGAATCATGAACTTCTGCTTGGAAAGAGAAAGAGTACATCAGTATATAACAATGCTTCATGTGATTTGGACAGCAGTGAATCCATCCTAAATGAATAAGGAATA
Organism: Pelusios castaneus; assembly: GCA_007922175.1. Taxonomy (NCBI): domain Eukaryota; kingdom Metazoa; phylum Chordata; order Testudines; family Pelomedusidae; genus Pelusios; species Pelusios castaneus. Next base: position 12,173,322 of record ML685780.1, on the reverse strand, counting down.
TAATTTTCCTATCAAAAGTAATAACTTCCAGTTTCTCTATTTCACAAAATAGAAGTTACTCAGGTGAAAGCATTTTATTAGTACATTTTTTTGGAGCAATCTAGTCAGCCTGAAAATCATTCTATCATGGAACCTTAGTCACAAAGGTTAGAATGAAGACAAGAAAGGAAGCAGTGCATATAACATACATCCCTTGTGAAAGATATATCATCCTGCTACAACTTCAATAATTACTTTTACTACATATGGACCTCACTTTCTGATCTGATGAGTAAAGCCACTTGCTATTCTTTCCTCCATAACATCTGCTCTGAAGACTCATGTGAACCACAATCACTGTAAGAAATTGGCCATCTTACAATCAATAGGTTGAGGGAACACAGAGGTATACTTGATCAATATATATTTAATAGTACCATAAACAAAGGCTAGATCTTCAGCTAGCATAAATCAATGTAGCTCTACTGATTTCAATAAAGACTATACAACGTTTACAAAACAATACATAATACATTAAGGATATTTACATATTTTAATTTTGTCCCTCTCCATGAGCTTCCAATTGGTGAGCCAGAGAGTTCCTGTCTCTACATTCATGCTGCACATTGTGACTAATAAAATAAATAAAAATAAACAACAACAACAACATATTCAGTAGTCATTCACTGGAAACTCAGCTGGGTATTTGAGATGTCAACAAGGCCTAGTATTTCAGATTTCAAGTTTCTGATTGAGTGTAAATAAAAATTTGAATGACAAAAATGTTTTCTCCTTGTCTTTTTTTATTCCCTCATTTTTCTGTATTCACCTGTTGTCTCTTGTCTTATACTTAAATTGTAAATTCTTTGGAGACAGGATCCATTCTTTGGTGCTGTGTTTTTAAGCACCTAGCATACCAGGCTCCTGGTCCATGACTGGGGCTTCTAAGCACTACTGCAATATAAATGAATAACAGTAAAGAAAACAAATGACTTTAATAAAACATACACTTTTGCCTTAAGATAATTCAATTTTGGCCACTCCACTCCCCCCATAAACTACCATCCAGTCTTTTTAAAAATACTTTAGTGCAGATGTGCTTAAAAGGCAGATCTTGGACTAAACCCAGACCATCAGATGGTCTTGGATGGACCCCAAAACATTTTTATTTACTTAGTATTATCATTATTTTTAAGTTACTATTATTTTCTCTGGATGTTGGACCCTGATTATACCTCAATCAAGAAATTTAGACCTTGACAAAAATGATTGACTACTCATGTATTAGAGATTCTGGGGATTACAAAAGGTGACTCAACATCAAAACTTCTCTATTTACCCACACAGACAGTACAACAGACAAGAACCATTCAAGCAGACCTGTACCTCAGGTTGAACTGCAGCATCCAATTCAAGAGATGAAATCCCCCAAGCATAATTTTTTTTAAAAGAAACAAACAAGTGCAATCATTAAAAAAAAAAAAAGTTATTGAAAATCTCAGTTAAGATTTCCTAAGGTATGCCAATGCAACAGGGCAATGTATTTATTCTGGTCATTTTTGCATGTAACTAGATATAACCAAACAGTTTAAAGATCACATTTCCATTTAATTCCACTGCTCCACTTGAACTCTCCATTTTTAACCTGTACTTTTAGTCTTTTAAATGACTATAACAGGAATTTGGCAAATCCAGGTCCCACGAAAAGTCATTGTATATAATAATACAATTATGCCCACACATCATTTAATAATGTACTCATGCAATTTACTGAAAATGGAGAAAAGGGGGAGAAAGTTCCTGTTCTGGAGACATTTTAGCTCCATGAAATGATCAGTTCTAAACATATGCATTAAGTATATTAAAGATGAATACCTGGCCACATTGAGGTCAATGACAAAACTCCCTTTGACTTTAACAGGGCAGAATTTCATAATAGTCTACAGAGATTAGAAGGCTGGGGCTCAGTCTTGGTTTAGAATTTTGAGAGAAGAGCATCTAGAATGGGATTAGAGTCAATTCTGTCATTACTTTTGTTGAAGAAAACAACTTAACCCTTTGTTATCAGGTTTCAGCAAGGCACCAATTTATTCCAGCAAATTACTGGGAGAGAGTTGAACTGACAAGAGTGTTCCCTGAGCAGTCAAGTGAGCTCTGCTCACAGGCAGATCTCACAGGTATTTATAGAGAAAGCATAGCATTTCTGCTTATTAGGTGCAAGTGGAAAGTTACAAACTGGTTAACACAAGACAAAAGAAAACCAGGGTACAGAGACAACTTATCTTTCTAGGGCACTTTAACCTTGAGAGCCCAGTCAGCTCTTTTCTTTCCCTTTTCAGACCAGTCCACTCTTATCTTTACACTTCCCCCATTCTTCTATAAGTCATGCTGTTGCTAAGCAAATTTGAGGCCTGCAAGGTTTGTTTCTACACTTTGTTCCAGCTGAAATCCATGGTGAACTTTTTTTTTTTTTTTTAAATCAATAAGTACAGAGATAGGTCAATACTGATTTTCTTTTCTTTTCTTTTCTTCTTCTTCTTCTTTTTTTTTTTTTTTTTTAAATCTCACACTGAATTAGAAAACTCAAGAGAAGCAAATAACACTGTTTTCTTTATTAGTTAAAGGAATGTGATAATGCATAGATTGGTTCCTCATTTCTGAACTGCTTGAGAGGAAATACCATATGTTCTCAATGAAATTTGATCCCCATGAATCCTAATATACCAATCTTTTTTTTCCCATTCCTAGAAAGATTCACAAATGAGGGATTTTAGTTCTTCAGTCAGTTCTAACTAAAAAAAAATAATCAGCCTTTCAGCTACAGAAAACACTCTGATCATTCAACATTTTCACAGTGCAAACACAGAGACCCTCACCATCAAGCTTAACGTGCAGTTGAACAGTGAAACATGACTTGATAAAAATGGAATTCTGGTATTCCTTGATATCCAGTTAAAATGCATAAATAGAAGTGTTTGTTTGCCTTCTCTCTTTTTAAAATAAAAAAAAAATATTATATAAATAATAATAATAATAAAAATCTGCCAGCCCTACAAACTATCTAGAATCAAAGGCTATGTCTACACTAGCAATTTAGGTCAATTAAGAATGCTTAAGTCGACCTAAATTACTCCATGTCCACACCGAACTTTCATTAAGTCAACTTAAGGGGATACTTAAGTCTATTTAATAACTACCTAAGGTCTAAGTCAACCTTATTAAGTTGACCTAACACCAGTGTGGACACCCTATATCAACTTAATTCCTTAAGCCCCAGCTTGTGCTCCCTTCTCCGGGATCTGTGCAGGTCCTGGCAAGAAGGGAGCCCCACTCTCTTCTCCCTGGAACTTCATGGGTCCTGGTGAGAAAGGAGCTGTGGCTCACTTCTTAGTGGGAAGCCAAGGCTCTGTCTACACTTGAAAAGTTAAGTTGACTTGTTAAGTCGACTTAACAGAATTGACTTAACTTTTTAAGTGTAGACATAGCCTAAAGGACAAGCTGGGCTATTTCTTTCTCATACATTAGGGACAACAGTAAAGAGTCTTAGTCCTTTTTAATGCTTTTCTTTGTGATGGTCTTCATGAGGTTGCACAAATATAAATGAGGACAGAATTCAGGCCTACAATTGGAATTTAGGTAGCTATTCTAATGATGATGTGCAAAAAGATATAGAATCTAGCTCATGGTCACTTTTTTGTCTCTACAGTGCTAACAGTAAAAAAAAAAAAAAAAAAAAAAAAGTAAAAATGCAGTATAGAAAGCAAGTCTATACAATCCTGCCTTTGATATTGGGTGCAGCTCTGATAGGGAAAAAGACACCATTTTACCTAGCTCCCTTTCTGGGCTGAAACACACTTTAATTATACCCAAAAACTAGTATGAAAAAGTCTGTTGTCATGTTTGAAAAATTATTTTCATTGCAATGAAAGCTGGCTTATTCTACAGACATACTACTAGCAACAAATAAGATTTGTTATAGTATAAAGCTTATTCCCTTATGGGTATAAAGACATGTGCAGTCCATTAATATCATTTAAAACAATTCTGACAAACCAAGAAACAAATCTGGACTATCATTAGTACTCTGCTGTATGTCAGAGATACAGCTTCCATTTCTTATCAAGAGATTTGCTGTTGAGTGACTAAAAGATATCTAGTAGCAACTTTTTAACAACAATGTATTTGGAACAACTTAGAGGCCTGTTTAATTTATAGAAACCAAAAATCAATAATTCAGCGTCTAGAAAGAGAAAACATTGGTATGAATAAAGAGCTGGATGAATAGAATGAAATAATTTTGCCTACAGTTAATTCAAATAATGATGTGTTGTAGAACTGTTTTATCAAGAATTTGAACTAATAAGCAGAATTAACTTTTCTTGTCTTTTTGGAATTCCCATTATAACAGACAGTGTAACTCCAATACACAAGTTTCTACTTGCTGTAGATCATCTGATTACAGCTAAGAATTAGACACAACCAAAAGTAAAGGAATTAAACTAAGAGACCTCTCCAGCAAATTTTTTGAACATAGCTACAGAAATAAAAATAAAATAAAGAACAGCAATTAAAAGACTTTAGATAATTTTCAGAGAAACTATTTTTTTAATGCAAAATCAGAAACGTAAGCAAATCTGGATATAAAGAAAATATAACATTGCTTGAATGCCCAAGCAAAGTGTAACACAGGAACTGAGATCAAAAGAATATGTGTTCATGTTCACTATGTGTCTGCATGAGCAGCTTTTGATGTAGAACACATACTCACATGAATAACCCCATTGCATAATCCTCACATATAGAAAAGCACACATTGTCCAAAATGAACAGTTTGCAATTCTCTAAGACAGCCATTAATATATTGTAATTGAGTTACCTTTCTACTAATTGGTTAGGGGTTTTTTTGGGTTTTTTTTAAGATCTACCTTATATATGAATATACTTTTTTTTTTTTAAGCAAGATTATTTGCTTTTTCAGCATATACTTTATTGATACTGAACTGGCTGAAAAGATGTTTCCATCCTTTGAAAAAAATTAAAAAAGGGAATTCCACACTCTGTCTTGCACGATTTTGCTTGCACAATATTCCATGATTTTCATAACATAAACATTTATAATCTCCTTCACAAATGTAGACTTGGGAGAGAAATCTGGATCTTGAATTTTACATTCTAGATCAAAGAGAAAGAATTCAAGATTATGTTCCACAATACAAAATTTTAAACCTTTATTTGTTCCAAATTCAACCTATGATCTTTGTAGTTAGAATTATTTATGTATGGTAAGTAATGGAAAAGTTCTATAGCTTCCTTATAACTTTTTTTCCCCATTTTTGTCCTACATTGTTTTCATAGTCTATGTTTTTTATTTGTTGTTAATTAGATCAAGCGAGATTTCTGCTGAGATGTTGACAGTGTTGATGTCAGCCTGTAATCTATAAAAGTTCCTCCAAAACCTCCTTCAATTGCTTATATAAGTTTTGTGCCTCTCTAAAGAGTTCCTTGTTATGTAAATGAGTGCTGAGTTTTGATCAAAGTCATCTCTGTGCTCAATGAAAATTTCAGCATCTTGCGGTAGTTGGATGCAAATGGAGAAATATTATCTTCATGAATGTTATTGTGTGTCAATGGGAAGCTGGATTTTTTTTTTCAAACAACAAATCAGATTTGATGTATCTTGTAGAACAGTATTTGAAATCCACAGTCTGGTAGGGCCGTTTCTTTCTCAGTAAAGTTCAATTAGTGTGATGAATACATGTATATTAGAAAGTTTTAGAGGGGTAGCCGTGTTAGTCTGTGTACAGCAAAAACAACAAGAGTCCTGTGGCACCTTAAAGACTAGCAAATTTCTTCGGACATAAGCTTCCGTGGGCTCCAAACCACTTGCATCTGATGAAGTGCATCTGATATAGTGGAGCCCACAAAAGCTTATGCCTGAAGAAATTTATTAGTCTTTAAGGTGCCACAGGACTCTTGTTTTTAATGTATATCAGAAGTTTAGCATGACCGCTTCTGGGAAGATCTCTCATCTTTTCATAATTGTTTCAATCTGTAAGGAAGTGGCAATGTCTTGTCAAGCTTCCCTTCTTGGCTGGCTTCCTCAGCAACTTGGCCACATTTTTTTTTTTTTTTTGGCTCTAGCCATTAGTGGGTTATTTCTCAGATTTTGGAACCATTTTTTGTTAATTTCAGTGTTAATTTTGTTTGTTTGTTTTTCATCTTTTATTTCACATACAGCATCTAGTTTTGAATTAATTTAAGTAAAATCTGGTTACAGGAGCACATCTAGGAAACATGCTTCAGTCATTCATTTCAGTACTCAATTTATGCTATGCTTAAAATAGCAGAAAAAAAGTGTGCAACTTCCAATCATATTCAAATCTTTGCCTTTAGGTTGTTTACATGACAGTGTGAAGCTAAAAGAAGATACTGACCATCTCCCATGTGCAAAACAAACTCAAGTTATTTGTAACATCATAACTAATTTTCAGCTATGACTAATCTCGGGAGATAGACTCTAAAAAGATGACGTGAGTGTGATTTTATACAGCATTCAAAGCATTTGAAGTCTAAATGTTATATTACAGATAGGGTGCATCTACACTGGCAACTTAGGTCGTCTTAAGGATGCTTAAATTGACCTACACAAAGCTGCGTCCACACTGGGATTTTATTAAGTCGACTTAAGTGCTTCCTTAAATCGACTTAATAACATCACCGCTGAAGGTTGACTTAAGCCTTAAGTCGACTTCTTAAGTCGACTTAAAACCAGTGCAGATGGGGAATAGCGCTAAGTCGACCTTATTAAGTCGACCTAAGGCCCGTGTGGATGGCTATGTCTACCGTTAAGTCAACTTAACAAGGTCGACTTAAGTTGACAGAGTTTAGCCACTCTGTTAAGTCGATTTAACAAGGTCAACTTTAAGACTTAAAGTCGACCTTGTTAAGTCGACTTTATCAGAGTTTACTTAACTTTACAAGTGTAGACATAGCCATAAAGCTTGGTTTTTGTGTGTCACTAACCATTTTCCAAGGTAGACATTAAAAATGTTTTTTTAATTAGTAAGAAATTATTTGGGATTAAAAGTGTATTATTCCAAAAACTGCCATTTGTTGATTTAAGAATCTTTCTGTCATTGTTACACAGATGCAAACAGTATGAGAAAAGGAATAAATTAAGTGAATAAGAATCTAATAAAACTGGTTGCATATTCTGAGAAACTTAAGGTGGAGCATCAAAGTAGAAAGCTATAAAGAAATCATTCTAAGACAACTCATCCTTAAAACAAAGAAGAGAATTTAAATAACCACCTTCTTATTCAAAAAGCACTGGCTTTTAGAGATTTAGCCCAATTGCTTAGAAGAGTTTTTCTTTCTTAACCTTGCTGTGAGGTAATGAAGTTTTTCTTGTGTTATCCTTCTGAACTAATCAAATATAATGCAATACAATGATCAAATTAAAGTTACAACTGAAATGCAATCAATACATCAGTCATGTAATTTATCTTTAGTGATTAGCAAAGCAGATAATTAAACCATTGATTTATTAATTTCAATAATTTTGATTTTCTTCAACTTTTTTTTTGAAACTTGAAATCATCAAAACTCCCCCTTCCCTATGAAAAAAAAATAGTTTTTATGAATCCATATTATCTGACAAAAATCATTTTGTTGAAAGATTATTGACCAGCTCTGGTTACAATTTTTATTCACTGCAATGCTAGTATTGCTCAAATCTGCTTCAGAATTGTTCCTTTCAAAAGGAAGATATTGTTTTACTAACATATCACTATGCTATAGCTAATACCTGTGTGAAATAAATAGACTAATATTGCTATTGCGTTATCAAAAGTTTATGTTTAGTACTACACTGATACAAAGTGTGCTGATCTATTAAAAAAAAAAGCTGTGCTTTAAAAAAAAAACACACACACACACAAAAACCCCAACACACACACCTAAACTCTCTGCTTACATACCTATAGTCAGATGTTAAGGGATGTTATGAAATAAAATTATATTTTAGTATGCTCAATTATTGAACCCACTGAGAATTTCTATTGCTTCTCTCCTGCAGAGTTGCTGAGAAATTTATTTTTGTCCTGACACTATTCTCAGTAGAAAAGGTCTTCCATCTTATTATAGAATCATAGAAATATAGGCTAAATCTAGTATTTAACTATCATTATTAACTATAACAAGTAGCAGTTTTTGGAATAATACACTTTTAATCCCAAATAATTTCTTACTAATTAAAAAAACAGATATTCTCCCCCCGCCCCAATATCTAGCCTGAATTTCCCTTGCTGCAATTTAAGCTGATTACTTCTTGTTCTACCTTCAGACAGCTCTCCTAGTATATCTGCACTCTAATGATATTTGTAAAGTAAATGAGGATACTATTATACAGATATGCACAGATAGCCTTAAGCTATCTGGAGCCCTAAGCCTCTATTCCACCCCCACAGCCTCAGATCCCTGACGCTGGCTCCCTGCCGCCAGTCCCGTCCACTCCTCATTGGCCCCGGCTCCCCACCCCTAGAGCCAACTCCTCCTCTTGCTGCCAACCGAGGAAGAAACGGTTTGGGGAGTAAACGAAGCAGGTGACTGAGTTGGGATGGGGGCCTGTTTTGCCTACCCCAAAAGTCACCTCTTCAGATATGGGATTCCAATGTGTATATTGTTTGCCCCATGGCTTATACAAGTATATTATTGATGAGTCTTCCAGTCTTCTGATTTGAAAAAGCTTATGGGATTTCCCCATAAATATTTTTCATTTCTGGGGTCTATAGCATTTTCATTTTGCAATGATGGCTGTGCCTTGGGACCATATGCTCTTGTTTATTTTTTTTAAACGGTAAATCTCATTATTCCTCTCTTTTCATTTATTCCTATTGTTCATATTTCTCTGGAAACTCACTTCACTGGCAAATTATCCCAGACATCAAAGGCGAACAAGTTAGCAATTTTGTAACTTAGTAGGAAGGTCTAAAATGACTCCTGTTTTTAGTCTCTCCTTTAATGTATGGCTCCAGCTCAAGTTCAATTTCTACATATTCAGAACAGCTTTTTAATATCAATGGCAAAACTGGAATAACTCATTTCCCCCCCATATAAACAAATTCACTGAAAGCTTAAAAATGCCCCCCAATGGTAGTAATGCATTAGAATGGACACAAAATCCACCTCTGAGGGTTGAATAGCATTCATATAACTGAAATCTTAGCACTGTCACACTCTGATGGACTGACAACTTCAGCCATCCTAACAGTGACATATAAAATATGTCTACACTTGCACTGTGGTTGAGACAGAAGTGGGAGGCAGACCTGCTGAAAGACTCTGGGTAAGGAGAAGGGTGATGTTATGGTTGGGTCTATTATAGACACCTAACCAGGAAGAAGAAGTGGATAATACTTTTTTAAAATAACAAAATCATCCAAAACAAATGACTTGAGGTGATGGGGGATTTCAACTAACCAGACATCTGTTAGGAAAATAACATAGCAGGGTACAGATTATTCAATAAGCTCCTGGTTGTAGGGGACAACTACTGGTTGTAGGGGACAACTTAGGTTCAAGTGATCATGAGCTAATTCAGTTCAAACTAATTGGAAGGATAAACAAAAATAAATCAGCGACCAGAATCTTTGACTTTAAAAAGGCTAACTTTAGAAAATTAAGGGAATTAGTTGGGGAAGTGGACTGGATAGAAGAACTCAGGAATGTAAATGTAGAAGATGCTTGGAATTGCTTCAAATCAAAGTTGCAAGAACTATCTGAAGCCTACATTCCAAGGAAAGGGAAAAAAAATCATAGGCAAGAGCTATGGACCAAGCTGGATGCGTAAGCATTTCAGAAAGGCGATTAGGAGGAAGCACAGAGCGTACAAGGAGTGGAAAAGGGGAGAGATCAGCAAGGAAAGCTACCTTTTGGAGGTCAGAACATGTAGAGAGAGAGTAAGAAAGGCAAAAAGTCAAGCTGAGCTGGACCTTGCGAAGGGAATTAAAACAAATAGTAAAAGGTTCTTTAGCCATATAAATAGGAAGAAAGCAAAGAAAGAAGAAGTGGGGCCGTTAAAAACTGAGGATGGAGTGGAGGTCAAGGATAATCTGTGCATGGCTGAATGTCTAAATAAATACTTTGCATCTGTTTTCAATTACAGTGAAGTTGAGCAGGGGGATAGCGGTAGGGAAGCTAATGGGAATGAGATCATGAATGTGGAAATTACCATACCTGAGGTAGAAGCCAAACTTGAGCTGCTGGATGTGACTAAATCGGGGGGCCCGGACAATCTCCATCTGAGGATACTAAAGGAACTGGATCATGAAATTGCCAGCCCTTTAACGAGGATTTTTAATGAATCAGTAAACTCGGGGGTTCTATCGTATGACTGGATAATCACTAATGTAGTTCCTATTTTCAAGAAAGGGAATAAAAATGATCCGGGTAACTACAGGCCTGTTAGTTTGACCTCAGTAGTATGCAAGGTCTTGGAGAAAATTTTGAAGGAGAAAGTACTTAAAGCTATAGAGGATAATGGTAACTGTGATAAAATATAACATGCCTTTACAAAAGGGAGATCGTGCCAGACCAACTTGATCTCCTTTTTTGAAAGGATAACAGATTTTTTAGATAAAGGGAATGCGTTGGACCTAATTTACTTAGATTTCAGCAAGGCATTTGATACAGTTCCACATAGGGAGTTATTCGTTGAGTTATAGAAGATGGGGATTAATGTGAATATAGTAAGGTGGATAAGGAACTGGTTAAAAGGGAGACTACAGCGGGTCATACTGAAGGGTGAACTGTCAAGCTGGAGGAAGGTTACCAGTGGAGTCCCTCAGGGATCTGTCTTGGGACCGATCTTGTTCAACCTTTTTGTTACTGACCTTGGCACAAAAAGTGGGAATGTGCTAATAAAGTTTGTGGATGACACCAAGTTGGGAGGTATTGCCAATACGGAGAAGGATCGGGATACCATACAGAACGATTTGGATGACCTTGTAAACTGGAATATCAGGAATAGGATGAAATTTAATAATGCGTAGTGTAAGGTCATTCATTTAGGGACAAACAGCAAGCATTTTTCCTATAAGTTGGGGATGCATCAGTTGGAACGGACTGAGGAGGAGAAGGATCTGGGAGTACTGGTTGATCATAGGATGACTATGAGCCGCCAAAGTGATGTGGCCATGAAAAAAGCTAATGCGGTTCTAGGATGTATCAGGAGAGGTATTTCAAGTAGAGACAGGGAGGTGTTAGTGCTGCTGTACAAGGCACTGGTGAGACCCCATCTGGAATATTGTGTGCAGTTCTGGTCCCCCATGTTTAAAAAGGATGAATTCAAAATGGAACAGGTGCAGAGAAGGGCTACAAGGATGGTCTGTGGAGTGGAAAACCTGCCCTATGAGTGGAGACTCAAGAAGCTTCGCTTGTTTAGCCTAACCAAAAGAAGGCTGAGGGGGGATATGATTGCTCTCTATAAATACATCAGAGGGATTAACAACAGGGAGGGAGAGGAATTATTTGAGTACAGCACCAATGTGGGCACCAGAACAAATGGTTATAAACTGTCCATCAAGAAATTTAGGCTTGAAATTAGATGCAGGTTTCTAACCATTAGAGGAGTAAAGTTCTGGAATAGCCTTCCAACGGGAGTTGTGGGGGCAAAACCATAACTGCTTTCAAAACTGAGCTTGATAAATTTATGGAGGGGATGGTATGATTAGCCTATTTTGGAAATTGACTGATATTTGGCTTCATGTGGTGGATATACAAGTGGCCTAAGAGGGGAGAGTACATGGGGTGGGTTCTGAGTTATTACAGAGAATTGTTTCTTGGGTAACTGGCTGTTGAGACTTGCCCACATGCTCAGGGTTTAACTGATTGCCATATTTGGGGTCGGGAAGGAATTTTCCCCCAGGGCTGATTGGCCTGGGCTCTGGGGGTTTTTCGCCTTCCTCTGTAACACAGGGTATGGTTCACCTACCAGTGAATTCTCTGTATCTTAAAGTCCTTAAATCATGATTTAAGGAGGTAAATAACTCAGTCATAGGTTGGTGGCCTATTGCTGGAGTGGGTGGGTGAGGTCTTGAGGCCTGCATTTTGCAGGAGGTCAGACTAGATGATCGTACTGGTCCCTTCTGACTTTAAAGTCTATGAGTCTATGCATGTTTTGGAAATAGCTTTTATTACTGAAGTATAGAAAGCAACAAGGGGAGAGGCTATTTTTGGATTTGATGCTGGGAAACTGGAAGGAACTAGTTGAGAATCTGAAGGTGGAAAGCAGCTTGGGTGAAAATGTTGTCTTTTTCAGTCATGGACAGATAGGTGGTCTGTAAAATATTTAGCTCCTAGGCCAGAAGAGGTCTTGTAAATTGGAACCAGAGTTTGAATTCAGTCTGGAAATGAATGTGGAGCTAGTTTAATATGTATGGTATATTCTTGTTGATTTTTCTTGCAAAATAGGTTGGTTACTGCTTGTTGTACAATTTATAATTCCAATGTATCTCTCAGTTTAATCTTAAATTACAGTGAGATTTATATTAGAAAAAGATCACAATGTCCTAACTTATTTAAGCTTATAGATAGCTAGAGATGAAAGTGAGCATTCCTTTCTTTCGATGAAATGTGTCTGTCTAGGATGAGTCAAATATTGGGCCTGGCGTGAGGCTGTACGTTATCTTAGACCCTGGTCCTGAAAGAGAGAACTGTGCAGACATAAGGGTCTGCATCTACATGGCTATGTCTACACTTGCACTTTTAAGTCGACTTAGTGTGTCTACACTTAAAATTAAAAGCGACTTAAAGGGGAACTTACAAAGTCGACCTAGAGCGTCCACACTGGATGCTCTAGGTTGACTTTGTGGGGCTAGGGTGACCTTGGGTAGGTCCACGGTGGTGGGGGGGCACCCCTTGTGTGCAATGGGGCAAAGGGGGGCAGGGACCCTGGCAGGGCATGTGGGCGGGGTGTGACGCTGTCTGGATTTAGGAAGGATTTATGATATTATTTTCAATGGATATCTCATAAATGCTCTATAATCCATAGGAACTATGTCATGTTTGGTATCCATAGAAAGGTAGTAATTTTCTGGGAATGATTATATAGTTTATGTCTAGGAATTCTATTTTGATTAGAAGTTAAAATTTGATGTTATACCAAACTTTAACTTATGTTAAAACCATTGTGTCCTTAATGTTTAGGAATGTGGCAGGACAATGGTCCCAGGGAGTTACCTGATGAGCCATTAAAGCCGTAAGGAATACAACCATTGTGTCCTAATGGCTCATCAGGTAACTCCCTGGGACCATTGTCCTGGCACATTCCTAAACATTAAGGACACAATGGTTTTAACATAAGTTAAAGTATGGATATAACATCAAAATTTAACTTCTAATCGAAATAGAATTCCTAGACATAAACTATATAATCATTCCCAGAAAATTACTACCTTTCTATGGATACCAAACATGACATAGTTCCTATGGATTATAGAGCATTTATGAGATATCCATTGAAAATAATATCATAAATGCTTCCTAAATCCAGACAGCATCACACCCTGCCCACATGCCCTGCCCTTTGGGGGTCATTCCAGGCTCCCCCTGTGCTCCCCCCCCCGGCAGGGAGGGCATTGGTGTAGTCCTGGGGTAGCCCTAAATTGACTTAGGGCTACCCCAGGGCTACACTGGCTTAATTCGACTTTAAAAAGTCGAATTAAGCCTTAGGTCGAGTAGAAAGGTGGTTTAATAAAGTCGACTTAATTTTCATCAAGTCAACTTTATTTTCCTTAAGTTGACTTAAGCAAAGTGTAGTGTAGATGCAGGGCCAATTAAGTCGACTTAAGCCAAGCTTAAGTCGACTTAATTTACCAGTGTAGACGCAGCCCATGATTCTCCATATTATCCTTAAGTGAAAGGTGAAGGTACTCTTTTGGTGAGGTCATCAAAATGTTTCCATTTTACTTTAAAATATTAGTAGCTTGATTTTGTTCGATAGCTACAGTTGAGAACAAGTGCCATGGTAAGGACAACAGCATATTCCCCACTGTGCATTGTTCTAGTAAGATGGCTATATGTGGAGAGGAGTTATGGCTTGTGACTCCTTGCCACATAAGGATGCCTAGATTGCTAGTATGCATGATGGTAATAACAGCCACACTATTGCAGGAGGAACAGCTCCTTGTATCTTCTCCCTCTTTTCCTGAAAAGTAGATGAACAGGGGAAAGGGCTTTATTCATGAATTGTTCACTGTAAGTTTTCCTAGCTCTAGACTTGCTCTTTTAGCAGGCTTCACTGAATGTGGTATGGGACACTAAGGTAGTCAAGGTACTAGCTTCATACAGGAGCTTGTTCTGGAATATTTTTACTATCTGCATCATTGTTAGGCTCCCAACATTGTTTGTTTTTTTCCCCAATGCTCTTTTCAATGCACAGTTTATATAACACTTACATTTTTGTAAATTATGTTTCTGGAGTGTCCTTAATTTGAAGCATCATCAGTTGTCATCAACCCCATAGAGAGGGCCAGCATGGGCTGAAACACCATACAATCACTCAAAATATGGCTTAAGCACTGTATAAGCGTTCTGGGGCCTCTTTGCACAGGGGTGTATTTTACTCTGTGGACTGAGCAAACTTCAATCCAAAGCAAGTTCTAGTAACCATCATCAGTTAGAAACCAGGTCATTAATTTGCACTATTTATTGTTTGTTTCATGCACTTACAAGATGAGCATTTTTACCAGGTGAATGGAAATAAATTTCTCAGTTTGCTTAAGAAAACATGATTAATATTACTAGCAGTTAGAACTTCCTTAATCTCTAAAAAAGAAAATTTCAACTTTGGACTGAGGATAATGTAAGACAAATTAGCTACTTTAATTCTCCAAGGAAGACTTTCTTAGAATTTGCATTACTCTTGGAGTGCATTCTAGAACTCGTGAATCTTTAAAATTATAATAATTAAAATGATAATTGCCTACATCCAAAAGCTCAACTAATGTTCTAATTCAGCTTTTATTAGAAAAGAACCCTTTGAGAGGAAAAAAAAATATTTTGATATTGGAAACAGGATCATTTGTTATTATAATATAATGATAAAAACATTAGTATATTCAAGTGAATTTTTAAAAATGCCATAATGCTTAAAAACACTACAAAGTTATATTGCTCACTTTTTCAGATGTTATGGTAATGTGATGTTTCTCACTATAGCTCACCTTTGTCAGAATTGCCATTATAAACCAATATTCCTAGTTTTATACTGAAACTAGACTCAAAATAATTACTTCAAATTGAAATTTGGCATATCAGGTCCTGCCTAGGTTTATATATTTATAAATCCATTAGTATATATCAGGCCAATAATGCCTGGATCAAGATTATAATCGAGCCAATTTCTATTAGAACTCTCACCTTTAAATCCCACTGAGAACCTTGCCTGATTGTACATGAGATGCGGTGGATTATAACTTTGCTCTTTCTAATTAAACTGAATTTCTAATTTCATTTCGTATGCAAAGGTTTTCAACATCATTTACACTCCCATAGTTTAATACCAGCCTCACACAGAAATACACAGAAATCAGCTGGGGAAAATGTAGTAAAAAATAGTACACCTCTAGATTAGATTGAGAACCCTATTGTTCTAAGCATTTTTAATGCGGGAATTTTATTAGCAAATTGGCCCCTGAATTTCTCTCTTATTTCAAAAAGCAAAATAGTTTAAACTGCCAGTTTAGTTTTTGAGTAGGTATTTTATCTTGTAAGACTGGGAATAATATGCCCTAATGAAGCCTTTTTAAAATCACTTGTTGATTGTAAAAGATTCAATCTGTTTTATTCAAAAAACAAAAACAAAAACAAAACAACATACTGCAGTCATTGTTCTTTAATTGTAAGACATTGGGGACAATGTCTTTTGTGTATCAAATGCTTCACTGGGCCCTGATTATTATTCACCGCAACACCCTCTTATATTGCACAGATTTAATTGTCTTCCTGATTGTACTACTGTTAACAGTGTTCTAGAAGCTGTCTGCTTGCAGTATGTGAAGGAAGAGAAACTCAGCAAATGAATTTATATATATATATATTGGACAAACAGGACAGTCTGTGCGCCAAAGAATAAATGCACACAAATCTGACATCAGAAATTGCAACACTACAAAACCAATAGGGGAACACTTCGATCTCTCTGCTCACTCCATTGAGGACTTACTAATAGCTGTGTTGAAACAGATGAATAACAAATCACAGCTTCAAAGAGAAACTGCGGAATTCAAATTTATATGCAAATTTGACTCAGTTGCCTTGGGGTTAAACAGGGTCTATGGATTTTTCTCTCATTCCAACAGGTGATTTGACCTCACCTTCCTCTATGTGCTGTTTCCCAGTGTTTGAATCCTAACACCTATTTTGATTTGTTGTTACAGCCAGACTGATCCTATGTCATACATCCCCCTACATTTAATTTCCTCCTGTTCTGTAAGTTTCCCATCTTCAAAGCATCTGATGAAGTGGGATTTTCTCCCACAAAAGCTCATGCGATAAATAAACCTGTTAGTCTTTAAAAGTGCCGCAGGACTCTGTTATTTAACAGATGGGAGGTTTTGTTTGGATTCTTGCGACCCTCATGCACACAGGCAGTCCTATTAAGGTAATTGGGACTACTTGACTGAGGCCATGTACACACGATCACTTTATCGCGCATTAAGAGTCATTACCGCACAATAACAGCAACAGCGTACACACGTGCAATAGGGCTCTTGCGTGTCAACAGCCCAGTTGTAGCGCAATACAAAAAACACCTCGAGAAGGTGGTAGCAGTTAACGCGGAACAGCTGTTGCGCCTTTCGACTCGTGTGTACGCTTACCGCGCAATGATTGGCCTCCAGAAGTGTCCCAGCATTCCAAAGTCATCCTCTCTGGTCTTCCCCCCACCCGCTCTGTGGCCGTGATGAAACAGTCCCGGCCCTGTTTCGATTCCCGGGATTTTCGAATTTCTCCTCTGTTTCACTTCCTGTTCTCTTCCTCATGGAGTGGAGTGCAGCTCCGATCTTACCTAGCAATGGCGGCCCATCGTGGAAGACCCACACCCATTTGGAGCACGGAAGAGGTGCTGGACCTGATCAGCATCCGGGGAGAGTCTGCTGTGCAGGCGCAGCTACGTGGCAGCAGGCGAAATTTCGATACATATGGCATAATTTCTCGGGTCATGTCCGAGGGAGGTCATGAGAGAGACACTGTGCAGTGCAGATCAAAGGTGAAGGAGCTAAGAATAACCTATCACCGAGCGAAGGAGGCAAACCGCCGTTCGGGATCAGTGCCTGCTACATGCAGGTACTACAAGGAGATTGAAGCCATCCTTAGTGGGGACCCCACAACCACTGCAAAGAGTCCTGTGGACACATCAGCCCCCCCTCATCCACTGAATGCCAGAGCCGAGCAGGATGAGACGTGATCGATGAGGAGGAGGAGATGGAGGATGACCGGGAGGAGAGCGCAACAGCGTGAAGCCAGGAGCTCTTCTGCACCCCCGCTGAGACGTCCAACCAAGACATGAATTGCAGCATGTCCTCTGAGGCGGCAGAGGGGGGTTCAGGTAAGTTTCTCTTCCGTGCAGCTATGGCTCCTGCTAAAAAAATCATTGTCCAGGGCGGGGTGCTTGCTGTCTCGGTCCCCACTGTGCACACTCTTTACTATGCATTTATTAGAAGTGCATCAACACAAGCAGTGATTGTCAAAAAATCATCTGTATTTAGGTCAGTAAAGGTTTCCTCGATGTAACGCCAGAGCCTCCTACTCAGGTTAGATGGGATAGCGTATGTGTCTACGCTCCTGTATAAGGATACTCAGCCTCGCCAGCTGCAAAGCACAGCACTGGGAACCATGGCAGCACACAAGGCAGCAGCATACGGTCCCGGCTGGCATCCGGTGGCATGTAGGATATGTATTCTAGCTCGCAGGGGCACTCTGAGGAGAGAGATATCGGGTTCCATCAGTGTGCCCTGTGCAGAATGTTAGCCCCCAGTAAGGTTTCTATTAGGACGTACCTCGTCCGCTTCAGCAAAGCATAGGATGTTGACTGCCTTGTACCTTCCAGTGGAATGTGCTACTGGAAGGTTACATTGGTTATCTAGGCTATGTGTTAACAATAGCTTTCTTCTTCTTTTTTTTATTAGATTCGACCTTCACAAGGCCGGTGTCTACCCCAGCTGACCGCATGAGAAACATTTGGCGGCGTGCTCGAAGAAACAGGGAGGATATGTTTCAGGAGCTGATGAAAACAACAGAGGCATCCGTGAGGGAGAATCGAGCCTGGAGAGAGGAATCCCAACAGAGGAGGCAGAAACACAGGGACGAACTGAGAAGCGTCATGAAGGAGCAAACAGAACTGCTCAAGAGCATGATTGCTCTGCAGACCCAGGCGATTAATGTATGGGCTCCACTCCAGACAGTTCAGCCGTGTCTGTCTCCCATACCCCATAGTCCTTCAACGCATTTATTTGAAGGCCACCCATCCCCCTGGTATACTGCAACATCCAGTCCCTCACAGAGCTACTTTTTAGAGACCCGCAGCTACACCCACCTGTAACCCCTTCAAAACCCTCCAACCACCCCCCCTTTCTATCTTTTAATAAAAACAGTAACAGAAAATTTGAAGAGTGGCTTTATTTGTACACAGTGAAAATCTCATAAGGTGCACTTGATGTGTCCTTGAAGTGAACTACGAGAGGGCATCATTGAAATGCTCCCTGAGTGCCTCCCTTATGCGAGCAGCTCCTCGTTGGGCCCCCCTAATACTCCTAGTGGCTGGCTGTTCGTATGCTGCCTCGAAGCGCTGTGCCTCCATAGCCCACCCCGGGGAAAACTTTTCTCCCCTATTTTCACAAATGTTATGAAGGACACAGCACGCCGCAATTACAGCAGGGATGTTGTCCTCATCCAAGTCCAGCCTCCCATACAAACAGCGTCAGCGCCCCTTTAAGCGGCCGAAGACACACTCCACAGTCATTCTGCAGCGGCTCAATCGGTAATTGAACCGCTCCTTGCTGCGATCCAGGTTCCCGGTGTAGGCTTCATGAGCCATGGCATCAGTGGGTATGCTGAGTCTCCGAGGATGACTATGGGCATCTCCACATTCCCCACAGTAATTTTTTGATCTGGGAAGAAGGTACCCCCTTGCAGCTTCTGGTACAGTCCAGTGTTTCTGAAAATGCGGGCATCATGCACCTTTCCCGACCACCCAGCATTGATGTCCGTAAAACGCCCCTTGTGATCCACGAGTGTTTGCAGCACCATGGAGAAGTAGCCCTTCCTGTTTATGTACTCAGTCACGAGATGGTCTGGAGCCAAAATTGGGATATGTGTGCCATCTATGGCTCCCCCCACAGTTAGGGAATCCCATGGCAGCAAAGCCATCCACAATCTCATGAACATTGCCCAACATCACCGTCCTCCGTAGCAGAACACAATTGATGGCTTGGCACACTTGTGAGAGGGCTAATCCGACGGTGGACCTCCCGATTCCAAACTGGTTTGCAACCGACCGGTAGCAATCAGGAGTCGCCATCTTCCAGACAGCAATCGCAACACGCTTCTCCACGGTTAGGGCTGACCTCATGTTGGTGTCTTTACGTCGCAGGGCAGGGGCCAACTCTGAACACAGTTCCAGAAAGGTTGCTTTCCGCATTCGAAAGTTCTGTACCCACTGATCGTCATCCCACAGCTGCATAACAATGCGATCCCACCACTCTGTGCTCGTCTCTCGCGACCAGAAACGGTGTTGCACCGTGTGCATATGATCGGTGAAGGAGCTGAGCAATGCGGTGATGTTGCTCTGCAGGGCATCGATCAGCCCCTGCTCCTCAGCATCCTCGTCTGATTCGGAGCTCATTGCGTACTGAGCAACCAGCCGAGATGTATTTAGAAT
This sequence comes from Pelusios castaneus, assembly GCA_007922175.1. Taxonomy (NCBI): domain Eukaryota; kingdom Metazoa; phylum Chordata; order Testudines; family Pelomedusidae; genus Pelusios; species Pelusios castaneus. Next base: position 12,153,404 of record ML685780.1, on the reverse strand, counting down.
GCTGAAAGCGACAGTGGAGATTAGAGCAGGATCCATGCTGTCGCAGTTGTGATTGCTCGCAAGTAGTGTGTCACTGCACTGTTGAAAATAGGCACAAGATGCTATTGGCAACGAGGAAGACGCAAGGGCAACACAGTGCACCACGGGAAAATGAGAGTTTACCCATGGCACTTTGCGTTCCTTTCCTTCATCCCAGGATTCCAAGCGTCGATTGAGGGAAAATTGAACTGTGGGATAGGTGCCCAGAATTCATTGCGCTACACCACGATATTGCAAAGAATTCTGTTGCGTTGCAAGGAGCGACGTGTGTACGTGCTCTCCCGCAATAAAGGTCACGTGTTTTTTATAGCGCGATTGCCGTGTTGCGCTTTAATCTGATCGTGTGTACATAGCCTGAGTAATGGCTAACTGAGTAATTAGTATCTGGAGGAACTGGCCTCTGATGAGATGCCGAGGTTTTGCTACCCCCTGAAAGCTTATCCTAGCCACTTCAGATATGCTCATGGAACCACGCAAAAGTCTTCTGAGCCAGGGTTCATAGGCCTCTGTGGGAACCATTATCGCTTGACAGCTAACTAGTTGCAGCTTGTTTAATCTTCATATTTTAAAAGAAATGCATGTTGTTCCCAAAGGGGAAAAGAATAAAATGTTGTACTGAGTGGAAACCAAGGCAGGGAGCTTTGGGAAAACACAGGGGCTACCTTGAATAGTTTATCCTTTTAGAATACAGAAATTTACTATTTGTAAAACTGCATGGATTACATGAAGTTAAAGGTTTTTTTTGTCAAGTTGGTGAGAATTTGAAATAAACCACTGCAATAAACCCTAGGGCAATTTGTATTCAAACCTGAACCTGTAGTGAGTCCTCTCTCCAGTTATTCCTCCACAGAGTTGATCATTTGCATATGTGAACTAATTGCAGCATGGCTTTTGCTAAAAGTGTTCCTATTTTTTTTTTAATATAACATTACACAAATATTGTTATTGTAGCACAGCTTCACTGTGAAAACGATCATTCACACCACTGGTGTGCATATCAAATCGGCATCTGTGGCAACAGCACAATGGACAAGCAGCACCACCATGCTTTCTAATGGGAATCATTCTTTGTCACATGAATAGCCTCACTAAAGTTTGTTACAGTGTCAAATTATTTCTCAAAAAGGAATGGATTTGATGAATTGAGCTACTTTTTCTCTTCTGTTCACTATTCATAACCAAGACATGATGTTTATGAATGTCTTTGTTATTCCCCAAAGTGTAATGAATAGATTCTACAAATTTCAGTTTATGGTCTACACACTTTTTTTTTTTAAACAGAGTATTTACTATTTATTATTTGATATTCATGCCACATGAGTGATTACTGCATTGTTAATTTCTTGGGTTGGCCCTCATAGAATGGCAAAGTCACCTAGATTAGTGGGTGGACATTGTTTAATGTGAAATTAAAGGAATGATTAATAGCACTAATAACAACCCATGTATTGTTTCCAGTCTCTCAAATAATCTTTGCATATTAGTGGTTGTTCCATGAACTGTTCAAAGAATCCATTGTGTGAATAATAGGAAAAGCTTTTTTTGAAGATGGATGTTGCCACACTGCCAGTACGAAAGATTTTGAGAATTTATAATTATTTTTTATGGGCTCCATTCTACTAGCCTTTATGCCGGCGTTCAATGCTAGGGAAGCTTCCGTTACAGCCTCTATAAGTACCAGATAAAATTCCAGTTCTTTTTCCCAACTGGTTCTTCTTGCAGTCTCAAGGGTAGGGGAATGTTCTTTTGGCTGCCCCCTTGAGGCGCAGGGCCCCAGCCCCCTGCCACTGGGTGACCCTCAGGCAGTCTGATCCTGGCTCTGGGCCCTCCCCGCCAGCAGGGGACCCTGCGGGAGCCCGTGCCAGGCTCTGCGCTCCCTCCTTTCACCAGTGGACCCTGTGGCAGGTGCCCTGGCCCAGCACTCCCCACTCTCTATCAGGAGGCTGCATCCATTGTAGCTCTCCAAACACTTGGTTATTGAAGGAATGCTTTAAAATGGTTCTTCTTATCTTTTGGGTTGATGATTCCTGCTCTAGGGGAATATGAAAAGTCATAGTTCCACTAGTTGTGGATAGGAGCACTGCAGCCTTTAAAGGAAGTCATAGTTTATAACACATCCTCATGGACTAGCAAGCTCCAACTGGCTTGATATTTCTCCAGCAAAATGCCTCCATTGCTCCCTGGGGAGGGGTGCTCTGCAGATCCACTTTTTTACAGGGTAGGCCACATATACCTCATGTACCACATGTAGGCCTACCCCTCTAGGTAGGAGTTTAGCACTGACGGTATATTTATTACTATACAATACACCAAACTAAAGACCATCCATGGTCCAGAGAACTAACAGTCTTACGGGAAAACAGAAAATGTAAGATGCACTAAGGTCTCCAAAGTTGAGCTAAAAAAATGCCCTTAAAAAACCTCACCGATAATTAAAATTAACTCATTTACTCACTCAAGTATTCAAGACACTGTTGCAGTCCACAAATGTTCTTGTCAATGGAAACTTGCTCACCCAAATGTACATAAATATGATAAATGTGATTGTAAATGCAACTGACTCAAATAGAAAGGTTTTTAATTCAAAAGAAATAAATCAAGGTTCTGTATTCAGAAAACTTTACTCACAAGAGTGCAGCTTTCAGGACCAGATTGTTTGTTTTTAAAAATAAAATAAAATAAAAACTCTGTATGAAGGACATTTCATGCGGACAAGTTGTGTCCCTTTTGGTTACACTAATAGATCAGGTACTTCATGGACTGATCGTGGCTTCTAAATGTTCAACAGATACCACTTCTGGATATCTAGAATCTAAAAGTTGTTTTTTTCTTCAGCCTTAATCTTATGAAAAAGAACTGACATCTCAAAGATTTCAGCTCGTTTCTCTGGTATTCACTGAGTGAAGAAAAAAATTGTTGCAGATCATCTGGGGAGAGTCCAGTTACTACAGCTCAGCTCTACGCCATTAAGCCCTCTGTATTACCATGCTTCAACATTTATTTACATGAGATGTTGATACATTGCGGTCATCTTTATTTGTCCATACGTAAGAGTATTGCTTTCTACCTCTAGCTGACATCAATGATCAGTATTCCAATATGATAATTTCAGTTTAAACAGTATGAAATGCTATGTATTCATTATCTTTTGTCCTCATTCCTCTGACCATATACACAGCTGTCACCTCCACTTTAAATTACTGCAGTTATCTTTAGTTGGCGTCTCTCTTATTGCTGTTATGAGATAGCAATCAATTATAAGGTCAGTGATGGAGTTAATATACCACTTGTCCTAAAGGCAAAGTTCACATTACACCGCCCTGTTTCACAGTTCCTGCATTCATTTTATATGGATTTTAAAGATTCTCTTTCCTTTTGCTATTTCCCCCCCTCCCCAGTCTCATTCCCAATGCGGTAATACCCTTTGCTACTAATCCATGTGATGTTATTCACTTGCCTCTCATTGTTCAATTCCCTCCCTTGGCCCATCATTTATATTGCATTTATCCTTCCTATTGCTGTTCTCCCTTTCCCACATTCCAGAAGGACTACTCTCACTCTGTAGTCTCATATCCTACACTGGTGTACATTGGTATCAGTACCTAAGAGTATGGATCTATGACAACTTATACCAGCTGAGCCTATAGAGTGGTTTATATAATTATACCTATGGCTTACATAGAGTGCATTGGTATTTAGATTTGTATTCAGAAGGCAGAAATCTTTTCAAAGTTTATTCAGTATATATATATATATATATATATATATATATATATATATATATATATGAATGAATGATCAAAATGTCAATTTTATCTCATCACTGCATCTGCTTTCAGAAATCACAACTGATTGGCTATTATTAGTATTTATTATTGCTCAGGATTTTGCTATATTTTCATGTTCCTTTTCATACATTGTACCTTACAAAAAAAAAAGTCCTAACTTTTCTACTACAAGAAGGACACTGTGAAGCTAATTTTCAAGACATTTTGCTGACATATTATGAATTATTTGTATATATCCACCATCCAGGCTCCAACTACCTAGCTCATATGCTTGAGATGGTCTATATGAACGCATATAGGTGATGTACATATAGGTGTACGTGTGTGTATATTAAATAAAGAGCATGTGAGCACACACACACATTTAGAAAATAAGTTTAAGTAGCACAAATCAACAATAACCTCTCTGAATAGTAGCTATCTTTTCATCTTGAAAATTCAAGATTTTATTTCAGTCTTTTTAGTTAGTTAAAAAAAGACTTACAGAATTTTATCAGTAAACCAAGTCAAATAAAAATGTATTAAATATTCCTGGCTTCTAAACATTATGGTGCATTTTTTCAACTGTAATATGCTATCTACAGCACAAGTGGGTTTCATAACAGGAAGAAAATAGAAACTGCAAATTATCAATAAAACATAATTCTACTTCCAAACCAACTACTGCAGTTTCTATTGAAAAGAAACAAAACAATTATGTTGTTTAGGGATTAGAGAGAAGGGGAAGGAATAATTTTCTATCAAGGACAACAGTATACCAAACCAGGTAGAAATGACAGGGGAACTCAGGGAAGATTCCTATCTGTAATTTGATCAACACTGAAAAGGCACACAGAACCTAAGAGTGTGAGAAGAATCTGAAGTTTTAATAAAACAATAAAAAATAGTTCTTTAACCCCTTCTTTCCTGACTATTTTGAAATATTCCAAATGCAAGGTGTGTGTGTGTGTGTGTGTGTGTGTGTGTGTGTGTGTGTGTGTGTG
>ML685780.1:12061608-12131481 GCA_007922175.1 Pelusios castaneus | reverse complement strand
AAACTAACTTCTAATCCAAATACAATTCCTAGACATAAACTATATAATCATTCCCAGAAAATTACTACCTTTCTATTGATACCAAACATGACATAGTTCCTATGGATTATAGCATTTATGATATATGAACAGAAAAAAATATCATAAATGCTTCCCTAAATCCATACAGCATCGCACCCTGCCCACATGCCCTGCCAGGGTCCCTGTCCCCCTTTGCCCCATTGCACACAAGGGGTGCCCCCCTGCCACCGTGGACCTGCCCAAGGTCCCCGTAGCCCCTAGAAGTCGACCTAAGCGTCCAATGTGGATGCTCTAGGTCGACTGTAAGTTCCCCTTTAAGTCGACTTTAATTTTAAGTGTAAACACACTAAGTCGACTTAAAGTCGACTTAGTTAGGTCGACTTAGTTAAAGTCGACTTAAATTCCCAAGTGTAGACATAGCCTATTAGATGATTAAGACATCATCTTTCTTTGCTTTCTTCCAAGAGATTGTGATGGCTGGCAGGCTGGACAGAGTTTTTGCCAATTTGTCTCTTGTGCTCTCTCTCTGCTCCATGGATGTGCATCACCTATGAAGCTTGCAGTCAGAGCTAGGAAGAAGGCACTGCCACCTGAGAAATTCTGTCTCAGGAAGGTTTGAGATGAAACATTTTATAATCAGTTTGTAGACTGGTAGGACGGAAGATGTGCTCAGATGGCAAAAGCAAAATGTCTTTCTTGGCCTTATAAAATGCAGCTAATCTTCCTAAGAAAATTCTCTACAATACCAGCCTGGATTCACCAGGGAAAGAAATCTACAACGTAGAGTCAAAGATGGGACCACTGAAAGAAAGTTCATTTATAGAGAACTGAACCACCAGAATGCACCCAAATTTCCTTTACAGGAAAACAGATATGTTTTCTTGTGATTTACTTTATTTTGTAGACCAAAGGACAGAAAAACAATGTATTTCTTTTTATCTTCTGCCTGACTGCATAATCACAGTAAAAAGCATTGTTTATGACCTGAAAATCCTTCTCGTCTCAAGTGTACACCACTGTGAGGTACGCTGACCCACAGAGTGCCATAACTATCCCCAGGAAAAACAAATTATAGTGATGATTCTTAAAAATGACAATCATGTCACAAGAAAAGAATCCAACATAGAATAATAATAGAATTTTCAGTTATATTAGCCAGGGTAACAATGACAGATCCTGAATGGCCATACTTCATAGCATAAATTGATAATAAGGTAAAGTTGGAAAGAAATTCTTCCTCCTGCTCCTCACGCCCTTCCCTTTAAATTGCAGATAATGGACTTCTCTGTGATTCTGTGTTTACAGGTAAAAACAATATTAAGAAATGCCTCTTTAACTAACAATGTCCAAGGTGAAATTCTCAAACGCTGGAGATGAACCAGTCTCACAAGAGAACCCTTGAATGACCTACCACAGGAAAGAATACAAACGACAACCCTGACCAGTTTTAGAATATACTATAAGACTCATACAATTGCAAAAAGTGCTCTCTCTCAATGACTGAAGATGAAGGAGGAATACATTCCTTGCCTTCAACCTCCCAACACACACACACACACACAAGCGCGCCTGCACACCTTATCTTGATTAGGAAATGTGGTTGATAGCCTAGGTTGCGTCTTGCTAACATGTGCTACCTAAGTCTTATCTAAACTTGCCTTTTTCCCATTGAGGATAACACCAGAGGCAATAAGCAACCTAACATGACAGAGGTGAAGAGCAGTTTCCACTATGGATTTAACTAAATGACTATGCAGGATGTTAACTAGATGAGGATATTGGGGCAGCAGGCACCCTAGAAATACCTAATAAATTGATACATCAAGAAAAAAACCATGGATTATCTGTTTAAAATAAAATTTTAGACTAAGCGAAAAACAACAAAATAGAACGGAAGAAACAGAATCCACTAAAGCAAGGGTTCCCAACCTTTTTGGCTTGAGGGCCACAGATTTTTACAACCCTAAAGGGTCACTAGTCTCCACCAGCAGCTCCCAGCCCCCCACAATGCATCCAGACAGAAGCTGTTCAGTAAGGAGGCAGCCTCCTTTGGGTATGTCAACACTAGAAAAAGTTAGATCGACTTTGTTAAGTCAACTTAATAAGGTCAACTTTAAGTCAACTTAAAATCAATCTTATTAGAGTCAACTTAACAAAGTGGACTAAGTTGACTTAACTTTAAGTTGACTTAGTCCACTTTGTTAAGTCAACCTAACCACTCTTAAGTCGACTTAAGGGTTACTCCACGCCCACACAATCCTTAAGTCAACTTAAGGAGTTGACTTAAGGGTTAAGTCGACCTAAGAAGTGGTAGTTATAAAGTCGACATAAGCTTTCATTAAGTCACCTTAAGGAATTTCTTAAGTCGACAATGAAAGCCTAGTGTGGACGTGGCTTAATTTAAGTTGACTTAAGCCTCCTGAAGTCGACTTAAATTGCCAGTGTAGACATAGCCTTTCAGATCTCCCATCTCCCTGGCTGCAGCAGGGAAACAGCATGTCCTGTAGACACATGTACTTTACTTGGGTCCCCAGATGTGGCTCCCTTCTGTAGCCAGAATGACAAATAAGTGGTCCCGTTCTTCTGACTCCACCAGGGACCCCAGCACCTATGAACATAGATGGAGAACTTTCCCGTGCTCCCTGCTACAACCAGAAGAGTAGAGCACTGATCTCCTGTCTCCTTGGCTGCAGCAAGTAGCCTGCATTGGTCTGTTAGCCCCATGGAAACATATTTTACCTGGGTTTTTAAGCAGCATCTCCTTTCTGCAGCAGCAGAAGAGGAGTCATGGGCCATTTTTAGCCCTTGGGCCACAGGTTGGGAACCCACTGCACTAAAGAGCACAGTGCACATCTCCTGTGTTGAAAGCTATACAAAATGTCATATAAAAGCAGCTACTTAACTCTGTACATAGGAATATCAGATTGAAATTTTCAAGGTACAATACACAGGAAATAAAAAGCATTAGCATTTTCTACTAGAGAAAGAAAGAATTTACAAAATGAGTAAATTAGTACCTACAACTGAAAGCACTGATTGTAAGTCTTGTCTACACTTGAAAATTAATTTGGATTAAGATGGGTGTGAACTTAAGCACAGTAGCTATTTCTGAATAACTCCATCTGTGGCTCCTTTTAGACAGGCATAAGAGTGTCTTTTGCTTAATTTAGTTTTGAAACCACCTATGACCAGGGATATTTCAAAACATTTAAAAGAGGGCAATAAAATAAAATAAAATAAAATGGGAAATGAATGGGAATCACACTGATGAAGACTTTTGATTCTGTCTTCTCAGTGTGGCAAAATGGACCTTTCCCAACTAATTTCTTCGCAGCTGCATTTGTTAGATGACCATATTACTAAATGAACTTCAAGCAATCCTTAACTATGAGAATGGCTACATTGTCAGGTAATGCACACTACAATGGTTCAATTTTTCAAGCACACCAACATGTTGTGTATGAATTGGTCTGTGGATACAAAAGCTTCACTGGTGTGTCTCAAAACTGTGCAGAGCAAAATTAAAGCATGTTACTAGGAAATCTTTAGTTTGATGCAGCTGGATCCACACAGACCAATTAATGTGAAATATGTTAATGTTCTTTAAACATCACACTCTGAGGTGCGCATTACTCCACCATGCAGGCACACCTTATTTCAGTACACTTCTGTATGATTTTGGTTTTTTAAGTTACAGTTTACAAGTCAAAATCTAACGAAGACTTCTTTCAAGAAGAAAAAGATTTGATGAAACATTCAGAGCTTTCCTTACTTGTGTCTACATGCTAGAATTTGTGTTAAAGCTTCATGTGATTATCAAAGCTTTTTAGCAGCTATGAGGCCTTCAGTTTTTCGCTCCCTTTTTTTTGAAATAGAACAATCTTTAAAAATGCCAGGCCTCTTTCAGAGCATGCAAATTTCTTTGGTAAGTCATGCAAAAATGATCAGAAGAAAAAAAAATAGCTTGAAATTTCCAATATTCTTTTGATGGCAGGAGACCTCAGTAAATAGTCTGACTAGCTGGTTTACTCTAATGATAGTTTTGAAACCCATATCTGCATAGTGAGACAAACTACAGAATCAAAAGCTCTTTTGATAGAGAATTTCTGCTGGTTAGAGATAACTGGCTCAAATGTTCTGGAGCATATGGCAAACCTTACTGAGCCTGAGGGCCTTTTTGTTGCCTGGTATTAAAGTGGCCTTTTTCATCAAATATCTAATTGTCAGTGAGATGCTGGATTTTTGAGTGAAAGGGACAATTTACCTTTAGTTCCTCTGTATGGGTATCTATTAAAGGATTACTTTCTTTAAAGTGGCAGAGGCATGGCTGTTGTCATTTTATCTACAGGTCTTTTGCTTTTAGGCACTAGGAATAGTCAGTTTTACGTAAACAAATGCCAAGTGCAGTGAAATAATACTGCACAGTTTGTAAACAAATGTATTGACCATTTGCATGGACCCTATCTAATTAGTAGGGAAGGGAGAGCTTTTTTTAAAAAAATAGATTGGAGGGACAAAGATGTGGGACTTCCATTTTTTGTTCCTAGCTTTGACATTGGCCTGGTGTGATTTTGTGCATTTTTCTAATTTGATGATCTATTTATAACCAAAGCGGAATTCGGGGGTGATTCTAGAACATATTTCATCTCTCCAAACTCCCTTCCATCCCTCTCTATTTCAGGGCCTCCTGGCAATCCCTAACTTTTCAGCTCTATCAGAGGCTCTGTATGTGCCCTCCCAATCACACCTCCATCCATGCTGAGGTCTTTTATTCTCTCCTAAACCTCATCTATCTCCTGTGCAAGAACCTCTATGTGCCTCCTCCATTCCCTCCTTCTCTCATAAGATAATCCAACATTCTCTCTTCCTATATCGGGAACTGTGTATGTACTTTCATTTCCCCTTCCCTTCCATGTTAGAGCTTCTCTGAGTTTCCATTCCCCTTGACCCCACCTATGTCATTCCCCAGAGTTCTCCCTCCTCCCATAGCAGGGATTTTGTGAGCATCCTAGGACCCAGTTTCAACACATGCCAGGAACTGTGCATGACCTCCACTCCCACCTTCTCCCTCATAGAGTCTACCATTTTTTTTCCCTGGCTGGAATTCTGTTATCTCTTCCCATCTAGACCATAGTCCCTCATTCTACCAGCTATTCTGGGCCTGATATATTTCCTCATATCTATCCACTCCCTCACAGTGAGGTAAGAGATTAGCATCAGGCTTTATTTCTCCCTGTCTGATATGATATTCTGTCTATAACACAAATCTAAAGGTGCTTTTTTCCACCCCCCCCCCCCCCCCACCTACTTCCACTCTGTCCTTTCATTGACACTAGTTCAGAGAGTAAGGATTGGTAAGGATTCATAGTCCATCAGCCTCACTCCATAATTTGCAGCTGAACTCATAAATGAGTGATTATGAAACATTGTGTTTCCTGTTGGAAATAAAAAGAAAGGTAATTCAATTGGTCTTTGAATCTCCTACAACAACTTCTTACAAGGGTATAATCATTCTGGAAGGACCTCTAAAAATGGATGGTTAATTTCTGTAAAGTTTCACACACAGTATTTATAGACTTTGAATTCTCTGTGTAGTTTTTGTTTGGTTTCTCTTGGTGCGCTATTAATTTTAAAGATTGAGCTCTGGGTGGCATTTTTCTGGTAATGCTACTTTTCGTTGGTGACTGATAGCTCTATCTAACTTTGCAGAGACATGGAGTAGATCTGGTGCAATAGGTAGATTTCTTTTTGAATATTGGATTTAGAGCAATTTCTAGCTTTTATTCACGGTATAATTAGAACATTTATGCACTGTGCAACTAAACAAGATTGACAGAGGCTGAGCACCCACAAGGCGGACTGGTTTATGGGGAACAAGCACACTCAAATCCTTCTCTTGAGGAAGTATGCTTTCCTATCAGATTTTATCCTACAACAGGATAAGTAGGTTTGTGTGCTGAAACACAAAACCTTTTGCCTGAGCTCTTATTCTCCAACCTCAGGTCAGTGCAATCCCTTCTTCTCTCCTTCCCAAAGCTTCCTGTGTGTCACTCTGTCTTCCCCCAGCACATAATTTTATAACCTTTTTTGTTTCTCGAACTGGTTACTGCTGGATCAGCCTCAATAGGTGACCAATGACCCTGTCAGGTGTCTTCATTGCCAGATCTCTTCTCTGACCTTCAAGTCCCCCCATCCTCCACAAAGGAAGCCAGGTGATTTGCTATGATGTTTGTATTTTGATGAGGCCTGTCCCAAATTAAAGATGCTCAGTTGTTAGCCTTATGTCACCACGCTGTAGAATTTCATACCAATATGGAAGTAAAAGGACAACAAGATACAAAGGGTGTATCTTCAAAATAGAATCTGCAGCTTGATGAAGATTTATAACCCCCTTTTTACAGGGTGCTCTTGAATTATCATGCTGAGCCTCAAAGGGACTCACCCATGGATTACAGCAGCATTGACTCAAAAGGCCCAGGATTTAGTTTACCAGATTGCTGAGAGTCTAGGGTGGAGGTAGAGCTGACTAGCAGCATCACCAGAAACAATCATAAACAGAACTCAAATGACAACACATCATGTTTTAGTTTGAACTGGAGTGGTACAGAGAGAGAAGCTGCATAGCTGGGGGGTCTCTCTACTAGTACCCAACAGAAGAACAAGAACCCCTGGGAGGATTTCTCTGAGACCAAACAGTCACCACAACAAAGACCAGGCACCCAAAAAGATGAGGAGACAGTCAAGCCAGGCTTGCCAAAAGACAACCTAACTGTACATTTGAACCCATACCAGGGAGCCACAAGAATGATCTTACCAATCTTTGTGTGGATACTTTTGAAGAATAGTCCAATTTGTTTTGATATTGTGTTAAAGAGGCCATCAAATTTAGTGCTGTGCCAACCTTCAAAGATAGAATCCAGGTCTATACTAATAAGTTAGGTCACCCTGGCTATGTCATTCAGAGATGTGAAAAATCCACAATCCTGAGTGATATAATTAAACCAACATAATGCCTTATGTGGATGGCACTATGACAAACAGAAGAACTCTTCCATCAACCCAGTTACTGCCTCATGAGGACTACAGTGACAGGATCATCTCTCATTTTGCATCAGGGAGTGTCTACATTTATGTGCTGCTGCAGCCGTGCCACTTCAGTACACACGTAGACATAAATATAGACATAGTCTGATGCTAACTGTTTACCTAAGTGATTGCTAAGGGGGAACAGGGTTGCTTGTACTGGCTGTAAATGTTGGGAGGGGTAGAATTTATGGACTATTGTTCTTAGTTTTTTTATTATCCTAATCTCCTTTTCCATTGACCACTGGCCTGAGCTCAGTCATACCCAATAAAGCTGCTGTGAATGTTTTATTACTCGGGAAATTGTGATAGCTATGCTACATGTGTATTTGATTGACATTCCTCCATATGAGACTGGGCACTGTATATGTTCCAAAGGGACAGGCCCTCTTTTTTCTGCATTAGAAGGGGATTCCTTGGGTGAAAGAATTAAGCACTAGGACCCAGGACCCTAACCTCTTGAAGGAAAAAAAAAAAAAAAAAAAAAAAAGATTCCAGCCACACCTCAGAGCTGGGTAACATTTGCATAGTAAGAGTTCATAATCTTAAATTACCCAAATTCTCATACCTGATCCATCATACACAAGAGTATGGGGTAGATCCTTCACCCTATATAAACAATGATTCTGGTGGCACTTTTAAAGACTAAAATTTATCACGAGTTCTTGTGAGAGAAAATCCCACTTTGTCAGACACTTGAAGATGGGAGACTTACAGAGTGGGAGCAAAATAAGTGCAGGGGAGTGTATGTCATAGGATCAGGTCGGAGTGTTACAGAAAATCAAAGCAGTTGTTTAGATTCAAACAATGGACAGTGTGCCTCATTGAGGCTGTGTTTCTGTCTGGCCCTTCCGAGGCATCTTCTTTGTTAGCTGGTACAAGCGGTTTCTTAAACACAGGCTGGGGGCAACCTTCCCTGCTAGGTACTCCCCTCTACTCTTTCAAAATAAATAAATAAATACATAAATTTGTTAGTCTTTAAAAGTGCCACAGGACTTTATAACAGAGCACCCCTTATAGCGAAAAGGAGCATTCACACGCTCCTTTGAATTTTCGCAATAAGGAGCAGTGTACTGCTGCCTCTGAGGAGGGGCTTGATCCGCCAGGGCTCAGCTGAGCCTCAGCAGAGCGGGGCTTGATCCGCCAGGGCTCAGCTGAGCCTCAGCAGAGTGGGGCTTGATCCGCTGGGGCTCAGCTGAGCCCCGATGGATCAAGCCCCACTGCTGCCGAGGCTCAGGTGAGCCCCCCCTGCTGCAAGCCGAGGCTCAGCTGAGGCCCGGCAGGAGCGGGGTTGAGCCGCTGGGGCTCAGCTGAGCCCCAGTGGATCAAGCCCCACTGCTGCCACTGAGGAGGGGCTTGATCCGCCGGGGCTCAGCTGAACCCCAGTGGTAGTGGGGCTTGAGCTGCTGGGGCGCAGCTAAGCCCCGCTGCTGCAGCTGAGCTGGGTGGCTGAAACCCTGCTGCCCCGTTGGGGCTCAGCTGCTGAGGCAATTTGTCAATTTCACTGCTCTTCTAAAGCAGTGAAATTGACAGACTTGACAGTTCCCCTGTCCTATAGTGCCCTTGACAGGCACTCTGGGACACTTCCGGAGGCTGTCAAAACCGCAAGGACTGTACACATGAGCTCTACCATGGAACAACTGTTCCATGGTAAGCCTAACCATCCTCGTTTTGTGTGGTTTACCTGTTTTGCGGCAAGGGGCTGTTGCCACGCAACAAGCAAGATTATCATGTGTACAGCTGGCTGCCTTACTGTGTGATAGTATCGTGTGTACATAGCCTGAGTCAATTCTTTCGGTGGCGACTAACATTTGAAGAAAATTGACTTTTTTGTGAACACAATTAGCATGTGCAATTTTTTTTTTGCTCTGTGTTTTCACTGCTGAGTGAAATATTATCACAAATTTAATCTGCAAAGACAAAATGTGGGTGCAAAATATGACTATTGGAGTCTCCAATTACCAATATGAAGGATAAAATGAGTGTTATTTTTTGCTTATTATAAACTATCAAGGCATTAGAGCAAAGTTATCAGAGCAATCCTATCAGAACAAAATAATAATGATTTGAATAAAATGCATTGGAGGGACTGAGTACTGCTAAATGTGATCCACAATGTAATTGCCACTCTTCACCTGAAATCCACATTTCTCTTCCTACTCCCCCACAAAAAACCTTGACATCTCCTAACTATGCACCGCAAATTACTAACTGCTTCTCCTCTTGCTACTGCTGTGGTTAGGGTCTAGACTAAGTCATGGAGGCCATGGAAAACATGATTTCCAGTGACCTCCCACGACTTTCCACTTCTATATATGCTGGGCTACCCAGCACACAAAGAATTGGAACTCTTCTAGTACTAGGTCCGAGCAGGCAGCATCCATCTGTAGGGTCAGCAGGCAGGAGAGTCCCTCAGGTGACTGGCTGTGTGAGGGGAGCCTAAGGCTGGCCAGGAAGTGCAAATGTTACGTTTTGTAATACTTTGTTAAAAATTATACATTTTTATGGCCATGACCATACCATGATTTTATTCATTTTTACCATGACTGTTCCAGGAGTTTTGCCTAATTTTCCATGACTAATTTGTAACTCTAGCTATGGTCAATAACTGAGAGATGGCTGGAGGATACAAACAGAGACACAGCAGAAGGAACTGAGCTAAAGCTTGCTGAGGGATACAGATATTTGTGGCTAATTCTTGCGAGATTTATACTTAACAAAGAAAAGTACTCAGGAAAAAAAAATCATTGTTAAATTTTAGAAAGCATGATATTCCAGGAGTTTTGCATGATTTAAGAAAGCAACTTAAAATGCATAGTTATATTTTCAAATTTGAGAAGAAATGAAGTTCTTAAGAGTGTTATTACTGGAGCCCAAACCTTTACTTATAGGACTGCTTCTATATGTGCTCTTTACTGGTTTCCCTTGACCATCTTGAAATTCAAGAGCTTTTTTAGGGAACAGCAATATTTTACTTCCTTCCCTCATCGCACACCTCCATCCAGTAATCAGCTCCCTGTTCATTTCACCCTGTAGCCTCTTATTTACATATTTTACAACTTGCCTTCCTCCCACAGCCCACCACCTGAGGGAATTTACATAGTCAGCATAATTTGCATTTGCTAAGAGATCCTGATAAAAGTAATGCAGACACAATTCATCCTCCTTCCCCAACACGGCTGAAGACAAATGTTGTGCTTTTTTCTAAATCTGCAAGTAATATATTACTGAAGAAAAGAAATCTCTCAGGAACAGGCTATACAGATGAAATACTATTTAATCTAATTAGTGCTGGGCCAAATCCTCCAGTCTTTTCTCAGGTCAAACTCACACTGAATTAAATGGGAATTTTGCTTTAGTAAGACCTCAGGGTTTGGTCCATACTTATTTAATCATAAGTATTAATACTGTGCCTATTACTGTGGTGTCTGGAGGGAGACATAGCAGTTCAGCATTTATAGACCCATAGAGTTTAAGGTCAGAAGGGACCACCATGATCATCTAGTCTGGGGTTCTTATTTTTGAGAAGAGGGGGACCTCCTTTGAAAATATTTCAGGCTGTGATGACCTCCTCCACAAAAGTGATGGCCACCCCCGATGACATGCTATCATCACCAACATTCATGGGAGCTAAAAGTTTTCAGCCCCCACAAAATAACCTTGCAATCCCCCGAGGAGAGACAACCCACAGTTTGAGAACCCTGATCTAATCTGATCTCCAACTCATTGTAGGCCACAGAACCTCACCCACCCACTCCTGTAATAGACCCTGAGCATCTGGCTGAGCTACTGAAGTCCTCAAATCATGCTTGTGACCCATGATTTATGCTGCAGAGGATTAACTGATATGATTAATTAAAGTAAAAAGAATTTAGAATGGAAGCTGCAGAGGATTAATTGAAATGAATAATTAAAGAAAAATAATTTAGAACTGGATTCAAGGAAAGAACGCCCTTTTTCTCTCCCTTTGAGTGCTTGCTTTCTGATCCAACAATGTTGAATTAATTTTAAAACTTGGGGTTTATTTTGGTATTTATTCATTTCCTATTAAAACCTATGAAGATATGTCCATACCAGTCTGTGCATACCCCATGACAACCAATTACTAAAGAAACAGCAGCAGATCCCACAGTCATGGATCTTTTGTAAACTGAGACAATTTGTACAGAAGTTTTATGCTTTCACATTGTCTACAAGCCATGCCTAAGCTCATCCTTGTTTCCATGGCAACTGGTGGCAGAGACTGTCCTCTAGAAACTCCCTGAGGGAAATTCCAAAGCATGGAGAGGTTACATAACTAATATCCATTGAGACAATGTGCAGTTTTTACTGTGAAACCATGAGTTTGTGGTTGTGTTGATATGTGAAGGACACCCTCAAACTAATGCCCAGATGATGCACTCTCCCTCACATGTGAACCTGCTGAGCCGCAGGGTCTAGAGGATGGGAAAAACAATGCTACAGAGATAGCACTTGCTTTTTTTCAATACCCAAATGGGAATTTGGAAGATGTTCATCTCTTCCATCTCTGGATCATGCAGAGGTGATTTGGAACAAAGAGATTAATGATTGTTTAGGTCCTAATGTGTACTTAGAACTAATAATAATAAGTTCAACACTTTCCCCTGAAATATAAATTTTAAAAAGTTTAGATACAATCTGTAATAGTGAGGCTAAACCAGGGACTTTCAAACTTATTTGTAGTGTGAAAAACATGCTAATAGAGAAAGTCACTCATGGACCATTTCCCTCCTACTTGCAATTCTGTGGACCTACTCCCTCCAATTTATGAATATAACACACTCCTCTAACAACTACATTAATTGCTAATATAGAAAAGTATCATATTGAAGGGGCATCTTTGAATGGGCTTTAACACCTGGAAGCAAAGATCACTGACTGGCTAGTTCTCCCTGGGACCCAGATTGAGAAATATTTAAACAAACAGTTTGACAGGCTCTCTCCCTAAAACCAGTAGAAAAGTTAGAAAATGTCACATCAGTGCAGAACTTTACATTTTCTTACCCAGCAAACATCAAAGGAAAGATCATCTTCCCTTTTGAGTCTTCTGAACCAATGCTGTCTGTAAGTATTAGGGCAGTGCCACATCAACATGTTGCAGTCTTCTTAACTTCTCAAGCATATCAGCAAGCTTTGCATTTACATAAAGATGTAATTAGATGGTATGGAAGTACTTGTTGATTTTAAGATGTAGTGTTGGTTGTGAACACTGAGAATGACCACTAGGGTTCAGCTAGAATCATCCATCAGAACTGATCATCCGACCATTTCACCAGGTAGACTTCCAATATATTCTGATCACTATCTCAAGCCTGAACCTGTGAACAACAGCCTGCCTGCCCATATAGAACTGCAACTACGTCCTCCAGATCCAGTCCCTCTATGGCAGGGATGTTAAACATGAGGTTCGCAGGGAACCTCTTCCATCCAGCTTCTGACTGCACTTGGCAGGACCACACTCTCTCCCCTAGCAGAAAGAGAGCAAGAGACACATGTCGTGGACCACAGTTTCGCATACACAGCACTCTGAAATGCCATGAGAGTACCATAGTATTTCAATTTAGGATCTGTCGGACCACTTGAAGTACATTTAAGTCAAACCCGGCCTGCTAGAACAAATGAGTTTCATATCCCTGCTCTAAGGAGATATCTAGCAAGAGAAAGTCTTTTACATTCCTAGGGGATTAGATAAGATCTTGAAATTCCAAAAAGCCAGAAGGCTAATAGCCAAATGTCTGAAATGGACAGAATAAATCCCTGAAACAAAAGCTGAAAGTTCAGGTAAACTACCATCTCCTTCATAAGGCTGTTTGTTCTTGTTATGTATTGATATTATTCATGTTATATGTTGTTGTTTAATATAAAATTTGGATAAAGGTTTATCACCAGGAAGGAAAATGTGGTCTTAGTTATGAATGTGTAGAGTGACCAATAAGGTTATATAATAAGGAGATAAGAGTCTGTGTAAATAGGATATAAAGATTGTCTTACAGTCACCCCAATCCCATTGTTCTGTGTCTCAAAGCCCTATGCTAGGACTCATGCAACAAAATATACTGAGTAGTAATGGAAACGTGGCTCAGAACCTAAACTGATGTAAATCAACATAGTTCCATTGTACTCTAATGGTACTGTGTTGAGTGACCCCTAAAACTTTCCTAATCCAAATGCAATAGGTAGATACACTATAAGAAGAAATTTGGTGACAGGTTTTTTTTGTTTTGTTTTGTTTTTGTTTTTAAATCACATTTTTCTTACATGTTTATTGCAACTCTGAATTCTTCTTTGGATTATGGGCCTCATCTCATACTCTGGACATGCAAAACAGCCATGTCTACAGCTATTGTCTCCTTAATGGCCCATTAAGGAAACCACAGATACAATGGACCTAGGGAAAAATCTGATGAGTCTCCAGAACTTGCCCACGTGACTATAGACTCCATTTTGTTTCTGAGAAACCACACCCACAGCGTGGAATAAGAAGGGATATAAAAAGTAGCTGTGCCCACCTCCATTTAGTCTTCAGTAGTCTTTTACCTGTGCAACTTTCAGCCAACACCTACCTCTGGATCTATTCATCTGCAACTGAGGCTGTGACCAAACGGCTGAGACCCAGCCAGGTACTGAGTGTATTCCAGAGGAATTACACAAGCCTGCAAACTCTAAATTCTACCAAGGACTTGATTTACGTGGACTTTCAATCATTGTATGCATGTGATTTACTTTAATCCTTTAACATTTCTCAGAGTTTGTTTCTTCCCTTTTTATAATAAACCTTTAGTTTTAGTTGCTAATGCTATGTCTACACTTACGAAAGTTAGTTCAAATTAGTTAATTTGAAATAACTAATTCGAACCAATTTTAGTTCATTCAAATTAACTTAATTCGAACTAGCAAAATTTAGTTCGAACTAAGCAAGTGCCATTCATGGCACTTTCTTAGTTCGAATTAGCGAATTGCATTGAGTTCAATGGGCTGGTTAGTTCGAACTAAGCAATTAATTCGAACTAACATGGCCACATTGGTTAATTCAAACTAACTAGTGCAAATTAACCCTTCGTTCGAATAGCATATTCAAATTTATTAGTTTGAATTAAGGAAGCCCTTAATTCGAACTAATGCAAGCCTAGTGTAGCCATGGCTTAAGTTAGTTCGAATTAAACGTCCTTAATTCGAACTAACTTGCCAGTGTAGACGTAGCCTAAAGGATTGGCTGGCAGTGTTGTGTTGTGGGTAAGATCCAGACCTATATTGTTCTGGGGAATGTGGCTGATCCTTCGGTGTCAGAGGAACTGTTTTTTGGTAAAGAGCATGGAATTTTAAATAACTTCTCTCTTTACTGGAACTGATGCTGAAATGCAGTAAAGGAGGCTGAGTATACTTGTTGGGACTTCTTGATAACCAGTGTGGAAATCAGAAGCATTATTTATGACTGACTGGAAAGTTTGATTTCAGTGTCACCCACCAGTACTGGGAGAATCTGCTCCCCTTTTTGCAGCCTACCCTGATGTTTGCATTTTCAGGTAGTTATCCCAGGAGGCCCAAGTCACATTCATCATTAGCTCTCTAACTCTAGCTATAAAGTAAAATACCCAAGGAAGGAATTTAAACTATCATGTTTCATGGCATACACCAAAATCTGTAAGGAGTTAGGAGGAAACTGAATTTGGGACAGTTTATAGCTACCAGCTACAGAGTTTCTTGCCTTTCCCTCTGAATCACCACCAAATTGCGAGACCCAGGATATTAGTCTGATTGAGAATGGCATTTTCTGTGTTCTTGTCATCCTAGCGAATATGTGAGAGTCTGTTGCAAGTGTAGCACACAGCATTCATTTGCAATAAATTAAATATATTGTGAAGTAAAAAAGCTTTCTACTTATTTTTAAAGTTACAAAACTGCCCTGAGCAAAAGAGGTTTTTTGTTTTGGTTTGGGTTTAACAAATTGCAAAAATAATTAAAAGGAAAGTTCTGCTGTACGATTAATATGACTTTCCCCCCTACGATTCTATCTAGCTCATTCAATTATTCCCTTTGTAGAATATTGAGGTTTTAGTTTTGTTTGTTTTAAAAAAATATATTGGTATGAAGCATTAGAGCAAGATTTAGAGGGGAAAAAAACTTTTAATGTATCCTGATGAAGTAGCAACATTATTTTTTAATGCACTAGGCTTAATTAAACTGCCAAACAGATCCTGAACGAAGATTTGTATATTTCTGAAAGGGTGAAAATGGAAAAATCTTTTAAAGCTTACAGAATGGGTAGAGCTTATTTATAATGCAGCTGACAGACTTAGGTCAATCTGAATGGTACTATATTTCTGTATTGATTCATGTTTGAGTAAGCCTTCAAAGATTCCTATATGGTGAGTTTATTTTTACCATCAGCACTTTTCAGAACTAAACAAACCTATGTGAATAACCAAGAGTAAACCATAAAAAAGGGAATCAACATATGGCAATGAAGTGTGTGCCTACATGGACAGTTTCTGTAGCTTAACAAACTGTGTAAGGTACTTTGTTTGTTTATGTTTAAGAACTACATAAAGTTTGTTTGTGGGTTTGAAATATAGACAGTGACTGCTCTAAAGAATGATTCTTAGTTGGGTGTTGTCTATCTTGAAAAGATATACTGGAATAGCTACAGTGGTCAGAGGTGTAGGGGAAAAAAAAAAAGACCTATCCCTGACTGACATACCTATGCTGACAAAACTTTGTTTAGACACAGCTAACTTTGTTCAGGAAGGTGGTATCTCTACATAAATAAAAAGCTCCTGTTATCACTGTAGAACAGGGCTATAGTCCCTACAATATTGGCAATAGAGATATTCAGGAAGAATAGGTGATATACTCAGATCATGGAGAGAGACTGATCCTCAGCTATGATGCAATTCTTTTCAAGCTAAATGTAATATGATCAGAGAAATATCTCCTACGTGCTACATCAGAGTCCTTTGTGCACAGGAATGTACACATAACCTCTGTGGCCTCCCCCAGCTTGCCCCTGCCCGCCCAGAACAATACTTACTGATCCACTAAGGAGGAGTAAGGAGCATATGACCAGTGAATGTGAATGAGGGATATTTACAATCAGGAAGAAGTGAAATCATGTTGACATATATGACCATTAAATAAGAGTAGAAAATATGCCTTATGTTGGTAAATTTTAAATCCATTTATATTTTTAGGAGGATCTTGATAAAGGTAGAAATAGTTGCAATTGTAGCTGGTGGTTTTAATTTTCTATCTACAACAATACTTTCTAAAACACATTTTGTAATAGTATTACTGAGTGTATAAGAGAATCTAAGTAAACTGCTAGGCATATGTCTACAATGAAACACAATTTACAAAGATCTAAATAAATATGTTCAGCATTTATGTTCTGTAACTTTTTTCTTGGTCCTTTAGATTTCATTAGTTGTGCAAAAGCTATAAAGGGAGCCAACATTCTCATCGATCAGTGTTTAAAATAAAATAGAAATGACAAACTATACCTCTGATAAAGAGAGTTAAAGTCTAGAACTTCTCTGTTGTAATAAGATAATCATGTGACAACTATGGATTTGTACATTAGCATTGTACTACAATACTTGGAATCCCTTAGTAGGCTGATTTAACACAATTCTATAGATGTTATAATAATATTTATAATTTAGAGTATTATACTTTGTGTAAGCATATTTCAAAGATAATATTTTTATAATGCATGTTAAATTATTACTCAGGGTACAGTTAAGGGACTTGGGGTAAACATTGCAGGATGCTATTTGCTTGTGGTTCTTCAGTTTGTTCTATTAAATTATCAATCTAAATCTCCCCATGCTGTCTTGCATTAGTGCTGTATATTGTATGTCAGATTTCTGAGAAACTTGAATGTATCAAAAGGCTCAAGTTTGAACGTGACTCCCATTGACTTAAAGGAGAATTGTGCTCCTATAGCTAGGGGGAAAGTTGGCCATGAGGGTCAGTGTTGTTAAGGTAAACAAATAGAGCAGGGGTGACCAAACTTACTGATCCTCTGAGCCGCATACAACAAACTTCAGAAGTTCAAGAGTAAGGGTATGGTTGCTAGGGCTTATTGTTTCAATAGGAGCATGGTTGGAGCCCAAGCTATCCCTCCATGCTGGACAAAAACTTCTAGCCCCACCATCTTGCCATAGGGAAGAAGCCCCAAGCTGGCCATCCTTCCCCCTTCCAGTCTTGTAGGTAGAGAATGGGGGGCTCTGCAAGCCAAACTTTAACTGTAAAAGGTCTGTATATGGCTCTCAAGATGCAGTTTGACCATCCCTGAAATAAAGGGTTTATCTGTCTCTTTTAGATATGTATATGGCTCCAGTTACTATAATATTTGAATGCTTCATAATCTTTAATGTATTTAAACACCTATATGAGAAAGGGAATTGTATTATCCCCATTGTAAAGATGAAGAACTGAAGAAGAGAGAAACTAAGGTAAATTTTTCAAAAGAATCTGAAATATCTTACGCACCCAAATCCTGTCAAAAGTGACTAAGGGGCTCGTAAATGTCTGAGACACTTTTGAAAATTGAATGACTTTCCCATGGTCTGTTGTCACAGTCTGTTCTTTAAATTGTTGGAGGCAACAGAAGTTGGCTCAGACTGTTTCATAAAATTGTTTATGAAAATCAGCAAAAGTTGAAATCAAATAGACTAGAAAAAACTGGATTATTTAGGTTAAAGTACTGGTAATAAGTGGTCTTCAAGATATATGAGAGAGAGAGAGAGAATGCATGAATGCTCCAGCCAGGACAACTTCATCTTTTGCAACACTACAGTAAGCTTCTGGCAGAGGCAACTGAAAGCAATGCTTTAAACTGCCCAATACTGGAACACATTTTCCAAGTCTCTGACTGATTGATTAGACAGTGTGCTCTGCTTGTTTCTCTCCAACAGCTGGTGGTGAGTGAAAATCAGCACCAGAGACACACCAACATCCCACACAAAGATGGATTGCAAGCCATTAGAAGAACTAGCCAAGATGATGCCACAGCAAAACTTGTGGCTGAACTTTCTGACTTTGTACTCACCCACAACCATTTCAGATTTGCAGATAATTTATACCTTCAAGTAAGTGGCACCTCTTTGGGTACCCGCATGGCCCCACAATATAACAACATTTTTATGGCCGACTTAGAACAACACTTCCTCATGTCTCATCCCAAAGTACTTCTACTTCACTTATGCTATATTGATGACATCTTCATCATCTGGACCCATGGTAAGGATGCCCTTGAAGATTTCCATAGAGATTTCAACAATTTCCACTTCACAATCAAACTTAGCCTGGAACATTCCACACAGGATATCCACTTTCTGGACACTACAGTGCAAAGTGATGGGCACATAAAGACTACCCGATACCGAATACATACTGATCACTACAGTTACCTACATCCCTTGAGCTTTCATCCAATACACACCACACGATCCACTGTCTACAGTCAAGCCCTAAGATATAACCACATTTGTTCCAATCCTTCAGAGACAGACAGACACCTTCAGGATCTCTATCAAGCATTCTTAAAACTACATTACCCACCTGCAGAAGTGAAGAAACAGATTGACAGAGCCAGGCGGGTACCCAGAAGGCAAATACAACAGGAGAAGCCCAAGGGGAAAAAACAAAACAAAACAGAATGCCATTGGTCAGCACTTACAACCCCCAAGTCAGACCACTTCATCACATCAACAAAGACCTACAGTCTATTCTACAAGACAATCCCTCACTCTCTCAAGACTTAGGAGACAGACCTTTCCTTGCTTACAGAAAGCTCCCAACCTTAAACAGATACTCGCCAGCAACTACAGATCAAACAACAGAAACATTAAATCAGGAACATATCAGTGCAACAAACCACACTGCCAACTTTGCCCACATATCTACACTAAAGACACCATCACAGGACCAAATCAAGCCACCTACTCCATCAAAGGCTCATTCACCTGCTCATCCACCAATGTGATTTATGCTACCATGTGCCGGAAATTCCCCCCTGCCTTATACATTGGACAAAAAGGACAGTCTTTATACTAAAAAATAAATGGACACAACTCTGACATCAGAAATCACAACACTCAAAAACCAATAGAGGAACACTTCAATCTCCCTGCTCATTCCATTGGCGATTGATGACTTGCTAATAGCTGTGCTGAAACAGATGAATAACAAATCACAGCTTCAAAGAGAAACTGAAGAACTCGAATTTATATACAAATTCAATGCTCATTACAACAGGTGATTTGACCTCGCCTTCTTCTATCTGCTGTTCCCTAGTGTTTGAAGCCTAACATCTAATTTGATTTGCTGTGACAGACTGACCTGATCCTATGTTATCACTTCCCTGCATTTAATTTCCTCCCATTCTGTAAGTTTCCCATCTTCAAAGCACCTGACGAAACGGGATTTTCACCCACAAAAGCTCGTACGATAAACAAATCTGTTAGTCTTTAAAAATGTCACTGGACTCTGTTTGATTATCTTTACTATTTCTTTCCCTTCCCTTGTGTACAATTATCTTGTTTTATCTTAGAGAAAACAAGATGGTGTTTCAACAATAATTGCAGACAATCTCAACTAGCTTTTTCATAGTTGAGAACATCTTTAATACTGTTGTTTTATTTTTGCCCAAGTGGTTAGGCGGTATTTAGGGCTTTGCCTGAGGAGAAACTGATCATATAAATCAAGTATTTCTTGAAGCAATTTATTCTATTTAAAAATAATTTGCATGAAAGTTCTGCTTCTCTCAACACAGTAGAAATAAAGAGCTGGAAGCAGTTTCCAAGCTTGCTTTCCCAGTGAGCTCTATGCTCCAGAATGCTCCCTCTCAGGGCCACATTCTCTACTGCTTCTTTTTCTTTGTCTCTTGGTTTTCCGGTTGCTTTCTATCTCTCTCACACAGAGTCAACCAATAAATGTCCCAAACTCCATGTTTGCAATTAGTTCCCAGGGAAACCCTTCAGGCTACACAATTTAGTTACTGGTCAGTTATGGGGCAGTGGTAACTCTGTTTTTTCAGCTCTTACTATACAAAAAGGCATTTAAGTGTTACTTTCTTTGGCCTGAACAAAGGTGCTAGTTTATACTGCTATGCGACTTTGGTGGAAATCAAAAGGAGATACACAAACTACATAAAAGACCTTGTATATCTTCCTCCGATTGCTTACTACTTACTTACTGAACTATCTTCAGTGTGCTGAATCAGAGGGGAACCCCTTCCCTTTGACTCAGCACTAATCCTTTTGCAGGGACGTTCTCACAGCATCGGCTTCCTGGTCAGCTAAGCCAGTCTTCACAGACGCAATAAGTCGATTTGAAAGATCGATCTGATGGCAGCAAACATGCCACCATCAGTGAAGACAAGCTCTAATGCACGAACCGACTTGAACCAGATCTATATTTGATTTATAGAACAAAGATATATTTATGGCATCCATTAACAGCTTACAGAATAATATCAGCCTCTAAAAGATTGTCAAACATCTCCCTATAAGAAAACTAAACTAAACTAAACTGAACTCTATACAAATAAAGGGGGAAAGCGTAAGGGGTACTGTTTAAATAAAAACCACAATTAACAGTTGGCATTTCAAATGCTATAATTAATTTTCCTCCTTTTTCTGTAGGTTTAATAAAAAATTAAAAAGATGTTTAATAGCAGTTGATAACATGGGAGTAACCCTGGCTAATAGGAAACAGAACTTTCAATCACACTTAACTGTTTAATGCTTTAACAGTAAACAAAGAATTTCACTAACATCTTGTCGCTTCCACAATAGATCACACAAGAATTCTGTGGCAGAACACAGAATTGACCCTAGGTCCCAAAGTCACATAATAGCACTCTGACCACAAGGCTATCTTTCTATTCTGGTTTACCCAGCTATTATATATTAAATCTTGTACAGTTGAATGTCTGCACAGAGCAAGCTAAAACTCAGTGGGAGAGATTCTACGCTCTTTGGCAGCCTTGGTACACTAATCCAGGAACAAGTGTTGGGGGAAGCCCTCAGGGTGTAAAAATAGTCCGCTCTAGTAGAGCAATCTTTTGTTCTTATTCCAGGCTCACTCTGATTGTCAGAATAAAACCAGAACTCTCAAACTGCTGTATTATTGCCTCTCTAGTTAGTTCATAATAAGGTACTGCTGCATTATTCCTAATATTTTATATCATCTTTATTTTGAGGAACCATGACATTTGCATTCTGCTGATGTACTGAGATTGTGTTGATCATCACAATTTGTTAATTTCTTTGCCACAAGAATAAATTATATATAATTTCTTTTCTCTTCAGTGAGCATCTTGCCTCATTCACTCTCATAAGATTGTTATTAAAAAGGACCAAAAAAATAAGTGTCTGTACATTTGCCAAAAAATATAATTGCACTGGACTTCAAATGACTTTCAAGTTAACTTGTGAAAAAAATGTGTTTTTCTCAATGAAAACTTGTCCAGTTTCAGATTCCAGCCATTCCAACCAAGGTATAGGAACTGGTGAAGGAGCTAACTGTGTTGCGTGAAACACTTTTGGGCTGATAACAAATAGTCCAGAGGGAAGGAGAAAGATGATCGCTATGCATTGATTTCAGTGGAGCTGCTCATGAATGTAAGGTTTATTCAAAGGAGTTAGGGATGCAGTTTTACTAAACTACTAGTGGAGGTTCCTGTTTGTGGAAGAGATATTATATATGCCCAGACCGTTGTGACATTAGAGTCTGCATTAAATACAGGACCTTCATTACAAAATCAATGGACAATTAACTTGCAGATGCTATATTGCACAACCTTCAACTCCTCATTATTTGGGAGGGAGAAGCACTGTGCAGTACACTAATTCAGATTCTTCAAATCATACTAAATGGTACAAAAATAGTATTTGTGTTTGAAAATAAATGATAAATGTGACACCTCTCTTCTTATCCATGGTTCATTATTTTCTCTCTCTCTTTGTTCTTTATCCTGTCTCTTTTTTTCCATATTTGCACATACAGAGAAAGGTAGGCAGTTCTGTATGTCCTTGAACTGCAATTACAATTAACTAAAAACTTATTTTGACAATTCCGACCTACTGTAGCTATTGAGTTATAAAGCAGTCTAGCTACAGTAACTTGATTTGGGTCTTTTTGTGCTGAAATAATTCATGCTGTAGGAGAAAACAATCCCTGAGTTACAGTATTATGCTTAGCTGGCTGTTTTTGAGAAATGTGATTTAGAAATAGAGAGAGTGGGATTTACAGAAACTGAATGAAGAAAAATTATCATATCTTCCTCTGATACATGAGTGTTGCTCATGGAAAAAAACAAACTGGTAATTGGTTATTTTTAGACCCACTGCCTTCACATATTCTTGCATGTGGGAAGCAACTCCTGTTGCCACTGAGTTTTGGAAATCTTTTGGGAGGAAAAATGCTATTGAAATCCACAGTCATCCCCTAGTAGCACAGAATGCTTAGGGGGAGAGTTATAAAAAGGCGGTGGAGCTAGACCCGCCTCAGATCTTTCCACTAACCCACACCCTTTAAGAGTAGAACTTTGAAGAAGAATGGAAGTTGGGCAGCCAATAGGCACACAATATTCTTGAAACATGGCAGTTAAAACAGTAAGTAATCCTTTTTTCATTTTTGATTGGGCTCTTCAAAGAGCTACCTGTGAGAGTTCAACATGCAATAGGAAGAAGGAGGGCTGAGGATTCTTCGGTGAACACTTGCAGAACTGCCCTCCTAAAGTGAGCAACAGATCTAAATGCTCAGTCAAAAGAACAGTGCCATTTAAATGACTATTCAAAACTCCAGGTAGCAGTACAACAGTCTTTTTATGATTGAAACAGTATAGGTATTCCCACTGATACTCCCATAGGTTTTGTGCAGTTAGGATGTAAATAATGGAAATTCTTATGGTTAACTAATATATACCATTTCAAAGGAATTACAGCAGCATAAATCTCCTGAATCTAAATGTACTTCATTTTTAAATTGTAAGAGCATGTTTTGTATTTTGTTATGAAATCACAGCAGAGATAGACTAAAGCAGAACCGCCACTATCTGGATCTGGGGTTTCAGTTTGGCCCATCGTAGAGGTGGGCTTTATGTAAAATCTAAATGTAGATTTTGATTTTGTATGTCCTCCACCCAAACTCCAGAGTTTAATTAGATCCAGAATTTTAGCTGGGTCAAGTCACAAGTGTTTGTGTGTGCGTGTGTGTTTGTGTGTCTTAAAAATAGGCATGTTATGATCAAAGTGTGCTGCTCTTTGTACATGCTGACATGTTCAGAAAATAAAGGTTAAAACTTGTCCAACCTTTCCTCATCCACTGACTGTATGTCTTCATGGCAAAGTGAACAATCTATCTGCACTGAAGTTAGCTCTTTCAAGATGGCCTCACTTGAGTGAATGGCCACACCATGAAAAAAACCCACTCAAATCACTGTGTGCATACTGGTGTTGTACTTGCTTGTGTCTGATGCTAAATCTTTTAGTGACATAATTCCATGGCACTTAGTACTACATAGATCTGTGTAAAATTCCATCATATTTTGATGAATAACTGTAAACCCAATGAAAAATATTTTCAAACATTTTCCTGAATAACCAGATGGGTAGATAAACACACACAGTATCATATAATGTAAATATTAAAGACATTATTTCCCAACAAGAAGTAAAGTTTTTACCAAAATAACATTTCCTGGAGGGGAGGCATATTTTGCTACAGTGTTTCCAATATTTCATAAGGAAAACTGAAATGAAATATTTCATTTTGGGTCGTCTTTTCACATTGCCTAAGGTGCTGTGGTTCCTCATGTGTGTCATAGTTTGTGTTTCATGGCCCAGACTTCTAGGCCCAGCTACATCTCCTACGATGTATTATGTTCTTCCCTCTCTCCAACTTGCATGGTGTATCATGGCATCTCATGTGTACAGTCCATGATGGGAGAAGCAGTTTGGCCAAGGAACTCTTTTCATAAGGAAGACCAAAGGCACAAAACAGAAACTACAGCTCCCAAGAAACACTATAGAGTCTTAAATGCAATTTTTGTCTCCAAATATTTGAATATGGGTGAAATGAAATGTTCTGATTATTTTTGTTCCATGAAATTTGTTGATATTTCAAGTATTCATCCCAATTTGGGTTGAAAAGAAATATTGAAGAATCCAAATTTTCTAAGAGAGAGAAGTTCCACATTTTGCTCAATAGTCTTTGTCTATATTGTATAAATATATAATATATGCATACACACACTCCCATTCAAACTAGAACAGTGGAAAGTAATGTACAAATAACATTAATAAAAATATTTTAAATTGGAAAAAAAAAAACACTTCTGCCCCAGTTCTTGGCTGTGGCTCAGGAAAGTAATTTAAGCCTTTAAAACTTTGTGCTCTCTGAACTCTTTCAGTCTCAAATGGAAGCTGAGCAGGCACAAAGTTGCCTCAAAGTTGTGACTCAATGTTTGAGCATTGAAGGAACTACTTTTGTGGCTCCATGCAAAAATGAAGGGAGTCTCAGTGGTTCAGTCATGGCTGATTTAGGCCTGTTTTGTGCTAGCGGATTGGAGAAAAACATCCAGAGTGCTGGGATGTCTGATTATCAGTGTAAGTTACAAATGAACTTGACCAGCCTATCCTTATTGCTTATCTTGGAACAGCCTATCCTTATTGCTTATCTTGGAACAATTATTATTGATTTTGATCATGGGAACAAAAGCAAAGTATAATAATTGTCTTCTCTGGTCATTTTTGGATCTGTTTTGTTTTCTCTGGTCATTTTTGGATCTGTTTTGTAGAAAAAAGTGTTCTCTAACATAACTGCTGAATAATAATATATAGGATTGGGGAATGTACTGTAAAATAGAGCAAACTGTACATAATAAGGCTATAATTTCATTAAGAGGGCTCTGATGCAAAAAAGAGAGAGAGAGAGAGAGTATAATCTGAATGGTTTCTTAATATCATTGATTAATGACATATTTTGTTATTATTAGGTGCTGATATGCTTTTACAAAGCAATTTTCCTCTTCCCTTACTCACTGTTTTTAAAAGAGGCACTGTGTATCAAGTCTACAAAAATAATTTCTGATAGCTATTGCAATATGTTTTCCCCCACAGCTACATTTTTTTAACTCTGTCTTGCCCTCCCCCAATTTACTGTGATGCTGAATCAGAAAAGAGAGGAAGCTGAGATTAAAATAAATAAATAAATAAATAAATAAAAATGAAAAGGGAAGGGAAGGGTTTTAGAAGTTTTCCTTACAATATTCTATTAGACAATTGCTTAACAATAGAACTAAATTCATTTAATATGCATTACCAGAATACTTAGGATGAGAATTTAAAACATACAGAGACTCATGAAATTCTATTCTAATAAGATTCTATTATGTGAGTTACTACACACACATACTGTAGCAAACAGTAAACAAAAATTATATTAGAACTCTCCACACACACCCCAGAAGGTAAATAATCTTAAAAGAGGCACCAGCCAGACAGTAGCAACCTTAGGACTTGGGCATTTAGACACCTGTCTAACCTTTGGACTTCCTCACAAGGGGGATTTAGACACCTGTCTGCCCCTTTAAGAGCCCAAATGTAACATACAAGAGCCAATAGCATTCACATAAACACTGCCCAGCTGCTGCATGATCCTGTAGGAGCATAAATTCCTATGGCACCTAAGTTTCCATGCTTAAAATCTCTTGGGCATATAAATTTCTGCCAGTGGGCAGGTACAAAGTTGCCTTTAAGTCCTGACACTGAATAGTGACTTGATGCTTATCTCATGCCCTAAATCCTGGAAGGATTCACAAACTAGGCATTTCCCCTGCCTATCTTGCCTATTGGACCAGGCCCCACAGGCATTTCCAAAACACATCCAATGCCTAACAAAAGACAGCAAGAGGGAGGTAGTTGTATTCCTCATGGACCCAATTGCTTAAACACCTAAGATGTGGAAGAGCTGGGATCAAATCCTTAATCTGTGTGATTCAGAATGAGGACTTGAATCCTGATTCCCCACCTCCCTAAATGCCCTAACTGCTGGGCTGGGCTGGGCTCTGGCCCAATATTATTCAGTATTTTGTACAAAGTGGAACAGCCTCAACAGGAGAAATTGAGCTCTCTGCATCAGTGTTGCTCAACTGGTATTCCATTGGTGCTCCACAGACATAGTGAAGGTGCTCTGCAACCAATCCATCCACATTTGGGAGGTTTCTCCCACTACTAGATGTTTCAAAGTGACAGAAAATCAATTAAATTGTATTTTTATCTGTCAAGGAAGAATAAGAACCTAATAATAAGTAATTCTGAAATTTGAAAAATACTGTGTAATGAATTAACTGGGGGCATGTCAAATAAATAAAGGTAAAGGGATATGCCAAATGTCTCCAAGAGACAAGCAAGATATCAATGACACAAAAATACAGTTGTTGTTGTTTTTTTAAATGGTATGGATCTCCAACTTTTTGTGGGGTAAAAGGTAAAGAGTTCTCACTAGCTAAACATGTGAAAACCTGACTCAAAGGTACAAGTTGGCAGCTGAATTTGTTACTATATCAAAC
The DNA here is from genome assembly GCA_007922175.1 of Pelusios castaneus. Taxonomy (NCBI): domain Eukaryota; kingdom Metazoa; phylum Chordata; order Testudines; family Pelomedusidae; genus Pelusios; species Pelusios castaneus. Next base: position 12,104,777 of record ML685780.1, on the reverse strand, counting down.
TATTAGACATCTTGGTGACCTCTCTCTTTAACTAGGGCTGTTCTAATCCCAACATCTTTTTTTTTTTTTCAACACAAACTAGCAGAGCTCCCTCTCCTGCACCCTAGCCGTTCACTAGCATGCTATGAATTCTATGTTTCATGAGACACAGGATCAGGTCAGGCTGTAACAGCAACTCTGACTTCGGGATTGTGTACTTCATGAGTGTTTGCTGGAGGTGAGGAGGAGGTATGGGATCACTGATCCAAAAGATGACAGATGCTCCAATACAGGTACTCCCAGTACAGGTGTACTTCCAGGTGTATGTACATTCCCGATATGGTAGAAGTATTATTTACAGAGATCATACATAGATCATGTAAATTACAGAGAGGCCTGCTTTATCTAGTCTAATTTGAAATACCCCAACTTTGGACAATTCTAGAGGGTCTCTCAATTTTATTCCCAACATCCCATCCTTTTACGCCCTTGTGTCATCTGTGAGGCATTTCTTAGGTTTTTCATTCAAGTATAAATTCCCGTGACCATATTTTCTCCCATTATCCCCATTTCTCATTCTGTCTTTCCCTTCCTCCTTCTCATACCATCTCTTCTTTCCCTTCAGAATGACTCCCTCATTCAGTGAGCACCCATATCTCAATTATGACCATCACTTGGGCCATATGTACATAATGGAGAAAAAGCTCATGGCATCTCCTGGAGCCACATAGTAACAAAACATATGTAAACACCATATGCACAGGTTGTTGAAACTTGACATTTACATTCCATGGGAAATTCTAATATTCTGGGGTTTGTTCTGAGTTTGATTTAAATCATAAAACAAAGAAACAAATCCTCTAAACAAAACTTTCTAAAAACATAATTTGGTGTCAATAAAATCCCAAGCATTATGTTCCAGTTTTTATTGTATTTTATATATTATAAATATAATTTTATAATGAAAACACATTTCAAAACAAAATTGTCAAAATTAAGCTCCCATAGACATTTTTAATTTTGACAAGTTAGTATTTTCTGATAGAAAAATGTTTCTTCAGAACATTTTCAGCCACCTCTGAAATTATGTAATATGTGTGCTTTACAAAATGTTTTAATCCCAAATTTATATTTCATATCTAGTACATTTTTAAGCTTTCGGTATCTGAGAAAAAGGGTGTTGTGCTAGGAAGAAAATATCTGGGTAAAATTTGAGGAAACAAAATTATTTAGGTTAATCTATGCTGGGTTACCTATGATGAACACTAGAGGATTAAGCAACAAGCAGCTAATTGGAGAACCATGATGACAGACGAGTTTCAGCACAGATGAATGAAAAGTAGTGCACAATGAAGACAGCAATGTAAATTAATCATACCTACTAATTGGTTTTGAATTAGTTGTAATCTCCCAAGAAGAATCTAGGCATCTTCAAATATAGCTGAATGAGAAATCTGCTCAATGTTCACCCATGGATTAAAAAAAGCAAGTAAAATATTATGTTTTATTAATCATGGGAAAGAGATCAAGGGATCAATTCCTCCATGTGCAGAACTCCTTATATGTTTTTTTTTTTTTTTAAATGATCTGATATAATGGTGGAATGGTGAGGTGAAGATTTTATTGGCAGAAGTTTGGGAAGACCTCTTCATAATGTGACATGATACCCAAGTATGTGATCCTGGAGAGTTCAAGGTAGGTCTAAGATTTTTCAAACAGCTCTGACCAGCTTCACTGAGAGCAGATTAATGCTGACCCCTTTTGAAAATGAAGCCACTAGAAATCTGTCTTCAGGAAAACACTGATGAAAAATATGGCCTATTGCGGATAGCTGAATTTCACAAAATTCAACATTTTGACAAAAATTGGGGAAACAAATTACTTGAAATTGTTTGTCAACTTTATTTATTGAGTTTTTTAAATAGCTTCATCGCTGGTCAATAAACAAAACCAACATTTTGTACATATCACTTTTTGAACCAGCTCTACTTGACATTTTTTTTCCAGTGGGGCTTCTTATGCCTTCCTAATATAATGGCATGGGACAATGCTGCAGAAGACATACTGAATATCCATAGACTATTATTGGTTAGTTTGGCTATAGCTATTCTTATATTCTAATATAATTTATATTTAATATTTTAATAGCAACTTAACAATTTTTATGGCACATGGGTCTATTGAAACAGTCTATGAAGAACAAATTTCTATGCCCTTCACCAACACAGCATGATCATTGCTAGCAATATATACATTAGTAGATCAAGCAGAAAGAACTGCCTGGTGCCGCTCAAACAACTGAGTTATTTTTGTCCAGCAAAAGAGATATAATTTGGTTTGAAAGTCATTCATCAAAATGAATAATTCTAAGGAGTTAGAATTTGTTATGAAGGAAGCTGTGACCACTGTTAAAGTCTAGTTGTCTGGTTATGTTATATCACTTACTCTGTGTAACACTGCACTATGATGGAGGCAGAAAACCATAAAGGAAATTATAAAGAATGGCAGATGATTTGAAGAATTCAGTGAACCCTTCAGTACAGTACAAGATATATCCCGTTCCAATAAAAGTCAATGACAATTTTGCCATAGATTCCAATAGCTGAAAAAACAGTCCCTAAATGTATATGTATCAAATATTTGGTTGAGTATTTAAACATTAGGTCAGTCTTAAATGTAGTAAATCTTCAATTCCAACAGGAATTATGTTACAGACCCAATGGGTATTATTTAGAATGCTGATGACTCCTCTACTAAATTTGAATTTTATTCCAACATAAACAGAGCCCTAAAAACAAGAGGTTTACCCCATTTTAATATTTATTATATGCAAAATAATTCTCTCTATATGCCTGATCCAGGTAGAAGATGTGACAGACCTTGGAAACTTTGGGATCTTCAAACTACTACATTGAGATGTGCCAAATGTTATGGCCCAAAGGAGTAGTCATAAACTTTTTAATCTATTTATTATCTGTAATTGGGAATTGTGTTCTAATTCCATGAGGGGGGAGAGACCAAACTTCTTCCAGGAACTAAAAGTCAGCAGTGGGGTGGGGGAAGGAATAATTACAGGTAGACAACTCTACAGAAGTATCACCCACTAGTGGGAGTTGGATATACTGTTTCTGATTGGTTCAAGAGGCCAAAGAACTGACTTGCTGATCTGACATGAGACAGAAATCCTCCTTTTGATCTGTAAATTGACATGAAGCTGTAATGTTGGGAACACTGCTAAGTCAGAAGGACTTTGGGAACCCATCAGTGGCTTAAACGTACCCTGCAAGCTTAACATGTGGGAAGACTGCATATTATTTTATTATGCTGTTTTCTCTGTCCTTTATTTTGTCCTAAAATAAATGTACTGTGTTCTGTAAAAGCTGACTATTCACTGGTCAATACGGTCACCATCTCTGAGAAAGATGCAGGTGCAAGATCTCCTGTGATAGTCACAGTAAATTGCATAGGACTGGAAGCCTTAAATCCCCAGCCTGGAGGGAGAGGGAAGTGACAAAGGAGAGTTCTTGAGCCAAGCACAGAGTGGGCAGAGATGTACTTAACCACAAAACTGAGATGAAACGTACGAGTTCCTTTACTAAATCCTTGTCTGACTTTCTTCAGTAGCCAACTTAGAGGGGGTAGCAAAGGTTGATAGTGTCTTGTCTTCTTTTATGTACAAGATGTAATTCATTAGGATATCTATATTTTAAAATGGCTTTTTGTAGAATTCTAGATGACACACTGTTGCTTAAGTCCTAAACTCAACAAATCCAGGGTACAACACGGAAATGAATAAAAAGCTAATTGAAAAGCAGGAGAGCACTTCTGAGGAGGAAAAAATCCACACACCTAGCTTAGTTGTGGGAGGAGATTCTTTGTTGTTTTTATTCTACATAAATAGACTTGATAATTAAAGTTGCTAATGGCACAAAACAATGGGAGTGGTGAACATAAGAGGCAACATCAAGGAGAGTTAGAAAAGGGCTAGCATTCTTTTAAAAACAGGCTGATGTGGTGAACAAAATGTAATAATGGCTTATGTTAAATAAAATGGCTTCTCTGATAAAGCCCAAGAAGAAATGAATGTTATTAGAATATGATTATCACTGTGAAGAATGTAAAGGTATTAAAGCATTTTAAAAAGCATACTGTACAAAGCACAGAGGAATCGTCATATTGGATCCAAATGATGGTACATCTAGTCCAATATCCTGCCTCTGACAGTAGCCAGCACCAGATGCTTCAAAGGAAGATTCAAGAAATCTTCTAGTAGACAGTTAGACAGAAGGAAAAGTTTCTTCCTGACATCCAAATACTTAGAGAATGGCTTATGTCCTGAAACTCAAAAGTTTCTGTCTTATTCAAAACTTCTATGGTTTATTTGTTGTTGTTACTACTGATTTTGTTTTTGTTTTTTTAAAAAATGTTTGCTGTGATTCTTGATGGTCACATTTTAACCCTACACATAACCAGTCACTTCTTGGATTGCACTAAGCCCTTGGTCTCAGTGTGATCTTATGGAGTGAGTTCCACCAGTAAAGTGTGCATCATGGGTAAATATGGCTTCTATTTCTGGTTTTAAATGGACTGACTTACAAATTCATGTAATCCCCTCCCTTTTATATTATGTGAAAGTGGAAACAGAAGTGCCCAGTTAATTGTTTTCACAGAGCTTTCATTATTTTGTTTAATTTTATGTGTTCTCATAATCAGCTCCTTAAGTGAGGAGTATTGGAGACACTTTTGCCAGGGGAACATCTCAGCCAGGGGCAGCTGAAACACCATGTAACCCCTCTTCACCCTCCAGTGGATGGGTGCTGCTTTATTCTTCTCCCTTCTTTCTTCCCCACACCACCTTCCTGATGCTTCATGGCATTAGAGGCAGGGTGGAGAGTGTAGGTGATTGGCTTCAACCATATTTTAACACTCTGGGATTTATCCTACACATCACTGATATCATGGGGTGGGGTGATTGGCTCCTATCTTGTGTTGGGAGTGAAGGAGTGATACATTTTGTTTCCCAGGCACAATAGATGCTGTTGTCTTCCTGCTTCAATTCTACCCTTCAACTAGTTGATGAATCTCATATGATGCAAAGAACTTGACTGATCACCCCAATTTTCCACTGTCGAGGGGATTTTTTCCTTATGGTAAAATTGGAAAGAAGCTGATGTATGGGTGGGTGTGTGGAGGAGGCCTTCCCACTGAGCATTGGAATGTCTGATTTGCAGAGAGATGTGTTACAATGCTCAGCTCTGGTGTGTTCTCATGCAATTGATGTTAGAAAGCATCTAAATGAGGACCCCCAAAACCCAGTGGACTGATGGGCATTATTCCTGGGTGCCCACATCACATGATATGTCTCTAAATTTGGCACATATTGTAGCTCATCTCATCTCTCCTACCTCTGGTGTGAAGGAGGGGAGTAGATCAAGACTCTACCTTACAGTCAGGATCTCTTAGCAGATGTGAAGGTACAAAGGTTTCATGGCCTTCACACTCACCCTGGGGCTATGTACACACGACAAACTTGTCCTGAAATAAGCTATTGCGGGACAAGGAAAGTGCTATAAATATAGCACTTTTTATGTGTACATACTTGAGTCTTGTATCGCTAAGGAGCATTCACCCGTGTGAACGCTCCTTTGCGATACAAGGAGCAGTGCATGATGAGCACCTGTCCCACCATGCACTGCCCACAGCCAGCTTGGGCTAGGGTGCTCGCTGCAACCCCCGCTGTCTCCCGAAGCCTCGGGGCTGAGCTAAGGGGCTGGCCCGAACCAGCTGCCCTCACTGGTTAGGGCCAGCCCCCTCGTCCAGCTGCAGGGGTTTGGGTAGCGGCAGGAGCTGTGGCGTTTAAGCATGCAGCCCCCGCTGCCTCCCAAAGCCCGGGGACTGACCTGAACCAGCTGCCCTCGCCAGTTCGGGCCAGCCCCCTAGCTCAGTCCAGGGGACCAATCCATAGAGCCGCCGATTCTGGCAGCTCCCATACAGTCAATTTCACTGCTCTGCTAGAGCAGTGAAATTGACATATCTGACAGCTCCAATGTCCCAGAGTGGCCTCGATTGGCACTCTGGGACATTTCCAGAGGCTGTGTAATATGCAAAATGTGTACACACGAGCATTACCGCGGAACAGCTGTTCCCGGTAAGCCTAACCACTCTCAATTTGAGTGGTTTAATTGTTGCACGGCAAGAGGGTGTTGCCGCGCAACAGGGAAAATGCTCATGTGTACGCTCCAAGCTTTATTGCGCGGTAAGGAGCCTTATCGCGCAATAAAATGATCATGTGTACATGGCCTCAGTGTCTATGGACCATTAGTGTCAGTTGAGATTTAACGGGGACAGTCCTACAGGTTAGTTTTAGGGAGTTACACCAGTTGGTATTAAGTGTTAATAAAGTTGAAGCCTCTGCATTTAACCATATCATGGGCTCTGTCACTCATTGTTTCTGTCTCTACTCCCATTTTTCAATCTCTTGTCATATGGAAGTTTTTTCCCTGCCCCTGAGTTATTCTTGTCATCCATCCCTGAATATTCTCTATTTCTATTTTATCTTTTTTTGAGTCTTTGTGAGTAGAACTAAACTCAACATTTCAGGTTTGGGCATAGAACTGCTTTATAGAGGCATTATAATATTTTTAGTGTTACTCACTATCCCATTCCTTATTCAGCCTATCCTTTTGTTCAGGTTGGTTGGGGGGGGGGGGGGGGAAGGTAGGGAGTTTGGAGAGGGGGTGCGGTGCAGGAGGCAGATGCTGCACAAGAAAAAGCAAACAGGCAGACTTTGAAAGAATGAGTTACAGGGAAAGGCTATAATAAAGCAGCTCAAGTCCATAAAGCAGATAGATATGATTAACAGTCAATGTAATTGAGGGATATAAAACCTTAATGGTACAAATATTGTGACATACTTTAGCATTTATTATCGTTCAGATAGGACAAAGGCATAAATTATTCTTTTTGAATGAGAACAGATGTCACAAAGCCTTTTATATACAGAGAATAATAAACACAGGATCCCTCCCAAACAAAGTAACTGACATGAAAAATAAAATAAAAATCACAATATTATGAAATAAACAAAAAACTCCACAGATCATTCAAGTTGTGATTGCATATACTTCTGGGACCAACAGAATACTGAACACAAAGGGTATGTCTACACTTGCAAGGTAGGTTAACTTAAAGGATGCTTAAGTCGACCTAAAGAATGCCATGTCCACACCGGGCTTTCATTAAGTTGACTTAAGCGCTTCCTTAAGTCGACTTAATAACATCCCCTCTTTAGGTTGACTTAATGCCTAAGTCGACCTTATTAAGTCGACCTAAAACTTGTGTGGATGCCCTAAGTTGCCTTAATTCCCTAAATTGACCTAGGGCTGGGGAGAAGGTAGCCGTGGCTACCTTCTCACCAGGAATCTGCTCGTGTTTCCCTCGTCGCCGGGGAGAGCCGTGCCTCCCTTCTGCTGAGGAGATCCATGACTCTCTGTCGACCTAGCACCTACGTGTGTAGACGCAGGCAGTTGACTTAAGTTTTTAGTGTAGATGCTGTAAGTCGACTTAAGAAGGTCAACTTTAAGTCAACCTTGTTACATTGACTTAACAGAGTTGACTTAGCTTTTCTATTGTATATATACCCGAAGAGCCTTGCTGGATTTAATGATCTTTATTCACAAGCTAATTGTAAGTACGTCTAATTTGTATTATCTGCATTATCGTTTCAACTCTGTTGGTCCTACGACATTAAGAGATGAGAAGTGGATAAGGTAATATCTTTTATTAGACCAACTTCTGTTGGTGAAAGAGGTAAGCTTGTGAGTTACACAGAGCTCCTCAGGTCTGTGAAAGACACTCAGGTCTGGTCCACATTACAGAATCAGGTCAATATAAAATAGCTTATCTTGACTGTAGCAGGGTGTCTGACCCGCTCTGTCTAGGAAGAGATTAAGAGGGCCCTGCGAGTGACAATTAATGAGCAGGAATGGTGAACAACCAATCAAGGCCCAGGGAAATTTGACAAGGAGTTCTGGGAAAGGCAGTGAAAATGGGCCATGCACAGGGCACTGGGCTGGGACCCCAAGTAGTGGAAAGGACCCAGTCCCACCTTCCCTTTCCTAGTAGCATGGTGGTAGACTACAGTCACCACTGAGAAAAGTGGCAGAGCCAGAACTGCAGAATCCCCTGAAATGGGGGCGGGGGCATGGATTGCAGCTTTGTCAGAGAGCCAGTTCATGAAAATGACTTCTAGTGAACCCTGCAGAATGTCAGAGCACAGGCCAGAGATGGGGTGTCAGCACAACTATTTCCCTGGAACACCTATAGGAGGTACCCATCCAGAGGTGAGAAGAGTCATGTTCGTCACTTTGAGTTAATTCTGTCACTACAGTGGTACTCCCACCAGTGTAAATTGCCCACTACATTTACTAACTCCACTTCTGAGAGACATGTAGCAGTTAAGTTGATGCAATTAGGACTGTAGACACTGCTTTATTTACATTGCCTGCTGGCTGATAGTTAGAGCCGCCTTGCACTCCTGACTTTCACCCCCCATCCAGCACTGACATCCTGAGCTGTCAGCCAGGTACTGGGCTCGTAGCTGGAGCTCCCTGCCCCTCCAATTCACTGGGCTGACAGTCAGAGTTGTATGTCTGGTGTGGGATTCAATTTCACAGCAGAGAGCTTATCAGTAGTGAAACTGACATTCTTGTCAGTTTCAAGGCTGCTCTTATTTTATATTTTGTCTCCAGCTCCAGTTATCAGCCCAGCTCAGTTGTCAGTCCCCACACTCTGGCTTTCCCACAGTGCCTCACAATGCCCCACTTCAGTTGGTGCAACAACTTCTGGTGAGGATGCACGCCACAGGCAGAAAGAGGATAGAGTAGACACAAACAGACCATTTAATTGCTGCAGTGGCTGTCAGTTGACTTAATTTAAGTCAACCTAATTTTATACTGTAGACATGCCCTCAGACCATCATAACCAAATAGAAGATCTAACATAGTTTAGCATAAGCAGTTAGAACATATTCTGAGGGACTATTCAAAGTAAACTGGCCTGTTAACGCCTTTGTAATCATAGAAAAAATGTCAGTGAAGAGAGTTCCTCTGGATTTACACTGGCATAATTAAGAGCAGAATTTGGCATCAAAAGTGTGTTCTAAAATAACACACCTTCACTGGCAGCTTATCCTGATCTCTACCCATGCTGTCTATCTCCTTGACCAGTACCCATCTATAGGATTTATATTTAAGACTACTATCAGCATTAGAATCAACATCATGTACTCATTCCTCCCTTGTGTCAGTCACATTCCATGGGGTTCCTGCTCTAACACTACATTATAATACCAGAGGGTCTTTCCTATCCATCATGATGGTATAATTATCCTATTATGATTCAAAAGAAATGTGCATCTCTTCTTTGACTGCTCTCTAATTATCTTTGAATATTTTTTCCTTCAGTTCAGAATCAGGAAAGCAACATTTTACCTACATCTTTAACTGCCATTTTGGATGGTTGCTTGTCACCCTTTCAAATTAAAGCACTGAAAAAAGAAATCCAGGCTTTCAGATAGGTATAAATTATTCTACAGCATACATAATGATTTAGAATTATTGGAGGACTTCTCATTTTATAGGAACTTCAGTATGGAATTTAAAGTACTCCAATAATTTTAAATCACTCTGTACTGCACAAAGCAATTTAAATTTATTGGAAATGAAATTTGGAAGTGATCAAGGTTTGGGGGCGTCATAGCAGACATGGGTTTAAAATGACTGGATTACTTTAAATTTTCATAAGTACTTCATTTAAAGGTGATCAAAGCTCAGGCCTGTTATAGCATAATTCAAATTTTTTAGAGCTTTTCCCATTCAAAATCTATTTTTTTAAAAAATTAAAGCTCTTCTCAAAATAGTCTATTTTTACTTTACAGAGATTTAAAATCCAACTGAATAAAAAGTAAAGAAGAAAAAGATGTTATGAATGGCAACTAAAAGGCAATTTTCTCCCATATTTTTTTTTCAAGAGAAAGCAGTTGCAGTCTGTGTTTTGGTATAATTCCTTGATGGATTATCTTTCCTAATATTAAAAGTAAACACTACAGCAAAAGAATTTCAGTACAATTTCACTTAAGTGTAATTTGACGAAACAATCATTGTTATGGAATACTGCATGCTACAAACATCAACTAATCTCTATTCAATCAGATAAACCTGTTCACGTGTGAGTAGTCTATTTGTGCAAGTAATTTCAATAATTTCTTAGTGTGCCAAAAGCACCCATTCACTACTTTCTTCTCCTGTCTATTGTTCACATCTATCCTATCCGTGGCACCGATTCTGCTCTTCCATCTCCTGTCCCTACTTCCTTTCATTTCTAACAGTGAAGTAAGTTAACAACTAGAACTACTTACCTAGGAACATGAAAGATTCTTCATCATTTGTAGCCTTTAAACTGAGAATGGATATATTTCTAAAAGAGATGATCTAGTTCAGCCAGAATGTATATGCTTGCACTACTGAGAGAAATTCTATGGCCCATGTTATATGCAAGGTCAGGCTAGATGATTATAATGGTGTCTTATCTCTAAAAATCTATAAATATTTTCTGTGACTTTATTCCTAACCATTCTCTGCCCTTATTTTGCCATACTCCCTTTCGTCATGTCTACCAACAGTTTATAAGATCCATGTGGTAGGAAAAAATGTCTTTAATTTGTTCTGTAAAGTGTTCAGTACAGCTTAGGCACTCAAATATTTAATTTGTAGAGAGGTGCCTGTAGAAGGATGAAGAAACTGTCAGGGAACAAGAAAACTCAGACTTGAATGAAGGATCAGTACTGAGAAGATCTAATCGAGTGATCAAACACCCAGAAAGAGTCAAAGACTTGTTAGGATGTGTGAGGGAAATGGGTGGTTGGTAAAAACTCACTTGAGAGTGATGTGCTAGTAACATCTCCTCTCTAGGTAGTTCAGATGCTGGGTGTATGAACTGGTGTTATGCATGTTTTTTTTAGATAGTTGTTATATGTTAGTGCATGCATCATTAGATAGCTTTTATATGTAGTTAGGAGTTAACATGTTTTCCTTAGGCGGGAAGATGTAGAGAGATGCTTGTAGGTTGTGATTTTAGGGACACTCTAGCATGGGCCAGTGTTGTGTGAGTTGGGAGACATCCTACAGGTGATCAAACATGACTGCTCCCACCTGCATACCTGGGAATCACTCCTGTCTGTGTTATTAAAGTTCTATTCACACTGATTCAATAGTGTGGTCTTTAATGAACCCTCAAGATCATTACAATGAAGTCATTTTGTGACATACAAAATCTAAGGGTATCTCAAAAATTAATACTACACCTGCAGGGTATTAATTTTGCTCAAATGGTACTCTAACACCTCTAAGCCTGAAAATTGTTGTGTGTGGACAAAGACTTGGGATGTTGAAGAAAATAGTTGTCTTTTGCTAGTTTTTGGGCTCTGTCCAAGTGCAAGTTAGGGCATGTCTACATTGATGGTGGTACATTGATATTGCCAGATTGATTCTGCAGGATCAACTGAGCAACAGTAGAGACACACTCAATTGAACCAGAAGCTGACAGCATTAGTCCACCTCTGCAAAAAGATTAATTCTGCATTGATGGGAGGGCATCTCCTGTTGGTGCAGCATAGTGGGTGCTGTGCTACACAAAAGTTAGGAGATTTGCAAGTACTGTATATAGCTGGCATATCTTCCATTATGCTTTAGATCCTTCACCACCTTTTCGGAAAGAATAGGGAACGATAACCCCAGTGGTCCTACCAAAAATTCTCTCTATTACCAAAGTAGGTGTTAATACCTTAAACAGAAAACATGATCTGCTGAATACTTAATGGATCTGATGATAATCTACAAAATCACCACACTCATACAAGGAACTAATGCAGTGCTTTGTGAAGTGCTTTTATAAATTGTCTTTTAAAAACAGGCTCAACCTATATAATGTAGAAAGAACTAGTTTTGCCTTTTGATCCCCTTACTGAAGTTAACCCTGAAGCATTTTGTCAAGCACTTCAGAAGAGATGAATGAACTCACTAGAAACACTTCATGCATGTATTTTAATGATAAAAAAGAGACTGTAACCCCACTAGATTTTCTAGGGTTCCGTACGAGTCTAATTCCTGATAACTTCTGGTACATATCTTCATAAATGAATCCAGAAATATTGTTCACAGTAATTTGCCTCCAAGTGCAATTCATTCTAATTGAATTGTAAATGAAGCAGTCACATTGTAAACAGATGTGAGGCTTTTTTTCCACTGCTGGAAGGATGAAGTAAAAAGAAAACCTAAACTTAATACCATTCATAGAATTGACCTTTTAAAAAATATCAAAGAGCAGACAATCAGGACTTTCCTTTTCTCCTTCACATCTATTATCCAATGATTCCTGGCTGGTTAGTAGATAATAGTAAAGAATGACACTGTAAATTGTATAATATAAGACAATGAATGGCTATGGGGATTGCATATGAAATAAGACGATTTTTCCCCTCCAGATCACATGAAGAGTCAGGTGAATAATGCAAGAAACATCTCATGAATTTTCTCTCAAACAACATGGCAACTTTGCACAAACGTTCTGGGATTTAGTTTGGTTGCTAACATTCAAACAACTGCTGATGAAAAAATTCATAAATATTGAAAGTCTCATGAAGTTTTGTACATAATTATTTCCCCAAAATGTCATAAAGATGGCATATTATTTATTACTCCATATTGATCTTTTGATAAATCACGCTCATGTTTTGTTGTTTTTTTTTAAAATGTGACTTGTGCAGTCAGGAAAGAGGCAATTCCATCTGTGTTAAGTGACCAGTCCCACCCTATGAGTAATAACCAAGTAGTAAAGATTTGTTTCTGAAAAATTCACAAAATAGGAAGCTAGATTTGGGTAATTTCTTCACAGTGAACAATTCAGCCATCTTTAGTCACAGGCTTCAAACTTGTTGGCAATGCTTAAAAATATTCTGCATTCATGTGATCTTATATCTCCTTTTGCTTCATGCTTCCGAATGCACATACTCCTGCCCTGTATTCTGTCCCAGTCACTCAGTTTGCATTTTCCTTTTACGTTCAATTTGCACTGCTCAATAAACTCTTCAACCACACCAATTCCTTTTAAGATTACCTAAAATTTACTTTTCTTTTTTTCAGGTCACATTTTCCCTATCAATGCATCTGCCCGTTTCCAGGACTCATTTATACCACTTCCTTTGGTGTCCTTGTTTGGCAGGTTGCGCCATATGTCTGAAATAATTCCCTTTAATTCTCTATTTAATCTTAACGGATTTAGTACTGATCATTTAGCGTCTGTATTGCTGAAACAGCTGTGCTGTCGCATTCTTAAGTGTTTCAGGATTCCTTTGGAACCTTAAGAGAATATTATAGCACACAGCCCCTGCTAAGGGGAGCAGTACTGGAAATGCACTTGTCAAATACAATCAGGCAGAAGAATAGTATTGGATTTAATAATTCTAAATATTCGGTCTTTTTCTTAGGTATACATGACTGTAATGTCTAGGAATGCCACATTGGATACTAAACTTGTTCACAAGTTACAAACCCATGAAACAAATGAACTCTTGGATTAGACACTACTTTCTGCAATAAAATTATTGAATTGAATTCCACAATGATTATTATTGAACACCTGCCATTTAGACCTGGTGTACACTGGGAATTTGTCCCTTCTCCCACTAATTCCACAGGGAGCTATAGTAGAAATGCAACGGCCAGCACAACCGTAAGCATAACAAGGTAAATTTGCAATTTACACCCATGAAATTTATTCTGGTTTTAATACTAGGTAATCTCCACATTATCTTCTCTTGCCTTTCATTGATGACATTGCCACTGAAGCATCAGATCACTAATTGCAGAAGTTCCTGAATAGCAGTACGGTTTATATGGCAATTTGACTATGTGACTTGTTTATGGAGTTCATAGCTTAACTGAATATGCTCACTAAGCATAAAAAAGACTTCCTAAAAATACAAGTGTGGGGAAGTTCCTCTGGTGGAAGATCTCAGCTTCCTCACTGGAATACATTACAAACCAGATCAACCATTTAATAACCCACATTTAATTTTAAATATCATACTTTTAGTGGGTAACTATAAAATTTCTTCTCATTCACTTTTGCTTCTTTAGATTTTTGTCTTAACCAGTGTATTTTGAGAATGTGGGGAAATTATCCTGTCTGTTGTAAACAGAGATTCCTTTAGGGCAGCGATGATGTGGAATATTTTATGCCCAGTCAGCTTTCAGCTCAATAAAATTTAGAACTGTTAAAGTCAGTTAATTTCCAGATGGGTAGCCATGTTAGTCTGTGTACAGCAAAAACAACAAGAGTCCTGGGGCACCTTAAAGACTAACAAATTTCTTCAGGCATAAGCTTTTGTGAGCTTCAACCCACTTCGTCAGATACATGAAGTGGAAACTACAATTGAGAGGGGCATATATATGCATGACAGGGTGAAAGAAGGGAAGTGTTAGCAAAGTTAGCCCATGAAAGCTTATGCCTGAAGAAATTTGCTAGTCTTTAAGGTGCCAAAGGATTTTCGTTGTCTTTAAAGGCAGTTAAATTAAACTTCATGCCCCCCATATAGTTCATAATGAAAGTGACAACAGAAATGTCATAATGTTAGACAATAAAACAAAGTATATGCATTTTTAAAGTATTCAGTTAAACATGACCTGTTGTTCCCTAATTCACGTTGACTAGAAAATATAATTATAATAAAAATGGTTAAGCTCAACTCAGAGATTTGAATGTGACACTTAAAAAGTGTTACACTCCCCTCTGCCTTTTTTATTAAAAAAAATAAATAAAATAAAATAAAGATTCCCTAAGTGACTTGTGATCAAAAGGGCCATTTTTGAGAGTGACATAGGCACCTAAGGCCAGTTTTTTCAAAAGAAAATTAGGGACTTAAAGATGCAGAAAAGTGCACAGAGCGATTTTGAAAAGTGTCTACCTCCTATTTCTTAATCATTTAACCTGCTTAGGAGCTTTAGTAAATATCCAAGTTTAGAGGTCAGGTGGACAGTAGCCAGACAGCAGATCACCTGATGGGAGATGTTTGTCATCTGAGGTGGACTTTGGGGCTAATCAGGACAGTCTTCCCGTCCTGTTTAGGTCTGCTCTTGTTAGCATTCTCAACACCAGGACAAGAAAGGCGAAACTGGGGAAGGGAAAGGAGTGTACTGGGACCTTACAGAAACTGACCAAAATACAGAGGGCTCTTGGAGCAATGATGTCACTGAAGGAATAGTTTCTGCATACAGATGTTTATTATTTTTTGTGTGAACCAGTTAGTCTCGTTTGTTCTCCATGAATACAGTGTGCATGTATTTAAAAACACTTTTGCAAAATGTATATATTTGCTTATACTATCACAGTGTTTTCTGAAGAGGGAACAGTAAACCGCTGGAACCATAGAATCAGTGTAATTCTGAGGGCATGAAATAGCTCCTGTGAAGTCTTGGGAGAAGTGGCACTACTTTTAGGATTTTCACAATTAGATCATGGGGTCCCCACTACCAAGAGAAGTGTCAGACATAGGTTTTGCTTCTGGAGTGTGTCCCTAGAGTCTAAGAAATAGTATGTGGGACCCAAGTATTTAATACAAGTGTCTAGTAGTAGGAGTTCATCAGGCTTGTAACGGTAGAAAGAAAATGTGCTACTTTGACCCCATTTACTTTGTATGATACTGTTACAATAGATGTATTACCAAATTCTTAAGTGAAATCTCTTCCCTGCTATGTTGTGATGTGCTGACAACATTTGGACATGTAACTCGTTACATTTCCTACGCATTGTCAAAACTTTAAAAGCTTTTACAGCATCTTAAAAAAAAGAAAATGGGGGAGGGGGGAAATCTATCTTCAAACCAATTAATTTTTTGTAGTTTCAAAACCTGCTCAAAAAGTTGGTGAAAAAGAATGAGTCCAAGTCCCAAGGGATGCAGAGATCTAAGAATGGTCACAGCTTGTTTTATTACTCTATGGGAACACTAAAAAAAGATGAACTTTCACCTGTGTTTGCAAAGACCAAATGTATATAGTATATAATGGGGGGAGGAGATAGAGAAAAAGACAATCTGAAAAGAGAGGCTTCCAAGTGATTAAAAAAAACAAAAATTCTTGCCTTTGCCTAAGCTTTTGTAAATAATCACTGCTATAAACGTAGGGACTAAGTGTGACTAGTCTTTGCATGGAAAGTAGAATGGAGTATCTTAGATGAAAAACACTTTGCAACAGGGACCCTGTCCACTTGTGAATTCCCTGACCAGTTGCTGCTATCACAGTACAAATTATTATGAAACCATTAATGTGTGCTAATACATATAAATCAGCTCTTGTATGCCACACAGAGAACTTGCCATAGTGATAATACCAAAGCTGACTAAAACTGAGTAAAGAATATGGCACTTCCACACCATAAGAACATAGAGTTTGTCATTCTCAGATCATCTGAACCTAGGCCAGACTCTCAAATCAAAACATACATGTTTTAAAGAGAACTAGGCATGATGTGCATCAGCTTATTTTTATCATTACTTGCAGACTTTTGTCCTTTCTCAGATTCCTCTGTTGCCATCATCTTTTTTAATATCTTCTATTCTCCAGAACATCCAGATATCACAATTGTTAGCACAGTACATTTTATAACCTAACAATACTCAAGGAGTAACGTGTGCATTTTCATATCCTTTAACCTTTAAATGAGAGCATAAAGGAAATGTGCTTGCTTCATAAATTCTAAATTCTATTTTTGTCTGTCCAGCTGCAGCAGTGCTGAAGAATGCCTTAAATAGGGCTAATGGACCTGGACATTTATATATCTTTGATATCTTTTAATAGTTTACTTTTACAGATTCAATTCCATTTTCAATTATACTCTAGCAGAATAGAATTGTGCTGGGCAAAGAACAGCAGGGTTCTTCTGAACCTCGGATTGTGCCTTTAGTCTGCAAAAAGGCTTCTATCATTCCAATACATTGCAGAAATGTTTTTCTCTAAAGGAAAATATAGAGCCTTGTGCTTCAACAGGAGAATGTGTTTAGTGGTTTAAGCAGAGGCCTCGTGCCAAGACTACAGAGTTCTATTCCCAATCTCTGTCACAGACTCACTGAATAATTTGGGGCAACTTACCCTTTTTGTGTGTGTTTACCCATCTGTAAAATCATTAACACAGAATTAGGAAGTATCCTTATCTAGCACTCTAGATAAGTCCACAAAAATCTGTCCAGCACACGAAAGCTTAATCACCCTTACTTATATTCAACCCTCTCCACCAAAGAAAGCTTCTGCACAATGTCCAGACAGTTTATAAATTTGGACTATGTCCGACTTATGGAGAGGAGAGCCCTATATACAACAGTGAGGTGCTGTATCTCCTACTTCCTCACTCAGGCTATGTCTACACTTGTTAATTTAAGTCGACTTAACTAAGTCGACTTAACTAAGTTAAGTTAGTTAAGTTGACTTAGTGTGTCTACACTTAAAAATAAAGTTGACTTAAAGGGGAACTTAAAAATTCGACCTAGAGCGTCCACACTGGACGCCTAGGTTGTCTTCTAGGGACTTAGGGGGACCCAGGGGAGGTCCACAGGGGGAGGGGGGCACCCCTTGTCCAATGCCAGGGGGCTCAGCCTTTGCCCCATTGTACCTAGGTACAATGGGGCAAAGGGGGACAGGGACCCTGGCAGGGCATAGGGGCAGGGTGGGCAGGGATCTGCCCTACCCTGTGGGGGGGCATGCCAGGCTCCCCCTGTACCCCTCCCAGCAGGGAGGGCATTGGTGTAGCCCTGGGGTAGCCTTAAGTCGACTTAGGGCTACCCCACGTCTACACTGGCTTAAGTCGACTCTAGGGAGTCGACTTAAGCCTTAGGTCTAGTTGAAAGGTGGTGTTATAAAGTCGACTTAATTTTAATTAAGTCGACTTTATTTTCCTTAAGTGGACTTAAGCAAGCTGTTTAAGTTGAGTTAAGGAAACTGTAGTGTAGACGCAGCCTCTGTTAGGGAGAGACGATGGGCCAGATGGAGGAGGTTCAGGTTCACGGTACGCATCTGGGCCATGAGCCGCCAGTTTGACACTCCTGGTTTAGAGCTTAAAATGATCACTTTTGTTTGCACCCAGAAACCTTGCTTTTTCCTGGAAATGCTACCATTGTGTTGGCTCCTGCATTCTGCGGCTGCTGAGAGTTGTTAAGCTGCCTTCAAGTTGAGCCCCAACAAACATGCATGGCACTAATTCAGACTATGGTGTCTTGAAAGCATTAATGTTTGTAAAACTTTTAAGGCCTGGAAGAGCAAAACTTGTCATTATGGTATGGAGCAGTACTCTTAATATGTGCACAAAAAAGTGTAATTCAATAAGTAAGAGAAATCATGTCACTCCATATGCCACTTCCATATGCCTCCATTACAGTTGTTTCTTGTTTGAAGAATGTAGAGAGGAAAATAAGCATCACTGGGGAAGGGCATATGTGATGAAACGACAGATGGCACAGGGGGGCATAAAAGTTACAGGGATCTCCTGGGTCTAATATTTACATCCTAGGTCACCAAAGAGTGCCACGTAAGGTTCTCTTGGAAGCCTGTGTCACAGTGATGGTTATATTCTTTTTGAAATGGACATGCCAATAAATATTTAAGGGGATATGTGCATATATATTGAAAATTATATTTTTAAAGCCAGTCATTAAGAAATGCCATACCTTAAGATGGATTACACCAGATGGGAAAAGAGATATTTATCTCGCTGAGTAACCATATTGCATCTTACAATATAAGTATACTTGCATGTTGAGTCAACTATTAATTAATTGCAGAGACTTCAAGAGAAGAAATTAACAGGAAGAGGTGGACAGCAGGGGGTGAGTAGTGGTCATGGGGACACGATCCTGTTTACACGTCAAATACAAAATACAGATCTAGGGGTGCAGAGATGCACCTAGTCAGCCTTCAGCTGGATAGACAAGCTGCCAGTGAATTTGGTCTCATATATCCTGGTTGAAAAATGATGTGAGAAGACCTTTAGGTAAGCAATACCTTATTAGACAAGAGGTAGCTAATTTTAGTCTTTAGAAAGCTAGTTATGATTTTGTTTTATGTGTAACCCTTTATTTCCTATTATTTGAATCTCTTGTCTTTGTTAAAAAAAATCTACACTTGCTTTCTCTATAAACAAATCTAAGTGCTGTATGTTCAGTGGAACTGTGTCCTTCCACATAGCTGATAAAAATGTGGTGGATTATTCCTTTGGGAACAGAGAATCTGGACATTCTGTGAGTATACAATGGGTCAGGGGCTGGGCACTCCTAAGAGATGCTCTGAGGACTTGGGAGGTTGGAGCATGCCAGTTGCCTACCTGCAGAGGGAAGGAAGAACATGCCTGGACTCAGAAGGTAGTAACTGGTGGAATCAGTTAGCTGACCCCTGGCAGCCACAGGCAAGACTTCCTCCCTCTAAGAGCAGGTGATAGTGAAGTGCCTCACAACCCTAGGTGCCTCCAGAAGTATAACAGAATAGAAGTCCCCCGCACCCCATACATTGTTGCACAATTTTATTGTAATTTAAATAATTTGTTAAATTTTGAATGGTGATAAACAGAAGGGTTCTACTGAATTTAAGAATTTCATTTTTAGTAAGGAACTGTTAATAAGTACATAATCTTACAGAACAAACAGTGCAGCTAGTAGTTAATCACTATATTAGTGCTCCTTTAATTCTTTGTTGACAGGTATTACAAAAAGACTTTCAAATAGGCTACTGAATATAAATGGCAGATTTCCATAAAAATACAGAAATTCTGTAACTACTTAGTACTATTCTTTATTTAGCAACATTTGAATGTTACAGATGGAAATGTTATTTATTCTTTAAAATTTGAAAAGTGGAAGATACTACCTTTTTATGTCTCAGGACTTTCTGAGTCAAATATACTAGGGTTAAAAGTAAACAGACACTTGATTTTGGTTCAGTTAGCCTGTATTTCTCCACCCCCACTCTCACCATCACTAACTGTAATCAAGGTTCTAAAGACTAAATAAATTCCTCAGTTATACCTGTTTAAGCAGAGTCTTCATTTTATGCCCCCAGGGCAAATCCATTTCATTCAACATCCCAAGATAACCCTTATTTGTTGACCATTAGGGCATGCTTCAAAGCTCAGCTTATCCTCTCTGACTTTTGGGAATGGGAAATAATTTAGTGTGGCGAGTTGTGGAAAGAGATGAGGGAAGTTCTTATTGTTTATCTTTTTCCTTGAGCTTTGCTGTTCCAGCGGTTAGGCAAAATTGAAAGCTGTAGTTTTACAACTTGTTGAGAATGCTTATAGTTTAAGTGTTTTCTTGTTACAAATCAAAACAATTGGGACTTAATATATTCACATTTAAAAATGGGGGCACTAGCTTATTGTGAAGGTTTAGGAAATCTGTTTATGTACAATTTATGTGTTCTGATTTTTTTTTTTAATTATGCATATAGTTCATACCTTCAGTGTCTATTTAGTCAGCCACATGCTAAAAAGGACTGGTTGCATATGTCACAAACCCTATCTGAATGTAACTACCTGGAAATCAAAAGAGTAGTTAAACACTGAGGGTGCATCTACACTTACAAATTAAGTCGACTTAAGCTTGCTTTAATCAACTTAATTTAATCCGCGTCTACACTACATTTTCCTTAAATTGACTTAAAGTGCTGCTTAAGTCGACTTAAGGAAATTGCAAGTCAACTTAATAAAACCTCCTTTTAAATCGACTTGCTGCTTAAGTTGACTTTATTAAGTCGACCTAAGCCAGCGTAGACGCGGAGTAGCCCTAAATCGACTTAAATGCCTTCCAGGGCTCCCTTCTCCTCTCCCTGACCTTCCTCCCAGAGTTCTTGGGACAAGAAGCCTGCTCTGGCCAATCAGGGGCAGGACACAGCCCTTCCCCCCTCCTTCCACCCGAAGCTCAGAGCTAGCCAGGCCTGCCTGAGAATGGCTGATCCCTGATCCGGAGCTGATCCCTGCCCCAGTGCCTGACACAGCCTTCCAGCAGGAGGGAGAGGAGCAGGTCCCCCCCTCGGAGGAAGATGCAGGCAAGGTGCCAGTACCACAGACTCCTGCTGCAACTGCTGGTGAGTGCTCCCCCTCTCTCCCTCTCCCCTGCAGCGAGATCCGGGCATGCCTGTGGGATACGAACTGCAGGGGGACATGGCCCAGGAACAGGAAGGGGTGGGGAATGAACTCCCACAGGGGCAGATGGGCTGGGGGCTGTCTGGAACCCCAAGGCAAGTGGTGCAGTGGTGTGTCTGGAGATGGGGTGGGAGGACCGTAGGCAGGAGCACCAAGGCCACACAGCATGCACCAAACACTGCTGGCACGTGGCCCCAGGAGAGACCTCCCGAGGCAGGGCTGCCTCCAGCCCACCACTGTGGGCATTGCACCCGACCTGGGCAGCACAATGTGCTGGCATGTACCAAGGGGTCCCTATGCAAAAGGACAGGGAGTTGGAAGCCGGGGGATGGTCAGGGGACAGCAACTGATCTCAGGCTGCACACCACATGAGCTAATGGGACGGATTCTCTTCTTTACTTCTTCCCAGAAGCTCCCACACCCTTGACACCTGGCACTCCTGGCATCCCAGCAAGCCTGATTCGGAGTCGGAGGAGGCGGCGGTGCTCACGGGACAAGACCCTGGAGGACCTGGTCCGTGTGAGTGAGCGGATGGAAGCACACCTGGCAGTGCAGCAGGACCAGGACAGGGGCCACCGGAGGGTCGAGCAGCGGCTGCTTGAGCGGATGCTCACCCTCCTCGAGTGGCAGACAGAGGCCATGGAGCGCCTGGAGGAGCGCCTTTTCCCCCAGGGCCCCACCCTGTGCCCCAGAAGTGGCTGTCCTCGGTGGCAGCCCAGGACCTGGGGCGGATGCCAGTAAGCCAGGGACCCACCTCCTGAAGGCTACTGACTCCGACCCCTTCCCCCGACCTCCCGTGACCCTCTTCACTCCCCCCAAACCCCCTCTCTCCCTCGACTATCTTCACTCCCCCCAAGTTGTCTAAACTCCCAACCCCCATTATCCCCCTAAATAAACAGCCTGTACCCCAATATTGTAGAAAGTGGATTTAGATAATGGGAACTTATATTATTAGGGGTAACTAGTGTTAGGAGCAGTAATTAGTAAGTATAGGCCCAAACCTGAACCAGTTTTCAAAGGCCTTAGCATAACAGCTTACATGAACCTATGCCAAGAACTCAGACGTCACCTAACGAGCACCTGCAGCCCTAACGAGCACCCTAACGAGACTCGAATACCCAACAAGGTTGCAATGACCTCTCGGAATAGAACTCCCTGATAGCTCCCTGACAGCTAACTCACTAATAGATAGCTATATTGCCAAAATGATCGATGGCAATGTTGCAAAGACTGTGGGAACCTCTGTAAAAACAGGAGGGGCACAGGGGGCTAAAGCTCTATAAATATCAGCTCTGGAGACACTGAGGCAGGCTGGACAGATTCAAGACGCCCCGTGACTCCGGTCACGATAGCCAGTGGGGTCTGTCCATAGCCAAGGGCACGGTAGAGTCAAAGCATGGGCTCTATCTGTAGCCAGAGAAAGGTCAGGTCCTGGTCTTAAAGGTGACTGGACTGGCACGTAGACCCGAGCTCATCAGAGAAAGGTCAGCACCTGATCCCCGAAGGTGGCGAAACTGACACGTTGTCAAGGAGTTCGGTGAGTATTAAGAAATCACCAATAGGCCTTGGTGAACACTGGTTCAAAGTAGCTACAGGTATATGAGTAACAGGTATATGAGTAACTGAAACAGTAAGAGAAGTTTAGCACCCCGAGTCCTGGTTTAAGGACAGAAGTAGTTTAGCACCCTGGTCTCTGAGGGTACGGGGGGATAGGTATAAGGTTAGGGATGTGTTAGGGATTGCATCAGGAAGGTTGTTCTTTTAACAACTGGATAAACTAGAAGTTAGTTTTAGTTCCCCGAACCTAGGTTGTAAGAGGTATCGGGCTAAGGTTAGGGACCAAGCAGTTTAGCACCCCAGCCTGAGAGTACAGGTAGATAGCCTGCCATCCCCTTTGAAGTTAGGGGCACCCCTTTGTTGCTAGGGGCAAGTGCAGAGTAATAAGAATAGCTTTAGTAATAAAACCTTAAATGCGCATTTATTTTTATCTTTAAGACCTGCTGCAGCACAATAACATAATAGGTTAATGGTAAAGTAGTGAACCTAACAGTGAAAAAGTATTTACTAAAAAGAGAAAAAGTCCTTAAGCCTCATTGTACTTATGATGATTAACAATAAATATCTTTTTCTCATAATCCTTCTGATTCCTTTGATACGTTCCCTATTATTGTTGATCTTCCTTACCCCTTTGCCCCCCCTTACTTCTTTCCTTATGGGAACAGTATTCAACTCCCTTAATGTTTGTCTGGGTTGTCGGGTGAATCGGTTCAACCCTCTATTGTTTGACCCCCCCGACCACTAATGTATATGTCAGTGCCTCCTCCCTTCCATCAGACCAAAGCCGGGCTATTAACCCGGTGGACAAAGAACCCAGCGTCCGCCTGGACCCCTCGATGAATAACACCCCGAGGGAGGAAGTCAAACAGTGTACAGGCATATAAATATATGTTTCCTTGTTTTTTTATTGGTTTTGGGGCAGAGGGAGATGGGTGTGTGGGGGTGAGGGGGCAGGCATGGGTGGGTGGTGGAACTGACGGGGCCTGGGAGCAGGTCTAGCCCTCAACGGGCCTTGCTGGCAAAGTGGGCCCTCAGCGCATCCCTAATGGTCTGCGCTTGCCGATGATGTCTCTCAGTCCGGGGCAGTGTGTCCTCAGGCTGCTCATAGTCAGCGGCAAGCCCCTCAGCCTTGGCTTCTCAGACGTGGGGGACCCTTTTCCCCCCGCAGGTCTCAGAGGTTGTGGACGCAGCAGCATGCATTGACAACCTCCGGCAGGTTGTTCTATCCGAGCTGCAGGCGGGTCAGGAGGGCCCTCCAGTGGGTCTTCAGCTGTCCAAAGGCTCGTTCGATGATGCTGCAGCACCAGTTGAGCCTCTGGTTAAAGAGGTCCCTGCTGTCGTCAAGGTGGCCCATGTACGGCTTCATGAGCCAGGAGACCAAGGGGAAGGTGGCATCTCCCACGATCAGTATAGGCAGCTGAACGTCCCCGATGGTGATGGTATGGTAGGGGAAGAAGGTGCCCACCTGCATGCACCTGTAGAGGGTGGAGTTCCTCAGGATCTTCGTGTTGTGAGCCTTCCCCGGCCAGCCGACGTAGATATTTTGAAAGATCCCACAGTGGTCCACCAGGGCCTTCAGGACCATGGAGTAGTACCCCTTGCGATTAATGTAGTCCCTGGCACAGTGTTCTGGGGCTCGAATGGGTACGTGGATGGCGTCCACAGTTCGGGAAGCCCAGCCTGGCGAGGCCATCGAGGAGATCATGCAGGTTGCCCAGGGTGATGAGTCAGGTTAGCAGGATGCGGTTGATGGCCCTGCACACCTGCATGATGGCGGTCTCCATAGTGGCCTTCCCGATGCCTAACTGCTGGCCCATGGAGCAGTATGAGTACAGCTTCCACAGTGCTACGGCCACTCTCTTGTCGACGGGCAGGGCGGATCAAAGCCGGGTGTCCATACGCTGCAGAACCAGGGTGAGCTTGCGGACCAGCTTGAGGAAGGTCCACTTGCTCATCCTGAAGTTCTGCAGCCACTGTGCATCGTCCCAGGTGGTCAGGATGAGTCGCTCCCATCAGTCAGTGCTGGCTGCACGTGCCCAGAGGCGGTGAGGCACAGCATGCACTTCGGTGAGTGCAGCAGCTTGCCGGGGAAGCAAGGTGGGGGGCAGGCTGGTGTCTGCCTCCGTACTGGCGGCTTGCCAGCGAAGTCTGCTCCAAAAGAGAAGCAGCCTGATCAATAGCTGGCAGGTGTTGTGCAGCTCCCTGACAATTCGCAGGAGAAGAAGAGCCCGGTCCCTGACCTGCTCAGCCTCCATTTTGCCAGGTACAATGGAGAAGGTGCTGAGCTCATTTCCTCTTTTATGGGACTGGCCGGGGGAGGGGGAACACTTCCTGACCGCCACATGCCACACTTCCCATCATGCACCACTCCTAGTCCCCCTAGCCCTGCCAGTCGACTTAAACATCAAGTGGAGATTCTCTAGGCTGATTTTTCAAGTTACCCTTTAAGTCAACTTAATTTTATAGTGTAGATGCACTAAATCAACTTAACTAAGTCGACTTAAATTAACAAGTGTAGACATAGCCTGAGTGACTCTTACGAAATATTGGGCATAGTAAAACAATAGAAATGCTAATGAGACTAGCCAACTTAAAGGAGGCTAGTGCTTTTCCAAGTTATTTTCAGGGAAGGAGGGCTGAAAGAAAGGAAAAACCTTTGCAGAAAACAAGAACAAAGAAAAAGATATGGGGAACTACTATTTAAAAGTAACATGCTCATTAAGACTTTTGACTAGTGAACCTGAACAAGCTAAGGAGATCTTGTTGTGAAGGCTTGGAGGAAAATGAAGACAGAGCAGGAGGAATACTAGCATTAATATTCTTTATTATCTGTACTGCAATAGCAGCTGGAGGTCCAAGCTCCATTATGCTAGTGCGGAACAATAGCATAACACAGACAGACTCCTCTCTCTAAGAATTTATAATCTAATCTAGAAGGTTATTACTACAGATGAATATAACAATCAAAGCACCTGATCATTCAAGAAACAAGAAGCAGAAGCGAAAAGAGGTAGTCACCTTGCAAGATCGTGTTCAAAATATTGGTCCTGATTCTAAAGATGTTCTGTGTTTGGAATCTAAATCAGTAAGCATTCCAGTCATGCAGCAGCTACAGGACTGGGACCATTAACATTATATTATTTTAAAATAGGTTCAAATCTTTAGTATTGTTAATTATCTTAAAATACCAGTTAATGCGGTTAAGCATAATGTTGTGCTAAATTCAGGTATTATGGATCATACAAGTGAAATACCTCTAAAATTACAACTCTAAGAGGTGTAGTCATCTCCTGAAAGGACATGCAGCATCCATTAACAGGAATAAGAGTTGCATATACAGTGAGAGGAGAACATGCCCTTTAGTCTAAATTTGTGCTACCAGCTATACAATGTAATCTCTTGATCATTACACAATTCTTGTTCAGGTAATAAATAAAAGCAGGAAAATAAAAGCACTATTTTCCCCTCTGAATCAGATTTTTCTTCTCCTAAGACTGTCTTGTCTTTGTATTTGAAGTCCCAATACAAAGCACAACATTTTATATAGGGACCTGATTCAGCAAAGCACTGCTTGACTTTAAGCATGTGCTTAAAGTCCATTTCTATTCAGCAAGGCATTTAAGCACATCTGAAAGTTAAGGACATACTCAAATGCTTTACTGAATCAAGGGCTATAACAGAAAGCACATGAAAGTATGAAAAAAAAAAAAAGAAGTTCTCACAAATTGTAGAGTCATAGCACAGGTGAGAATTATGGTTTACAGGCATCTGGAAGCTGCTTGCTATGAACACTGATCCAATCACACTATGTATATGGCTGGAATACAACTGTTGGTGTAATGGATACAGAATATTTCAGTACCAAAAGAGAGAGTGTGATCTGAGATGTACCAAAATATACATGGGGGAAATAATATCATGAAATAATGTAAGCAACATGCTGTTTGAAAATGTCACCTTTAACAAAAATAAATCTGCTCTGCAATTAACTATATTTAGATGAATTATGTAAAATCATAAGCAAATGCAAAGTGATGCATGTTTAGTATCTTGGTGTTGAGAATTATTTAAATATACAGTTACCGTAAATTCTTAATGAGATATAAATATCTTGATCTTTAAGTGTCCTGATAGGGAATGTGCTATAGGGGATGTGATAGTTATCACACTATACAACACATTGCAAAATAATTCCCAGAATAGGTAAGATTATGTGAGGTAGATATCTGAACTGAGTGAAACCCTTTTATGGGGTGAGGTAACACCTCACTGAGATTGAAAGGGGGTGAATTCACCCTTCTATCAACATAACTTGAAACATAGGCCCCCCATTTAACACAAAAGGAGCCCATGAACCCACCCAGAAACTTTTGCTGAGTTCCCCCTCCCTTTAGTAGAGGTTTGGGAGAAGGTAGAACAGGACAAAAAAAAAAGTGAGAAGGAGAGAGAGTACTTATGGATAGAACACCTGAAAGCACAGTGACTGACTCTGGAAGTAAATTAGGAAGAGTTTTTTGGGGGTCAAGGGTTCAAGTTGAAAAGAATGTTTTTGATATTGTAATCAGAAGAAGTAGTGTCCTGCTATTTGTTTCATTCTACACTCAGAAACTTTGTAGATTCTTTGTAAATAAACAAAATTGCAATATATATAGGAAGGAGGAAATTAAATGCAGGAAAGTGTATGACATAGGATCAGATGAGGCTGTAACAGCAAGTCAAAGTAGATATTAAGATTCAAACACTGGGGAACAACATATAGAGAAAGGTGACCTCTATATACTGTTCCCCAGTGTTTGAGTCTTAAGATCTGCTTTCATTTGCTGTTACAGCCTCACCTGATTCTATTTTTCCCCCTCCCATTCTGTAGGTTCCCCATCCACAAAGTGTCTGTTGAAGTAGGATTTTCTCCCACGAAGGCTCATGTGATAAATAAATTTGTTAATCTTTAAAAGTGCCACAGGACTCCTTGTTTGTTTAGCATGAACAGAGGGACTGTAGAGTATTTGGGTGCATTTACACTTGTAAATTAAGTCGACTTAAGCTTGCTTAAGTCGACTTAATTTACTCTGCAGCTACACTACA
Source organism: Pelusios castaneus (assembly GCA_007922175.1). Taxonomy (NCBI): domain Eukaryota; kingdom Metazoa; phylum Chordata; order Testudines; family Pelomedusidae; genus Pelusios; species Pelusios castaneus. The sequence continues at coordinate 12,076,925 of ML685780.1, read as the reverse complement.
TTTTCCTCAAGTCGACTTAAGCAGCTTGCTTAAGTTGACTTAAGGAAAATAAAGTCAACTTAATTAAAATTAAGTCAACTTTATTAAACCTTTTAATTTGACTTTAGGCTTAAGTCGACTTTCTAAAGTCAACTTAAGCCAGTGTAGACCTGGAGTAGCCCTAAGTCGACTTAGAGTCAACGTAGGGCTCTCCAGGACTCCCCCACTGCCCTCCCTGCTGTGGCGGGGAGCACAGGGGGAGCCTGGCATCCCCCCCACAGGGCAGGGCAGAGCCCTGCCCACCCTCCCCCTATGCCCTGCCAGGGTCCCTGTCCCCCTTTGCCCCATTGTACCCAGGTACAATGGGGCAAAGGCTGAGCCCCCTGGCACTGGGCAAGGGGTGCCCCCCCCACCACCGTAGACCTGCCCAAGGTCCCCCTAGCCCCTAGAAGTTGACCTAGGCATCCAGTGTGGACGCTCTAGGTCGACTTTGTAAGGTCCCCCCTAAGTTGACTTAAAATTTAGGTGTAGACATGCTAAGTTGACTTAACTAAGTCGACTTAAAGTTGACTTAGTTAAGTCGACTTAGCTTAAGTCGACCTAAATTTACAGTTGTAGATATAGCCCTTGTTAGTATCTCTGGACCTAGACAGAACGCTTCCAGGATAGAGATTGTAGTCTTTTGTGAAGACTGCTAACAATGGCGTCAGTTATGGTGGAGTTTTTTTCTTAACTAATACACATGTGTTTTGAAATGCTCTGAGATCAAAGCTTATTGCACATAGGCCAATAAGAACAATCAAAGGCTGGCAACCTTTGATCACAGAAAACTTTGAATTGCAGATTTAGAGGTAAAAGTCTATATACTGTATAGTCAATCTTTGAGATCTTCCAGACATGCCAAAATAGATCTTTCTTACCAATAATCAATGGCCCATATTAGAAATGGGGAACATGATTAGATTCTTGCCCAGGTTTCATTTAATCAAGTCTGATATAGTGAAACCCAATCTGATCATGACAACTTTAATACTGTAAAGTAATTACACCCTGACACCAACATAGCCTGTGCTCTGGGGTCAAGTGTAAACAATAGACAAGGATTCTCCTTCTTCTTGGAGGATGGATTTTCAAAGCCAAAATTCTGTGCTAGCATAACTTCATTGCTCTCTTCCCCCCTCGAAAACATGTGGCAATGCAAGAGACATAATAGTTTTGCCATATTGTTTCTGCTAAATTCAGTTGTCTGTTGCTTGGAATTATTCTGGTGACCTGCAACATGTCTCATTCAAGAGGTTTCCTATTTCTTTCCTAACAGCCATAGATCATTTTGCATAGTCTATGTCCTAATAAGTTATATTTCTAGAGCTATATTAATACACCTTTGCATTTAATCACAGAGTGAAAATTTCAAACAAAGAATAACTCATTTTGACGTAAAGTGGAGGTAGGAATTCTAACATTTAGGCCATGCCTAGATGGGGGGCAACATTTAAAAACAAAAAATCCCACTGGTTCCAACAACAGGTCAGCTAAATTGGTATTAAAAATAAGGGGGACACCAAAAAACAAGGCTTCAGCTGCAAGAACTCTTACCACCATTTTAATCAGACTTGTATTTCAATAGGTTTAACTAAATCTGACTCAAATCAGTTCTGGCTGCACGTTCCCTGCTTGCTCTAGGTTTTTTTCAGTTTTAACGTCATACTCCTGAACCAGTGTTAGGACCATTGGGAAATTTATCTTTGTAACGTTCCTTACTTTTGGCTCTCTTTAACCAGCACATACTTGAATATACATAGTATAGCTGAGTAAGTTAAATATCAGCCTGAGAGCCTTGGCTCTTAGCTTGATTTCCTAAGTCAGACCCTGTAATATTTACTTTAACATGCCCTACTGGTAAGTTTTTCATGTTTGGTTATTGAAAATAAAAGCAAAGGACCTCTAATACACTTGAGAGCAATTGCTTATAATTTTTTCCCAAACAGTATATAAAGTTCTGATTATTAAGTGAATAGTAGTTAACAAATTTAGCAAAGAAAAGGGAACATGCATGTTAGGGATTTTATAAAAAAAAAATAGTCTCCCAATCTCCCCCCACCCCACCCCAAGTCGCTAATACATACTAACGACTCAGTCCTCGGTAGAGAAAATTTTGTTCAATCAGCACTGACAGCTTCTTCTCTTAAATATAAGAATGTGGGAGGGAGTGCTTGTTAAAAATTGGTATTACGCTCTCCCCCTCAAAATGTTATGAGTAATTGGCTACTTAGATGATCTGTGAAGAGCTGGCAGTTTTTTGTTTCTTCCAGACAGTATGATATCCATACATTCTATCTATAACAAGCGCTCTGTTCATACACCTTGTTTACAGGCTGTACTAGCTAACATCCTTGAGAGGAGTGACAGTAATCTGAATTCTTAACTGGGATCGAAGAGCTCCTGAGTTCTAAACCCAGCTCTGACATGCATACGTTGAAGCGTTCAGCACTTCAGTTTGCCTCCCTAACTCACTGTGAAATGGCATGATAATACGTGTCTAGTCACTCTGCAGTGGAGGCAGGATTAAGGATTTAATCTTGCTTCCATTGATGCTGAAAGGAATTTGCTTCAGTGGAAATCTCACTGAATTTTGCTTCAGTACCAGTCCCATAACATGAAAGTTACATACATTATAAAGGGAAAACACTGCAAGTTTGAACCTGTAGCATTTCCTCTTAATTCTTCCATTGTTTGGTGAAGTTTATTCTAACACAAATTGCTGAAGATTCAGACTTGAAAGCATTCTGAACTGAGGCAAACTGTTGGGGGCATACTTCATTTGTACTTTATCTTCATCCTGTCATCGCCTCATCTATTTCAGCAGCCCCTCGACAGTATATCTCCTGCTTCTAAACACCACTGATCCCCAAATTTCTCCATAAGAGGATTTCCATAATAGACAGGGGAAACACAAACTCCTGGGGTGGGATTTTCAAAGGCCCATAAATGATTTAGGAACCCAAGTTTCATTGACTTTCAAACCTGTCTAATAACTGGCTTCAGTTTCTCCTGCAAGTGTAGAGCTGTGGGAGGAAGGGGAAGAGAATAATCTGAAAGAATGTGACTGATCCCAACCCTCCCCGGCAATAACCCCTAAAGCTTTTATGGCTTTATACAGAAAGTGGGAGACTGTCATGGAGAGAATCTGTGGTTTCAGGTTTCCATCATTTAGAGATGTGAGGGTGAAGAGAGGAAACATGGAACCTTAATATTTGCAAAATGCTTTGAAAATCTCTCTCTCACACACACGCACACAGAGGGTGCATCTACACTTACAAATTAAGTCGACTTAAGCCTGCTTAAGTCAACTTAATTTAATCTGCTTAAGTCGATTTAAGGAAAAATAAAGTCAACTTTATTAAACCTCATTTTAAGTCAACTTTCCTGACTAAGTTGACTTATTAAGTCAACTTAGCCAGTGTGGATACAAAGTTGCCCTAAGTTGACTTTAAGTCGATTTAAAGGGCTTCAGGGCTTCCCCACTGCCCTCCCTGCCAGGGTGGCTGGCACAGCCACAGCCTGGCATGCCCCCCTCCCCCACAGGGCAGGACAGAGCTCTGCCCACCCTGCTCCTATGCCCTCCCCGTGTCCCCTGTCAGGCTCAGCCCCTATTGTACCCAGGTACAATGTGGCAAATGCTGAGCCCCCTGGCACTTGGCAAGAGATGCCCCCCCTGCCACCGTGGACCTGTCCCAGGTCCACCTAGCCCCTACAAGTCAACTTAGGCATCCAGTGTGGATGCTCTAAGTCGATTTGGCAGGGTCCCCTTTAAATCAACTTAATTTTTGAGTGGGGACATGCTAAGTCAACTTAAATTAACAAGTGTAGACATAGCCAGAGAGAGAGAGAGAGAGCACGCGTGAGTGTTCTGGTTTGGTTTGAATGTTGATTTCAAGCTTACTTGCACTCTCCAAAACTGAGATGGGAATTTCCTGAGAATAGCCTTGCTCAGGAGTTTTCTGGTAATTGAGCTTTTGATCAGTGCCAGAAATAAAGTCTTCTAAACCATCTTGAGATGCATTAAGTATCCTCTGCTCCCATTGACTGACTTTTCCACTGAGCTGATGGGTCTCAGACTCTCAGAGAATGAGCTAAGGTATATTGGTACCTCTGTGTTTGAGCAAAAGATATACAAATTCAGTTCAAGTTTGATTCTGAGAATGGATGAAATTAGAGCATTTTATTTTATTCCAGTCATTTGCCCCTCTTTTCTATGCCTCTCTTTATAACAATGTGCGGCTGTATAGAATCAAACACCAACAACTGGACTGATTCTAGAGGGGTATATTCCATTTTACCTCCTGGCATTATGAAAAAACACACAAACAACTCCACCCACCGCACATCTCCATTTTATTTCCCCTAACACAGGACATTATTTCTTGCTGCTCCTTTGCGAAGCTGCATTTCCCAGATCCTTGGTGTCTGGGAAACATCTGCCAGCATATCCCTGTAATACACTGGGTTAAAGAAAATTAATTGTAACAGTATTCCTCTGTTCAGTTAGAATTTCTGCAGCTGTAATTCATTGTCATGACAACTACTTTGGTTCTTCCCTTCAAGAATAAATATCATCTCTGATCTGATTTCCTTGCTCTTCCAGTGTTGTGATAGTGTTTTTGTGACTACATGCAGCACAAGGTGATAGCACAAGAACATTTTAGCATCTCTGCTACTGAGAGCCGCTAAAGTGCTCCTAGCACTGTTAGTTTTCAACTACGGCTATCACTATCACAAAGCTCCCAAGTTAAAAGTCTCTAAATTGTAAGAAAAAAGGGTCTTCTGTCATCTCTTATTGATGGAAGGGTCCATTTTTAATTTAGAATTTTAGAAGCTCCACATATATCTTTGCATGGGATTGAGGCCAACTTTCTTAAATTTAGGCAATGTAAGTGTTTGAGCCTGAAAAATGCTGAGCACCTTGAGTTGGTCTGAGGGCAGGTCTACACTACTGCTTAACAAACAAGGTGTCCTGTGGCTCTTTTAAAGACTAACACATTTATTTACCACATGAGCTTTCGTGGGAGAAAATTCCACTTCGTCAGACACTTTGAAGTGCCACAAACTCCTTGTTTGTTTTGCTGAAATAGACTAACATGGCTACCCCTTTGGAACTACTGATTAAGTTATGTCTCTGAAGGTTGTAAAAAAGACACCCCACAAAATGACACAAGTTACAGTAACCAGCATTGTTCACACCAGTGCTATGTCAGTGGAAGACAGTCTCCCACTGATGTAGCTTCTGACTCTTATGGAGGTGTGGTCATTATGACAACAAGTGCAGCTGCACCCCTGTAGTGGTTCTGCCCCAAGTGTGCCAAATGTCCATTGATTTCACTGAGAGGGGAAGAAGTGTTTTCAGTGAGAGTTTAAGTGCCTCATTGACTTGCAGTTTTGGATCCTGAGTTTCCAAAGTGTTGATCAGCTATCTTCTGACTTGCTTCACTTAACCTGAACATGACGTTAACATTTAAATAGGGACTCATTTTTTTTTTATGTTTTACTTTTCAAGCTTCCCAAAAATTGACTGTATTTTCCTTCCTGTAATTAAGGCTTTTCTCCTACCAGTACTCACAGACACAGTCTTGTGGGAGCAGTGAACTGCAAGTGCAAATGACACATTTTGGTTTTCTAGCTTCGGAATACAAACAGAAGTTAATAACTACAACTGGAAAAAATATGCTTGCATAATTCATATCTTCAATTACTGCATTTATAAATGGAATGTGTGTTTGTAATTCATTTTCATGCATATTTCTGCTTGCAAATGCTTAAGTGCAATTCTGGAAAATCTGGGCTCTGGTATATGGATACCTATATTCTGTTATTTGCATCCACTGGTGTGCACTTTTTCATCCACACAAGCACAGAACTAGAAATTAGGTTCTATTCACTTCTAGGTTCCATTTGGTCCTATTTAATTTTTGTTCATGCTTTCAAGGTACAATATGAGTATGCAAGAACTTATTCCTTTTACATGATGATCAGCACTACATATAAGATAGTTGACGGTAGAAGGAAGTGCTTAGGTTGTAAGACAGTATCAGAATACTATGCAGTTTTTGTAATGGAAGTGGAGCTTCCCTGTAATGTATGAAAACTGTGTATTGTTCTGGTTATTGTGATATTTACTGCATGACTATATTGCGTTAATTCAAAAAAAGGCTGTAAGAAAAAAAGGTGTGTATGGGGGGGGGGGGGGGAAAATCAGCTCAAGATAAGATGAGAGTCGTTAAAAGACAACGCTCAAAATATTTACTTTGGTTTTACTTCCTCCGCAGCCAATCAGCAAAATTATTTTAGTCCAGAAAAAACAAAGTCCAGGGACCCAGAACTAGAGTACCCTAGGAGTTCTAAAAAGGTCTGTCTGTCTGTCAGGTATGGAGGGAGTTGTTGAATTGGACTGAAAGGCCAAAGTTAGTTCTGCCTTGGTTACCATCAGGAGATGGTTTGCCTTTTGGTAAGATAGACCTGTACATTGACTTATAAAAGCCTGTTTTACTAAGTGGTTTGCTTCTACTGTAAAACAATATTTTGGTTAAAAAGAACTGTCTCATCACTACATACAACACTAGTCACAGATTCCTGAAAGGAAGAAACACAGGTGTCAAACCTTCAGGGTAAGCACGGTGGATGCACATCGCACAGCAGCCCAGGGGCCAGTCTTGAAGTGGAAGATTCCATCCTAAAATAGGTAAAGACCTAAGATTTTACACCTGTGAAGATGCATTCAGAGAGGCCTGAAGGGGGACAGAGATGAAGCTCGTCCTGTACCATGAAAGTTTTGTTTTTAAAGATCAGGGCCAGAGTCTAGTTCCCACACACAGGCATCCAAGAGAGAATGGAAGGCAGAGGGAGTGTTCTCCCTACCCCCTCTCTTTGCAAACTCTTTTGGGGATCAGCCAGAAACCCAGTATTGCACTGGTAGACTATATCTACATTTGAGCAGGACGTTTTGATTCCCAGGTTCTGTAGACATATTCGAGCTAGGAGGCTAAAAATAGCAGTATAGCCAGCATTGCATAGGCAGTGGCTTGGCCTAGCCACTACAGTTCATAATCACCCAAACCTCCAGTTACATGCTCAGGGGCTAGCCTTAACCACTACCTGTGCTACCATGGCTACACTGCTACTTTTACTCCAGTATCTTGGGTGGCAATAGCACAGATCTGGGAATTGCACCTTGCAGCTCAAATGTAGACATAGTCTGTGAGTGAAAGCAACAAGGTAGTGTCACCATTGTGAGATGGGCCAATGGGGACATTGCTCATCCTCCTTTCCTATCACACAGTCTGGCTCTGGAGAACTCAAGGTGTGGAATCTGATCTTCAGCATAATCTCTTTGCTTGCACTTTATTGTCTACCAGTGTTCTTTATAAGGCACGGGACCATGCATTAAGCAGCTAGGTCTGCTTTTTCAGACATATTGCTGTTTTCCTAGGCCATGTCCTACTTCTGAACCCCGTTGTGCTCTTTCTCTGCTGACAGCACTCGACACAGCCCCTCTTTGGTTCTCAGAAATCTGCCTTCTCCATTATTTGTTGTACTAATAAGTCTTTTGCTCCTCTCAGGCTGTACCCAACTGTTTCAAATGACAATAGCAGACTAGAAGTAGCCATGTTCAACTTGATGTCCAACTAAACACTGTAATGCAGTGCATCACTGGAACCCTCAAGTCAACCCTTCCACCTTAGCTGCTGATGCTGTCACATATTGCTCCCCCATCCATTTGTCATGATAAAATAACCCTTTGGGAATTCCAGATGATCATGGAAAATGAATGTCTTCCCATACACCAGGACCGTAACAACATCCTTCACTACTGCTTGAAGTCATGCAAGCCCTTGGAAATATCTATTTAACCCTCGACAATGAAAAGTCAACTCTGATGAAACTTGGAAAAGCTGAATGGAATTCACAAGAAATTACAAATGAACATCTCATTTAAAAACAAAACAAAAAAACAAACCCACAACAACAATGCAGAAGTCCATGGCTTTGCTCTTCCACAGAGCCCATTGGCAAGCCAAAACCCTATCCACAGAAACCATGGCATATGCAGATACTTTCTGTATAAATGGAAAATTGAAGACTTTCCAGTGTGTGACTATGGTCAGCCAGAACAGACTATGACCATAACAACTCAGTGCCTAATTCACATATACAAAGGTGGCATAAACAGCAATACACTCTGCTACTCCAGATGCAATAATCTGGCTTAACGACCTGAGTGGAAAGTTACAGTTGTTTTACTTTTACTTCACCATATGAAGATGATTGACCTTACCTTGAGGCCATTCCCACAGGAATCTGATCCTGTTCTGTGTGTGTTCTCTTTCCTATTTTAGTCTACCCTACCCTACAGTCCAGTTCTGCCTTCTCCTCAGTCCCTCTCTCTAACCTACTTTCCCAGCTCTATTTAAGAAGTTCGTCCTGAGTCTCTCCAGCTGGGAATCACTAATTATCATTAAGATTCCATATAACTAGATGGAGGTAAGCTACCAGATCACAGATAAGGCTGAGCCTGGCTTGCCTGAAAATGCTGGCAAGCCAGTGACACTGACTTTGTAGTTGAATTCTGCCACGACAAGCATGGTATAGAAAAGCCACACTGCAACATCTACCCCAATATCTTTTGATTCATTAGCTGTGTACCGAATTTTTATATGCAAAGCCCTTGGAGCAAATGAAGAATAGAAAGCAAACTGACAAAATGAGCTAATAGTAATAATCTTACAGCTATCAGTGACTCAATGTTGTTTAGGCCTACAACCTATATTGTCCAAGTAATAATAAAAGGGGTTCAAAATGCTTTACAACTAGTCAAAACATGGATGAAATGTTTCTAGATAGGTAAGTTTCCAGCATGGTTTTAAATCTCTCAGTGCTCACAATACAGAAAATATTTCTTACCCAGAAATATTAGCTAAAAAGGATTCCATGCTATTATTGACCAATATTAATGATGACAATTCAGCACTTCTAGTCATATCACTTTGATGCATATATTAGTTCTATATATTTAGGCAGTGTTTCCCTATCAATGGGGTTTATAATTAATCTATTCATTAGTGGCACTTTTTACTACAGCCTTAGTTATATCATGCAGCAATCTAAGAAACTTTTGCATCTTTTTGAAGTCTTTCCCAAGTCACTATTTTATATAAACTGTCCTAATGAAATAGATTTCAGAGGTTTCTTAAAGCAAAGAATAATTTCATTATTGACCCTGTACTTTTTAAACTAAATTTAGAATGAAAAGGTAACTATCTTTTACTGTAAGTTACTCTTAGTGTAAGTGTAAGTAAATATTCAAAATATGCAGTCCACGCGTTCTAAACCAGCCTAGTTTCATTGACTTCAGTGGAATCGTAATAATTTAAGGGAGCTGAGGCATACACACATACATTACTAGAGCAGCTGGTAGTGATCTCTATGTTTAGATTTCTTAATATTTTTCATTGTAAAACTTCTTGGTATTTATTTTTAAAAATTCTAACGCTGCAATTGTTTGTAGAAGCTATTAAACATGCACTGGGGAAGAGCCCCCGGGTTAGTGAAGTGCCTTTTCTTTGTCACATGCAATTCACTTCATGTTTCACTGAGATACAACTTGAAGACCATTCTTGTTTGCATTTCTCCCCAACCTGCCAAAATAAGGCCTGAGCATGAACATTCTGAAGCAGGGGTTCCCAACCCCTGGCTCGCAGGCCAAAAGTGTTTTTTTAAAGTGGTCTGCACTCCCCTGCCATTGGATGGGAGCTGTGCTGCAGCCGCCCATTCCCAGATCGTGGCTGGGAGCTGGGCTGAGGCCGCCCACCTCACTTCCTCTCCTGGTGCTGGGCTCTCTCCAGCCAGGCAGCAGCAGTGGGGGCCCCTGGCAAGGAGGGACGGAGGCACCCACTGGTTCGGAGGAGCTGGGAATGGAGCTTGCTGGAGAGAGTCTGGTTAGGGTCATGGCTGAATGGGTCGCTACCCTTGTGAGGGGCTTTTAGGGGCACCTCATCCTGGTTTCCGAGCAGAGCAGGACCTGGTGGGGAGGGACCCTGAGCAGAGCCAGCCTGTGGAAAGCGCTGTGCTGAGGCTGGTTCGGGCTGAGCGGGCCCTGGCACTGCCCCCCAATACACACGGAGGGATGAGTGGAGCAGAGGGGGCTCACATTTGCCCGGGGTTGGGCTTATGTCCAACCCACAGCATCGGCATTGGAGGAGAGAGCCCAGCCCATTTCTTTTAGGGCCCATTTGGGCCCCGCTTGATGGTGAGAGTAGTTCAAAGTATTCATGGGCATCCAACCTTTAAAAAAAAACTCTTTAAAAAAACTTTTTTTTAAAAATTTTTGGCTCAATGGCCACAAATATCTAATATTTCCAAACCTGAAGGGACACCAGTCTTTAATTAAAATGAATATCAATGTAATTAATTAAATTTTAAATAATTAAATAGTTTAAATTTAAATTTAATTAATTTAGTTTTAATTGAATAGACTTGTGGCACTTAAGGGTTGTAAAAATTATATTTGTGACCCTTGAGCCAAAAAGGTTGGGAACCACTGTGCTAAAATGCTTGGCTCATGCTGATGCCATAGCAACAGGAACAACTGCAGCGCACACACTATTGGGAAGACTTGAGGCTTTTGCACCAGCTGTATCTGTTGGGGGTAGGTAGGTTAGAGTGCTAATCCAGCTCCCCCATCTTTCCATACATACAAGAAACTCATTTTCCTTCTACTTTTGTGTATATCAGAAGGCAAGATCATTCCATCTCCACAAAAACTGGGAATAAGACCTATATCTGGGTTCTCCAGGACCCAGCATATGCTGCATTAAGGATGCATGGGCAGGTCCAAATTTTTGAGTGATTAGATTTGCATCCTAAGTAATATTATATTATTTAAAAAAGGGTGTGTGCATGCACATGTATGCACTTACACATCTTTGAATTTTAGTTTGTTTTTCCTGCTCTTCTTTCTCTGCTCTTGGTAGCTCCTGTCTCCTCTGCCTTGGGCAGAATTTATGGTCAGGAGCAACTGTACAGTAAGTCATTGTTTCTCTTTCTTCAAACAGTAGCAGCAGCCAATGTGAGAAGTAAAGAAATTCCTGCACCCATGTTTCTTAAATCTTGGGCAAGTTGTTTATCCAGATCAAATCTACTTGTAGTTCACCCATTACTAATCTTTTGAGATACATTTTTCCCCTTCCCCAGTACCAAAACACAACGTATTTTAGAATCCTGGGTTATGAAGCAATCTGTGGCATATTCCCCCCCCCCCCCCAATGCCCACAGGTGTCAATTCTTCAGCTCTCCATCTGTTAGAAGAATATTTTTGTGGGTTTTTGGTTTGTTTCATTTTTTTTTTAATATAGCCCCAACAGCTGTGCTTTCACAGAGATCAAATCTGCTAATCAAGTTTACTGTGAAATAATAAGAATCCACAACTCCTTTTATTAAACATTTTTTAAGATGTAATTTCTCACAGGTGGCTTTGATTTTTAGCACTGGGATTTTATTTTCTCAGAACTCCTTTTGAAATTGACCCAGCTTTTGCAGCTGAACACTTAAACTGGCAGTGGTGACTCAGGTGGCCTGGAGGGGGATGGGGAGAGAGAATGTTTCTACAATAGGCAGACCTATACCAAATATTCCATATAAAAAAAATTGTGATTTCCTGAGGAAAACATTATTTAGAGCAATTGCTGTGTTTTCGATTCTTTTTTGAAGGGTCAACTAGATATCTCTATCTAACTGCTCTCCTGGAGGCCTTGATTGTGTAAAAAGCTGCACAGCAGGCATAAATAGGATGACTCTCTGTGAACCTTATGCAGCAGACTGCTTGTGAATTACCAGGCTACAAGTAGTTATTCTACATTTTGCTAATGGGTTATGCATGACCTGGTACCTCTCTACTTAATTTCATGGAAACCCCTTGCATTCTGCTACCTGAAAAGTAATAAAGAAGGCAAATTCAAAGCACACCGCTTTGCAAACGCTTACATCTCAGCTGTATGTGTATATGGATTTACTTCACCTTCCAATTAAGAGTAACTGCTTGTATATAAATTCCAAAGGGGTAGCCGTATTAGTCTATTGTAGAAAGACAACAGAGTCCTGTGGCACTTCTAAAGACTAACAGATTTATTTATCGCATGAGCTTTCGTGGGAGAAAATCCCACTTCGTCAGATGCCCCGAAGATGGGAAAGTCAGTGGGATTTTCTCCCACAAAAGCTCATGCAATAAATAAATCTGTTAGTCTTTCCAGCCTGATCCTATGTCCCTGCGTTTGATTTCCTCCCATTCTGTGACTTTCCCATCTTCGGGGCGTCTGACGAAGTGGGATTTTCTACCATGAAAGCTCATGCGATAAATAAATCTGTTAGTCTTTAAAAGTGCCACAGGACTCTGTTGTCTTTCTGCTTGTATATAGTTACTGGTGCTAGGATTCCAAGTCAGGAATGATATGCATGGTTCCTATATACTCACACATGTGCGTGTTAGTTGCAAACTTAGCAGCCTGTTCCAATGGCTCTGCAACATAGAATTTTGTCTGAGTGTCATGTTTCTTTTTTTCCCTTTTTTGTTTGGTATTTGCATATATAAGTCATCAATACAGTAATATTTTAGGAGGAATAAAGGAAGAGAATTAAGCACAGAATGTAACTTAAGACAGAAAGCTAATCAGTTTCACTATTGACTTTTACATTAGCACAGGAACAGTTTTGTTGCTAAATTATAATAGTCACACATAGGCAGTGATTTTTTTCTTTAAAAAAAAAAAAAGTGCTGGTACTCAGTGGTTAAAGTATAATTTGATGGGCCCTGGAACCCTCCTAATCTCTGGACCCTCTTCCCGTATTGTCTGGGCCCCCTTCATGCATGTGTGGGCCCCAGCCCAGGTAGGCATTTGCAACCACTTCTCAGTACCACATGCATTGGTTATCGCTCCATAAAAATATTTATAATTTTATATGGTGTTTATGCCTACAGCAATTATTGTCACAAACTAGCAAACACTGCATAACACAATAAGTATTGTGATTAACAACGGTGGGGTGTAGGAACTGCCAGCAGCCAAGGCAGGGCGGAACACGCGTTCCACCGGATGTTTCTATTTTTAGGGGCCCCAGAACTCTGGACCCTCAAATTTGGGGGCCCCGGAACTGTGTTCCGCTGCGTTCCCCCTTACTTTAACCCCTGATGGTACATAGCCTGATCCAGCCCCAACCCTGGATGGGGACTCAGGGTCAGGTCATTACAGTGGCAGGAGCTCAATCTGACTCTGACCCTGGCCAGGGGCTGGGCCTCCGCAGCAGCAGCCTGATCCGGCCCCAACCCCAGCTGGGAACCTGGAGCCACTGGATCTGCCCCTGGTGAGGGACCTTGGGCCACCGGCAGCAGCAGCAGGAGCCGGGGCTGCATCACTGTGAAAAAAAATGTGTACCATCACAAAAAAAAGCACTGCACAAACTAATTGTCTGTGACACACTGAAGCCCCCATGTTCACTCTTATAGCATAATTGTGTACTGTTTAATGAAAATATGTCGTGTCAGATGTTTTTGGAATGCTCTTGATGTACTGAACATTGTTATAGTAATATGTTTGTTGCAATGCCATGTGTATGGCTATGAGGCTTCACTATATAATATTCTGAAACACGTATCTCATGGCTTGAGCAGATCTAGGCAAAATATCTACAGAGCTGAAGGGCCATTCACACCTCATTAAAGCATGAATAATACAATCCCATCTCTTCCAGGAACAGATGGACTAGCCACCACATCAATAAAGGAACCATGCACAGACACTGATTGCCAGCTGACCCAGAAAGTGGGTGTGGAGGGAGCAAAGGAACATGTTAAAAGGGGAAACATTCTGCTGTTCTCTCTCTTTTCCACCTTCAGCTGCAAACACCACCAAGCAACTTAAATGCTGACTCAGGGGAGGGCCCACCTGGGAAAGGATCCAGCCAGCCTCTGGTGAGAATCACCTAAGATTGTAACATTACTGAAAGTGTTATGTTAAGTTTATGTGATTTGTCTTATTTACTTTTGATCAAATTTGATCTGCACCCCTCTGACTTATAATCACTTAAAATCTTCCTGTGCTTAATACATTTATTTGTTTTACCTGAAGCAGTGCATGTGGTTTAAAGTATGTTCAAGATTCCATTTAAAGTAACATGACTGGTGCATATAATTTTCTTTGATAAACTGATGAACATATGGCCTTTCAGTGATCACTGAATACTTAAAGACAGAAATTCCTAGGGCTCCATCTGGGAATGGGACATACCATTGCATAATCCTATGAGTGGCTAGGAACTCACGCTCTGAGTTAGGAGCAGCTTGCTTGCTGTAGGCTGTGTGTGAACTGACCCAGGAGTGGTAATTCACACAGCAAAGCAAGTGTAAGATGGGCTCCAAGAGTGAGTGATTGAGGTGACACAGCAATATATCAATCCAAATTGCAGAGGGAATGTCATACTCTTCTATCAGGTCCTGCCTCTTTAACTCAGTTGTCTCTGGTAACACCTCATTATTATGGTCCAGACAGCACTATACCTTTGACATCTCAGACATGTCCTTTGGGTGTCAGTAGCATAGTATGCTCCTAACACAGTCCTGAGGGAACTTAATCATGATGCCTAGTGTCAGAGTAAAGGTGATTTAGGTCCCAGGCCTGTGTTCTGGCATCCCAGAATGGGAATCAGGTTTCCCAGATATCTTACAAACAGAAAGCGCATGATGGAAGAGAAGAGCAAACTAATTCTCATCCCAACACAGGACTCGTAATAGTGACAGGTCTGATATTGAGACCAAGATCTCTGTGGATGGAGCATGGACCAAGTATATGCTACTTCCTATGAAAAGAAATTAAGTGGTTTGAAAAGTAAAATTTAGCAACAATAGCAGAGAAGTTAGTGTAAAACTTTGTAGTGGTGAGCAATGCTTTTGATAATGAAAGCCTGAGAATCAAAAGGACGAAAAGACCAGGACAGAGCAAGATGACTCAGATCTCTCACAAACACTTTGCTATTAGCAGAAACATTGCTTACAAGTAGGCAAAGAGGGATAGGGATTAGCAACCATTATATTTTTGAAGTGATTTTAATGCACTGTTCATATTAACTGTTAAAAGGGGACAAATTACATATTAACAAGTGAGAAATCCAATTGATTTCAGTGGGTTGGGATGTTTCTGGAGGCCAAGAATGGTTGAGGGGCAGGGTAAAGAATATGATCCTATAGCATGTGAAAGAAAGAAAGAAAGAAAGAAAGAAAGAAAGAAAGAAAGAAAGAA
>ML685780.1:11981378-12061598 GCA_007922175.1 Pelusios castaneus | reverse complement strand
GAAAGAAAGAAAGAAAGAAAGAAAGAAAGAAAGAAAGAAAGAAAGAAAGAAAGAAAGCTTGGCATTCAGATGACTTTCTGTATAAAAACTGTCAGCCTTTCCTGTAGAGTTAGTTATTCCTTGGACTGGAAGGTAGGAGGAAAAAGAGACCCCCCCCCCCCCATCATTGTCCTGTTTAGGTTAATAATAAAGATTATCAGAAATAAAATTACATGGGGTTATCCTCTTCCATGCTTTTCCTTTTCCATCACTGATTACTAATCTCCATGTTTCCTTGGGCTCCTCCATCTATTATCTCATTTTATAGTCAGATTGTAATATCATTTGTGCAGGGCCCCCCTTTTCTGTGTTTGTATAGGACCTAGCACACTGGAGTTCCAGATTACAATAATAATAGTAATTAGCTGACTTGTGCATGGCTTTTCTTGTAATTATTGAATGATTTGGCATATGTAGAGCTCCTCAACTAATTGCCACAAATATTTCTTCAAGTATTCACTGTTAGATTGGTCACTGAAGCCAAAAAATATTGTTTCTTCTGTCTGACTGGATGACTTCCAATCTCACAAAGAGCTTCTACAAGATATTAAGGAAGTATGGGTTGGATGAGTGGACCGTAAGGTGGATCGAAAACTGGTTAGATCAACGGGCTCAGCGGGTAGGAATCAATGGCTCGATGTCTGGTTGGCAACCGGTAACGAGTGGAGTGCCCCAGGGGTCGGTCCTGGGGCCGGTTCTATTCAACATCTTCATTAATGATCTTGATGATGGAATAGACTGCGTGCTTAGTAAGTTTGCGGATGACACCAAGTTGGGGGGAATGGTAGATACTCTGGAGGGCAGGGACAGGATCCAGAGAGACTTGGACAAATTGGAACAGTGGGCCGAAAGAAACCTCATGAGGTTCAACAAAGACAAGTGCAAAGTCCTGCACTTAGGACGGAAAAATCCCATGCACTGCTACAGGCTGGGGACCGATCAGCTAAGTAGCAGCGCTGTAGAAAAGGACCTGGGAGTTATGGTGGACGGGAAGATGAATATGAGCCAACAGTGTGCCCTTGTTGCCAAAAAGGCCAATGGCATATTAGGCTGCATCAGTAGGAGTATTGCCAGCAGATCGAGGGATGTGATAATTCCCCTCTATTCGACACTGGTCAGGCCGCATCTGGAGTACTGTGTCCAGTTTTGGGCTCCCCACTACAGAAAGGATGTGGACAAATTAGAAAGAGTCCAGCGGAGGGCAACAAAAATGATTAGGGGGCTGGGGCACATGACTTATGAGGAGAGACTGAAGGAACTAGGCTTATTTAGTCTAGAGAAGAGAAGACTGAGGGGAGATTTGATAGCAACCTTCAACTACTTGAAGGGTTGCTCCAAAGAGGAGGGAGCTAGGCTGTTCTCGAGGGTAACAGAGGACAGAACAAGGAGCAATGGTTTCAAATTACAGCTGGGGAGGTCAAGGTTGGATATTAGGAAAAACTTTCTCACGAGGAGGGTGGTGAAGCATTGGAATGGGCTATCTAGGGAGGTGGTAGAATCTTCATCTTTGGAGATTTTTCAGGCTCGGTTAGACAAAACTCTGGCTGGGATAATTTAGGGGGAGTGGTCCTGCTTTTTAGCAGGGGGTTGGACTAGATGACCTCGTGAGGTCCCTTCCAACCCTATTATTCTATGATTCTATGATTCTATGATATTAGTGGGGTGCAGGGTGAGGGAGAGGGAGGGACACTTCTATTACAATGACTCAGGTAAACATTCACAACACTTTCCATGGCTGGAAATTAGCTCATTCAATTATTCCCCCCAAAAGCTAGTTTAAAAAAGTTAAGATCATAATATTTATTTCTGTTTTTATTCAGATGTTCACAGCTTCCCTCCCACCTCCCCCCAGTTTTCTTCCAGATCTGTTCTAAAGTTTATTCCTTACTGCAAAACTTAATGATTGTAAATCACTAAAATATGAGAGAACTAAAGATAGCTCTGACCAGGGTTAACCTCCAAGGAAGAATACACAATAGCTTATAATTAATAGGTAAGATTTGCCAGAAGAATAGTGATGAAAGTATACAAAAAAGATTCTCTAACAAAATTCAAGATAATTAAAGACAGCATCTTGCTGATTCTTCCTCCATAGCAGGCAAAAGAAGTACTTTCAAGTCAACATTTTATCATATTTTAGAGCACCCAAGATGAAATCCTGGCCTCACGGAATCAAACATAAATCTCCAAGTAGGTGAATTTAAGTGTAAAGGGACCCATTTATCTATGGAGTAATTTCACTCAAGTCATTGGAGATGTTCCAGGAATTAAATAAATCCCATCATTTTAAAAGATTTTAGTCTTGAATATGCACCCATCAAATTAAAACAAATGTTTATGGATTAATGAATTGTGTAATTTATATAATAAACAAACAGGAATAAGATCATCACCTATAAATCATTTAATCTCAATACCCCCTAACTACTGGAAACTAATGAGGATGCCCAGAAGGAAATTGTGTCACAAATTGGCAGCTGCACTCAGCAGTCAAAATAAGATTTCCTCATTTTTAAAAAAAGAGACAGAAAAAAAAAGAAAAAGAATGCACAAATAAAGACCAAACTATGAATTTTCAATTCAAATGTTATTTCCACCTTAGCAGATGTATGTGAAAGCTGGAAATCAAAATTACAGACATGTGCCTAAACACCTTCAAATGTCTCTGGAAAAAATAGTAGGTATTAAATAAAATTACTTTATAACAAACACTGGGATTCATATGAGTTCAACAACTCCTTTATCTCTAAAGTTATCTGAAAAAGAAGATGGAAATTTTGGGGACATGTGTCAAGAAGGAAGCTAGAGCATCTGCCATAGCAGATATGTCAGTAGGCATTTGAAAGACAATGAGAAGAGGTCAACCAAAGGAATCTCTCTGTCAAACATTCAAAAACTAGTAGGGGAACATTTCAATCTACTTGGACATTCTGTAAAATAAACATGCTAGTTACAACACTTCAGCAAAAAAAGCTTAAAAGACATGAAAATTCAGAACTGAAGTTCATCTGCAAACTATATACCTTCACACTGGGTTTGAAGAGAACTCTTGAATGGTTAAATCATTAGAAAAGGTGATTACCCTTCTTAGCTTTTGCTTATAGTTCTTGGTTTCCCTCTTCAACCCCATCTGAATCAAAACAGCTTGTTTACTTTGAAGAGATAGGCCAACAGTCTATCCCTCTGGAATTATTTCCATTTACCTTGTGACCCACCCTTCTCTGCATGTATACATTTACAACTAATATGCTACATTTTCCATTTCATTCACCTGATGAAGAGGGATTGTGCCCATGAAAGCTTATGCAATAAATACATTTGTTAATCTTTAAAAGTGCCACAGGATTCCTTGTTTGTTCTGTCAAAGAGTACTTAGAGAGGGAGACATAAGACTTAACACTCAGTGGGCATGCAAAAAACAACCCAAGATCGACAGATATGGCAGAGACTTTTTATGCCCTAAGCAGCATATATGGAATGGAAATGATTTTGATTCAGACATTATAGATAGCCAGTGCCACAAAATCATTTTGAGATATGTTACCGGTGCCAGTTTAATATTTAGAAGAGTTGTCAGTGCAAATGATTAACATGAAATAATTTGTTGTCCTTGCAAAAAGCGTTGTACTTTTTCTATTAAACATAGATTAACTCTTGAACATTCATAAACAATTAAGATCTTTGTAATTAGCTACACTGTCTGATAAATTGGCATTCATACAGACATTATAGAAATTCTTGATGCCCTCATTAGGAGTCAGAAAGAACACAAAATCAATTAGAGTAAGCTACATACACCAAGATGTATAATCACTATGTGGGGGAGCTCAGTCGCTCTTTAGAACTCTACAACACAACACAGTACATTAACTAAAATCGAAGTTCAGAGAAGCATGTTGAATCCAGCAACAATGGAAAACAAATACTTCAAGCATGGCACCATGTACAAATCAACCTCTTTCAGTTACCCCCCCCCCCCCCAATTGTTCCATAAATTTACATATATGAGGAAACCCTGTATAATTTTGTAATGGAATTAATACTTAGATCACAACTCTAAAGAACACACACATTATTCTTTTTGTAGAACACAAACAATGTTCTCAGATGTTTTACCTTACCCTTGGCTACTGTTCCAACCTACAACACAGCTCCCATCAAGACTGTGAACTATATGATAGTCATATTAAATGAAATGACTTTACTAATAGGTTTTTTTAAGTGTTATTTGAGATACCATATATATCTCTGTAGTTGGAAAAGTAAAGAACTATGCTATGTGTGTGTCATTTATCGACAACTACTATATATATTAAAAAAAAAAAAAACCTTATAATACACCAGGATGCAAAAAGAGTGATTGAAAGAGCAGTAACTACACAGAGAAAGATTAAGAGATTCATGTGTTGCAAGGCTAAGCATCACAGCACCTAGAAAATCACAGGCATGACACTGCAATACAGAAAGCCAGGTTAGGGGCTTAGGTTCTCTATACAACAATTAAGGAAAAATAAACGCCTAAGAATGCTAGGCAGCTCCCCAGTTAAACTAGCCAAAGGAAATGCCAATGAGACATGTATGTTAAGCCCTGCCCCACCCATGGAGATAGGCACCTCCTATGGCAGCCTGGACGTAGTCACCTATGTTACCTTAGTGATTCATGAACAGGAATTTGCCAGCTGGAGACAGGCAGTTTAAGCATCTAGGCTGCTTTTGGATGAAATGACTTAGTTGCTTGCCTCACCCCACACAAAATGAAGGTGGGTGTGCTCACTTTGTAGCTTTTAGTTTAGTGGTTAGAATACTTCACTGGAGGTTAGAGACTCCCAGGTGCACTTTCCTCCTTTGTCAGAGGGAAAGAGAATTTGAACAAGGACCTCCCACCTCTTAGGAGAGTTATTAAAAGATCAGATATACTTACAAATGGTATTGGAGTACTAATAATTTTGTTGCTAGCAATAACAATGCCTTCTTATAGGATCCAAGAAGGTATGTAAGCACATAAACCCCAGGTAGGCATTACCACCAGCACATCAATGATGCCTCCTGTTCCAGCTGTGTACCCAATCCTGTAGGAGGCCTATGAACATAACAACCACATCAGGCTTCACAAGTGATATAATTAGGCAAAGACTCATTTTCTTTCCCCTGTGAATTGTTTTGGGGCTGAGGTTTAAGATAGGCATCCAGGTATCTAAGGGGAAGCAGTTGTGTGTGCATACCTAGAGGAAAGCATAGGTGCTCAGAGAACTTTCAGTTGTAAAAGCTTTTGTGCCAAATAAGTTCATTAACAATATTGTAGAGCTCAGTGGAGCCAAAATTTGGTTTTAAGGTGCCTAGGTCCGGGGTTTATGTGCTTAAGTACCTTCTTGGATCCTATAAGTAGGCACTGTTATTACTAGCAGCAAAATTATTAGTACTCCAATACCATTTGTAAGTATAGATGATCTTTTAATAAAAGAACAATTAAATGCCAATTATGATACTTCTCAGTTAAATTGTTCTCATCAAAATATTCAAGTCCTTTCACATGCTAATTAATGAAACTTCAATACTTCTGTAAGTACAGGCCATCTCCACAAAGATGGAAAACAGGAAAACATAGTAGGTACTTACTAGCTGAGAGGAAGTCAACAACAGTCATGCATAAAATGTCTGCTTTAGGGCTACAGCTGCTCAGCTTTGGCTAATTTAAAGAGTGAGCCCCAGAAAGGCATGCTGGGAAAAAAAGCACTCCTGACCCAGGTTTATTTAATGAGAACTGTGATATTATGAAGGAAGAGATTCTAGGGAAAAACAAGAGTTATGCAAGCTCCTTTGGACTTCTGAAGAGGCTGATGGAGCCTTATATATAGTTTTTTCCCACAATGGTGCATTTCTCCTATAAAACCTAGAAGAGCATACTTGTAGCCCACCCTACAAGTCAGTAGATGGGAATCTCTGTTATAGTAGTAAAAGGATAGAGTTCCATATTGGATGATCTTTCCCTGAAAAATAACTCTCTTCTAACCTCATAATGCTTCAATTTAGAAACTGTCAGCAAAAAGGCCTCAGTTATTTTCACTTATCACCCAATTTCATGACGGAGCAGTAGCTAAGGTTTTTAGGACCCAGACCATTGGCTAAATCTAGAAGGCCCAGATCCACAAAGGGACATAATCCCAAATTCAGGTACTTTTAAGTCTTAGTTTTATGAACCCCAGTGACCCACAAAACTCCTGCTCTGCTGCAGCTCCACCCAGTAGGTACCTAAATCTCCTTGGCCTCTACAATTTTGGTGTAAAAATTTCCTAGGCACCAAAGTTTCTGCTTCTGGGTGCATACACACAATGCAGCCTTACTCTAGGCATTCAAAATCCAAGAGGAGGTAGAGGCAGCTCACTTAGGCTACGTCTACACTCAGAAAGTTAGGTCGACTTTCTTAAGTTGACTTGCTAAAGTCAAGTTAAAGGTGCTCCTATTAAGTCGACTTAGAGAGTCTACACTAGACTCTAAGTCAACTGGATAGGTGGAGGGAGAGCCAGACTTTCAGGGCTGGCTCTCCCCAGACCAGGAACCTGCACGTGGCTCATCCCGGCGAGAGCCAGCCCTGCAAGACTGGCTCTCCTAGGACCAAGAAGCCGCTCGTGGCTCATCCCGGCAGAGCCAGCCGATGCATGAGACTGCTCAGCTGGAGGGTCATGCCAGCAATTGCCAGCCCTGGGGTTTCCTCTGTCAACTGGAGTACGCTCCCTTCTTGCCCAGACCCCGTGGGTCCCCGGGGAGAAGGGAGTTTGCTTCTGGCCGGGACTGATAGGGTCCCGGGGGAAAGGGAGCCACAGCCTGAACTCCCTACTGGCCAGGACCTGATCGGCAGCCCTGCGCTCCCTTCTCCCTGGGATCCACAGGGTTCCCGTGGGTCTCAGGGAGAAAGGAGTGCAATCCAGATGACAGAGGAAACCCCGGGGTTTCACTGTCAGCTGGAACGCGGGCTGGAGAAGGGACTGGGGGGCTGCCTTCTCCTCAGGACCCCGTTGTCCCGGCCAGAAGGGAGCCCGTGCTCCTTTCTACCCGGGACCTCAGTGGTCCTGGGAAGAAGAGAGTCACGAGAGCCGCTGCGGCTTCTCGGTCGCAGGAAAGCCAGCCTTGCAGGGCTGGCTCTTGCCGGGAAGAGCCGCCCATGTCCTCCTGGGGGGAAGGGAGCCTCCCAGGCTCTCCAGCCAGGGGTCAAGTGTGGGATCCCCTCCCGCTGGAGCTCTGTCTGGGGAACCCTTCTCCCCAGGACCGTAGCTCCTCTGGCAGGGAAACTGTGGGTCTGCAGAGAAGGGAGCAGGCTCTCCCCAGGGGACAAGGGAGCCACGATGGCTCCCTTCTGCCAGGGAGCCATGTGGAGCTCCCTTGTCGTGCCCCCCACACACACACACACACCCGCCCCGCCCTACATCGACCAAGTCGACTTAGGGCATCTACGCTGGCTGACTCGAGTTAATAAATTCGACTTAAACACTAGTTCGAATTATAATGAGGTGTTATTAATTCGAACTAGTTTTTCCTTAATTCAACTTAAGGAGCAGCTTAAGTCGAATTAAGGAAAGCCCAGTGTAGATGTGGAGTAAATTAATTTATAAGTGTAGACGCACCCTTTTAGCCCAGCACTTTTTGAGTGCTCACGTGAGATGTAGTAAAGCTGGGTTTATTTCCCTCC
Organism: Pelusios castaneus; assembly: GCA_007922175.1. Lineage (NCBI taxonomy): Eukaryota > Metazoa > Chordata > Testudines > Pelomedusidae > Pelusios > Pelusios castaneus. The sequence goes on along the minus strand of ML685780.1, from coordinate 12,053,875 downwards.
TTTTCCTGATAGGGTTTTTTAAAAGGGTCTTCTCCCCCACTCCTGATCCTAGGACAGTACTCTAACCATTGGAATATATCAATGTAGGGTTCCTTTAAGCTCTTCTGTTGAATGTGGTCCCTTTTTATAAAAACTTAAATAGCAAAGGGGTTGGACCCTGGAGGGAGGGGCTGGTGCTCTCACACTTTCCATGTGTGTGCCCTCAGAATAATTCTCTTGCTGACCCAAGGCTATCTAAGTATTTACCCAAAGTGGAACAGCTTCAACAAGAGAGAGACTGAGGGAGTTCCTGTATCAGTATATTCCATAGTTCAGCAGTTAAAGAACCCTCTTGAGAAGTGAACATCTGATTCATGTCCTCCCTCCCCGCATTTTTTTCTGCATCAAGAAGAGGGAGTTGGACCTAGCTCCCCCAACATCTTGGGTGAATGCTCTTAACTTCTGAAGTCAAAGTCATAAGAGTAACATAAGGATTTATGCCACCTGACTGCAATACAGGGGTTCCCAGCTATGGATTACAGCCAGAGAGAGGCACCTAAATCCATGAGACGGGCAGGGCTTAGGACATACTTCTCTTGTCAGCCTCTCTAACCACCTAATATGTTGTCTTTCACAGATGCACATCTCTCACTATTCACTGTATAATGAGATAGGCAAAAACCCAGGGTTTGTGCACTGCAATGTTGTTCCAATGATTTTCTAGGAGCCTCTGTGTATCTGGGCTGATGTCCTTACTCTGTTTGTACTGGGATGTTTGATAAGAGTTTGAATTATTTTAATTAGGGTTTAGACTGAATGAGGACCGAGTAAAAACTGAGCATGGACTTTCAGGATTTAGCCCAAAGAAGGTCTTTATACAACAGTACAGTACCTTAAATTTCACACTGAATTTCTTTGAATTAAAAAGAGAACAAATATACTGAAGATATGTCCAAGACTCAAATGCCAGATTCGTCTCTGAATGTTGCCAATATTTTCAAGAACAATTATATCAGAAGTTTTGCTTCTAAGTGATTTCTATCAGATATATTATATTATAGTGGGTTGTGGATATATTTGTTTCAATGGCTTCCATCTGTTAATAGCAGAATTTGTTATGAAGGCTGCCAAAACTGTACTTGATACAAATAGATTGTTCTCATTGTTCCTGGTCCTTCTTCTGGCGTTCTTTGTTTCTCCTTAAAATTGAGAGGCCATTGCTCTGAAATATTTTTTTCTGTCTTTTTGGATGTTGTCCATATCTCAAAAGTCCAGATCACATATCTGTTTGTTCCTTATTTAAAGTATGTCCTGGAGAGCCATAATGTCCAGGACTTAAAGTAAATTATCATCTATCCAAGTTTATAACTAACTTTAACAGCATAAAGTTAGCCACCTGTTCTTCATTTTCAGACCTGCACAATAAATGTCACATTACAGTATACACTGACTTAATTTTCACTATTCAGAGGCAGTATTAATCACACTGTAAGAATTAATTTTAGCATATTAGGCATCAGAAAACTCAGTTCAATTTTTTTTTTAAACATAGAAAAGTCAGTACAGAGGGGTTCATGCATTCTCTCTCTCTAAGAAGCAACTACAGTTCACATTATCTGTGTTGGTCCTAGAGTATTAATTCCATTTTATCTATATTTATATTATACTTGATTATGACACAGAAAATAAAACATCTTACGCTCTTTTTCCTTATGTAATTTCATATCATTTTTTCAAAATACAAAGACCATACACAATAGAACTCCCAAGGGTAGTAGAGAAAAGAGTACAAATATTACTTGGCTATAATGATGCAAACTATTTTGTACTAAATGCTACCTAGGAACAATTCATAGATAACATAATTTCAGAGAAAATAATCTTAACCCTGACATGCACACACACAAAGAATAATAGCTGGAACAATTCATTTCCTAGTAATTTACCACAATAAAACTTGGTTCATAGTTGTATATGTTAATGTGCATACAAACAGCAAAAAGGGATGCTGGATAACAAAACAGACACTAGAAATGATTTTTAACTAACAGATCATATTTAATTTTCTATTATAAATGTTATATTTGGTATTCTGATTTAATTCCGATTTAAGTTTAATCTACACGATACAACTGGTGGCATATTTTTTCCTCAGTGAAAACATTTATCCTAATAGTGATTATTTAGAGATTCCAAATGAGTTTCAGACAATTAAAAAGAGCTTTGGCTCCATGATAATTTTCTATATATTTTGCCTCTCCCTTTCTGTTCTTAGAATTGGTATTGCTCTCAGATAGGTGTGCTTTACACCTGCAAAACTCAATCATTCTGTATATAGGAAATTCTTATATACACTCTTCAAATAAATGTGATACCTTTCCCAGGCAAATTAGAAAGTCTGATTGTAAGACTATTAAATAATTAAGTTAATAACCTAGAGTATTTTGGCTATACTTTGGTATTTAAGCATAATGATTATACACAGGTTAGAATTTGTAATATTCTGAAGTTTATTTCATGGTTCATATAAGGTAAGTTTGTATTTTCCTTACTTTCAGCTGTAAAAAAATGAGAAAAGTGGTAAAGAAAAAGGTTGCAGCTTTTGACATCTGAAGAAGGTAAGGATACATCTACAGAGATTCACATATCTGTCATTGCAGAATTATTGAATGATAACAGAGTGCAAACTGCAAGGTAAGAGGCTTTCCATTTTTTGGTAAATGAGAACTCAGCTGTGTCTGCTTTTTGATATTCTGTGCCTGGCTTCTCTGTCACTGAATATCTTCTCTAAGCATATGTCAAGTGCTGGTGAGGGCATTACTATAACTGACTTAAAAAACTTGCTTTGAGGAGAAAAAAAACACAGAGTGCCTCACTCTCTCGAACCTGTCTCAACAATGTTCCTTACTTTTACCTTTTTTCATCCAAAACATACTGCAAGAAATGTGACGTATGATAGGAAATGCATACATATGAAAGAAACACCAAGACTGAATACACTGAGACTGGCTTTTAGTCAGTTGCAAATCTTGCAAGTGCCATAACTTTGCAGAGAGTTGTGGAACCATCTCTTGTTTATTACATAGTGTTGGTGAAGGCTTTAATTTCTGAACGTACTAGTTCTAATGGAACATTACCAAAAGAATAAATGGGATTGAGTTCCATTATTTTATTTTCTGTTCTGCCATTGGCTTGGTGAGTGACCTTGGGCACATCACTTCAGCTATCTATCTCTTAGTTTCCATATCTGTAAAATGGGAATAATGATACTGACCTTCTTTGTAAAGACTTTGTGATCTACTGATGAAAAGAACCATATAAGAACTAACTCATTGTGGTATTATTAATAATTGCTATAGCAGTAAAATACCAGATACTATCAGAGAGACTTGTCTCCATTAAGGTTGTCATCAGAGACATCACCAAGCTCATCAGCACTAGTGGAGGGTTCCCCCCACCCCAGTGCAGACAAGACAATAGAAACTCTCAGAAAACGCAACTCTGTGGAATCTTCCCTGAACATATTGACTTTAAAAGCACTGGGTCAAATTCTTCTCTCACTATACCAATATGTGCCTGGAGTAATTCTATTGGCATCTGAGGTGTTACTCAGGATTTAATGGCACCGTTCAATAGAAGGAGAAAGTATCATAGAAGTTCTGTGTACATCAGAACTCTAGGACTGGGTGACTCAAATCTGCTTAAGGTTTGAAAAAGATTGTGGTTGACTTTTCCAATCCCCTCTCTGCAGATTAATTTGTTATTCCTGATCCCTGAAAATGAAATTGAAAGTACACAAATACATTGTGGGGAGAAGGAACACAGCTGTTCAGGTGTTTTTTCCCCCCTTTCAACTGACAACAATTATCACTCTCTCCCTCCCATCAAAGAATTCCAGTAGGGATAGGGAGCTGTCATTACTGTTATACAATGCGCTGGTGAGACATCATCTGGAATATTGTGTGCAGTTCTGGTTCCCTAAATTTAAGAAAGATTAATTCAAACTGGAACAGGGGCAGAGATGGGCTACAAAGATGATCCATAGAATAGAAAACCTGCCTGGGGGGGCGGGGGAGAATATGATTGCTCTTTATAAGTGTATGAGAAGGATAAATACCAGGGAAGGGAAAGAATGATTTAAGCTCAGTGCCAATGTAGACACAAGAATAAATGGATATAAACTGGCCATCAGGAGGTTTAGACTTGAAATTAGATTCAGGTTTCTAACCATCAGAATAGAGAAGTTCTAGACTAGACTTCTGTGGGGGCAAAAGACCTAGCTGGCTTCAAAACTGAGCTTGATAAATTTATGGACAGGATAATATGATAGGACAGCCTAGTTTGGGAATTTGCTAATTTTGACTACTAGGGGTTGATATGCCAATGTTCTGAGAGGGGACACCTGATGGGTGCATTCTGAGTTATTACAACAAATTCTTTCTTGAATGTATGGCTAATGAGTCTTGTCCACATGCTTAGGGTCTAACTGATCACCATATATGAGACCAGGAAGAAATTTTCTCCAGGACAGATTGGCAAAGGCTCTGCGTTTTTTGGTTTTTGTTTGCCTTCCTCTATAGCATAAGCAAAGCTCACTTACTGATGGATTCTCTGTCTTTAAACCATGATCTGAAAATGTTAATAATTCAGTCATAATTTAGAGGTGGGGTGGATGAGGTTCTGTGGCCTGCGCTGTGCCATATTGGTACCAATTGTCCCTTCTGATCTTAAAGTCCATGAGTCAATTCCTAGCCCAGTTTTGCAGATCTAAAATTATTTTAAATCGTTTTGATAAGAGTCAAACAAGCATCTGAACTATAATCCAATATACCTCAAAAACATCTCAGATTCCCTCACCATCATGTACACACTTTCCTATGTTTTGATCTCTGATGACTACTAGTTCTTGGCTTATCTGATGATAGCGTTGCTACCTGTGACTGTGGAAAAGAACTCCAAATAGGGCCTGCAACCAACTGATTTCCTGGCATTAGAAACACCTGACTGAGGCACTTGTCTTATGTAATCTTTTGCTCATGTGTAGTGCATAAACATTGCTTTCCATTTGTGTCCATCCACCAAGGTGGAGCTACACCTTCTAGACTACACATCTGGAAACATCAGCTGAAGGGTCTGCTCATGTTCTCTCATTTGGAAGTGACCATCCACCTTCAAACATCTGGAACTCATGCAGCCCTTTTGGATGGATGCACATAAATTCCACTGAATACTGCCGTTGCAGTTGTCTCCCAGGCCTAGACCTAACTACCATTTTTGTTAGGTATTTATTTTTATTATTTAATTGTATTTAGCTCTTAGATAATGTGTTGAGAGGCACTGCAAACATAACTAAGACAGACAGGAGGGGAGACTGGTAGCTCGACTGTTTTGTTAGTGACTGTCCCAGCTGGCTTTTGTCTATCATCTGTAACCTGACCAGAAAGGGTCAGAAAAGAGAAACAAATATATTCATGAAAATTGTATTTCCTATTTTCAGTAACATTTCCTTTTGATGGTGAGTTACCAACCAGCCCAAATCCTGTTTCTTAGCACAGTAACTTAATGATGATCTCCTGGAGATGAAATAGCTGGGTGGAAAGTTAGAAAAGTGATGGTGTGTGAAATCTCTCTAACCAGGTCAGCGCTAATACAAAGTAGCATTGAAAGCTCTGCTAAGTGCCACAATGCAGTGGCCTCAAGATCAATGAAGCATTACGGCTGTCAGAGATAGAGGCCATGAGAAAATGATTAGGAGTACTTAAGAGATCTGATTATGCCTGAATGTCACCTACATGTGACAGGTTTTTCAGTGACTTCCTGTGAGACTTCTGCTACTTTCTTTGCCTAAGAACAGGACACATTTTGTAAATGCTGTGGTCAGAAGCAGTAGGTGTTTGTAACTGGACTTGGTCTAGGATGATTCACATCTGTTTCTGATGGACATATTTTCAACCTTATGAGATTCTGGAAAACCAGCAGCTTTGGGGTGTTTTTGCTAGTCAGTTATTGATTGTAAAGGGCTCAAAAGAGGATACTCTTACACCTACTCACAAGGGACCTGTACCTCTGCAGTCAGTGGAAGTTTTGCATTGCTTGCAGTGGGGTCAGCCCTCAGCTAATGAATGCCATATCCTCAGAATTAAGGATCTGAGCTCTCATATTGGCAAACATCTGCCATCACCAATAATGATATATACCATGCTGATCATAGCTCAGTCAGTCTCTGTGGGTGCATCTACACTTGTAAATTAAGTCGACTTAAGCCTGCTTAAATCGACTTAATTTACTCTGCATCTACACTACAATTTCCTTAAGTCGACTTAAGCTGCTGCTTAAGTTGACTTAAGGAAGTTTTAAGTCAACTTTATTAAACCTACTTTAATGTCGACTTTACTGGCTAAGTCAACTTTATTAAATTGACTTAGTCAGTGTAGATGCAGATTAGCCCTAAATTGACTTTAAGTTGACTTAAAGGGTGCCCAGGGCTCCCCCACTGACCTCCCTGTCATGGTGGCTGGCACAGCCAGACCTGGTGTGCCCACCCACAGGGCAGGACACAGCCCTGCCCACCCTGTTCCTATGCCCTGCCACTGTCCTTGTCCTGCTCAGCCCCCATTGTACCCTGGTACAATGGGGTAAAATGCTGAGCCCCCTGGCACTTTGAATGGGGTGCCCCTCCTGCCACCATGGACCAGTCCCAAGTCCACCTAGCCCCTACAAATCAACTTAGGCGTCCAGTGTGGACACTAAGTCGATTTGGCAAGGTCCACTTTAAGTCAACCTAATTTTATAGTGTAGACATGCTAAGTCGACTTTGTCTACACTTGGCCAAATAAGTCAACTTTGCTAAGTCAATTTAACATAGCCTATGATTCTCTTTTCAACAGGTTATATTGAGAAGCTGCTGTCTTTTTACCTCAACACTTGGCTAGCAATTACATAATTAACTGCACAAAAGCAAAAACTATCTAACCCTACATAATCTGTGAGATAACTAGTGATATCCAAGCCACAATAAGCAAAACATGCTGTGGTTGTCGGCAGAAGAGCAGCATGGCTTTCCTCTCCTTTCGTTTAGAGAAAACAGCAGCATACTGTGCTTGCTTATCCTAGAATGAGATGCAGAGCCTATTTCATTCTCCCCTCTTGCAGTTATAAGTGAAGTGCATGTGGCAAAATGGAGAGCCTGATTCAACAAAATAAATGGCTGCCTTTCATGGAGCAGAAACTCATAAAATCTAATTATTATGGGGTTTACCTAGCACATATGAAAAACTGAAGAGATGTGTGTTAAATCAAAGACAATGCTGAGTAATAAGAAGCGAGAAGAGTATGTAGACTCAGAATTTTTATTGTATGGGAAAGGCTAAATGTCTCCCACTTCTATTTAACAATGCACTCTGCTATGTTACCAACACTAATTTGGACATCTAAATATGTTACCAGGAACACTTTATAATAGTATATAGAAGAGAATTGTAAAAGAGCTTGAGATACAGTAGAAGCCAAAAAGAAAAGAGTACCAGAGAGACTTTCAGTAATGATGTAGTGTACTTTGAAACTAGCTTTTGTTAGCCATAACACACTAATCTAAATTTAAAGTTTTTTTAATAACCCTAAAAATATTCTCCATGGTAATTTTTTTTTTTTTTTTTAGCATGAGCTGAATCAATCAAGAAAATATATCATTTTAAAATTTTATAAACTAAAAGTTTCCAGTAATCTTGTTAAGCACTCAGGTGCATTGCCCTTTTATATTACTATCCATCATGAATTATGAATTCTGGCTGACTAGAAAGCCTAAGGGTGACAGTGGAGCTTCAGTGCCAATAATGTGTTGTCATTTCACACTCAGAAAATGCTTGCTGTAGCTAGCTGGATTTTTCAGGTTTAAAAAATGTCATTGACTGCCAAAGATTTCATTGAGATATACTCTGAAAATATAGGTTCTACTCGTAAGATGTTAATTGCTAATAATTAGAAATGGGTCAAATATTTTCAGTGTTTGTTAGTCTTTGAATAATGTTGATCTTCATATCTCCTTGTTGTAATTCCCCTGAATACTTTGATTTGGACATTTAAGTCAATGTCCTGTTTTCCAAAGGTAAACTGCTTAGCTGAGAGCAGAAAGAACAGGTGTTCTGAGAGATTTTTACATGGATCCTGTTGCTATGGAAACCATTTCCTTTGGTTCAGTAAGACTACTTAACATGAGCCATAGCTGTCAAATTGGTATTAGCAAACAAAGAAAGATATATAAATACATACACACTCACCCACCAACAATACTAAATAATAACATGAAGCATTCAACTTTGGAAAATCTAATGTAAATAACTGCATTTGTTTGAGTTATCTAAATGGGAGAGCATTGTAATTGCAGCCAAGAACCCAAATGATAAGGCCAATCCACAAAACACACACCAAAAAAATGCTCTTGAAAGGCTTGATCTTCAAGATGCTGCTCACTCTGGCCCCAACCCCACAAAGCACTTCACCAGATGTTTGAAGTGAAATGTGCTTTTAGTCCCACTGCGTGTTGGGGTGTTTGGGGCAGGTGTGTTCATACTTGCAAGACTGAGTCCTAATTTCTAACCTGAGTGACAGTCTGTGTCCTCATTTATACTAGGCCATTTGACTAATGGTAGTCTGAAACTCAGACCCCATGATATTATATATGGGTTTATATCTTAACAGGTAAAATCCAATACAGTTCCCCACACACGCCATTTTCTTTCAGCCAAAAGGGAAGGTTCAAAGTTAGGACTTTCTTTAGAAAATACAAGGGTTAACACACCAAGAGAAAATAGTAGGTTAGGAACACACTGACTGGAAAAACAGAAGGGTCTTAATTGAGCTCAATAACAGCTGGTGGGAATATCACAACCAAATCCCATATATGGGAAGAATGAATTATCCCTCTCAGGCCTGAAAGACAGGTTCATCAGGTCTGGATCAACAACTAGCTGGACAAAGAAGTGAAGTTGACCTTCCCTTGGACAAAGGAATATGCTATCAAAATAGTGTGGGTCAAAAAATGGAGAGGGGAGAAAGGGGAAGGTGGGTCCGCACCCCACCACCAGAAGGGCCCAAGGCTACATTAGATTTGAGCCTGTGTTAAAATATGCTAAAATCCAAACAAAAGAAAAAAATACCACTCTCAGAGGTTTTTTAATTCAAAACGGGAGGAAGCTAGAAGATCCACAGAGTTTTTGCTGTTGGTATTGATTTTATGTTGAAGGAGCTTAACATTATATTGATGGGTGATAGTATAAAAACCGGAAAAAGATAGAGAAGTTTTGCTTGGTAATTTAGCATGAAAAGGGCTCTCACTCACACTCGCATACCTATTTTGTTGATTCTTATGTGCCTAGCTGGCACACTACCATCTTGCTACCTTTGTTGAGAGATCTGCTGTTGTACCTTTTCTTCACATTAGTACTACTATTGTTAACATTGTATACTCTTATCTATATCGTCTACTATCATGATCACTTAGTGGTAATTAAAGGGTAAATAGTGAAATCATACAATATTTAATATAATATCAGCATAACTTCAACATGGGGGGCTGTGGGGTGGGGCAGAAGAGAGTGTTGCTTGGCCAAAATTTTGGTCTTCAACCACAAACTTTTCTCAGCATCTCCTTCAGAGTTTCATTGATGTGTTCTGACCAGGTCATCCATTTGGCGATGGTAAAAGCACAAGTTCTTCACCAGTCCAGATATGAATTTCATCCCCTGGTCCATTATTATTTCCCTTAGGATCCCTAATCTCAAAACCATATGCATGTGTTCTATTGTTATGGTCTCTACATTGGTTGTATATAGCAGAATGATCTTGAGGTATATGTTACATAATCCATTATTATCAGTACATGCTATTCTTTATGTTCTTTTCAAATCCATTCTGGTCCTCTAACTGGGTGTCTACTACCATTATTGGTGCCAGGCTCGCTCTTTGGTCTCATTAACTGACAATCCAGGACGGACATGCAGTAATCTTACTTCTTTGCACATGCACAGCCAGCAGCATGCACCAGCAGGTAATTTTCTCAGAGGTTTTTCCTTTCCCCAAGTGACCAGCACATGGAACTAAGTGCACAAGCTAAAGTAGCACCTTCCAAGAGGGACAGTACTGAAACTTGGTCCTATACTTGCTTGATCTGGTGGTCGGATATCAAGTGATAAAGTCATTCCTTTCTCAACTTCAAGCCTGGACATTGTTTGCTTCTGTCAGTTGATAACTTTTCTGTTGACCACAGCCAGCTGTTTTTATGCCTTGCAAAAAGTGGAACATCCCTTCTGTCCCCTATGAAATATACAGTTTGGATCAACCATTCCATGTTCAAGTGATTCTGAGTTTTCTGGTCCCTCGGGTGCCCTCTCTCAGATTGTGAAGTCCCTTCCCCAGAGTCTTCCAACACTCCTGAGTCAGCCAACTCTGTAGATTCAGTCACTTCTATCTCAGAGATGTAGTCATACTCCTCAGCCAAATACTTCCTCTGCACCTTTGAGATTTAGCCAAAATACATCCATTCACAGCGTAGGACCACCAGGTAGGTGAAAGAGTTCACCACTCTGATATGGATAGTTTATGTGTGGTTCCTCCCTGTAAGGAGCTTACAGTTGCTTCAAGTGTAGGCAGCATGGGCATTTTCAATATAACTGCCCCTTCCTGGATTGTAACTATATAGTTATTTGGAGAACCGACAAATGGATGCTGGCAAGAAGTGAATCCCAATGAGGGTCTATGAGTCCAAAGTGATGGTCGGTAGATTCAGGGTGCAGCAAGACCCTCACCAGGGAAAAATTGGTTGAGGTCCATGGGATGCCAACCATCACAATTTCCCTTCAGTATTCCCAGAGTTGTGCTCCCATAGCCCACTAAGGAAATTTGCGGGCTCCAGAGAAACCATACAGGCTGCCCTATAGCTACAATTTATGAGTGGACAGTCATATTAAAAATGTCCATGCCGCCCACACTTGAAGCAACTGCTTGTCTGTGGGGCTGCTTTCTTTCCCTCCTCAATCAGAAAGATCATGAACAGAGAAGCTTTCGCTACCGTTCTCCATGACTTACTAGACTTTTGCATCCTGGGTTGTTCTTTCTCAGCTTCCAAGTCTCTATCATAAAAAGGACTTAGGACTTGCCTGAGCTGGTGGTCTCCTGCCCCTGTTCCCTCTGCCTTGCTCAGCCCTGTACATCTGATAATGGCCTAGCATTGGGGTCCCCATCCTTAGGGGTCTGCCTGATAATTTTCCCTGAGGTCTACTATCTACGACAATGTGCCTAGCCAGTGTTTCCTCGTCCACTCCTGTCTCTGAACTGAAAGAACCTGGATGAATCGCTATAGTACAATATCCTCCACCTCCAGCACTACAAATTCACCTGTCTGGGATTAGCCAGTGCCAACAATAATCCTCAAGATATGGAGACTACTAACTGAAGGCAAATCCCTGGCAGGTATTTTACTATCCAGAAGTATTAGAGGTACATCTCTCAGGAGATATCAAAATAGTCTCTAATGCCAGTTTTGGCCTTATGATAGTCTCAGGTATCCACAGGGCATAGTATCCTATAGGTTGCCTGAGACAGAAGCATGGGGCCAATGGTTGGGTCACCATGTGTTGCAGTGGTAACACATTTGAAAGTCACCCAGGAGGCTTTGGGGTTCATCTTTGTCAGCTTCACTGGGACCTCTGATGCCCAGGTCATTCAAGAGGGCTCCCAGGTTATCAGTAACTGTTAGGAGTAGCACTATTTTGCTGAACCAGGTGTTTTTGTTGCTTTTGGTGTTGTGTGGTCGGCTTTCAAATTAATTACTGTTGCTCATGAGCTATTTGCTGCTGGTAGTGTGTGGACAGTGGCTGAGATAACTGACTTTTTTGCAGCTGCAGGTGTGTTGATGGTTGATGTTGGCACTCCAACACCCACTTCAGTAGCTTCTGCACATTGATGATGTCCTGTTGTGGTGGTGATGGGGTGTTTTCCTTCTGATTCTGTGCTAGTCTTCCTTGTGTACTTCAGTGGGACTAGGCTGTAATTCTTGTGTTCTTCATCAGTTTTCAATGGCAAGAGTGGTTAGAGTAGTGGTTCCCAACCTTTTTTGTCTCAAGGGACACATTTTTACAACCCTGAGTGGCCACGAGTGTATCAACTCAAAAAAGTGTATGCACTTCAAGTCACTATATATTTAAAGTAAAGATTTTGATATTGTGATTATTTTTATATTTACTATTTTACACCTACAAATTACTCACAGTATGTCTCTCACTCACAGAAAAAGCTCTAGTGTACATGAGTGACTGTCACTACACACTGAAGCGCATGGCCTGGAAGCTAAGTCACTGTGCATGGCCTGCTAAATTCAGGCTAAACTGTAAGTGTAGGCCCAAGTTGGCCCCAGACAATTTCCACTCTGCCAGACTAAATAATGAATAAGTAATCATTGGTAAGATTGCTAGTGTTTAAGTAGTTATTAGACATATAATAGTAATTTACCACCATTTATCAGTCTACGTGACCAGGAGCAGAGCCTGATCACCCCTTCCTATGAGCAATGGGCTATAACTGTGGCTCATTCCCTGGCTTCAATGGACTTCACCGTAGAATATCAAGAAGAGGTGCCTTGGACAACACTCCCCTGCTGAAACCCACTGTTGCCTGGAGTCGCCGACTGCTGAAGGGGCATATGCTGTGTATTTTTTACTTCAATTCTGACTTCAGTAACTTCACCAGTATTGGGCAATAGGTAGTTTGTTAAGTAGCTTGTTAGCCAATAAATCTGCTTTTTCTGTTACCCATGGCTCAGTGTTTGTTGCTACTGAATCCTCAAACCTTGTCTCATTGGGGAGGGGAATACAATAATGCATGGATTTTGAGAGTCCTGCCCCTCCTCAAGAATGATAGGTCCCAGTTGCTCCTCGTTCCTCCTCTGTAGCAGTCCTCCTCGTTCCTCCACTGTAGCCAGATGGAAGGAGTTTAGCAAGGACGCTGCCTCCTCATTGATCTCCTGTCCCCCTGGGTGAAGCAGGGAAACAGCATGTGTCCTTTAGCCCTATGTGCTCCACCATTACCTTGAGGCAATGGCTTCTTTCTGTAGCTGGGAGGGTGGGGGGAAGGGCGGGCATGGGGGAGAAATCAGTGCTCCTCTCCCTCTGGCTCCAGCAGGAACCCCAGGACCTATTGACCCAGGAGGACCACTTTGCTATGCTCCCTGCTAGAGCCAGGAGGTGGGGAGCACTGATCTCCTGTCCTTTTGGCTGTAGCAAGGAGCCTGCACCAGTCTTGTAGCCCTCCAGCAACATGCTTCATCTGAGTTCTTAGGCGGTATTTTGTCACATCTAATATACTCTTTCTCTTATCTTTGCCTGTAATTCAAGCAGATAAGGAAAACAAAAAATATTGTAAATTATTTTAAAAGTTGTTAATAGGAGTGGGTGATTGTTCCATTATTAACTTGCTTTCTTATCTTGTTCTCTTTTTGACTAGTAATGATTTTGGTCTTTAAATTGAAATGAATCTGACATAACAGAACAACTTAGCTTCTACTTACATTACTATTTAAGGTTTCTTTTCTTTCTATAAAACACACTTATATCTACTACTTTTCTATGCAGGCTTGTGTATATATACGCACAGATATTCATAATGCATTCTTTTCCTGGGCTTTCCCCCCCCCTCACTAATTTATTACCTTTCAGAAAGCCTAGTTGATAATTGAGACAGTTTGTACTCTAGAGCTATTCCTTCATCATATGAAAAGGTTCTGTTCTTTATCTGAATTTCTCTGTTCCATCTTGCACACCTTTTATGGGAGAAAATGTTCACTATGGGCTTGATTGAAGGCTCAGGAAGTCACTTGGAGTTTTTATATTGACTTCAATACAATTTAGATCAGGTCCTGATCTTCCTTGAACTGTCTAATATTCCCTGTAGGAAATTCAGTCAGCTGAACTAGTTTCCTCCCCCCCCCCCCCCCCGTATCAAACCATGACTTTGAATATACTTAAGTTTTTTCTGTATAAACAAAAAGATTTTTACTTTGAAGATGGAATTTAGCTTCTGATTTTTGTTCCTAAGAGAGTTTCTTAGTAACTGGATACAGAAACGTTAGAGCCTATTTTTACATTCAGTTATATGTACTTAGATCCCATTTGTTTTACTCATTGTAGCGAATTACATATAAGAGTAAGACAAGCAGGGTTTGGTCCATCATGACCACAGAGTGTGTCAGTTCTAATGCTGGCTTTAATTTGTATGTTCAGCTATAACTATAAAGAAAGTAATTCTTATTTCCCTTATAAATTCTGAAGGATTTGTGCCTTGTGGCTCTATTTAGATACAAAAGGCTTATAATGTGAAGTTAAATACAGTAAGTCATCCCATATATGCATTTGTACATATCTCCCTGTTCAACATTCTACCCCACTAGACAATTGGGAAGAGGAATCCAATGAAATATACAAAGTAACATAGCAGAATCTATGCTCAACTGTGTTACCCACCAACTTCTGTTTCTACCTTTTAATGTGGTAAATCAATTGTGAATGTATAAAAATTTAGTCTGATAACCAGGAGTTGATGTTTAAGGATGAAATTTTCAACCGCATGTAAGTGACTTAGGAGGACCAATCCCACTATCTTTCAGTATTGTTTGTGATCCTTAGTCACTTTGGCTCAATTAAAATTTCAATTTACCTGATACAGCCACAGCATACAGCTAAATTGTCTCTTTGGATTAAGTTGCAATTCTGTCAGTGTTTCCTCTACCACCAATCATTTTAAGCTCAGATGTGTGCTTTCCATATACATCTTTGCATGTGAAGGTCATTCCAAAAAAATGAGTAATGTTTGGTGGTAGGAGAGTGAAAACAGGAAGAAGAGAAGATTTAATATACTTTGTTTTATGTAAATCCCTGTTTTGACTACTGAGAGAGGTATGTTGTGATGTCAGCCTACCTCATGTTCTATAAATACATGGAAGAATGGCCATGCAAAGAAGTTATTTTTTTCCACTGCTAGTCATAAAGGTCATTGTATGTATTTGCTTCAGGTTAAGCTGCAACTTGGAGAAGGAAGACACACTCATTATTGCCATTATAGAAGGAGGTACTCTGGTGCCTCTGAAAATGACTTCAGTTATGAAGCTAAAAGGATAGAGGAGTACTATGAGCCAAGCATGAGTAATACATTTCAATACCACTAAAAAAGACATGTGCTACCTAATTCAAATTCACAATACTACTTCCAGGAAGTGAACTGGGCATGTGACACAATGCTCTGGTCTACACTGACAGTGAAGTTCAACATAATTCTGCTTACCTTGACCTTCTGCAGCCTGTGTATCCATTGCCAGAACAGTAAATTCGGGGGGAGGGGGAAGGGAGGGGAGAAGAAGCTCTAACACCACCCCTGCAAGTGGCGTAGCACCGGGGTTGAAATCTACAATTCAAATTTAGGTTCCTATAGCTAAAGAGCAGCTTTTCCTTTTTTTTTTTTTTCCTGTCTGCTTTCACATAGAAACATAGCTCTTTCCCTGCCTGCAGCCCCAGGAGGTTTTCAATTAAGTCCTCTCTCTCTGTATGCAGCACTGTCTTTCTCTGCTGTACCTGCAGCAGAGAAACAGCAAGGAAAGCTTTTCCTGCTTTTTTTTCCCCTTTAGAAAAGAGGGGAGAAGAAGTGAGCAGAGGATGACTTGCTCCCCACCAGCCCCTGTGCCTACTATCGGCAGTGCGATGCATTTCAGGAAGTAATATGACCAGTGGGGTCATGAAACTGACTGTGATCACTCGCCGTTGCCTTCTCTAATCCAATCCCCCCCCCCCCCAGTGTAGAAAAACCCAATGATACCATTGGCTGTCAATAAGCAATATTCAAGTGTAATTTAATGCCACTAGGTGTCACCATATAAATATTCCTAATAGAGTTTTATCTGGCAGCAAAATACTTGAGGGCTGGATAACAAAAACAACTTCTGCTTAGGCTAGCTGGCTGCATTCCTATAAACCCCAGCAAAGTGATTAGACCACTATTTTTAGGTTTAAAATGAATCAGACTTACTTAATTAAAAATGATAAATATTTTCTCTTCACATGAGAAGTGACTGAAAAATTTTAAACTTTTTGAATGTAACTTTTAGTGATAAAATTAAGCTCTTCTAGTGTATTCTTACTCACACGCCTGCAGTAATGAAACAAATAAATACATCCCTAACAAAGGACTTGTCAGATCAGAAGATGATTCCTCTGTGATGAGTTGCAGTTTAGAAGAAACTAAGAGGCTCACACTTGCATGTTTTATGTGCCAGAGAATCCTTGTACTGTGGCTTATTAATGGAAATTTAGCTCTTTTAAAGGCCAATCTGATGTTACAGGAAGCCTAACTTGGTCCCACAACGATCACCATAACTTTGATTTGCTATCTGAGAGTTTAAGAAATGAGGGGCAAATTTAAACCATGTATCATTTTAATATCAAGCCTTTAGCTTATTGCCAATAAACTCAAAGGTGTGGGACAATTCAGGTTTTGGTGGCATTGTTCCAACAATTCTATTACCATACATAGGTCTGTTATTTCGGTCAGTCACACAGTACTGATGGCACTCTATACTTTAATAAACATATAGTATGCATATTGCATCTTTTGATTGCCAAACAGAGTCAGATTTTCTGAAAGATAATTAGACAACCTAAAATAGTTAGTGGTTAGAAAGCTCATGTGTCAAATAAATGTGTTAGTCTTTAAAAGTGCCTCAGGACCCTTATTTGTTTTGCTGAACTAGGCTAACAGTTGGAACTAAAATAGTTATTATTCCTAACCCATCAATAGATTTTAGCAACTAGCAAAAGAGGATCACGTGAGCCATTTGTGGCTATTGGACAGTCACCTCTAGTAATCAATTTAAGTTTTTTCATGATAATATCACTTTAATACACACTGACATTTCCCAGAATTTACTCAGTATTGCTTATTGGATATACCCGTAAATATCTAATGAAAACTAAAGCTATCCCTCAGAGAATTTAGACAGCATCTAAAGGTCTTTAATAGCTATTTAACTATGAGTAATGAAATGTCTAATTGACATACCACTGTGAAAATGACATAAAAATATAATGGCAAATGCCTATGTGGTGCTGTTAAAATTGTACATTAGTGTAAAGGATTTCTGGATGTTCAGTTTAATTGTATCTACCCCCGTCTGACTAAATATATGATGCAAATAATTCCAATGAACACATTCTAAATAAAAACTATAGGAATTTCTGTTTTAGAAACTGTCAGAAATGGAGAAATCAACCCTGGAGTATAAATAGTGTTATTTAGATGCAGAACATGCTAATGTGCTGTGGAAAAGGATGGAGGAGATATCAAGGGTGAGCAAAACAATTAGAGGAAATAAAGTCTATAGGTTAATAGTGAAAGAAAGGGGGGAGAGATTCAATTTTCTTCTATATGGTGTTTCAGGAAACTGGACATGTTGAATTTGTATTTGCAGAACTGGCATATTGGTATAATTAAGTGTCCCCATTCAACATGAATTTTAATGTGGAAGCGAAAGACAAACATGATACAATGTCTTCTGTTAATAGAGGTGCCTCTTAATATGGCAGCATTCATCTACCTGTAGGTCCTGACAATATATCTTCATAGCTAGCCGCTTTGGGGGGCCAAATGAAAACAGGAATATCACCAAGGTTAAAAGGCTAGATTCCTCTGTCGCTGTCATTGTCTTCCATGGTATTATTTCAGAATTATACCAATAGAGTAGTATCTACCCTAAAACCAGCAAATTATGTCATACACCTCCTACAGTAAGGAAAAAAAGATGCACCCAGTTTGGTCTGACTCTCCAGTGGGAAGAGAACAGCAGCATAGTCCCAGCAGTTTGACAGGGAAGGAAGGATGGATCCAGGGAGCAGCAAGTGGATGGAGATTCAGGTTGATTTCCAATAGAAATCCAATTTCAAGTTACTGCTGGTCATTTGCAACTCCATAATTAATCCTGAGATATGATTAAGCTGTTTCAAGTTACACCGTTATAAACTGGAAGACAAAGTTACCAGAATAACTGAAAGCAGAATTTGAACCCACACCTTCTCTCCCCTTTCCCCCATGCAGGTCCACTGTCCATATCCTAGAAGACAAATTCTCAAGAGACAAAGTGCCAAAGGGACTAAGATTTTAGATCTGTGGAGATAGTATTTTTCAGAGAATTGCAGTTACTTGCTATTAACCTAGTTTTCTTCTTTATGAAATTACCCTCACGCTTCCCCAGTCTTGGAGTCTCTCAAGCAGTGAGTTCCTCTTCCACAGCAGGAGAGCTGAAGAGTAAATTAACTAAAAATATTAACTTTAAAACCATTTTCCCAATGCAGATTCCTGCTCTTCCCACTGCATGTAAACAGTAATGCTATGTAATTGTGTTTACTGAACTCCAGGTAACTGCTTTGTAGTGAAGATGGTAAAATTGCCAAGGCAAACCTTCAAAAACAGTACTGACAAAGTTTGCCTTGAGATCTTCTGAGACTGGGATCTTTGTTTCTTTATGGTAGTTCTTGATATACTGTAATATCCATGTCAATCAAATTTGGACAGAAATAGTTTCTTCATCTTGTACTTTTGCATACTACTAGAGAGGTAAAGATTTACAGAACTCTCCCTTTCTTTCAAGGCAAAGGCAGAGAGCTCATTTAACACCCATCTTCAGAGAGACAGCTCCTGGGGAGTTATGAGACCTAGCAAGAAAAACTAGAAAATTATCTGATTTAGGTAAAATTCAATGACCATGTTAGGGGAAAAACTCAGAGTAGGGATGTAAAACAGTCATACTCAAGAAAGATGGTTGTGCCTTGATTAATGGTTGGACTGAAGCAATTTCCACGAGAATAGCAACTGAAAGGAAAGTAAGTAAAAGGAATAATCCTTGATAAGGTCAATTTGTCTACTCAGACCTGGCTTTTTCCATTTTAGGCTCCTTGTCTGCATCTACACTAGCAAATTAAGTTGCTTTAGGGAGGCTTAAGTTGACTTAAATTAAGCCACGTCTACACCTGGCTTTCTTTAAGCCGACTTAAGCAGTTCCCTAAGTCGACTTGCTTACTAATGACTTTTAAGTCAACTTAAGTCCAGTGTAGACGCACTAAGTCAACTTAGTTAGCTAAGTTGACTTAGTGGCCTCTAGACCTTCCTCCCAGCATTCCTGGCACCTAGAGACATGGGGAGAGGAGGGAGTTCACTCTAGTCTGAAGGGAAGCCAGAGAAACCAGGAGGTCTATACCTCCATATCCAGGACCCTGACAGAGAAGGGCCACACCTGGGACACCCAGCAAGTCCAGGTAAAAATAAAAGACCTCCGGCAGGGTTACCACACCGCCCAGGAGGCAAGTCTCCAGATGGGGGCAGCCCCCACCACCAGCTGCCAGTACTACCTGCAGCTGGATGCATTCTTGGGACAGGACAACAGCCAGTTCACACCATTGATGCCACTGAGCCCCCCTCCCTCGATGATGACCCAGAGGAGAGCGAGTAGCTGATCCCTGCCCCAACGGCAGAGCCAGCCCTGGAGGAGAAGGAGCAGCTTCCTCCTGCTCAGGACATCCTGGGTGAAGGGACATCACAGCAGACACCTGCTGCAGCTGCCGGTGAGTGCCAGATCCCTCTCTCCCTGCAGGTCCATACTTGTTGGATGGGGACAGCAGGGGGCCATGCCCTCTGGGATAGGCTGGGTGGGGGGAGAAGAGGACCTCCCACAGCGGCAGGGGACCTTGTGGTGGAGGGGAGCTGGGCGAGGCGGTGGTGTTTCGGGTGATGGAGTGGAGGGACCATAGGAATGCCAAGGACAGACAGCATGCACCTGGCACGTGTGGCATCTGGCCTCAGAACAGACCCCCAGGGCAGGACTGCCTGCAGCTCGCCACCGTGGGCATCGCACCCAACCTGGGCAGCAGAGCATGGTGGCATGTGTTAAGGGGTCCCTGTCCTAAAGGACAAGGAGTGGGAAGCAGGGGGATGGGCAGGGGACAGCAGCTTCTGTCAGGCTGCACACCGCACCAGCTAATGGAAGGGACTCTCTTCTTTGTTTCTCTCCAGCAGCCCCTGGTGGGAGAAGGAGAGCACATCGCTCCAGGGACCAACACCTTGAGGACCTGGTGTGCATTACTGAGGCTGCTGAAGATCACCTGACAGCATGGAGGAATGGGTGGATGCCCACCAGAGGGCTGGCCAGGGGCTTCTCCAACACCTCGTCGACCTGGCCGAGCAGCAGACCATTGCAGTCAAGCAGCAGACAGCATGCCTGCAGCAGCTGATCCAGCTCCAAACCTCTCAGCCTGCCGAGGGTGCCCCTGTCCAGGATCCTAGCATCCCTCGATGCCGGCAGCCCAGGACAAGGGGTGGACGCATGCAGGCCCAGGACTTGCCTGCCCCCAGTCACTAGCCCCATACTCCCCCACATTCCCCCCCAAACCTCCAAAGACCCCAGCTCCCCTCCTCCCCCCCTCAGTTCCCCCTTTCAATAAAAACCCCATAGACCATTATTTGGTGTCTTTTGCTTTTTATTGGTTTGGGGATGGGGGGAGATAGCTGGGCAGAGGGGCCATGGGAGGGTGGGGGAGGTGATGGTGCCTGGTGGGAGGGCCACCCCTCAGCGGTCCTGGCTGAGGAAGTGGTTCTTCAGCGCATCTTGGATGATGACCACTCTCTGCTGGGCCTGCTGCATGTGGGGCACGCTGTCTGGCTGTTTGTATTCAGCTGTGAGGCGGTCGCCCTCGGCCTCCCAGATGGGGGGGGGGGACCCCCTTCCCCCCCCCCCCCCCCCCCCGCAGCTCACAGAGGTTATGGACACAGCAAACGCTCACGACCTCCGGGATGTTCCTCTCCATGAGGTGCAGGTGGGTCAGGAGGGCCCTCCAATGGGCTTTAAGACAGCCAAAGGCATGCTCGACAGCCAGGCAGGACCGGTTGAGGCAGCAGTTGAACACCTCCCTGCTGGCATCCACGTTGCCAGTGTATGGCTTCAGCCAGGGCAGCAAGGGGTAGGTGGCATCCCCAGAATCAGGACAGGCACCTGCACATCCAAGGGTGATGGAGTGCTTGGGGAAGAAGGTACCTGCCTGTATGCGCCAGTACAGGTCAGAGTTCCTCAGGACCCAGGCGTCGTGTGCCTTCCCTGGCCAGCCAACATAGATATCCTGGAAGATCCCTCCGTTGTCCTGCAGGCCCTCATAGACCACTGAGTGGTATCCCTTGCAGTTCTGGTAGGCACTGTGATATGGGGATGTGGGTCCCATTCACGATGCCCCTGCAGTTAGGGAAGCAGAGTCCTGCAAGGCCATCGAGGGTGTCCTGCAGGCTGCCCAGGGTGATGAGGTGGACTAGCAGGATCCTGTTGATGGCCCTGCTGACCTGCAGGAGGGCAGCCCCGACGGTGGCCTTGCTGATGCTAAACTGATGGCCCACAGAGTGGTAGGAGTCAGGGGTCGCCAGCTTCCAGACAGTGACAGCCACTCACTTGTCTACAGGCAGGGCGGGTCGGAACTGGGTGTCCAGGCACTGCAGAACTGGGGTGAGCTCCCGGACTAGGTGGAGGAAGGTCTGCTTGGTCATGTGAAAGGTCTGCAGTCACTGTTCGTTGTCCCAGGTGGTGAGGGCAATGAAGTCCCACCAGTTGCTGCTGGTTTCCCGTGCCCAGAAGTGACAGGGAATGGAGGGCACTGTCAGCGAGGCAGCTCTTGGGGCCAGCACAGAGGTGCATGTGCTGCTGTCTGCCCCCACACTGTTGGGGTCCCCCAGAAGAACAATCCATGCAAAGACAGCGCTGGGCAATGCATAGCAGGTGCTAAGCACCCACCTGACAACTCACAGGACCAGAGTGCAGTCCATGACCTGCTCAAGTTCCATGCTGCCAGGCACAATGGGGAAGGTGCCAAGGTTACTTCCTGTTTTATGGGAGTGGCCGGGGGAGGGGGAGCACTTCCCTGATGCCACACTTCCCACAATGCACCCTCTTGGATCACCCTAGCAACTCCCAGTGTGGCCATTTGAAGTCATCTCCAGTTTCTGGTGTGGACACTAAGTCGACTTAACATTTCTAGTGTAGACATAGCCCTTCAGTAAATCCCTTTGGCTATGTCTACACTGGCAAGTTAGTTCAAATTAAGGAGACTTAATTCGAACTAAAGCCATGGCTACACTAGGCTTTAGTTAGTTCGAATTAAGGGCTTCCTTAATTTGAACTAATAAGTTCAAATAGGGTATTTGAACTTAAGGGTTAATTCGAACTAACTAGTTCGAATTAACCAATGTGGCCATGTTAATTCGAACTAATTTCTTAGTTCGAACTAACCGGCCATTGAAATGAATGAGGATCGCTAATTCGAACTAAGCAAGTGCCATGAATGGCACTTGCTTAGTTCGAGCTAACTTTTTCTAGTTCAAATTAAATTAATTCGAACTAACTAAAATTAGTTCGAATTAGTTAGCTCAAACTAACTAATTCGAACTAATTTTAGCAAGCATAGACATAGCCTTTTATTCCAACAGAGAAATCTTCATGTAGCTTGGGTGACATGGGAGTATTCACATGGGTACATAATGCTAAATCTGTTGTAAATAAAGCTGGCATTTCACATTTCCAATTCAGAGTTTCACCCTGCCATCTCACACTTAGTTCTGGCTGGGTGATGTAAACTTGACTTTTTAGCCAGATGCTCAATACTCTACCTCTTTGTTTAGCTCAAGGCTGGTAGAGTAAGCATGATGTTTTCATCCATCATCTTTTTTTGCAATGTACATGGCCACCAACTGGAGAAGTTGATTTGAGCATTTGGCTATTTCTGTGCCCCTGCAGTCAAATCTAAGTGTATGGTTCTGCTGGCACGTAAACCACCAAATTATGATGAGGCCATTTGTAGCTGAATTCTCAGAGTTTGTCAGTGCTGCTGTTGGATTCTTCATGGATCTGTGTCTTCCTAGACTTCACATTGAATAAAGCATTTTTAAACATCTTTGTTGTGTTAGCTACCATCAACCAAGAAGAGATAAATTACTGATAATCTCACTAGTTTCCCTGTCCTTATTTTATTCCTTATTGGGAAGATTAAAGAGAATTTTCTAGCCAGACAACTTTGGCATCATCTATTATCCTTACATTTTCTTGACCCTTTTTAGGAGAAATATGGAGTGCTCTTAACATTCTTGGCCTGCCACTCGGATATTCTTTCGTGTAAGAATATTTTTGATTGTTTGCCCATACAGACCATCTGGAATGGTCCAAATAGGAAGATGGAGCTGTATTAAGATAGTTATGAAAATGTTTCCACCACTTAAAAAGGAGTAGGGGAAAGTGCCAGAACCACGGGTTCCGACAATTGTGGTGTGATCCTCCAGACAGACCATGTAATTTGATTGGCCAGGAGTCTCCAAAGCCTGCTACTACTTGAGAAAGCCTTACGGAGAACAAAGGAAACCAACTGGCTCTAAAAAAAGACTCTCAGAGGTGTAAGGACAGCTAGACTAAAAGATACTCGGATACAGGAACATCTGAAGAATCTAAACCAGCCTAGGTTGCATGTATAACATAACAGTACTTTAGGTAAGACATGTTTACAGGCTGTTTTAAAATCTTTTTTTATCTGATGCTTTGTTATAATTGTTAAATAAAATTGTTTTAAGAAAACTATTGGTTAATATCACTGGGCAAAGAAGTGTACCTTGGTCAAGATGGATAGATTTACTTTTGAGTAGTTATGCTTTCTCCCCTCTGATTTGCAAAGAACGGCTTTAGAAACGTGCATCTATTTTTTCAGCATCTGTGCAAGGCTCCAGGGAGAGACTGCAAGATGAAATGGTAATTCTGTAAGTATGTCACTAATTTTATGTCTTGTTTTAATCTGCAGCATGTGTTTCATTATTATATTTTATTAATAAAATCTGTATTAAAATAATGCCTAGGGAGACCAACCAAGATGGATATCCTTTTGTGCTAGGCACTGTACAAACAGAATAAAAGACAGTTGCAACCCCCATAGAGCTTACTATGTGAAGATAGTTTAAAAAAAAAAAAAGACAGAAAAGGAACATAACATGAAAGAACAGAGGGTTGGTAGGGAAACTTCATGTAAGTGTCACAACTTGTTTAATTTTTGAGACGTAATTAAGAACAAAAGAATGAAGAAGATTAGAGGAAGAATAGGTTGGATATTAGGGAAAAAACTCACTAGGAGGGCGGTGAAGCATTGGAATGGGTTACCTAAGGAGGTGGTAGAGTCTCCATCTTTGAAGATATTTAAGATCCATTTAGACAAACCCTTGCTGGGATGATTTAGTGAGAGTGATCCTGCTTTTAGCAGGGGGTTGGACTAGATGACCACATGAGGTCCCTTCCAGCCCTAAGATTCTATGAAGAAAAGGGGAAGGTAGAAGACAAAGGAAGAAAAGGGGTATGGAAAGCAGGGAGAGAGAAATTAAAAACAGTGAGGGAGCCGGAAAGAGTGGACTTCAACAGCAAATCAGATGATGCTCAATTTGAACATTATGGAGATGAACATTTTAATCCTTATTTACGTGATGCATTCAAGTTTCACACAAGGGAATTTGCGTGTTAACTTTGATCCCTAGTACTCCTGGAATCATAGTTAGCTTTGGTGGTCAAAAGTATCATTTTTTGAATATCTGCATCTGGGGCTACTTCTTTCATACCCTGATTACACAGATTGTGACTCCTAGATGAGATAATTGCATTCTACTTTGCTTAGGTCTACACCTCAAGATCATTTAGAAGCTTTCCCTAATCTAATGGGCAATTGCCTACCTATTAAGTTATATGAAGGAATGGAAACATTATGCCAGTTATTCGATAGGCATACAATTTACTTCTATAGTTCAAAGGTAATGAATTTACTTTCTATGGATGTTGTCGTGGTTAACTGAAAAATTGCCTCTACTATCATCAGTTTGCCATGGCAGTTCAGGGCAATTAAGGAACTTGAGGTAACAGTTTCTAGATTTCATATGCTCTCCCTCTGAATATCTGGCATAGCTTATATGTGTTGATCTTTAAACTGCAGTACAAGGCACATCTCTTCCCATATGTGTTTATCTGTAGACTGTGGAAAGGAAACTGTTTGCTTTTGGCTATAGCCTACAGAGAAAAAAGAAAATTCAAGCAGGTTTGGATACAACTGATTGAAAGTTGTTCCTTAAGTGACTAATAGAAATTGCTGGCATATCTGTAATTGTCAGAGTAACCAATTATTCCTAAAATAGAGATGCCATTTGATGTGATGGATCAATTGGATGTCATCATGGAGAAATTATAAATGTAAGATCTCTCATTAATAAATCTCGTCTTTCAGGTTGTTCATTTGGCAATATAGCAAACGGTATCTTCAGTATGCTGGTAATACATAGCTATCCTACAAGAGACCCCTGCATCCTGCAAGTTCGAACTCTGCTCTAGGAGAACTCTTGGCTGATAATATCAGCTGGGCTGGATCCACCCTATCCAAAACCATAGGGAATCACAAGTCGTGCTTGTGGGTAGAGATTATGAGGATTCTCTATTCCTTTATACCTGATTTTTTTTTTTTTCATAATTCTACAAGAAAAAGATGTTAAAATTTCAAACATTCAAAACAAATTGACCACTCTATTAGACACAGTGTAGACCACTCTATTATATCTTTATATCACTGTATATTGTGCACTTTCATCAGTGATGGGAGAATAGAATCTGTTCTTCATATGCTCAGTCCTCCATGTCTAACACATAGAACTCAGTTAGCTTCAACAGAGGTTTTACTTTAGTAATAAGTTTACAGTCAAGCTGGTACTTAAGGAAGGAAGCAAGGGATGAATAGACAGTTGGGGGGAAGGGAATAAAGAATCCCATATTCCACATTTTTCTTCCTTTTCTCACATTCTACAAATCAGCCATCTGGCTTCACCATACTAGGTAAAATACTGTTCACAATGAACCATACCAGAGCCGAGCACAAATGAAGGGAAATGAAGGGCAATCCAATCTGCAAATGTGGAAAGACATCCAAACCATGGAACATCTAGTGAACTGCTGCTCACTCATTGCAAAAAACCACCTGTAACTGGTCCATATCAGCTGACATGAGCTCATGGTGCTTGGGCCCCTGTGGAGCAATACAATTGCAGTGTGACTACCCAGGACCCATGAGAGCTCCATCAGTTGACATGGGCCAGCTGTTTTATTGAAGTATAGACATACCCTAAGTTCCTGCTCTGAAGGAACAGCCTTAATTCATTACATGTCACTGAAAGGCACAGCAAGAATGACAAAACTGGACATCAGCCTTTCAAGTTGCTCTTCAAGTTACAATGTTACAGAAGACAATGACCTGCCTTTTTAGTAGAGAAAGACAACTTTATGTTAAATCCAAATGATAATCAGAAAAAAAAAATTAGATTTCATGTTTGTGCTAGAATTCAAGGATCTAGATTCTGATTTTATTTACATTCAAGTTCAAAATCATATAGCACCACTGAAGTTATACCAAAAAATCAAACCTCAACCTTGGCATTCAGAAGCTCTGTTGGCTTCTGGATATTTATCCCCACCATAAATTTAACCATATAAGGTGTGCTCATATCTAACAATAAAATAATCATTTCACTTTTCCCCCCACAGTATATGAAACCCCAAATAATTTTCCTGAATCTAAGGCTATGTCTACTCTTGAAAGTTAGTTCAAATTAAGGAAGTTTAATTCGAACTAACTTAAGCCTTGGCCACACTAGGCTTTCATTAGTTCGAATTAAGCAACAATATATGCACATGCATTACTATGGGGGTAGTACTGACCAGCCTTGCTGGCCTCGGTCTCCCAGCTTACTTGCCTTAATACAGTGTCAAGGCCTGAGAAGATTCCATCATCCACAATGTAATGCAATAGGGATAGCACTATGGCCAGTGTACTGTTTCACTCACACTTTTAAAGTATCTGAGAGTGGGGTAATATTTGCTGTCAAGGAGCAATCCGTGGCATAGGCTATCATCTGAGACTTTTCTTTCCCTTCATATGGCCCAGTGTACTTTCCTGCCCTCATCCCATGTGCTCCACTGTTAACTGATCTATTGATTATATTGGCTATTGTAGCAGTCTTACACCCCAGACTCACCAGCAGCGTGCCTCCTGGTGATGTTGCTGGGGAATTAGGCTCAATGGTCCCCCCGCTGACAGTCCATGCTCTGCTTCTCCACATGCTGGACTCTAGCTTCAAGTCCTTCTTGGGGTCTTAGCCCTCTGGCTCAGCCTGTAGTCCATCCCTTCCAGGGTACAACTAACCCCACTGGCCCACTTTGAGGCAGTGGCCATGGTTCCTCGCTGTCTAGTCCTGCTCGCTTCAGTCCAGCCCACAGTTTAAAACACGCTAGGGGCCAGCAATCCTGTGTCCTTCCTGGCCCCTCAGGGGGCTTATCATCCCACTGTTAAGTCTCTATCTGCTCCTGGGCCTTTGCACTCAGTCCACTGCTCCAGCAGTTCTCCAGTTCAGGATCCTCAGGCACTGGCCAGTTCACAGTGGATACACTGTGAGCTCTCTATGGTCCTGAGCCCTGGTACCTGCTAGGGAAGGAGAGACCTTCTCCCTTCCAGCTCCTTAGGCAGACTGAGCAACTAACTCTGGTGATCCTAGCTTTATACTGGCCACTTGTCCCTCATTGGCTGCTGCAGCCAGGCCCCCTTTTAACCCTTTCTAGCCCAGTTAACCCCGTTAACCGGAGTGGAGCCACTGCACCACTACAGCTATACTGATTACTCAAATATCTACAATTAAATTAAACTTCTAAGGTTTGAGAGGTTCTCATCTCAGAATCAAA
The DNA here is from genome assembly GCA_007922175.1 of Pelusios castaneus. NCBI lineage: Eukaryota > Metazoa > Chordata > Testudines > Pelomedusidae > Pelusios > Pelusios castaneus. The sequence continues at coordinate 12,026,040 of ML685780.1, read as the reverse complement.
CATAGAAGTATTAAAATGATCTTTTTGTTGGGAACCACAATGTGCACGTTCACAACACTCACCCTTGAATACTATATCTTACAATACTAAAACTAACTTAAAATCTATAATGCATCCCATAGGTTACACCGTGTTTTCCAACCTGTGGTCGGGGGGGGGTGTCAAAAGTGGCCTGTAGAGTCTCAAAGGCTATGTCTACACTTAGAAAGTTAAGTCGACTTTAGCAAGTCACCTTTAGGCAGACTTGGGGGGGGGTTGAAGGGGTGCATTGTGGGAAGTGTGGCAATGTGGCAGCAGAACATGTGTCCCCTCCCCCAGCCACGCCTTCAAAAGAGGAAGTGATCTCAGTCCCTTCCCATTGTGCCTGGCAACTTAGAACCTGAGCAGGTCATGAATAAGCCTCTTCTGAGCTTTGCCAGACAGCTGCACGACACCTGCCAGCTAGTGGTAAGGCTTCTTCAGCTGTGGAGCAGGCCTATCTGGCAACCTGCCAGTGCTGAGGAAGATGACAGCCTGCCCCTCACCTTGCTGCCCCAGCAAGCTGCCATGCTCACAGCACAGTGCTCAGTGCCTCGTTGCTTCTGGGTATGAAGCCAGCAACGACTGGTGGGAGCGGATCATCCTCACCACCTGGGATGATGACCTGTGGCTGCAGTGCTTTAGGACGAGCAAGCGGACCTTCCTCGAACTGGTCTGCGACCTCACCCCGGTTCTGCAGCTCATGGACACCAGACTCTGACCCGCCCTGCCCATAGACAAGCAAGTGGCCATCGCCGTGTGGAAGCTGGCAACCCCAGACTCCAACCGTTCCATGGCCTAGCAATTTGGCATCAGGGACCACTGTCATGCAGGTCTTCAGGGCAATGAACCAGGTCCTGCTAGTCCACCTTGTCACCCCAGGCAACCTGCATGAACTCCACGCTGGCCTCTCCAGACTCAGCTTCCCCAACTGTGGGGGCATTGTGGATGCCACTCACATCCCCATCCAAGCCCCAGAACACTGCTCCAGGGACTACATCAGCCTCCAGGAGTATTACTCCGTGGTCCTGCAGGCCCTCGTGGATCACCGTGGCATCTTCCAGAACATCTGTGTGTGCTGGCAGGGGAAGGCACATGATGCACGGATCCTGCGCAACTCTGCCCTGTGTAGGCACATGCAGGTGTGCACCTTCTTCCCGACCACACCATCACCATTGGGGATGTGCAGGTGCTAGTCCTGATCCTCAGGAAAGCTGGTTAATCCTTGCTCCCCTGGTTGATGAAGCCATACAGAGGCTGCATGGATGCCAGCAGGGACCTCTTCAATCGGAGGCTCAACCTGTGCCGCAGCATCGTCGAGTGTGCCTTCAGCCATCTCAAGGCCCACTGGAGGATCCTCCTGACCAGCCTGCAGCTGGGGGAGAGCAACCTCTTGGAGGCCATCAGTGCACACTGTTGCCTGCACAACCTCTGCGAGCTGTGGAGGGAAAGGTTCCCCAGGGTCTGGAAGGCTGAGGACGAGTGGCTCACTGTACAGTATGAGCAGCCTGACAACACCCTGCCCCAGACTCAGCGGGTCCATCGGCAAACACAGCTCATCCGGGATGCGCTGAGGGCTCACTTCACCAGCGCGGAGCACTGAGGGGTGGGACCATGCCTGCCCCCCACCCCCACACACCCATCTCCCCCCTGTCCCCGCACCAATAAAAAGCAATACACACTGTATAACAGTGTTCAGGATGTTTATTCAGAGGAGGAAAAGGGGGTTGGGAGCTGCGGGGGTTGGGAGGTTTGTGGGGAGTGAAGAGGGTTGGGGAAGGGTGGGGATGGGTGTCAGGGGAAATGAAGACAGGCGGGGGGGGGGCTGCTAGTGGCCTCCAGAAGATATATCTAGTATTTCACACACAGAACCTTGACCTTAGAGTTCCTCCTGCTACTGAGTTCTACTCTGTTTTCTTCTTGGTGGGATTCTACTGTTTCTTACTTTTAGCAGTGTTCCTAATTTTGCATTTTTTTTTCCTGATTGGGCCCTTTGGCACCATCCATCCTTTAGGAGTACCTAGCCTTATAAGAACAATGATCAAGATATAGTAAAAAGAGTAAACAGGTTGTTGAAAAGGAATCTATTTATAGCAGCTCACCGGGAGCATGTTAACTGAATTCAATCACCATAGAAAGGATAAAAAAATACTATCCAGCTTAAGATATCCTAAATGGGGCAAAGATCTAAGGATATGTCTACACTTGCAATTTAGGTCAACTTAAGGAGGCTTAAGTCAACCTAACTTATTCCCTGACCACACCAGGCTTTCATTAAGTTGACTTAAGAAATTCCTTAAATCAACTTAATGAAAGCTTAAGTCGACTTAATAAGAACCGCCAGTTAGGTCGACCTAACCCTTAAGTCAACTCCTTAGGTCGATCTAAGCACAGTGTGGATGCTTAAGTCCACTTTATTATGTTGATCTAAGGGCAGTTAGGTCGACTTACTAAGTCCTTGTTGAGGGGAACCACTTTGTTATGTCAACCTAATAGGGTCAACTTTAGATTGACTTAAAGTCGACCTTATTAGGTAGATTTAACAGAGCCAACCCAACTTTTTGTAGCGTAGCCTAAGAGAACTTTGAGTAGTGGAGAGGCTTAGAAGTTTACTAAATAACGTCTATTGAGAAAGCAAATGGTGGCAGGAAGGGAAACACTTAAGGACTCTTACTTTATGAAAAAGGCATTGATTTCAACACATTTCTCATTTATTCTTCTCCAAAATATCAAGTAACACGTGACAACTTGTTGAGCCTCAAGCAGTGTAAGCAATAACAGTGTATTTGAACCACTTTTCTTTGATTTCTGGATTCAGTATTGTGTTTATATCAAAAAGATCTACAGCTCCAAAGGAAGCAATGAGAAAGAAACTGCACTTTATTATAATTGCATTAATCAGTGTAGAAAAAGGTTTGCCCTTCATCGAGAAAATGTTAAGTTCCATCAACATCATAAAGAGTAGATAGCAAATAAATCTTTCTCAATAAGACTTGAGGGAGACCAAGACAAGAAATCTAGCATTGAACTAAAGTATAGGAGCAGAGAACATCTCAACTATTTACTTTCTTGTTTGATTAGGTTAGAAAATGACAGTTATGAAAAAAATCCCTCGTCACAGCTGAGGAAAATCAAGTGTTATCCCCTCACAAGCAGTATATGAATAAGAACGGCATCTATTGAGAATATTTTCCTTTTGTTCCACTGTTCACAAATAAAAATATACGGCTCTAAAAATTCCAACCCCCCTCTCCTCCCCACAAGCACCTAAGCTGTGACTTAACATATGCTGAAACAAATCATTGTGTAAAACCTGCAGCTGCATGTTCAAAATGTGTACTTGTACATGCAAATTGATGTTTTCACATACTGATAACATTTCACAGGTGCCAGTGGAGATGAAGCATGGTTGAGAGTTTAAAATACAGGACTGCAAATCAGAATGACTGTGATATATTCTTGGCTTTGCAGTATACTTGATTTATGACCTTGGACAAGTAACTTATGCTCTATGTATTTCAGTTTTGCAAGTTGTTAAATAGGAGCAATAATGCATACATGCCTCTCAGGGATGTTGTGAGGCTCATTTTTTTTTAATGTTTGCAAATGATCCTTTGGATAGAAAGTGCCATAGACATGCAAGTTATTGGCTATTTTGCTTGTCACTTACCTATTTGTGACCCTGTACACATTTAGAAAGGTCATCTCTTTATATCACCTTCTACTAATTTGATCACTTATTCATTTGAAAAACTCCCCCCTCAAAGTGTTGATCTGATTTTAATTCTCTCCATGATCATCAGTTTAAATTTATGTCCAAACTGCAGGACAAAACGGGATGCAGCTGTATGAACTGATAATAAAGGTTAAAAACAACAAAACAACAACAAAAAATGGCCTAATGAAATTGACTGGTTTGAATGAAGAGTAAAGCTTGGGATATTTCATTCCAATTGTGAGTTTGGCACAGTTTAGAAATTACAATGTACTAATATATCTCTAGAAAGCCGAAAAAAGACAGCAGCCACAATCCTCAGAATATCACAATGGAAATAAAAGATACATCCAATTATTTTTCCATGTTGTGATTTGTTGTTACAATGACAAGAATCATTTTTAACATTTTGTTTCCTATTTGTAGTAAAATGACTTTCTGGGTGGATCAAACACCTCTGGTTTTGCCTCTACATTTAATCAATCTCAGCAGCTGTTTAAAGCTTCTTATACTACAAAGCCAGAGAGATTAATCACTTAATTAAACCCAAACCTCAGTGGTCTTCAACACACAAGGTCATGGCTAATCTTTGGCTATTGAAAGATGACCGAGGAGGAGCTGATGGCATTGCCTGTCTCTCAAGAATAGTCTGTATTGGAGTACTCTGTATTTTGAAAACAAATGTCTGCTTTGGGGACAGAGATAAAGAGTGCACATACATAAAGAGCACGTATAGTTCCCAATCCCTTGGCCTATACTACTGGTTTTCTGAGGTTTGCTAATCCATTGAGTATTTTACATGATTTACAGGGGACACTCCAGAACACACAAATTAACTGAAACATGTGGTGCTAGTTATTCAGATAGTGTAAGTCATTTAGCTAGTGTGAATTGCCCCACTGACCCTGGTTTATACCAGCTCTGGATCTGGCCACACGTCTTTCAATTTTGATATCTCTAGTTTTGATAAGCAAATGCAAAAGGCATTAACTGACAATACAAGAGTTTGTGCAGAGCTGAGCTCTGTGTCCCAACATTCTCCTCTCAACCCAACCTCCACATAAACTCACACCAAGACTTGCTAGGGGCTCTGGCAACTGTCTTCCACAATGTCCACAACAGAAGAATCTTCCTCTAGCTAGATAAAGAGCTTTTAGGGCTTCCTATGCACTGTTACTCCCCTTTTAACTGGAATAAACAGCAGATTCCAGTGGGGGATAAGGATTGCCCATTTTAATGGAATCTACTACTCTCCCCCATCCCCAGATATTACATATGTAAGTTTTAAATATTCTTAATAATGGAGGTTACTTACTTATTGTAAGTGGAGGTTCTTCAATATGTGTGATCAGTATTTATATTCCACATGTAGCCATGCACATGTGCCATGCATCTGGGTCTGGAGATTTTTCAAAGCAGTGTCCATTGACCTGGACAAGTGAAGTAGTTTCCCTCATGCTCCTGACCAAGGGTATAAGAGGCAATGCCTATCAATGCCTCTCCAGTTCCTCTTCTTACCCCAATCCAACACGATCCAAAGCAGAGGAGAAGGATGGCAGATAGTGAAATGCAGTTAGGGACCACACATCTCAAAGAATCTGCACTTACAGTAGGTCACTCCATTTCTTCTTCGAGTGACTGTGTCTCTGTGTATTACACATGTGGAAACAGTGTTCAGAGTGGAGGAACGTGCAAAGAAGTTGCCAGTGAAGGGGCTTGTAGTACTGCCTTCCCTACAGTTGCATACACAATTGCAGCTTGAATTAGAGCTTACTGTGTGGTGAACATGCAGACAGAACTCCAGGTTGCTTCTTTGCAAATGTCCCACCAAATGTACAATAAGGTCCAATAAGGGTGCTTGTGCTCAGGTGGTATGAGCTATATTACCCCAGTAGGGGGAAACTTTGCCATTTTGTAGCATTCTAAGATGCATCCCAAAACCCACTTAAAAATCCTCTGTGAAGATATGGCATCCCTGGTAGTGTTTTTGCTATGGCAACAATGAGTCTAGAAGATTTTATAATAGTCTTGGTTCTTTGCAGGTATAATGCTTGGGCATGCCTGACAAAGGAATGAAGTTTACTATCTCTCCAAGACACATGAGATTTTGGGACAAATAAAGGTATGCCTATTGATTGATAGATGAGGAACTCAAACAATCTTGGGAAAGAATTAGGGGTGTAACCTAAGGGAACCCTCCATTTGTGGAATACCATATAAGCCATCCTGGCTTCCTTTTCACTGACACTTCTGGCCAAAATAGTGGCAACTAAAAATGCCACCTTCATAGACAGGTGGATCATGGCACATGTTGCCGTAGGTTCAGAAGGTGGACCTCATTGTGTGTTGACAGGATAAGGTTGAGTCTTAATCAAATCATTCATACATCACACAGTAGCTGAGTGTGTAAGGAGAGAACATCCCTCCACTGGAAGGAGGAAGACCTTGATCACTGCTAATTGTGCTTGCAGCAAACTAAGGGCCAAGCCTGAAGTTTACAAAGAAAGGATAATTGGAATAAACTTGGTATCTCACAGATGTTGGTAGAGACAGGTAAAGGCCAAAAAACACTGCCATTTAGTTAGGTAGCAGGCTCCAATAGAATCCTTACTACTTTGGTTAAAGATTTCCTGAACAGGGGCAGACCATAAGCTTTCTCTCTCCAACACCCATGCAAACACTAGGGCTATGTCTACATTAGAAAAGTTAAGTTGACTTTGTTAAGTCGATTTAATATGGTCATTAAGTCGACAACTTTTCTAGTGTAGACATAGCCCCTTGTTGACCTTATTAAGTTGACTTAATGCTTTAAGTCAACTTAATAAGGTCGACTTAGGCACTAATCCCCATCCACACTGGCTTTAAGTCAATTTAAGGAGTTGACCTAAGACTTAAGTTGACCTAAAAACGAGGTGTTATTCAGTCGATTTAAGCTTTCCTTAAGTCAATTTAAGGAAATGCTTAAGTCGACTTAATAAAAGCCCAGTGTGGATGTGGCTTTGTTTAGGTTGACTTAAGTCTCCTTAAGTCGACCTAAATTGCCAATGTAGGTGCACCCTAGGACCTGAGGTGGAGTGAGTCTGGGTTGGGTTGAATTAGCAGATCCTGAAATGGATCTTGATAGGTAGGTATGTGGACATCATTAGGAGTTCTGTGAACTAGAATTGTTTGGGACAGTAGGGTACTAAAAGGACGATGGTAGCTCCATCCATCCAAGGGAGCAGGAGAGCATTGTTCTGGAAGTCATGGCCTATGACTCCCTGGGAACAGTAGAATGGAAGTCTTGTTTGGGGTGCACAGAGTTCCCATAGCTGAGATCCCCATTGTGCAAATATGTTGGCTAGAACTCTCTTGTGGATTTTCCATTCATAATCTGCAAATAAGTTTCTGTTTAATTTGTCTGCCAGGGAGCTATAGACATCCAGGGGGTCTGTGACATGTATCCTAATATGATTTCTGATGTACCAATTCCAAAGTCTGACTGCTTCCGTTTAGAGGGGATGTGATCTTTCTCCTCATTATTTACATAGCCCACAGCAGTGATATTTTCTGACATCTGTTGGAGGAAAAGGGAGGCCTTGCATGCACAGGAATCTTCAATTCCAGCAGGTTTATATGAAGTTCAAATTCTCATGGATTCCCCAGGCACCCTGAGCATCCCTCTTTCTTCTTTGGTACTACATCACAATCAGAATAGATCCATCTCTCTCTCTGTCTCTTTTTTTTTTTTTTTTTTTTTTTTTGTGCCCTCCCATTCAGGGGTTTTCAGCAATGAAAGTTTCATGAATTCTGTTTACAACATCTCTCCCCAACTGGACTGGCTCAAAGAGGAACACTTCTCTTCTGGACAGTCCTTTGAAGGTACCTGTCCTTATGCCTATGAAACTGACACTTAACCTTGGAGGGAGCCCTTTGGGAAGAGTCCTCGGATTTTGGTGTTAGACGCTCTGCTCTTAAGTCCTGTGCTTGGAGACACACTGCTGCTTGACTATGGCCAACATACAGGGGTTTCCCCAGGCCTGGGTCAGAGTGGGGCCTTATAGCATCTTCCATAAGGAATTTATGCAATTGGTGATCTCAGACGTCTCGAGTTCTAGGTGGGAAGGAGTGGCAGATACTGCACTTAGCAGAGGTATGTGCCTCACCCAGCTAGTATAGATACAGTTAATATTTGTCCTGATGGAGAAGCAGCAAGGCAGGTGAGTCAATTCTTGAATCCCAGGACTCTCGGCATAGTTTTGGTGCTAAGGAAGACTTCCCTCTATTGCGGTGAGAGGGTGGACTATTCTATATGATATACATTAACTATAACTACCAAACTAATATATAAAAACTATTTACAAATGTTTTACATTATATAATATGTAATAGTGATGGAAGACAATTTCATTGCAAGCCAGGCAGCGGTATTAGGAACTGGAAAGGTGTTGACCCACATTACTTCTTATACTCTCAGTTGACAGCACGGGGGGAAGCTGCTGCAGGTCAACTAGACACAGCTTTGAAAAATCTCTGGATTTGGACCCATCGCTCACATGCATATACATGGTAAATGTAGAGACCTTCACTCAATGAATTTACATTTCTGGTGGTGTTAGTGAATATCGTGAGCTCCACACTTGTTTGAGATTTGTTAACTACTTGACCCTCCTCCTAACTTTAGTAGGAATTACAAGCCTTCAGTGGCTTTTGCTATCAGACCTTTAATTCCTTCTGGCTGCCATTTGAACCCTTTGAGGTAACAGAAAGGTTTATTTGTGGTAATTCCATATTCTATTTTAATACTCAGGACCAGAGTCTATATTTATACCAGTGAATGGATCAGATTCAGGTCCCTTTTATTTTTTTATAATTGAAATATTTAGATATCTATGCATTGCATTAAAGAAATTTATATTAGCTAAAAAGTGGCCTCAAGACAACAGATCAGAAGAACAAATAAATGGCACACAGCAGCCCACTCCAAACTAAGATTACACTGAATATATGGAAAAAGTAAAGATCCAGCACCTGAATCATTGTAAATCAGCTTAATTTCACTGAGTTCAAAGGAGCTATGCCAGATTTTCAGCTGAAGTAAACTATTTGGTATGGCGCTCACTTCTGTAATATCTGAGCACCTCAATATTGATACTGGGTGCTTAATTATCTAAATTGGTTCTTACTATTGACTACATTCCATTCTCACCATGATAATTGCAGTCATCAAAATAACATCTGGTGATAGGCAGGGTGATGTAAAAATATGCCCTTTGGCAATGAAAAAGTGTATCCCCAGACATTCAAGGATAACTTCTTGTTCCCATTAGCATGATCTATGTGTAGCTGCAAGCAAACATGTTGTGCATTTTGTCTTATTATGTGCTGTGGTATGCAGAAACTGAGATATCTACAAGGTTACTCACTGATTATTCATCTCCACCAACTGGAAGATGTCAGCTACAGGGGGTCAGAATAGCCAAATAAGAAAATGAAGCTATACTAGTCCTATAGGATGTGGTCAGGTCATTCAAACTGCACTGGGCCTCCAACACTCACCATCTGAAATGTATTTATCCTCACATCACCCTTATGAGGCTGGAAAGTGTCATTGTCCTATTCTATACACATTATTAGGCATGAAGCTTTGAAATACACTTACAGGCTTGCATGCCAAGGCCTCTAGAACAGCTCGTACTGAAAATACAAGATATGCAAGTACTAGATATTTAAGTAGCAATTCTGCTTAGCAATAAGATCTGCACATTACTTACCGGCCTTTCAGCACACATTCCCTTTATCTTTCAGGACCACCTCCTCTATTTCTCCACCCCCACCTCCTAACCCTCATCATGTATCTAGATTGTTTTGTATGCATGTTCTGTATTTGCTGTTACCACCTCCCTTCCTTCTGGGGTGAAGCATTGTCTGGTTTTGAAAGTTAAGATCAGAAGGAATGTGCTACTGATAGGAAAGTGTATATAAGCAACTGTTCAGTTGCTTCAAAGCTGTATCTGTCTTTCTGGTGTGCCATAAGGGCACGTTGTTAAATGAACTCTTCAGTATTATCTGTGTGTGGCTGAATTCTGGATGAGAGTTCTTTTTTGTTTGACAATAGGGAACTGAATCACAGAGAATAAGGGCCTGACTTTTAAAGGTATTCAGGGGCCTAAATATGCAAATAGGCAACTAGGAGGATTTTTAAGAGTGCCTAGGAGTCTATCTGTTTCTTCAGGCACTCAAGAACTTTTAAAAAATAGGTTCTAAGTTCCTTGTCTACAGTTAGAGCCTCATGTGAAAAAAACATTAAAATGATTTAAAATGACAGCCCTACCCCCCGCAGCAGCTGCTGAGCCTGCAGAGGCTGTCTCCCTCCTTCCAGGATAGCAAACTAGCACATGGGCTTTCAGTGCCACTCAAGTTTGGCCTGGCTGCTCCTCCAGTGACTGTGGGACAGGTGCCACTGTTGCAGGGTTCCGTGTGGGACAGGCTTGCTCTTTAACCATAGGCCACCCTCCCAAGCGTCTCATCTTTCTGAAGACAGGACCCTACCTTGGGCAGTGGGGAAATATATCAAATAGAAGAAGAATGTTCCCAAAAAAACAAAATGACAAAATATTTTAAGAACTAAAAAGATTTTCACAAGTCTCTACCCTGTGGAATCCTGTGGCAGAGCAGGGAGTAAAACCTTAGTCCCATGGGCTATGTCTATACTTACTAAAGTTAGTTTGAATTAGTTAATTCGAACTAACTATTTTGAACTAACTCTAGTTAGTTTGAATTAATTTAATTAGAACTAACAAAATTTTGTTCGAACTAAGCAAGTGCCATTCACACCTGAGGCTAAAAGTGGAGAGTATAATATTTATATTGTATTTAGTATTGTCATCACACAGACTCCCAAATCTGTATAGGATATATTAGACCATTCTCTCACTTCTAAAAGATGTCAGCCTCAGGGGTAGAACACAACAGTCGTTTTGAACCAGCTACAATATATTATGACTTTCCTGTTCTTTGTGGGGGGAAATAATTACTTCTGAAGCGTGAAGTGACAGGGGATTTTGCTGAGGATACTGGAGTTAATTCCTTATTCAGGCAAAAAGTATCATAAATATATAGATTTTTTTTTTATCTTGGGGCAATACTGCCCAGTATCCCTTTTACATATACAGGAGGTCTGCATGTGATTGAAAGAACAATATTTATATCATTCTCTGACCCAAATAATTTTCTCTGTAGTGATTATGGAGAGTACGTCCACGTTAGCTAATGGGGGATAATTTACATAAAAGTATTCCTCAAAAAGATAGTCAAGGAAGAAAGGTTCTCTCATGGATTTTGTAACTTTGTTAATTTGGTCCTGACTAAATAGTGAATTTATTCTAAAAGATATAATAATTACAAAGGTATGTAGTAAATAGCTGCATATACAGCACAGAGATAAAAGTGGTCTAATGGTCAGAAATGGTGAACAGCTATAGCTGATTGAAGCCAGGGGAAGGTATGGATATTGAGTACCTCCAAAAATAAGGTAAGTGATATAGATGGCTCAATATAGGTTTTATTATCTAACTTTAGACATTTGAAAATTTTAGGTAAGCAATATATACATATAGCAATATATTCCCAATTTCTTTACATGAAACATCTAAAGTTAGTGAACAAATTTTGGACTCGGTGTTGAAACTGTTTTTTTAAAAAATAGTATAGTGACATAAGTTAAAAGGCTTGGTGCAGTACATTTTTAAACCAGTTTATATAATTTAAGTATGCAACTCCTCCTGAATATACTAGCAGTTGTACAGCTAAAACCTTGTCTGATGGCTGGCTACAACAGAAATGTATGTTAATTTTCAATCTAGAGTAAAATTACATGGAAAAAATAAACCATTAATATTAACTAAGAAGTTAATATGGAAATTCTACCACACTATTTAGTTCTGTTGGTGATACCATTAATGAATAGAGTATTCTGAGTGGTGAAAAGTTTGTACAGGAAAAATGTCCGAAGAAAGGTGAATAAGATCTGTGATTATAAAACATTCCATTATAAAGGAATCCTTTTCTCTTTAATTTCATGGATGACTGGAATTCTCTATCTGAAAATATATCCAACCCTCCATGAAATTTACTTGTCTATAAAACGTCCACTCCTGTTAACATAAAAAAATGGTCTTCACTATTCTTGGTAACATATAATTAAACAAAATGTAATTTGGCTTGGATCAGTCCCATGCTTTTATTTCCAATTGTGCGAATGTTCAATGGATAACTTATAAAAGGGAAAATGCAAAATTTGTACCCAGTGCTTTTGGTCATTCTAATAAAACTGTTTATTAAAAAAAAATAACATTTAACTACTTCTGGTAGGTGCTGGTAGGCTCCATAGACCTAGATTAACAGGAATCTATGCTCTATTAAATGGGATAAACTTAACCCAGTACATCAATTCATAAGGGCAACTAAAGCAGTTTATAAATATTATGACAGATTTAAATCTGCCACTTAGAAATGTACTAATTAGAGCTGCTGTAAAAATATTTTAAACCTGTGTGTGCAATATACATGAAATTATTTTTATCTTTGATGGCTAATGAAATTGGGGGTGGGGTTGGGGGTCTGAAAGGCGTGCAGTTTTCATAAGACAAACCATTTTTATCCTCCAAGATATTTTTTCAAATTTACAAAAAACAAAACAAAACAAAAACACCTCCCCCCCCATTTAGATGATGATGAATAAGAAAAGAAAGACTTAATTTCAAAGGTTAATTTACTCTTTCAGAAGACGTACAATTCCAGGCAACCTCATCAGATGCTAAGCTCATGTAGGGCTCTCAATGGTCTTCTCAATCTGTGGACCATTTTTACTCCTCACCAAAACTGTTCTGCAAGTGTTTATGAACTCCCAGTCTTGACAGGATCAAGTTCTCAGCGTCAGTGATCTCTTTCTCATAAGCTTCCTCATTATGTGCAGTTCCATAGGTAACTAGGAGATGGCTCACGGATAGTTTTGTTTGATTAAGAATGAAATAAAAACTAAGAAATGACCTTACTCCCATTATCAAAGTCTCAAAGCCTACAAATATGCATGTACCTAGCTTCAAGTATGAATAGTCCTATCAAATCAACAGGGCTATTTCATGGGCAGAAAGTTAAGCATGTGCATAAGTGCTTCCAGGATCAGTACAAAAGACTGGTTTGGGAACAATGATAATCTTTTCATTGTGTGTGAATGTACAGCACCTCGCACAATGATGCATCAGTCCCATATTGTGGACTCTAGAGTCTGCCAGAACAAACAAACAAAAAAAAAACCAGTTCCAGATAAAATAATATTGTCAGGTATTACCTAGAATAAAGATGCCTCAGCAACACAGATATCCTGAATGGTCATTGGAAAGTAGACATCTGTCACATTCTATGTTGGGATGGTAGCATAGCATGCACAGCTTTCATTATTGAAGAGGAGGAAATATGGGAGTAGGTTGGGCCAAATCATGTTTCATGGGCACAACTGCATTCCAAAAAGAAGTTTTAGCAAATGTGTAGCATTCCTGTTCACAAGCTTTTTCTTAATATATGTAATTTAATTAAGGATGAAGAACCTGTCAGAAGAAAATTTTGTTTGGATAACTAAAGGTCATCCACATAAAACAATAGGTCCTTATGCTTTATCTTTGCAAACTCCAAATAGACCAGATGGTGGCATCCTACCAATTTCTCTGAGATACTTCCTATTTTGTAGCCCAATGGAAATATATGAGCAACAAACAATGAGCAGGAAGTCAGAGAGTGGTAGAAAATTACAACTGGACTCAGAGGAGAACATAGGAAATGCAGTGCTCCATTTCTTTAACAAAAATCCCATCCTCTTTTGGTACGTTGGAGACCTAAATCTATCTAAAATATTAAAATAAACACCTTCTCCCACTTTCTCTTTCCATGCCACTGAACTAAACCAATCAAAGTGCCCGTTACTCATCTTTCTGTAATAGCCAGCATAAATTGCACATCCTATTACCCCAACATATTGCAAATATTTCAGCTCAGTTATTATACACAGGTGTCAATAATGAATGAATTTAATCAGTATGAAAATCAGTGTGCATGTTTTGCCTGTATAATCCTATTGTTCTTCTTTCATTGCACTTAATACATTGTCAATATTGTCTTACTTGACAGAGAGATTCTGAGGTTAAGCTACAGAACAACTACTCACTTAGACATTACAGTATGTTGATTGCTATGTGCTGTTTTCACAGTAAACATGTATTGGTCCATGCTCAGTTCTTATTTTGTGGTTTTGTATATGCACTAAAACATTTGGCTATAAAATTACCCAGAGTGCCCTTATTCACATTATAATTAACATTCTGACCATGGGCCCATATCTCTCTTTCCATGCTCTACTACTTTTTTTTTTCCCATTTACAAAGTGACCTTCTTCATGTGAACTCCCCAGTAGTCATTTTCCAACTCCAGATAAAACACTGCTTTGGAGCAAGCCTGATTTTCAAAGCCTCAGTTTTAGGCAGATGCTGTAGTGTTTTCTTTGTTGTCTCTCTACTAGGAAGTGAGTGACAGTTAGATCTTTGGGGCTCTCAGGTTAGTATACAAGCATTCAACTAAATGACCAGAGGGCAATTCTGAGAACACTTTGAAATGCACACCATAGACACTTCCTGCAATTGTTCTATTGAAGTGGAAATGTTTCTATTCTGGAGACACACTCACAAATTCCCACTCTTTGTCCTGAGAGCACATATGTAAGTGACTAAAGTGTACTTTGAGAACACTTTTATACAGAGCTGTGAAAAACAAAGAAGAAAAACAGGAAAAGGAGTGACATTCCTATGATGAGAATTACTCAAGAGTACCTGTAGGGAAACTGCTGGTGAAACTCTCCACAAAAATCCAAATTCTTGCTTTTTATACTGGTGAGAGCTCTTCAGTGTACTGAACGCTGTTTATAGGCATTTTTTTAAACACCCTTACTGAGTACTGAAGGCAGCAGAGTCATCACCAGCAGCTATTAGACCTCTTTTAAACCCAGTATTCATTCTCCTTAGCTGTGTTACTCCTTTAACAAAGACCGACAGAATGAATGGTTGTTTGTGATTCTAGGAAACAGCTAAAGGCATCTAGCTCAGAGACAGTAGTGCTAAATCCTATTTATTTAATTTCATAAGCACCACAGCAAATGTACACAGGGTCAGTGTATATAACTGATGGCATCACTGCTCTACAACCCATATCAAGATCTACGGAAGAGATGGTGAAAACTTAGTGCTGCTTCAGGCTGCATTAATTTTAACATGACTACCTAACCATCTGGAAAGGCACCTTAAATAGAATTCTGAGGGCACTATCATTCCTATTGCCTGTAGAAATATCTTTTAGAGCCACACCAAGGAAAAGGAGCTACTTATAGACAACTCTGGTCTGCTGCAGATCCCCCAGGGTGAATGAGACTAGTGTCTGAAAAGTGGGTCATTATCCAGAGAGACAAACCAAGTCCATCTCATGGCAAGATTTAGGGGAAAATATGTAGGAACCTTACAGGGATTTACTGCCCTAGAGATGCCATCTTCTCCAGCAGAAGGTGAAGGTGGTGTGATCAGGTTCCCAAGACAGATGTCATTAAAGGGCTAAATTGTGTTCTGTGCCTGTGCAGAGTACATAGGGAGGGACTGGGAAGATGCAAGGAGCCATTCTTCTTCCCCTCCAAGCTTAGTGTAGAAAGCTGGACATGGTAAACAAACAGTGGTCCTCTGAACACATGGATCATCATGATGTTCTCCCACTGTTTCTAGGGGTACAAAGCAACACAAAAAGAGTGTTAAAGAATGTGCACATCTCCCTTAGAACTGGAGTGTTCTGGGAGGGACTGTGGTGGAGGAAGAGCGACAATACTTTGGTTATTAGATGACATACTAGTGCAAATACAAACCTATGATACGTGATAGGCTGGGGAGACCAGTGGGCAACCCTAATAGGGAACAAAAGAAGAGCTATTAAAATAATGGGCAATGTAAATGACTCATACCAGATTCTATCGCTGTCCTCATCCCCCCCAGACTCCAACTTTGAGTATCACCAGTGAAGTTCATTTGTATTCAGTACCCCACCACCAACTATATACAGACAGCAGAGGCTTAACAGCCCCAGGCACTCCACCAGCCCAACTTAAGGTCAGGGAAACTATGCCTCTGCTGCAGGCCACTTCTGCCTTAGCTGACAGCTCTTGCTCACTCCTCCCTTCAACTTCCTGCCTGGGAGCTTTATGAGGCCTTGCTAATGAGCCCACCAGCTGCTCTCATTAGTTCCCTGGCCAGCCAGCTTGCCCAGCTGGCTTCACTTTTACCCAAATTAGGAATCTTGATCAGGGGCTAGCTCAGCACCCTCCCACAGGCAAGATGAGACAGAATGAAAAATAGGAGCCATGATGTCTCTGGAAGCCAATATCTATATTATTTAGATATGCATATTAATAAACATGAATGTGCGCAGTTGGGTAACATCCATTCTAGACGGACCTTGCAAGTCTAGCCCTCAGGTTACCGCACCCCCCAAAAAATAATATATTAAAATATAACTAACCTTGCAATGGGTTTCATATCACTTCAACCCTCATTTTCTTACCTTAGCATTAGTGTCTGTGTGCCTCAGTTATCCATTTATAAAATGGAGGTAACAAGACTCCCATCTCCAAAGGGTGTTGGGAGGGGAAAATGCATTAATTACTGAGAGGCATTTGGACACTGCATTAATGGTGGCAACATAAGTACTTAAAAGAAAGAAGAAACGTTTCCCAGAGAATCCATCAATTTTATGCTGAGTCTAGCAAACTGGGACAGGAACTCAAAAAATAAACTATTGCTGTGTAGCTATCTTTGACATGCAATAAAACTAATAATTATATACCTCAATATGAGGTCTCAATACTTTAATTCAGGGAGCTCCCAATGGCCTGTGCTGGGACACAATTCAGGCAACAAAGTTATAAAGAACCCTGCAGAGTATTCAATTGCATTTGGATAAAGAAAGAATAGTGACTGTCTGAGACAGAGGCAAACTCTATGAAAAACAAAACAAGACAAAAAAACAGCAGCAGCTAAGAGACTAAAACAGAAAGGAAAAATAAGTTTGGATTAACAATTTTAACAGTAGGGGAAGAATATAGGGAGAAAGACAGGTGAAGAATGGAAGTTACTCATTAAAAACAAGTATGTTAAGTTTAAATTTATTCTTATTTTCCCAGCTGTATGTGGGATTAGGCAGATCCCAGGAATAGAAGATATTCAAATCAAGTTCCATGATACTGAAATCACCACATTGAAAGAATATTGCATATAATTAAACATAGCTTGAGAAGTGTGTCTAGGACTGGCCCTTTCATTTTAAAAAATTAAACAGAAGCATCAATATAGTTTTTAGACATACATGGGTCAGATCTTCAGGTACTATAATCACTGTAATTCCATTGATTTCAACAAAGCTATGCCAAATTACACCAGGTGACATAATGTTGAAAAAGAAAACTGTGTAGATTTGGTCGTATCCCAGATTCCATTTTTAATACAAAAAAACACTCAGCAATGCATACTGCCAAACTACATGCTGCTGTTAATCATCTATACCTATCAACACATTTTCAAAACTTCCCAAGATTTTTTACACAGGAATTCTAGTTAAGTTGGATGGAAATAGGAGCATGTTAGTGTGTGATTTCCTGATAATGAACAAAATCATCCTACCACTCAATGTCCTACACTTTTACACTCATTGGAATTGTATACAAGGATCTGTATTCAGCAGCTTTCTCAACACAGAGCTCACCTAACTCAGCTGCAAACATTTCATCAAATACTTAAAACCATACAAAACAGAGAGAAGTACTTCTAACTGCTACTCTCCTCTGACTTAATGTACCTTCAGCAGATCAGTGGATATACAAATACTGTCTGTCCACCTGACTTAGAAGGCAAATTTTACATACACAAAAAAAGCCTTACATACCAATTGCTACAATTTCAAGATTTAATATGATCAGGTGAAACAATCAGGTTCAGATGTTCAGGCCCAACAAATTGGAAGGAAATAAAATTGCCCTGGAATTTTTTATATTTCTGTCAATTCAAACAGTCAGTATTTTCTCTCAGTAACTGTTATTTATAGGAGAATAGTATACAATGCCAAGAAGATGCCCTCCAATCCAAGTGGCAAGTTGACATAGTAATGGCAAGAGTCTCATCAAGTAAGCCACTTATGGTTTATCCCCCTATCACTGCACTGGAACTTGTCCAGACACTCTTAAGTGTCATCATAGTGGAGAGTACATGAATCCACTACAAACTAAAACCCCATGTAGAAAACACCCCATCTTCCCCGTGTCTTTGAATTAACAATAGTCATAGGTTAAATGGCTTTGATACTATATAAAAGATACTATCATCAGTATCTATGATACATCAACACGTAAATGACACCCTTCTAAATAAACTACTCAATATATCAGACTTAATAAATAAACTACTCTTAATAAATATCAGACTTCTCTTCACCTCTGCAGTCCATAACACTATCCTTACGTGGGATCTCCATAGTTCACATCTTCTGCGACAATCATGCAAACAGATTGAGGTATGTGGATAATAATAGAACAGAAAAACCTTTTTCACCTATAAGATGTTCAACGTGATGAGTAAATTCACCTCTTCTAATTGCATTGCTGCCCTATTTTAAAGCTTTACAAAAGCTGAGGAGAATTCAGAAAAAAAGAAAAGAAAATAAAACTGCTTATTGAAACAACTGACCGTAACATTTGGGCTGTGTTGACTGTTCAGCTGATGCAGCTGACCAACATATGGAACCAACCTAAGTCAGGTTGAAGCTCAGTGGATAGTTTGAACAAGAGTCTCCTTTTCTGCCTCTTCCACAGCCAAGCTACTTTATTCATGTGTGATTCTGTCTGGATTTAGGGGACAATTTGTGATACTATTTCATATTAATATTCCATAATTGCAATAATTCATAAGAACCCTATGCCATGGTTGGTGTCAATAGAAAGGTGATGATTTGTTAGGAATGATTATATGGTTTATAGGTAGGTGTCATATCTGTAATAGAAATTATGAATGTATTTGTTATATCTGTGTTTCAACTTATCTGATTCTGGGAAACTCCCCAAACTGGAGGACCACAGCTATTTTCTCCTTAATGGCCCATTAAGGAAGTTCCCAGGTATAGTGGGCCCCGGAAGAAACCTGTTGAGTCACAAGGACTCACCCATGTCACTCATCTCCATTTTGATTTGCAAAAACTCCAGACAGCATGGGGAAGGCCAGAGATGACAAAAGGCAGCAGGCCCAGCTCCATTTAGTCTTCAGTCACCAGCCAACACCCATCTCTGGAACTATTCATCTGCGACTGGACAAAGGATTGAGGCCCACCCAGGTGCTGGGTGTCTACCAGAGAAACTGATTGTGCATGCAAACTCCTTATTCTTCTAAGAACATGTTTTCCATGGACTCTAAATAATTTGTATGTATGTGATTCACTTTGACCCTTTAACATCTCTCATTTTGCTTCTTTTCTTTTTATATTAAACCTTCAATTGTAGTTACTAAAGGATTGGCTATCAGTGTGGTATTTTGAGGTAAGATCCTAACCTATATTGTAATGTGGCTGGCCCTTTGGGGTCAAGATAACCTATTTTTTTAAGAGACCATGTGGCTAGGTGGGAACCAGAGGAGCTGAAGTGCAATAAAGGGGGCTGTTTCTATTTTGGTAGGCTTCGTGATAACTGCTGTGGGGAATCAGAACCCAGCATGTGGCTGATAGGGAGCCTGGTTTAATTACCACCCATCAGCATTTGGGGAGTTTGGCTCCCGGTCTTGCAGCTTGCTTTGATTTTTGCATTTTCAGGAGGATATCCCAGGGGTCCCCAGCCACATCATGACAGTAAGATCCTTTGATATCTGATTTGTCAGTAAATAGGAAAGCATCAGTAATGAAATGGCAACTTTGGAAAGATGTCCTGCGAAGGAGAATGGTGGAAGAGGTGAAAGACATTGACTAACAAGAATGTTGTTACAGAAAAGGAAAAGATGGTTGATAGTTAAAATGAAAATGAAGATATGTTATGTAGTGTAAATTCCTTCTCCTTCCATACTGATTCCTCAGTGGTATAAATAGGCAAATGTTGTATAACATTTGGATTAAATCAAGATGTATAGCCATGTTGTGCATAAAAATCCCATGCTATTTGCATATGGGGAGGCAGCATTATATGTATGCATAACAATCACTGCTTAACAAACTTTTGCTTTTAAATATGTGCTACTTTCCCCAAAAAAGTTTTCAGTATGAATCCTGAGAGTGTGTACATGTGATTTTGTGTGTGTGTGAGTAAATGTTGATTTTTACTCCAGTTCTAACATGGCAAAACTTCAGGGATACAAAACAGTGATTCTTTCCACTTACATGTATCCATTTCACACATGTGCAGAGTATCATATTTAAAGGGAAGGCATAGATTTCTGGAGCAAATGGTACATTTAATGTCTCTAATATACAAACAAAATATTATATTGTTAAGTTATCTATTACTTTAGTGAGAGTATTCTGTGAATGTTTTTTGAAAATTGAAATTGATCCTGAATGAATCCAATAAATATATTGACCTCTTGGGGTTTACAGCTAAGATTCACTTAAAGCAAGACCATGTTCATAAAGTTCCTGTTAGAATAGATGGAGAACTTAGCAGTTAAAACATTACCTTGCATGCTTTGAACACAGAATCATTCTGTAGAAGCAAAATTTGTGCATTTGAGTTTCAGAGGAATAAGAATGAAACCAATAATAGAAGTGTATAGAGAAATCTGATTAACACAGCTGGATAACTGTATTCCTATATCTACAAATAAAGAAGTTTCTCCTTCTGAAGGAAGATGCTCTTCAGATACTTGAGGATATTGAAAATTAGTTCCACTAAAGCCACAGCAAATGGATAACAGGGAACAATCCTTTACAGGTAGGGAAATGGAATGGAGGATCGGTTTTGTATTCAGTAATTTATACAACTCCATAACCATGGTTTCTCTTTGCTGTTCTCAGCTACCAGGGAGAGTTCATCTTACCTTCCCTCTCTTTGGCCCAATGTGGTCTTCCTTTCCCAAGCCAATGAAATTCTTACCTTGGTATATCCTTATGCCATTCAGTTCTAGGTACAGTTGGGAGAAGAACAGATTTTTCAATTTACTAGAAATTAATAAATAAATATATAAATACAATGAAAAAAGTCATTTGGACTTGAATAAAATATTTTGTTTTACAACAAAATGAAACACTGCTTAGATTGTGGGTTTCTAACATCTTTTTCAGTAAAAAAATAAGAACTGTTCTAAACAAATAGTTGTTTCAAATCATGTAATTTTTTTAAACAGATGTTTTTAATTCCCTCCAACACTACTGACCGAAATCTCCATTTTTGCTGTAAAAAGTTATGATTGAAAATTATATCCAGCTCTGTTCCAAGCCCCCTTTCACTTTTCTGTGAAACATGCCAGTAAATTTGAGAAATCGTGCCTTGATTACCCTTTCTGAGACTCTTAGTAGCAGTTTTACCAGCAGAAAAAAACAATAATATAAAAAGTTTTTCTTTTGCCAAGTTGTGGCAAACTGGCAGTGAAAACACCTGAGAACATCTTAAAAATTGTGGGCCAGATCTTGTGCTCATGCAGTCAACATAGCTCTACAATACAACAGCTAAATACCTTAAAGTTACAATAAAAAAATATTTCCTTCATTAAGTATAAAACACAAATATATGAAAGAAAAAAAATCTGCATTTATTGTAATTCTTCTGAATATGCATCACATAATGTTGAAGTCCCTGAGACCTTGAAAAAGAGTTAAGTGTGTGTGTGTGCACACGCGTGCACACACATATGTGCACATGCACCCAGAGATTAACTCAAATAACTGAAGTAAAAATGTACAGTGGTATTTTAGCAATCAGCCATGTGTCCAAGTCACTGCCAGGCATTGAGATGGACTATCAATTATTCTGCTTGCTGCTTTTAGCCATTTTTAAGCTTTTTGCAGAAAATCTAGCATAACAAGGCAAACAGAGAGTGTTAAACAGTGCACAAGTGGAGTGGGCTTGACTCTGTGTGTTCTATCTTTCTGAATATGCTGGGGCAAATGTCTGTGAAAAAACAAAACGTCTGGATATATTTTAGAACTGCAGCTACGGGGAAATCTAGCTAGTCAATTAACAGCTCAAGACTGCTTACTTAACAATATATTTTGTCAAGTTCCAAAAGGATAGCTGTGTTAGTCTAGTTCAGCAAATCAAACTAGAAGTTTTGTGGCACTTTTAAAGACTAACGTTTATTTATCTCATGAACTTTCGTGCGAGAAATCCCACTTCATCACATGTTTGAAGATGGAGAACTTACAAAATGGGAGGAAAAATAAGTACAGGGAAGTGTAAATCATAGGATAAGGTCAGACTATTTCAAGCAAATCAAAATAGTTGTTTAGGTTCAAAGAGTGTCAGTGTAGAACACCATATTAGAAGGAGCGGAGGTAGAGAGAGGGGGCACAATTTCCTTTCGTAATAAGAAAATCAACTGATATTTCTGTTGAAGCCCAAGGTAATAGTATCAAATTTGCATATGAATCCTAGTTCTGTAGTTTCTCTTTGAAGCTTTGATTTGTAATTAACCTGTTTAAGGACAGCAATTAACATAACATTCATGGAGTGAGCAGGGAGGAAATGTTCCCCTATTGGTGTTTGAAGGTTATTCCTAATGTCAGATTTGTGTCCATTTATTCTTTTTGGGCAGAGACTGTTCAGTTTGTCCAATGTATAAGGCAGGGGGGCCTTGCTGGCATATGATGGATTATCAGCTATGTAACCTTTTCCTGACTGGCATGTTTCTGTAACTTTTGGGATATAAGAGGGAGGGAATCTGTGTCAGCAGATCCCTTCACAGACACTTTGAAAGATCCCCAGGCACAGATTGAAGGACTGGCCATCCAGAAATCTGTGTCTGATTCACCCAAAGACTGCCTCTGACTTATGGTTTAATATTATTTTGGGGGGTATTTAAATCCCGTATTGTACTGTGTTGTTTAAAACTAATAAGTCAATATGGTGATGAAGAAAATTCCAAAGGGGATTGCTGGGGACCAAAAGTAAAACATTTAAGTCATAAACATTTGGTTCTGACATCTTTTGGCAACCACATAACAGGCAGATAGACTGTGTTTCCTTTTGCTTTGTTGCCTAATGCCACTTTGCAGAGATTAAAAATTACTGGGTCGAGGAACTTTGGATAACACAGATGCAAATACAATTTACTAGATCCAGGATAATGTTTTCAAAAATGACTAACATTTCTTAAGCTCAGTCCACACTGCTAGAAAAATTCGGCAGCAAATGACAAAATTATGCAAGCTTGCTTAACTCTCAGCAACTTCCTAACTTTCCTTCAGTGTTGTCTCTTCAGTGCACTTGCCACTGGAGGGGGGAGGGGGCATTTACTATGTCAATTTACTTATCAATTTAGCTTATTTTAACCGACAGCTAAATCAATCTGGAAAGATCAATCTGATGGCGGCAGCATTGTGTAGCCTTAAGAGTTTAAATGCTGTTGACCTTTAATGAGAGACTTTGGAAAAATGGATTTTCGGAGACATCCTGGCTCTATTGAAGTTGATGATAACACTCCTATTGGTTTAAAATTGGGCAAGAATTTTATTCCCTGCAATAATTTAAATTGGCTTTAAGAATAACCTCTCAGAACAGGTCATCTGCCTATATGCAGGTCTATATGTAGTCTGCAATTCCTTGACTATGTAATTGGCTTCTAATTTTTGAATTGGCCTGCACAGTCTGAGCTTCCATTTCCATTTAAATTTGAACTTTGTTCTTTCTTTTATCTGGTAGCTGCACAGAAAATTCTGAAAACACAACCCAAGTGTAACTGATGCAGTGAAATCTCCCTGCATTCGCAGACAGTCTGAAACAACAGCTCTGAAAGGGGCAAACTCCTTCTTCTTCTTAATGGGCTCTTGGAAACTTAAAAACTATGACCTGTAATATAGGGAAAATTGAAACCATGAGACAACATAAAAGAAATTCAACAGCAATATAAGCAACATGGCAGCTACTGTATTGTTTATTAGTTTTCTCATATTTCATTCATTTAAAAAATATTTTAAAAATGAAATTTCTCAGATTTTATGCCAGTGTAACAGAATTTAGGTTCAGCTTGTGACTGAGAACACAAATCTTTGCATATACATGCTCAATTTCTTAAAAAACAGAATGAAATATGTGACAATATTCCACTGGTACAAATGGCATCAGCTAACATTCCATATAAATAATTATCTGGGAAAGCTCGGATTTTACTCTATTCTGAAATATGCTCTCTCCCCCCTGAAACTACTTATTGTTTTTGACCTTCTGGAGAAGACATCTCTTTTCTTAGTCAATTTGCTGCAGGGAGGCTTAATGGGAGGAAAGGTTATGTTTTATTTTGGGAAATGTCCTTTTTCTCTTATGTTTCTGAAAGGTATAAATCAGTAGGGGTTTAATAAATATTGTAAATAACCTGACAACATGGATTTTGCATAATTTATAAATCCCAAACTTACCAAATAGAAAGGGCTAGTTTCTCTCATGCACTGAGATCTGATTGTTATAGGAAAATGAGGGGTGTTACCTGGGCATTTCTGAACCTGAAATTATGGTAATTAGTCTATATTTTCCACACCATTTCAGGAAATAAATCAGTGGAGATACAGTTCCTCCATCTGATAAATGATTGGTTCACACGAGAGTGCTCTCACCTCCAAATTCTTTGATTATATCGAGTCTAAGTTTATATCCAGTTTATATCGCACGCACACACACACACACAAGTCTACAGCACCCCAGATACAGTTACTGAAGTTTGAGTGGCAAAAGCATGACTCCAGTGGCCAGACTTCTTCCGAGCCACTGGGGAGATTGGTGTCAGTGTCTCCTAGTTCATAGAAATTCAAACTTCTCAAAAACAATGAGAGTCCTATGGCACCTTAAAGACTAACAAATTTCTTCAGGCATATTTGTTAGTCTTTAAGGTGCCACAGGACTCTTGTTGTTTTTGCTGTACACAGACAAACAAGGCTATCCCTCTGAAACTTCTCAAAAGTACACTTTCTAAACTAATCTTTTTAATAGATTAATCAAAACAGTGCATAACTCATGGTAATCGCCAATGGACTGATCATTTCTCTAGCAACAGTAAAGAAGAGAGAGAGAAAAAAAAAAAAAAACTCTCATAATTTCTATGTATCAGCAAAGCAGCTCCAAGCAAGAAACGTATAAGCAGAGGTACCCAGATTCATGGTCAGCTATTTACATTCCTTTCCATTCCCATGAATTGTCACTTTCCTATCTTGAATCCAATGAAGTTAATGGGAATTTTGCCATTGACTTCAATGAGAATTATGCCATTCAGGGGGCCCGGATTTCAACAATATAGCATACTGTACAATGTACTGTATGGTTGAAATCCTGGCCCAAATGAATGGCAAAATTCCTATAAAGGTAATGGCAATAACTCCATCGACATAACTGGGGTGAAGATTCTCCCCATATGTTTCTGTGTTGTGAATAAAGCATTGAGAGTTTCTGTAAACTAAGAAGCAGCTCTCTCTTTTTCCTTTTCCATATAATTGGTTAATGCGATATGTTAGTGGCAAATCAGTTCTCTAGAGCAGTGGTTACTAACCTTTTCAGTAACACCACACACTTCAATGAGACAAAACAATTCCATTGTACACCCACTTTTTTCAGCTGAATTGATTGCTCATAAATGTCACATTTACTTATATTTACTATTATTATGGTGTTATTAGAGAGGATTGCAAAATAGTGTATACAACAAGCTAAAGAAGCATCAAATGCATTAACGTTTCAATTCCACTGGAAAAAAAAATTGTCATCTCAATTTTGTCCTTTGGCCACCTACGTTTAGAATGTTCATGTTTTAGAATCAAAAGACTGATAGCTTGCTATTAATTTGATGATTAATTTTTCACAAATTGTATGAGTTGCAATTTCGGTCCAACAGAAAATTGTTTAAGATGAAACAATGTTTATTTTACATTGATTTTCATTACCTTTGTTCAAAATTTCATGGCACACGGACAGTTCCCACGGCACACAGGTTGAAAACCACTGCTCTAGAGGCTCCTTTCTATTTCTCTGTCTCCTCTTTCTGATTTCTTTAGACTGTCACCAGCCATTTCAGCTGCCCTGTGGCTGAATGACAGTCAACATTTTAGCCATTTAGTCTGCCTTTTCCTTAAGCATCTATCATAAGCCACTAATGGAGAAAAGAGACCAGACTAACTGAAACAATCTAATTCAGTGTAGAAATTTCTAACATATTATAATGTCTGTAGCATCAGGTAATAATCTATCAAAAATAAAACACCAAAATATTTTCTGCTAACACACAAAAAGTTTAAGATATAACACATCTTGGTTATCTGTAGGATTTCTATAACAAGTGTTCTGGAAGAGGAGTTTTTATTTCATATATTTTCTAGCTATCAGTAGCTTCAGTAATAACGCAATCAGTACACAGTGTATTTCCTGTCATAAAATAAAGAGGGGATATACAGGATTCTATTCTTTTTTTCCCTCCTCCCTCTTTAGTTCTGTGGGAAATACAGGCATTCTACCAACATATATTAGAGATGATTTTGGCTCATACTTCATCAGGCTATACATATTAAATACTGCAAGCTTTTGACAGCAGCAAGCTGCCACTTCAATTTTGTACTTGTCTTCCTGTTTTCCCCCCATTTCCTCTGATCGCTGCCTCATCTTATCAGTCTGTTGCTCTGTTCCTTATAGAGCTGGTCAAATAACAGTTGTTGAATACTTGCTTCAATTAATTTCATAATATATTCAAATACATTCCAATTATTTGTTTAATTATCCATCTCTTTTTAATTAATGGATGGTCTCTTCTATATTTGTTACTATATATGCATTTCACACACACACACAAAATATATTCATAGTCATTTTTCCATTAGCTGGCTAGCCTCTAATTTGCTAACTAGTTCTCTCTCAAAACCTGATCATGAATACCATAAAATGGAAGTTCCAAAGGGATAGCCATGTTATTCTAGGTCAGCAAAACACACAAGGAGTCCTGTGGCACTTTTTGGCTATGTCTACACTTGTGATTTTAAGTCGACTTTAGCTAAGTCGACTTAGCATGTCCACACTTAAATTTAAAGTCGACTTAGGGGGGAACTTACAAAGTCGACCTAGACCGTCTACACTGGATGCCTAGGTCGACTTCTAGGGGCTAGGGGGACCTTGGGCAGGTCCACGGTGGCAGGGGGGGCACCACTTGCCCAATGCCAGGGGGCTCAGCCTTTGCCCCATTGTAACTGGTACAATGGGGCAAAGGGGAACAGGGACCCTGGCAGGACATAGGGGCAGGGTGGGCAGGGCTCTGCCCTGCCCTGTGTGGGGGGCATGCCAGGCTCCCCCATGCCCCTCCCCCCAGCAGGGAGGGCAGGGAGGGAGTCCTGGAGTACCCCTAAGTCGACTTAGGGTACTCCAGGTCTACACTGGCTTAAGTTGACTTTAAAAAGTCGACTTAAGCCTGAAGTCGAACTAAAAGGAGGTTTAATAAAGTCTACTTTATTTTGCTTAAGTCGACTTAAGGAAACTGTAGTGTAGACGCAGGGTAAATAAGCAAGCTTAAGTCGACTTAATTTACAAGTGTAGATGCACCCTTAAAGACTAACAAATTTATTTATAGCATGAGCTTTTGTGGGAGAAAATCCCACTTTGTCAGACACTTGGAAATGAAAGCTTAGCCACATCCACAAATTTGGGACTCAGTCACAGCAGAAAATACTAATAGTACAATACAATATTTAGGCATCTTGGAGGACTGTACAGAAGAACAGAACTAAAAAGTCATTTGCGATATGAATATAAGTGATTATTCAGGGCCATGAAAAAGTGAGGTCATGGGAAATGGGGGTGTAGTATCACACTCCCTTACTAGCACAGACTTAAGGAAAAAATACACAGTAGAGCTCTTCTTTGCACAGCTACTGTCATTTCAATACTTTAAAAACTATATTCAGGAGCCTGTTCTTTGTTTTTCTGACTGGTGGGTTGGACTGGATTAAAAAAAAAGTTTTACTGTGTATCAGTTTTGTGAAATTTATTACACACATTTGGAACAGAGGCATAAAACTTCTCCCTCCCCTCCCTCCTCTTTTAAGAAACAGAAATTGCTTCAAAGGTCCTTATAATCAGAAAGAGACCAATGCTAGTGGTGAGGACTTTTACTCCAGTAATTAATTAATTTATTATTACTTATTAATAATAATAATATTCCTTTGGAGAGGAATGACTCAATCCCCCTATACCCGATACATTGTGTTCTACTGCTCTCTGTGGGACGCACCTGATAGTCTTGCTAATATCTAGGCTAGTAATGACCTTGGTTAGCTCTGTTCAGGGATTAATGTATTACCACAAACCAGGATGTATTCTGGAAGAACAACTTGGTTGGTAAGTGCTCAGTAAGGACTTTTTAAAAAAGATTATTTAAAGTCCTCCAGAGTTCAGAAAAAATGGTAGATTGATACCAGAAGGGGTAAGGGCACAAAAGAAGTGATGAAGCACTCCTGAAAGCTTTTCATTTACAAGGGGTTAGTCTTCTCCAGGAGTGCTAGTACAACAGATGTAGGAGCTGACAGAAAGCTGAGGAGTAAAGCATTCTTAATATATATATAAATGGAAAAACAGTGCTTTGTAAAGCCAAATCAGGAATATATATACATATATATATATAAAGCAGTTTTTCCCTTTTTCCCTGTTGTGCATCCCTTCTCCAGTTTTTGCTTCCCCATGTGATAGTTCCTTTACATCTACAAACAAAGGAAAAGCATGACCTGAAAAAAAGCAGGAGTGGAGGTGGTGAAAGAAGCAAATTCACAACAGAGTGGGATGTAGTAGTAATATATATTAAATAACATTCTGTATGTCCAACAGAGCATGCTAAACAAACTTATAGAGCCCGCCATCTCTGTTTCTTTCTCAACTAAGTTCCATCAATAAAAAACATGCAGCATTGTGGTAGCAGTTGTGGAAAGACCAGACTGCTGTCTACTTTCATTGGTGCAAGAGTTACAGGGTCATTTTGTGGGAATGGTACCTGAATGGGTACCAGCACTGTCTACAGAGTAAAGAAGGGTAGTATAATACAAAGATAGCACAATATTAAGGCACTAACATCTTCCTGCATGACTTCTGTAGACAGTAAACAGTTTACCCATTTTGAAAGCCAGAAAAGCCCTGATGCAAGCTTAGAAAGAAAAAAAAAATCTGCCCAAACATCAGCTAATGCAGATTTTGACTCACAATCATGATTGAGTGGAATGGCAGAGCCCTACAATACATGGTTACCCAGTGCTGGAAAATGAAAGACAGAAGGAGAATTTGCTACATTCCTTGGATTCTAGTTGCCAGCCAAGTTTGCATTCTCTGATCATTCAGCAATGATGACAATACAATACAATACAAATATTTTTCTATAGACCTTGCAATGTCTTTTTGAAGAATGTAACATTAATTTGATGGTGAGATGGATCCTGCCCCAATCACCCTGAAATAATTAATCTAGCTTCTCAAAGGTCATTTTCTCTTCATTGTCTAAAGAAAGGTTAAAAATTTTGACTGTATTATTCATCCAAATATCATGAACAGAAAGAATAAAACCAATGCCACTGTAGTATAGAAGATAACAATTCCAACCAAAAATGTATATTATTTTTCTTCTTTTTCTCTGTTCAGGCCAAATATATTATAATACATCATAATGGTATCTGGCCCAGGGAACATATGGTCATGCAAAAGGGAGCAATGAAAGGCACAATAATAGGAAATGAGCAAATAAACTGAATTTTCAATTTGGGAACTGATCTGAAAAATCATGTGTGGGGGGGGGGGGAAGAGGGGAGATATTCATTTTGTTTTTCCTCATCCTTTTTTTCAGGTCTTGGAAAAGCTAAATTTCTAATCAAAATGCTGTTTTGAAAGCATCAATAAAAACTGTGTTGACTTTTCTGATTTTTTTTCTCTTTTTTTCTCTTTTATGAAATCTATTTGCTGAATTCAACCTGAATTCACAAGCAGTTTCAGTACCTCCAATATGCATTTTTTTGTGAATTTGTGAAAATTTTTGACTAGTTCTCTATATAACCACATTAATATTAATGATAGCCAAACTTCATCAGGCTTGCAGTTTGTAGCTTTGTTTGGGAACAACTTTAGAAGTCTGGACACTCAAAAATCTGTAGGTTGTGAACAACTGGGCTGGGAATTTTGAAACAATAAACTTTTCTCTTTTTAATACAAGATTTTAAATACTTTTTATTTCTATTCAATCCAGAATATTTGTTCTGCGGGTATTCCACCTGTCTTGCCATTAGTCTTATCAGAACTTGGATGCGCTCAAAGCTGAAAGAATTAGGAGAAAGACATTAAGATTCTTCAAATCACATACAGGTTCGTTTTGAACAAAGGGAAGCTTTAACTTTTTTTTCATTTCATCCATGACAACAGAATTTTCAAGGTGCTCTCGGGTATGGCCAATATTTCTTCAATGCAAAAGATTTTCACAGAATGTGCAGGTGGTAGTAGTGAAGAAAAATCTCTGTCATCCAACCACCCATTTCAGGATCTGGATTATCACAATCCCTGAGGCTGGAGAATCAGCTGTAGGTTCTAAACATCCATGCCCAGTTACAGGTGGCCATCCTTAAAAGCAGTCTTCGGAGCCTATAAATGAACCCTGGAGTGGTCTGTATCATATAATCACTACAATACAAACTGCAGAGTCTACTGATAACCCTTTTCCCCCCAGTTATATTCTCTCATTAAAATTAATGTTGTGGAAGTTTCTGTCTTCCAGCTACTGGGTGATTTTTTTCCCCCTATGAATCTGATTAACATTCCTTTATTACACTTAATCCTCAAGCATCAAAAATGTATATTTCAATAGAGGTGGGACCTCCTGGTCTCTTCCCCTTTAAAAATCTTATTTAATTTCAAATTGCTTACTCATCTGTTCTTCAATGTACCACGTCAGTCTTAATTTGCCTTCATTGATTGGAGCTGACTCGTCTAATAGGGAATCACTTAACTGGAGTAGCTGGGGAAAGTTATTGTACTCAGACAAAACAGCAGAAGAAATAGACGACACAAGGAAGTGTCATTGACTGTTCTCACTTGGAGGGAGGAGAGAAAAGGAGGAGCTAGGAAGCAGCTGGGATCTTTAGAAATCTATAAAGTTTAGATGGGATGAAATAGATGTAAATTAAAAGAAAATGCTACAGTAATGTATAGTGCTGTTTAATCACCCAGTTTCAAAACAAAACAAAACCTGCAGTGGAAGACCATTACTGATTCAGTAAGAAAATGACAATCTAGAACTACTGAGATCGGGGTGGGGGGCAACTTATAATTATATAATTATATAATTATTTATATAATTATTTCAGTATATCTTAGTGTGCATCTACACTACTAAATTAAGTCAATTTAAGCATGCTTAAGTCGACTTAATTTACTCTGCGTCCACACTGGCATTTCCTTAAGTCAACTTAAGCTGTTGTTTAAGTCAACTTTGAAGCTGAAGTCAACTTTTTAAATCGACTTAAGCTGTGTGGATGCTCTAAGTTGACTTAGCCGACTTGGGGAAGGGAGCTTCCTTCTCACTGAGACCACTCAGGTCCTGGCAAGAAGGGACTGCAGGGCTCCCTTCTCACTGGGACCACTCAGGTCCTGGCAAGAAGGGACTGGAGCTTCCTTCTCACTCAGGTCTCGGCAAGAAGGAATCCCCGTGGTCCCGGCAAGTAGGAAGCCATGCGTTTCCTTCTCCCTGAGACCCGCGCTCCAGTTGCTCAGCAGCTGGCAGCTAGAGCGTGGTCCCAGGGAGAAGGAAGCCCTGCGCTCCAGCTGTCAGCTGCTCAGGAGCTGGAGCGCGCATCTCGGGGAGAAGGGAGCCCCCCCAGGCCTCCCTAAACAGCTGGAGTGCCGGCAATTGCTCGCAGGGCACTCCAGCTGTGTAGAGAAGCCCCCAGGCCTCCCCAAACAGCTGGAGCACCGGCAATTGCCGGCACAGCTGCCCTCCAGCTCCTGAGAAGCCTCTGGAGGTCACAGCCAGGAGGGAGTGGGGGTCCTAGGGAGAAGGAAGCCCCACGCTCCAGCTGCCGGCTGCTGAGCAGCTGGAGCGTGGTTCAGGGATGTGCTCCAGCTGCTCAGCAGCCGGCAGCTGGAGCACGGGTCTCCCACTCTTCCTCCTGGCCCGGACCACTCGGATCACGGGGAAGTTCTCCCTGGGACCACTTCTGCCTGGGACCTGAGAAGTCCCGAGCAGAAGGGAGCCGAGCGGTCCAGGGCAGAAGGGAGCTCCACGCTCTCTTCTTCCCCGGACCGCTCAGGGGCCATGCGGGGCTGGCTCTCCCTGGACCAAACTAGTCGACTTAGAGAGTCTAGTATAGACTCTCTAAGTCGAGTTACTAAGGCCTACTTTAACTTGACTCAGGAGTCCTGTGTGGACTCTCTAAGTGGACTTAATAAGATCGACTTATTAAAGTCGACTTATTTAAGTCAACCTAAAATCCCCAGTGTAGACATAGCCTTAGAGTTCACAAAATACCCCAAATTGAGAGCCCGAGTGAGAAGAGACCTTGGTTTATTCACAAAACAGACATAAGCAGATACAAGCAGTAAGTGTAAAAGATACTTCACAGATCTATGCCCTATGTCTCAGCACTCATCTGAAAGAATCACCTGGAGTGGTGAGGATAATTTAGTCTCCATGCCCATTCATACCTTGGTCTTTCTGCTGAGACTGTTGACAAAAGGAGGTAAATTAATTTCAATGGATTTAGTGTTTGTATTGACTGTTAAATTAAAGTACCGACTCTTTCATGAGAATGCCATTATTTCCTGCTTTAGGTCAAGCTGTAAGTATCAGGAGAAAGTCCTTTCATGCAGTATTTCAAAGACTCTGTTTCTGGGTCTGCCTGAAATTCGAAAGTGCAAAAGCAAGAGAATAAAATATAATGAGGAGGGGAAAAGTTAGCCAAACTGTCTCAAAACTTAAAGTTTTAGTTTGGACTTCACTTGACTTTTGGAAGTTGATTTGGATGTGGGAGTTGGTATTTTATATAATGAAGATCTCCCGTGCTTACTAATAATCCCTATGAAAGCATTTCAGTTTCTTATGATCCTCAAGTCATAGTGACAAATCTCTTTTTCTAACTTCAATTCCATTGACTATCAAAGGAAAGACTATTTTTATCATTATTCACTACAAATTATCAGTGGCTATATTGAAATGGTTTATCTGATGCTTCTAAAAGGCATGTTGCAAAACAACAAAAAATAACAATGAACCATAAAATAAACTAAAAGAAAAATATTAGATATGCACGTGCTGACTCTTGAATTCAGGAAACATTCCTGGGATCATCAGTCATTACAGAACTGTAAAGGCAGCATTTTGATGAAGATTGTTTCTAACACTGAAAAAACGAAATGGAGACAATCCAAGAAGCAAAACAAATGTATCAAAAATGGCAGAGAAACAAATTAAATCAGGAAATTCAAGCACATTTTACAGAAACCAACCTTGTTTAAAGTTAATTGCCTGCCAACCAGTGAGCTAGTTTGAAACCTAAAAGACAGTGAGAAAGAGATGCTTCTCTGTATCTTATGTAAACTTAGAAAGGAATAGAATAACAACAAAGTAATAATGCAGTACTACTGAAAATATATATATATATATATATATATATATATATATATAGAATCAGAATATTTGGGGACTAAATTTCTCTCTTTGTGAGCTGGTATAGCCACTATATTAACATCAGTGGCTCCACCTGTTTTCACTAGAAAACAAATGTGGTCCATGTACTGCAGTTCCAGAAGTAGAATTACATACAAAGTAGTTCATGTTGCAGGAGTAATCTAGTACTCACATGATAAACAAAGGACAGTTAATTCGGTCAAACGTAAATTACTGTGAACAAAGAAAGCTTATTTTAACAATGAATAATTGTATCCAAATATAAAGGCCAAATTGTGATATCCATACTCTCAATAATCAGTACCTTAGTTAGTACTAACTCAAGTAAGTTATTTTTTTTTTCCCCTATCTGGCTGCTAGCAATGACCTTGATTTCAAAGGTTCAGAAGTGGTTCTGTTCAGTTTGGGACATGATTAAAAATACTGCAAGAGATTTGCACTGTATTTTTGGTAATTTGGTTTATTGCCAAAACCAAGTCATGCTGCTCATGGGGAAGATGGACTGCCATGGACTTGAAATCCTGGAAATAATGAGAGCAGGTTGATAGGTGTAGAGAAGGAAGGCTTCAAGATAGAGAAGAAACATCTTATGTATTTAGATTTTAGGGACAACACACACATAGAGGTAATAGTTCTAATTGTAACAGATTCTGTTGATTGATTAACCAACCCATCAAATACACCAGAGCCCAAATCAGACCCCTAAAGATCTCAGCAGTACAGTGCTATGTTCCAACAGAAAAACAGTGAGGAAAATAAAGATAAATTTTGAAGTTGCCTCCAAAGTGTGGGTACCAGAATACCTAAACATGACTTACTCCTTGTGATGGACTTTAATGATAAAATAAGGATGTGACAACTAAGGAACAGAAAGGGCAATGGGGAAGTATGCATTGGGAGCTATCAAAGAATATAATGAGAGATTTATTAAATTGTACTTGGTGTCCAACTTAGCTCTTGGAAGACCCATGTTCACTCACAAAAAGACATACACAAAGAAACATGGATCTCATCAAATGTCAGAACAAACAAAGAAAAAATAAGATTACATCTGCATTAGCTTCAGATTTAGGTCATCTTTCCAAGCCATACAATCATATCAAGCAGCAGATGTTAGCAGCAACCATATATTGCACTGCTCAACTGAAATTAAAATTGAGAAAGATCAATTTGAAACAGTAAGTGGTAAAAATATCACAGCATAAAACTGAAAACTAAAGTAGTGCAAGAAATTCCATCTTGAATTAAGAGATACATTTGAGGCATTACCAGAGGCAGAGGAAGATGAAACAGACTACACCTTAAGAAAAATGGGCAGTGCTCATAGACAATGTGATTCAAACAGCAGCTGTCACAGCTGGATATCAGCATGGACAGATGAAGAACTGATAAACAAAGAGACATGGTCTCTCATCAAGAAAAGGAAAAAGAGTACCAAAAATAGAAGTCCTGAATGCTAAGAGTAATGGAATATTAGAAAAGGCAAAGGAGGAGTATAAGAAAGCAGAAAAGGCATGGGGGTGGGTGGGGGACACAAGAAAGGTAAATGGAGTTATGTTGAAGACCTAGTAGCGGGAGCTGCTGCTATGACAGGAAACTACAGTGTCATTTTTCAAGCAACTAAAACCCTGTGTGGAAATTTCAAAATCCTCAATAAACCCCCAATAAATCTGATTTCAGCACCAGACTTAGGTGAAACTTGTGAACCTGATCAATATGATATTAATATTGGTCCAACATAGAGGGCAGAAGTACAGGCTGAATTAAATAAGCTTAAAAATAAAGCACTGGGAAATTATAATATTACTGCAGAAGTGCTAAAGTATTTGATGTCTCTATCCTAAGAAAATTGACAGAAAAAAATAGACCCTCCTGAGTAGTGAAAAATTGGAATCATTGCCAGACTAGCCCAAAAGAATAATCTTACTGATTGAAATGCCAGAAAAAGAGTTGAAGCATCTGATAAAGTAAGATTTTCTCCCACAAAAACTTATATGATAAATAAATTTGTTAGTCTTTAAAAGTGCCATGGAATACCAGAAGAAGAGTTACATTTCCTCTCCATTGTAGGGAAAAACCTTCTGCAGTATTATATTTCAAAGGATGAAAGAGACACTGGATGCAAAACTTTTAAAAAAAGGTTCCATCAACAACAATTTACTTGATTTCCAGAAGGAATTTAGCAGCCTGTAGAGATGTACATTATGGAATATTCTTTGGTTCTCTGGAATCCCAGCTCATGTTGTCAGCATCAAAGCAATGTACAGAGATGTGAAGTTTTCTGTAAGGAAACCAGATGGCAGAGTGATTCATTATGGACATGGCATCAAACAAAGTTGCATTTTATCTCCACTATTTGATATTGCCATAAACTGGATAATGAAGAAATGTAATAGCAACACAAATGTTGGCATAGCATAAGTAGATGGCAAATGCCTAGAAGGCCTGAACTTTTCTGATGATAGTGGACACACTGAGACACACCCTGAAACATTACAAAGTCAGCCAACCCAGCAGAAATAGCAAGTCAAGCCTGTCTCAAGATCAGTTATGCTAAAACAAACATCCATAAACAAAATAGCATAATGCAAAAATAGCACAAAGAAACAGTTCATCTATCTGAACAGCACCCTCTTAACAAATGAAGACTTCAAGAAGGAAGTGAAATCAAGGACAGGAATGGAATCCATAGGTTTTAGTAAACTCAACAACATATGGAAATATGAGAGATGCAGCACTAGAAACCAAAGTGAAAATTTTCAATTCAAATGTAATCTCAGTTAACATATGGCTGTGAGAGATAGAAATCTATCAAAATATGAAACAAAAATGTAGATAACTTTGAAAATGAATACAATTTCCTCTATTTCTTCTTTCTCCTCATCAGTACCAAAATCATTAAAATCAGACAGAGAGAGAGGACAAAAAACTGCAACATGAACAGCCTGGGATGGGCAGCGATCTTTAGCATAAAGGGAGACAAGTCACAGAGAGGATACCCACAACAGATACTAAACAAAGATCTTTGATCATCTGGATCACCCATAGTTTCCATTAATCAGAGACCCAAAAAGGAACGCACCTAACTGAGTCATTTCCACTGGCCAAGAGATGTAGACTAAAGTGCAACAAATGTGTACCACAGCCTTCCAGGTAACCATGCTCTCCATTACTTCTTGAAACATTGTGCATTGGAGCACTGCCTCTGGTAACTCCAGCTGAGATTGTGTTCCTGAACAACCAGAGACTGTGTTCCTGACCAACCTCATTTCCTTCTATGATGAGATGACTGGATTCGTGGATGCGGGAATAGCCATCGACATGATATACCTTGCCTTTAGCAAAGCTTTAGATATGGTTTCCCACAGCATTCTTGTCAGCAAGTTAAGTAAGTATGGGTTGGATGAATGGGCCGTAAGGTGGATAGAAGACTGGCTAGATTATCGGACTCAGCAGGTAGGAATCAATGGTTCAATGTCTAGTTGGCAACCATAATGAGAGGAGCGCCCCAGGGGTCAGTCCTGTGGCCGGTTCTGTTCAATACCTTCATTAATGATCTGGGTGATGGGATAGATTGCATGCTCAGTAAGTTCATGGATGACACCAAGCTGGGGGGAATGGTAGACACGCTGCAGGGCAGGGGAAGGATTCAGGGAGACCTAGATAAATTGGAGCATTGGGCCAAAAGAAATCTCATGAGGTTCAGCAAGGACAAGTGCAAAGTCCTGCACTTCGGATGGAAAAATCCCATGTACTTGTAGAGGCTGGGGACTGATTGGCTAAATAGCAGCACTGTATGGTGGACGGGAAGCTGGATATGACTCAACAGCATGCTCTTGTTGCCAAAAAGGCCAATGGCATATTGGGCTGCATCAGTAGGAGTGTTGCCAGCAGATCAAGGGATGTGATTACTCCTTGCTATTCGGCACTGGTGAGGCCACATCTGTAATACTGTGTCTAGTTTTGGGCTCCCCACTACAGAAAGGATGTTGACAAATTATAAAGAGTCCAGCAGAGGGCAATGAAAATTGTTAGTGGGCTGGGGCACATCACTTACGAGGAGAGACTGAAGGAACTAGGCTTATTTAGTCTGCAGAAGAGAAGACTGAGGGGATTTGACAGCAACCTTCAACTACTTGAAGGGGTGCTCTAAAGAGGAGGAAGCTAGGCTGTTCTCATTAAAACAGAGGACAGAACAAGGAACAATGGTTTCAGGTTGTAGCTGGGGAGGTTGAGGTTGGATATTAGGAAAAGCTTTCTCACTAGGAGGGTGGTGAAGCATTGGAATGGGTTACTTCAGGAGGTGATATAATCTCCCTCTTTGGAAACATTTAAGGCCTGCTTAGACAAAACCCTGGCTGGGATGATTTAGTGTGAGTGGTCCTGCTTTTAGCAGAGGGTTGGACTAGATGACCTCATGAGGTCCCTTCCAACCCTAAGATTCTGTGGCTATGTCTACACTTGCATATTAAGTCTACTTAAGGAGGCTTAAGTTGACTTAAACAAAGCCACATCCACACCTGGCTTTCATTAAGTTGACTTAAGCAGTTCCTTAAGTCGACTTAATAACTACCTTCTTTAGGTTGACTTAATGCTTAAGTCAATCTAAATCTTAATTAGCTAAGTCGACCTCAGTGGCCTACAGAGCTTCCTCCCAGAATTCCTAGCACCAGGAAGGAAGAGACTGCCCTGGGCAACCACAGGGCAGGACAAAGCCCTGCCCACCCTGCCTTGTAGAGCTGGCCAAGCCTGCCACAGCAGCCATGGCAGAGGGGAGCCAGCGCCACAGGAGGACCCCCTCCTGGACCTACCAGGAGATCCTGGATCTCCTGGAGATCTGGGGGGATGAGGCAGTATACTCTCAGTTGCAGGGTAGTCAAAATGATGAGACAAACAAGCAGAGATTGTAGGTTACAGGAAAGTATATTATTTTGAGGCTCTTCTGTTTTCATAGAAGGAGCTTGATTCTGGCCTATGTTATTGAGCCCTGACCAGTCTAGGTCCCTTTTGGAAATCTGACTCTTTTTCTTCAGTACCAGGCCTCATATTGCAGCCTTCCCACAGAGCCCAGACTCTGGGCCAGCCCTGCCCTGCCTCCAGCATGCAGGGGGGGACCCACCAGGCCAATTGGCCCTGGTCTCCAACCCTCCCTGGTCCCTGGTCACCATGATCAGCTTCAACAATGGAATCTCTCAGACACCACAGAATATGCTCCTTGCAGAAAGGCTAGGATATATTCCTTTGCACACTGAAAACAGTCTTATGCAAAGAAGGACACACCACCGGAGGCATAGATTACATAATAGAAGAGGTCAAAAATATCCAAAAAATCCATCTGAAATAACCAGCTTTAATACAGAAATTAAACTGCCTCCAGCCACATACCCCTAGTTGTGATTTACCACCCCACACTGGAACCCACATGGAGTGGCAAACATTTAGAACCGTAGTCAATAGGGACCATATCCCAAAAGAAATATTTTCTGAACCCTCTCTTCGGGACTTCAAACTACCCTCTAACTTCTCCAAATCATCATCAGAAGCAAGCTTCCCACAAACCTGGAGATATCAAATGAAAATGGCACTAGACCATGCCGGAACAATAGAAAAAACCTGTGCATATATCTCTGTATGCTGTAATGATCAACATATCTGTTACAGGACACTACCTACCAACTATAGCTCAGGTCCTAAGGTTCGATAGGTTCGGTAGGCACAACACCAGGAAACCAGATAAAAGGTAAAAGCAAAGTGCATTTATTGAAAAACACAGACAAGAAAGCAAAGACATAGGAAAGCAGCAATGCTTATGCACCTTCAGCAGATGGGAACCCCAGTTAAACAACTGTGGGTGCAGAGCATGTGGAACAATGACTTGAGGCGTCGAACATAGCAGTTGCCCCAATGACGAGGTTTCAAATGGGGGGAAAGGTTTATGACAACTTTTTATACTTTTGGGGCTTACTAAGTGGGTAAAAGGCATGCACATCTGGTGTTTTTTCCACACTTATTTAAAACATTTTTTGTCCCAGTGTTATCTTGTTATTTTACAAAGCTTGCATGTTATGTCCACTACTTGGTGGGAGCAAGGTACGTTCTTGGTCAGTACTAGCTTTGTTTTGTTTATACACAGGGCTTTTGGTCAGGGCTAGTTAATGGCGACACTGCCTGTTGACAATTTATCGCATCACAAATCTTCTGTTGGGGCCTACACTCCGCCCCCTAGGTGGTGAAGCTGTTCATAGCCCTAATGAGGGGTGCCAATCTTAAAATTGACCCTTAAAACTAGGGCCTGCACCTTTTTCCATTAAACCACTTCATGAAATATTGGAAACAAAGCGAGCTGTTGCCCAACCAGTATGGTTTAGGGCCTGCCACATTTGCCATTATCCTTTCCAATCTTGGACCAAGGCCCCTAAAGAAGGGAAAACTGGTTAATTTGCAATATAATTACTTTCACACTAAGGTCTACTTAGGGCCTCAATATTAACAAAATTTTAAAGGCCTTTTCCTATTTTATTTCACCCCCAGGATTCTGTCAATTACCTTATGCTTTCTTCGTTACCTTGGGGTGAAGGGAACAACGGATGTTTTTTACTACTTCCACAAATTACTTGATTAAAACCAACAGCTCACATTACAAAACCCAATCCAAACTGCACCAATATTAATGTTTACATTAATCACATTAATTTGCAGTTTAAAAATAAGAGGGTTGCGTGTTTTTAGTAAAATTATTACATGCAAGTGGTGCTTGTTAACTGGCATCTCAGGTCAAACCAAACAAATAGGACCACACTGAACTGATAGTACTTCTTGATAGGGGCCCAGTTTTTAAACCCTCACCCTTGGCCATGGCCTAGCAGAGGCGATCCTGTGTGGTTGGTGCTTTTGTCCATGTCCAGCAGGGCCTCCAAGATAACTTGTCCAAACAATTCAGTGGTGTTGGCTGTGGTTCTGCACTACAGGGTGGTGTTATTTAGCAATTTTAAGGTAAAATTCCCGAGCTTAATGAAGGTCGTAGCACCCAGGGTTGAACCAAGTTGCCATACGCAGGGTAGGGTGAAAATCACTATGACTTTACAGGGATGATTGGCAGGACAGGCAATGTTTCCAATCCTTCGGTAGGATCTCACTGTTGAGAAGGCCAGGAGAATGGTGTTTCATGAGAGACGGTATGGCTGCAAGTGTCCAGGCCTTGCTGCCTGCATCAATCAGCTTCATGGGAGTACCCCGTACACACCAAGCATGGCTACCTTTGAGTTAGTTTGCCCCTACTGAAACAAACAAAATTAACACTGACCCAATAGGTGTTTCTGGGTCTCCAGATAATGACCTTCACTGGCTGGAGACACCAACCAGGGTACCGTTTTCAAACCTGGTCACCCTCTTTGGTTGCTTTATTTGTGCATTTAAGCCCTTGTGATTTCCAGGCAGTCTCCAGCATCTTGGTCTCCTTTAGGCTCAACACCTCCAGGAAGGTGGTCCACTTACAGATCAGTCAGGCCATTCAGTTGCAAGGCTGCATCTGCACAGGCTTTGTCCAAAATTAAACAGCAGTACCTGCACATCTCACTGGTAATCAGAGTACACCACCACTGCCTGTACATGCTCTCCCACATGCAACACCAGCCCAAAATGGGAGGCTATCCTCCCATAACATTTCTTAGATATCTATATCGTGTTCCAGTGGTATTAATTTCTGCGTGCTAGGATCAGTGATATCCAGGGTGACTGCATATAAGTCCATCCCTGCTGACTCAGGCATTCCTCAGTCGGGAGGTGTGCAGCAGGGTCCATCACCACGACTTGCAGCACATCAGGATTTGGCTGGTCTGTGTTCTCCACAGCACTTAGATGCTCAGTCACTGGCCGCACACTCACTTCACTGTACTGTTGTTTCATTGGCATCAGGCCATAGTACTGGCGAAAATTCAACTGGAAGGCAGCTTTTCGTAGTATCCCATACCACCTCGTAAACATGCAGTCCAGTGAAAGGAGCCA
The DNA here is from genome assembly GCA_007922175.1 of Pelusios castaneus. Lineage (NCBI taxonomy): Eukaryota > Metazoa > Chordata > Testudines > Pelomedusidae > Pelusios > Pelusios castaneus. Next base: position 11,984,391 of record ML685780.1, on the reverse strand, counting down.
CAGTTGCTGCCTCATCAGCCAGTTGTAGCAGTCTACTGCACTTTCCCTTTAGGGGTAGCAGGGGATATGAAACACCTAACAAATGCCCAAACCCATCGCCTAGTCCTGTACGGTGTTGCTGGCAAACTGGGGGCCATTGCTCAAAAAAATTAATATACATTTTAAGGGCACTGCTGGCATTCGGCACAAAGGGCATAAGTCCCATCTGTCTCCATCCAATGCCCCAAAATTAAAATCTTAGCATCAGCGCGGGCACATGAAGCCTGCTTGCCAAAGCAGTAAAAAGAAAAAGTTGCCAGCCCCTCCTCTTCCTCCGCAGCACACAGTTGTCCCAACGACGAGATTTCAAATGGGGGAGGGAGGGCTACTTGCCAGCTTTTTATACTTTGGGGGCTTACTAAGTGGGTAAAAGGCATACATATTGGGTCTTTTCTCATAGGGTGCATCTACACATGTAAATTAAGTCAACTTAAGCTTGCTTAAGTCGACTTAAGGAAAAATTAAGTTGACTTTATGCAACCTAGTTTTAAGTCAACTTTCTGCTCAAGTCGACTTTAGAAAGTTGACTTAAGCCAGTGTAGACATGGAGTAGCCCTAAGTCGACTCTAAGTCGACTTAGGGCTCTCCAAGACTTCCAACTGCCCTCCCTACCAGGGTGGCTGGCACAGGGAGAGCCTGGAGTGTCTGCCCACCCTGGCACTATGTCCTACCAGGGTCCCTGTTGCCCTTTGCCCCATTGTACCCAGGTACAATGGGGCAAAGGCTGAGCCCCCTGGCACTTGGCAAGGGGTGCCCCCCCTGCCACTGAGGACCAGTCCAAGGTCCACCTATCCCCTAGAAGTCAACCTAGGCGTCCAGTGTGGACGGTCTAGGTCGACTTTGTAGGGTCCCCCCAAAGTCGACTTAAAATGTAAGTGTAGACATGCTAAGTCAACTTAAATTAACAAGTGTAGACATAGCCATGGTTATTTACAACATTTTTTCCCTCTTTTTATCTTATTATTTTGCAAAGCTTGCATGTTATGTCTGCTACTTGGTAGAAGCAAGGTACATTCTTGGTCAGTACCAGCTGTTTTGCTTATACATAGGGATAACTTTTGGTCAGGGCTAATTAATGGTGACACTACTTACTGATAATTCATTGTGTCACAAATTTTTCCATTGGGCCCTACAAAACCACACAACACATCTTACCAGATTCACCAGTCCTACACATGCCTATTGCTACATGTGGAATACCTCATCCAGTGCCCAAAATGCCACAGTAACAACTATGTGGATGAAACCAGAGAAACATTAACCTCTCAAATGAACCCACACAGGAAAACAATAATATTAATAATAATTAAAAAAAAACAAAAAAACAGACATTACATCATCTGTGGGTGAACACTTTTCACAAAGCAATCATTTCATATCTGACTTCTCAATCCTCACCTTCAAAGGAAACCTCTTTCAAAAGACAAGCTTGGGAGCTTAAATACATAACTTTATTAGATGTAATGTGGAGTGTGTGTGTAAATTTTTGATAGCCCAGGGCCCAACATGCCTAGACCACTGCCAGGAGTAAAAATAAGTTGTTAAACTTATTGCCTTTTTATTAATCTAGGGTAAATTTGGGGTATTCCACTCACCTTTGTGGGTGTGTGTAAGTGCTGGAGACTGAAAAATAGAAGCATTGAGTGAAAAAACTTATATATGCCTTCTTGCTACAGCTATCTATTGGCCTGATGTGCCATGCCCCCATTGATTTGTTTCTACCACCAACTCGCAAAAAGCTTTGGATTCAGCAAAATGATGGGTAACACTAAAAATCCTGGATTAAATAGAGACACTGGATTTATGATTTATTACAACAATCTATTACCCTTTAATCTCTTCCCCACCCCCCACTCAACAAGCTTTCACCGTAACCCCCTAAAATAGGAGGTTTTTTAACAGGCCACTTCAGCTTGAATGGTTCCTTGAAAAAATGTTCTAACTACTTATATGTTCCACCTTGTATTTAGTTTAACACTCTGAGCACTTTCCCCAAACCGAAGAAGAGCTCTGTAGCTAAAAAGCGTGTCTCTCTGAGCAACAAAAATTAGTGCTACAAAAGGTATTACCTCACCCCCTTGTGTGTCTAATATTCTGTAACAAGCATGACTACAGCACTGCATACTTCCACTTCTTCATCAGGTAGATCCTATCTCTTCTCAGAACAGCATCCAATGGTGGAGGAAGACAAGTTGTCCAGTTGACACCATCTGCACAGCTATGTATCTCCAGAATGCATCTGCCCTCACCTGGGCCTGGGCCCTTACCTTCAACCAGTACTTCCCTAAAACATCACTAAGACTGAAAATATGTACAGTAGAACCTCGATTATCCGGGTTAATGACCGGCGCCCGTCATCCGGATAATCAAAAACCACGGATAATCGAAGCTCCTGCTCCCCCCAGCACAGTCCAGGGGTTTGGGTGGCCGCAGAAGCTCCGGCGGAGCTTCTGTGGCCACCCGATCCCCCAGCTGTCATCAGGAGCTGCGGTGGCTTAACGCCGCAGCTCCTGCTGAGAGCCGAGCCCGGGAGCTGAGCTGGGGGGTCAGCTCGAATCGGAGCCGGCCCCCCAGCAGAGTCCAGGGGTTCAGGTGGCCACAGAAGCTCCGCTGGAGCTTCTGCGGCCACCCAATCCCCCATGGTTCCGCGATCCCGGTTAACCGAATGTACGGTTAATTGAGGACCGGATAATCCAGGTTTCACTGTATATAAAAAAACCCTGCCTACATAAATGCAACATTAAGATTACACACACAATTAGAACCACAAAACATCTCAAAATGCAGTATTACCAGCTACATATATTCAAAAATCATGTAGCAGACACTCAAAGTAATTGGTTTAAAAATTGTTATTTAAAATAACTTTTTTTCATTTTCTTTCTGATCTTTGAATAATTCATGTTGTCATTGTTTTCACAGCTATGAAGAAAGAAAGAAAGAAAGAAAGAAAGAAAGAAAGAAAGAAAGAAAG
>ML685780.1:11966846-11977818 GCA_007922175.1 Pelusios castaneus | reverse complement strand
GAGAGAGAGAGAGAGAGAGAGAGAGAGAGAGAGAGAGAGAGAGAGAGGGGTGAGATAGTTTGTGAGAATTATTTGGTTTGGAGATAAATAAAAATTAATTAAGCTATACTATAACACAATAAGAGATGAAAATGGAACTTATACTTATTGCTTGGTGCAACTAAAAGCAGTAATGTCTCATTAGCATTGGAGCTATTGAATTAAAGAAAGAAAAAAATACAGGGACATAAACTGGATCATCTATAAAAGGAAAGTAGCAAGTAGTTTAAAAAAACAAACAACTTACCACATTATTCTTTTGCTGTACTATGGACTCTTCATAACTAGCATCTCTAAATTCTAAGAGGTAAATGTGTAGAGGACTAAACCCAGGACAGAAGGATGTCATGGCAAGTTTTCACTTTTCACACAAATTGTTATTTTTTTCCCACATGCAAATATTCATCAAGGGTATGCACAAACTTTATTTACATATGGAAATGAAGCAGATGCCAAATGATTGTGTGCAGAAAATTAAACAAAAAAATTTGATGCACAGTAGAGAATGATTTTGGTAATACAGACCTTAAAGAAAAGGGTCATTACTAAGTGATATGTTCTGATGATGGACCATCAGTAAGACAGTTTAAACAATGCTCTTTTAACATTGGAGTGTTTCAGATGTTATCACCTAATTTACCAAGCAGGAAGAGGAGTCATTCCAAATTTTATCAGTTTAGGAAACCTCACTTGCACTAACTGTAGTGGTAATATCTTTCCACAACATATTGCTTGAGGATAAATGCCACTACTAGTCAGAATTATTAGCAAGGATAAATTATTATCTTCTAATCCTGGTGGCAGATAATTTGGACTAGAAATGGATGAGTGCTACTGAACACATATCTGAGAGAATTGAAGCTACTCTTTGCTATGAAACCTTTATTTGGTGAAAATGAAAAATTGTATGCTGGCACCTGGAACTGTTCAGTACAATTAATGTTTTTTTTAGGTCACTAGCCAGACATTCATTCACACTATTCTGTTTTTCCCAGGAAGTGTTCTGGTTCCCCAGTGACAGAAATAAGAATGACAAGCAGTGGCACAAATGTTAGCAATTTTCTTTAATTCCAGTTTGGTTGATGAACCAGAAGAACCCGTGGAACCATTTTTTTCTTTTGTGATTTTTTTAAAAAATTCATTAAGTTTGACTGAACTCTGTTACAGTGTATTAGTCTACAGCAGTGAGCTGTGAAGATGAAACTGCAGAGAGTTATTCAGTAGCACAGAAACTACAGTTATGTTTTTGTCAGACCTCTGGCAATATAGTTGCAATGTTCAGATCAATCAATTGAATGTAATCAGGCTAAATCAGTGCAATATGTTCCTACACACAATGGACCAGATTAATTACTGGAATAAACATGTGAAGAACCACTGATTTCAATTCCTTATAAACCAGTGTAGCAGGCAAGTTATTGTTGAAAATATATATTCTTCAAAAATGACTTGTATCAGAACTTTGCATCCAAACAGCTTTCTGCAGTTTTATACTCAGGCTATGTACACACGACAAACTTGTCCCACAATAAGCTGTTGTGGGACAAGGAAAGCGTTATAAATATAGCGCTTTTGTGTGTACATATGTGCTCCTTGTAGCACAAACGAGCGTTCACACGTGTGCATGGTGGGCACCTGCCCCAGGAGTTCACTGGGCTAGGGGGCTGGCTGCAGCTCCCGCTGCCTCCCCAAGCCCCTGCTGCCAGCCCCCTCCACCACCTGCCAGGCTTTGGGTGGTGGTGGTGGGGGGGGCTACACGCTGAAGCACGGCAGCCTCTGCCGCCACCCAAAACCCAAGCTCGGCGGGAGGTGGAGGGGACCGGCTGCAGCCCCCGCCACCACCCGAAGCTTTGCAGGTGGCAGTGGGGGCTGTGGTGCTGAAGCACCAGCCCCCCAGCTCAGCCCCCAGGCTTCAGGTGGTGACAGGGGCTGCTCACTTCAACGCCACAGCCACCACCCAAACTCTGGCAGCTGGGTTAGGGGCTGGCCCTAACCGGCGAGGGTTGCCGGTTCAGCCCAGCCCCCTACCTCAGACCCCGGGCTTCAGGTGGCAGTGTGGGCTGCACCCGAAGCCTGGCGGCTGAGTTAGGGGGCTGGTGCTTCAGCGCCAGTTGGGAGCCCCTAGCCCCGGCAGCAGGCAGAGGGGCTGAAGCCACCTGTGCTTGGGGACTCCCGAGCAGTAGCCTCCAGTCCAGGGGGCCAATCCCCAGAAACTACCGAACCTGGCAGCTCCAAGAGTTGTCCATTTCACTGCTCTGTTAGAACAGTGAAATTGACATATTTGTCAGCTCCAATGTCCCAGAGTGGCCTCAATTGGCACTCTGGGACATTTCTGGAGGCTGTCAAAATTGGAAAACCTGTACACATGAGCTCTACCACGGAACAGCTGTTCCACGGTAAGGCTAACCACTCTTGATTTGAGTGGCTTAACTGTTGTAGGGCAAGAGGGTGTTACCGCATAACAGGAAAAATGCTCGTGTGTACGCTGGGAGCCTTATCATGCGATAAAGTGATTGTGTGAACATGGCCTCAGAGTTTGACCCCATATCTGAATAAATCACAAAGTCAATGGTAAAACTCCATTCACTTCAATGGGACCAAGATTTCAACCAGGAGCTACAGGTCTTTTTGAAGAAAAAAAAGATGTTGGCAATTCTTTTCCTTCCTCTTTTCTTTTGGCTAAAATTATGTCAAAGACGACCCATCACTGCAGCAATGTGAAAAGGATGCAGGGAATAGAAAAGTCCCTGTCACAGTATATGGAAGGAACTTACATTTAATATTTGGCTGTCCCGTTTGCTTTAATGCGTATTATATTTAGTTGTACAAGACAACCAAGCCTAGCATTCTTAAACTTAAAATACTAGAAGGGACACTAGTATTTTTTTTTTTTTTTTTGTTCTACCTACCACGTTAATGCAGGCACCTATGGTTAAATCTTTCAGGACTCTCAGAAATCTTTCAGTTCAGGGGAACGAGATACCAATGTTAATTATGTTAGGCATTAGGGCCACTCAAGAACAGTGGCCCATTTCCCTAGGCGCTCTACAAACAGAGTAACAGATAGTTCTTGCTCTGAAGTAAGTAGTTGCTCTGAAGACCTTACAGTCTAAATAGATCAGAAACACAGGATGGGGGAAGAGGAAAACACACAGAGTCAACAATTAGATGGTGGCAAATATGTTAATTTCACATTTTTTATGGTGGAGGGATATCATGTTGCTAGAGATTTCTCCATATTCAAATGTGTTTTCAAGTCATAGGCATAGGATTCAAACAGATTTCAGCAAAATCCACTGACGTTCCATTCCCTTTTCCTATGCTTTCCTTAAAATCACTTGTTGTGATGTGTAAGTTGCATTTTCTCCAGAGAATGAGAAAAACGTAATTGTGAGTCATCTCTCCACCCCACTTCCCATCAATTTGGCCAAAAACCAAGATTAATCATTATTTTTCCATGAAAACCATTTGCAGAGGTAATCTTTCTGATTTTAGGTCAAACTTGTGCCCCCGCCCTCAGTTAAACACCAAAATAAAATAAAACAAATTAATAGTAAATTTATTTTTTAACACCAGTGAATTTGTAGAGTTTATTTACCTCACATTTATTTACCCTCATATTAAAGATAGGTATCTCAGGCTAAATTCTAAACATCTTTGCATTTGTATGTTTAACTCATAATGTGATCTTCTTTGAATGACATTTTTGCAATTAGAGACGTGTTAGTTTCAGATGAAGCCTTACAAAAACTTTATTTATATATAATGTATTGAAAGCTTTGAAGTAAGATGTATTTAATGTTTTCAAATTTAAATATCTTTCTCACTAAGTAGTTATACACTCTTTTGGTTAATACCAAAAAAGATCTATTTGGCTTTCATTTTGAAACAGTATTGTCATTAGTGACATGAAAAACAAGCTTGAATTCAGTTAGTAAATTGGATGAGATTCATCTATATTTACTATCAAAGGGAGGCAACTGAAGCTTCTAAAACCTTGAAAATAAATTCACTCTCAAGATGGTACTATTCATCTACTCAGGAGAGATAACTGAGGCCCTGAGAAGTACATTTAAGGAGCAGATTGGAAAAGTTGTCAAGTATTTTGTCAATAGTTGTTGCTTTTATGATTATGCTAACATTGGCTTATGTTCCACTAAGCAGAACTTCTGTCAGTTTGCATAGTTTATGAATGAGTGGTTTGCATAGTTTATGAATGACCCAAATTCCAAATACCTTACATATAATTAATCTTGTCTCTACAGTTACAAGTATTCATGTTCTACCTCTATTTTGGCAGATTTTGCATACATTTGAAATTTTTGACACACACATTCTTGTCCTTTCTAATAGGGAAGAAGGTACAAAATATTGTCAATGCATATAGCCATATGTTTTATATTCTTTGTTATGCCTAAATTGGTTAAAATCACAGCTACTGATCATTGAGAGCTGAAATTTTCAAAAAAAATATTTTCACAATTGAGTCAAAAAAATGTCCATTATGAAGAAGCAGCTCTGAAATCTTAAAGGATAGTATGTGAACTTAAAAGATATATATGTACATACAAATTCCATGACTAGAATACACCTGAAATCTTACAGAAAGCATTAGAAACTTTCCGGACAAGAGGAGCAAGAATTATAAAGACATACTAGGAATCTAAAAGTTTGTTAAAAATAAATAAAAGCACACAATTCCATTAACACTTTCAGGCTTGCTGTCATTATTAATCAACTCTTACAACCAAATTCAGGAATAAAACATGAGGATGCATAAGTTTCATGTCAGTAAATGAATGTGAGGGTTATGATTAGGGGTAGGCAGATATGATGGTGGTTTCTGATGGGGACTGCATGGGTAGGTTAATTCATTTCAGATATTCAGATTCACACAGTTTATTTGATATGACTTTGGGATTCATTTATATATTTGTTTCTTCACGTATTTTTAAGCAAGTCAAGGGAGCCTAGAGTGATAGATGGTTTTGGGTTTTTTTATTGTACATAAAATGTAAACATTGTGAGTAGCCCCCATTGAAATAAATTGTGCTTGATTTATAATCATCAAAATATAAGTCTGGAAGGGACTTTGAGAGGTCATCCAGTTTAACCCCTGTAACTAAAGCAGGATTACATAATCTAGATCATCCCTGACAGGTTTTAGTCTAACCAGTTCATTAAAACATCCAAAGATGTGAATCCCACAACTGGCCATAGTAATCTAGTCCAGTGTTTACCTATTCTTTTACTCAATCATTTTCCTAATGTCCAACCTACATATCTCTTGCAGCAAACTAAGCTAGTTGCTTCTTGCTATACCCTGGTTGAAGAAGGGGAACAAATGATCATTGTCTTCTTTATAACCTTTTGTAACACTCTTTTAAATATTTGGAGGCTGTTTTCTTAATCCCCACTCTCCCTCCTCCACACACTCCACTATAGTTTTCTCTAGAAGAATCCTCATTGCAATGTTTACTAAACCTTTTATTTTTGTTGCTCTCCTCTGGACTCTTTCCAATGTGTTCATATCTTTCCTATAGTGTGGTGTACAAATTGAACACACTACTCCAGCTGAGGTCTCACTAGTGCTGAATATAGAGGAACAATTACCTCTTGTAAGTAATTATCATCTGAGTAAGTGCCATGTGCAGAAGTGTTTGCATGATCAGACCCTTTGATCAGCATTCATTGCTGGAAATATATTGCTTACAATTTTCAAAGCAATGGCAGGGATAGACACACATAACTTCCATTAAAACTAATGGCAGATACAGGACTCCATCGTTGTCGCCATGAAAATAAATTAATTTTACTTTAAGTATGTGTCCATGTACAGTACTGATATTCAGGTAATTCTTCATACAGTGGAATAAAATTTGTGCACTGCAAGATATTTGAAAAGATTGGTTTTTTCACCACATTTATTAGAAACAAACCATTACATATGAGTAAATGTCCAATCTTTCACAGATCACAAATAAGAGTGGCTGAAGTGGTTTTGATTAAATAAATAAATAAATAAACCCAAATAAATAAAACCCTCTAATTTCTAACTGAATCATTTTGGAGTTCGAAAATGACTTCCTCAGAGCCCTTATGTGTTCTTACAGCTGTATACACTTCTACAGGCAATTATTTTTTTGAGAAGTATTAAAGTAATAGCGGAAAAAATTTAGCTCTGACTACAGATGTTACACGGAATAGATCTTTAGTCAACCCAGAGGAACATGCAGCTGATGAAAAACCAGAAGCCAGAACATACTTTGTGAACTGATACTCCATGAGGGGGAAGGGGGAATTGTTCACTTTCAAGGTGGGACTGTTACTGGGTTTTATTATTATTATAGATGTTTGAATAAGACATAGAAGAACACATACTCCATTTACCCCAAACAGGCAGTCACTATCAGGTTGTGTATTTCCAGACTTTCAAGTACAAACAGATGCAAGTCAATAGCACTAGAAATAATATTCCCTTAAAGCTTTGTCTATTATGTATGGTAAACTCTTTAGTTAGAAGCTTTTGTACATGCATTCTCGTGTGTGTGTGTGTGTGTGTGTGTGTGTGTGTGTGTGTTTCACATCTGTAATGTTTTGAGAAATGTTACATGTGGTAAATAATATACCGCTTGCACACTGGTGTAACGGTTCTATATAGTTCTAGTGTTTTAAACTTTTCCTCAACATGTACTTGCCCAGTCATTAAGCTTAGATGAAAAGAACCTTCATGAAAAAGTGGTGATATCCTGAGGTTTCATTCAGATCGGTAAGGGGTTCTGTCAGAGACTGCCTGCCCCACATCTCACCCACATCATTTCCCTCCCTGCAGTGATAAGTACCTCTTCCCAACACTAACAGAGGTAATACCAAGTCCTCTGCCTTCAAAGAGACAACTTCTTAAAATAGCTGCTGGTGTTATACACTCTCTCAGTACACAGCACTGAAATGGTTTGTAGTCACACTAAATTATTAACAAACAATAGTTTTATGTTAATTGATTTCAAGCAAGAGTGAAATATATGAAAGGGTTACTTATAAAAACAACATGCTTTTTAGTGTCTAAAACTTAATTCTGTCAAAATAGTTTCACCTAACACAATCTCTTACTCTTATCTATTTCTCAGCATTTCCCAGCATGTTTAGCAGGAGTACCCACTTTTCACAGATACAAAGCACCAGAGTCTTTATTCTCTTAGGTGGCAGACATCCCAAAGTATTCCAACAAATTGTTCAATCCCCAAAGGATATCTGGGTCTTAAAAGCCAGGAAAACCTCCTGGGAGTGGGAGACGATCAGGATTCTATCCACCAAAAAGCCAGCACCATGTTAATTGTCATCTCTTTTGACTTATAATGCAAATGATCTTCCTTCAATCTCCAATGCAAATGATTAACCCATTGTCCCTGTTCACACCTGGTTTTATTTGAAATTGAGCCAAAGTAGTAATTTATTTTTACTTTGTCTTAAAAAAGCTATTTTGCCTCCTTTGTCCGTTTATAGGATCCAAAACATATCATCAGAGAATATCCATAATTTCATATACAGTTTTGTTATAAACATTTCACAGTGGTGACAATGACCAGCCTTGAACTGATATGGAATTGAAATGATACATTACAAGACACCTTTAAATAATTATCAGGACAATGTTTAAGGTATATTAATTTGTCAGTCTAGCTAAGATTTACTGTTACATACTAGTGAGCCCCTGGCCATCTGGCATAGGAGAACTCAAAGTCAAATTCCCACTTCAAACCACACACATTTAAATTGCCACATCTTTTCACCCTCCTACTTATTAGTCAACACAACTTTTCTCCAAACACTCCAATAAAAAATTTGCCCTCACAATAAAAAATTGCTTCTTGACATTCTCAATATATCCACTGTATCCTATTAAGAACTTCCGGACTTCACCCTAAGAAAGGAATTCTGAGTATCATTAGAATGATTTAATTAGGGTCTTTCATTTGCACCAACAACCCATAAATGAATTCTGGGCTTGTTCCCCTACAGATAGCTCAGCCTCTCTATCCTCTGCCAACTATATTCATTCTAGTGATGTTCCCTGTCCCCAAACATATATGAATCTTTAACTTTCCCTTCTTATCTCCACTATTGATGAATTTCAGGGTGGCCAACCGCCTTCCTCCTCAAAATAAGGGGAAAAAAAAAAAAAAAAAACACACATTAAGGAATTTCAGGGCCACTTTTTCTGAAATTAATTAGATTTACCCCTCACCCTCCCAATCCCTACCAGCATCTCCAATAAACAAATACTCTGTTTCCCTGCCTCTTCTCAGGGCTACAGGATATACAAGAGGCCCTTAGTCACCTAATGACTTTTCGCCATATGAGCCATCTGTCTCCTTACTCCTCTTTTTCCTCCAGAAAAAGTTATATGGGCACTAGATCTTCCCCATTTTCCTCTCTCATCCTCCTAGCAGTGGAGCATTACCTCTCCCACTCTTGTTTCACTGCTGTTATTTTTTGTTGCGAAAAAGAACCAGTACCTGCAGTTCTGCAGTTCAAATTCTACATGGGGTTTTTGAGACCAGGGATCAATTTCTCTTTTCTGTAACTGGTACAAAGAAACCCCTCTTTAAAATGCGGATAATAGCACTGCCTTACCTCTCAGGAATAATTTAAGAGTCAAACAGTTTTACTAAAAACAGTTAAGACTATGGTGAGAACAATCAGATTAGAATAGAAATAGTTTGCACAACATATTTTGTCTGAAATCAAACCAAAGTTGATTTAGATCGAGGTCATCCATATCATTACACAGTATAAGCAATATCTTACATTTTTGGAGAACCAGTCCCCTCCTCAATGACTTATGTTCTTTCCTGACTCTTTTCTTCTGATAAGCAAGCTGCAGAAACCACTAATTTGGTCAATTTATTATTCTCTCTTTACACACATGTGCATAATAAGAATTTGAAAGCTTAGTATATCTACTTTAAGATGAGCTATGATGGGGAGTGATCAAATTGTATTGATAGCATAGAAACTGAGATAAACAATGACACCAGCAACACATTAAAATATTTCTATTAATTTCTGTTAGTTTAATGGGTATATTTTATTTCAAGACACAAAATTGCATTTATTTGTGACCTCAAAGCATTACAGCTATCTAATAAAATTTATACAGGTATCACTGAAAGGTAATAGGGATGGTGCCATTCCTAATCATCATCATTATCTTGTTCATCATTATAATCTCTGATGAGAGAGCACTCTGAAGTCCACAATCTTCCCTGCACCGGCGTGTACATAGTTCCGTCTGGGGAAGATTGTTCTGACTATGTACATTTGATTTTCTCAAACACTCTTTCAGGATAAGTCAGTTCTGGACTAGTTTTAAGTTTTTAATTTTTTGATAATGTATAAGAGACTGATTGCCGGAGGAGAATAAATGACTTTTATTTCTCATGCTTCAGTCATATTTCTTGTGTTGCTGGACTCTCTGCACACTGTTTTTGAAATACCACTCTAGCTAATGAATGAAGGGTATTCTTCACATCAGTGATCTCTTTGTTGTCTATGTGATTTCTTTCATGGATGAGTTTCCACCAGAATGAAGTGATACAATTGCATATGGAATATACACACCTACCTGGTGATTGTTCACTTCTCTTTTTGCAAGATTACTGATGAGGTGCCTTAGTTCAGTATAATTGATGCAGAATCTATGAAGATGTAATATATCTATTACATTATGAGACCCAAACTCATGGTGTAATTGTGCAATAAGGCTTACATGCAGTGGTTTGATACTTTTGGAATTGTTTAAGTACTATGCACTGTGCAATTGAGAGCTGCCTTTTTTAAGATCTCATTGTTGGCAGAATTGTGCGCCTCTTTATCTAGCAACCAAAGGACAAACTTCTGAACCAAGTGGGTCACAAAAGATATCTGACACCTGTAATCTACAATCACCTGGATTTGGGTAATATTCTGAGGCTTTCATATCAGTCTAAAAGATTGACACTGCCTTACACTAAACTATCTGTTCATTTGAAAGCTCATCGTCCAGGCTCGCTTTCCAGAAGAAAATTCACAAAATACATGGATGACTTAAATTCCTATTTCAGATTACTAGGCGCTTGGATAGCATCAACTAAAGCTACTGTACTGCATGGAACAATGGTAGATTTCCTTGTCCTTGTTGTGCATAGAATGAAATTGTAGAACCATACTATTTTTCTAATCTTGCCTGTAAAATTTCTATTGGAATAGCTTGCAGTTTCTACATCTGAGGGAAGTAGGGTTTATAGCTTTGTAACAGTTTGATCAGGATAACAGACTTCTTGCTGTATACAAGATAATTGTCTAATTTAAATTAGCTGATAAAATGCAATGACAAAGTGATTGAATTGTCATTGTGTAACTGAGGCTATGTACACACGATCACTTCATTGCGCAATAAGGCTCCTTATCGTGCAATAAAGATGACGGCATACACACGATCATTTTTCTTGTTATGTGGCAACACCCTCTTGCCGCGCAACAGTTAAACCACTCAAACAAGAGTGGTAAGCATTACTGCGGAATAGCTGTTCTGCAGTAATGCTCATGTATACACTTTTTGCGTGGTAGACAGCCTCCAGAAATGTGCCAGAGTGCCAATCGAGAGCACTCTGGGACATTAGAGCTGTCAAATATGTCAATTTCACTGATCTAGCAGAGCAGTGAATTTGACTATTATGGGAGCTGCCAGGTTCAGCGGCTCCCCTAGACTGAGCTAAGGGGCTGGCCCGAACCAGCTGTTCGGGCCAGCCCCCTAGCTCAGTCTAGGGGCTCGGGTGGCGGCAGGGGCTGCGACTCCCTCCGCCACCCAAAGCCCTGAAGCCCACCAGCTCAGCCCCGGGGTTGAGGTGGCAGCAGAAGCCCTTGCCACCACCTGAAGCCCCGAGGCTGAGCT
>ML685780.1:11839622-11966446 GCA_007922175.1 Pelusios castaneus | reverse complement strand
ATAGAAGAAGCATATATGTACACACAAAAGAGCTATATTTTTAGCGCTTTCCTTGTGCCGCAATAGCTTATTGCAGGACAAGTTTATCGTGTGTCCATAGCCTCAGATTGTTTTGCTTTGAGATTCATTTTACTTAACTAGGAAAAAATGAGTGATAAACTGCATCCTTAGCAACCAGTTCTTTTGCTCAACATATCATCATTTCCTCTTTGAGGTACTGCCTTCCTTGGATTGGTTGCTCTCTCAAACATTTCTGTTTTATGAAGCTTCTTGTCTGTGTGTTTTTCACAACTAACAATGCAATTGGACCAATATTTGCTCTTGTGGCTATAGAAACTGTTAAACATGACGCTGTCTGATCAGATTCAGAGTCAGTTTTCTTTCCTTGGTTCAGTACAACTCTGACATGTGCCAAATTCATTAGCTTGTGTATTTCTGAAAGCATCCCTTGTGATAGAGTACTTGTATTACATCACCAAAATTAGAAAATTCATCCAGTAGCTGCCAATACAATTCATCTCTCCAGGCCTCTGCTGCGAGCACCACAGAATTCTGTCCAACATAGAAGAATGCAAAACTGTCAAAAGCTACCTGATATTCTTGACAAAGAACACATTTTTCGAGGTTTGTGGAGAGTCTTTTTCTCTTTGATGATTACTGGGTCTGAATAGGGACTTAGAATGGTTAACACATTACAAAAAGTAATTGTCCCTGTTCACACATTCTCACCTTCTAATCAATTGATATGAATGGGCCTCATCTATCTTAACTAAATTGACTCTGCTAACACTTGCCCTCCTTCACCATGGCATGCGTATATATTCCTCTCAACTATAGTTTCCACTTCATGCATCAGACGAAGTGGGTGGAACTCACGAAAGCTTATGCCCAAAGAAATTTGTTAGTCTTTAAGGTGCCACAAGACTCTCATTGTTTTTGCTGTATACAGACTAACACAGCTACCCCTCTCGATACATACAGGAGTTGTGTGGCAAAACTTTAAGCACTTTATTCAAACTTGGACTCCACAGGAGCTGAGCCTTGAACACCAACGGAGACTCCATGAGCAGCATAGCTGATTAATAGAATCCTAAAGCTTCAAGGGGAATACAGCAGCTCAACAAGAGTAAAGCTCCTCTAATGTTCAAAGTGTTTCAGGGTCCTTTTATTTTTCTCCGCTCCATATTCTGTCAGTCAATCTAGATAGACAGATAGTCAAAGCGGGAGACTTATGGACTTCTGCTGATCTTTAACCAATAAAATCCTCCAGGGTAGTTAAAAGTATACTACACAGGATAGTTTCAGAGTTGTGGGATCTTTTTAACTCAGTGTAAGTGGAGTATTACCTTTCCACAGCTTTTGCTTCACTCCTTATAAAAGTAATGTACAAGCAGAAATGTACAATAATATTTTTATTTTTTATTGTCCAGGGTTTTTTTATTCAATTAGCTAAGAACATCTATTTTTGCTTAATAGTCTCAGTCGAGCAAAACACTTCAATTCAGGATAACCATAAGCACACATTTGTGTGGAGCAAAAAACTGAAAGGAGGTTGGAAAAGATTAATCAACACGTGTTTTGATGAAAAATAACATGGAGATATGTGAATTTTACGACATTTCTGTGGGAAAATGTTTTTTTTTTAAATCTCTAAAATATTTAAAATTGTATTTCAAAATTCTGAAATTTAATTTTAAAGTTTATTTCATGGGTTAGTTTGACATTATTTCATATGACTTTATAGTACTACTACATAATGTTTTATTTTATCTGACATGTCATAATATGTCAGTTTAAATATTCTATTTTTAATCTTAGATTTAAAATCATTCAGGGCAACTGCTATTTCATACTGATTGAGACATCTTCCTTTCTTTCTGGGTCAAAGTAGGTCCTGTTCATTTATAGTTTAGCAGTTTAACAATGAAACCTATTATACACTATTCCTAATATGTCATGAAAAGTGTGATGTCATGAAAACGTGTAAAATGTATAAGATTATACAAATGAAAAAAATCCATAAAATATTCCAAAACAGAAGTTTCATTTTGTGGGAAGTTTAGAAATAATGTTTTTGTTCTGATTAAGGACAAAACAAATTTAGAAATGTCTAATTTCCTGCAAAATGACAATTTAAATTTCAATCAGCTAGACCTAAATATATTATAGTATATTAATTATATTAAGATAATTTTTTTTCAAAATCTGTAGTCAGTCCCACTTTATATACGATGATATCACCACATCACATGTCCTCATGTGGCAGTATTGTCCAATCCATTAAGAGCAAGACTGCTAATAGATGTCACACAGGAATTTGCAGGTTCTGTCATGATTAGAACCAAAGGTAAGGAGTCAGAACAGATCAGATATCAGGAGATCAGAGTCTGAGACAGGCCAGAGAGCAAATCAGACTTCAGGTGTCAGGAGGCAAGCAAGGTCAGGGTACCAGGAAATCATCAGCAAGAGCAAGTGCATCACAGGAAGCAATCTTAAGCAAGGAAAACCTAGCTGTGTGGATCACTTCCTGTACCTGGTTTAAATAGAAGCTGTGAGCCAAATCAGGATCTCCAGTATTCTGCCAATCAGATTCCAGGACTGTAATCCTCTGTCACAGGATGGCAACTTCTCTCCTGGCAATTGCTAGCACATCAATGGATGGTAGGTTGGTGCTTACTAGTGCCTCAAAGCTCTGTGGCCTGAGGTTCAAAACCCATGATTCATGATTCATGTTCCCTTATAGGCTCGCACTAAACACCTATTATGATCTTCGTCCTCTTTTCTATTTTTTTTTCCACATCCGTTTTCCTCAGAGGGTTTACATTTATTGATAGTTGTTCTCCATTTTGGTTGCTTCTTGGCTAGTCCTTCAAAGTTAGCAATATTTATGTGGCATGAGTTGAGATCCTACTTAAGTGTAGTTGGGTTTTCTGAAGCATTTTTGTTGACCATTCCTCTGCATTTTACAAAATTTCATCTTGCCATATAAAATATTCTGTGAGTCTATCACTGTGTATTCTGATAATGTGAGTTGTCCATGTAAGCTGAATTTTGATTATTATTTCCCCAACAGTGGCTGTTTTTGCTCTTTCAGGGATGTTAAGTTTGAGACTTGGTTTCACCAGCTGATTATCAGAACAGAGTGGAGACAGCACATGTGATTTTTTTTCAAGTTAATTGGTGTGCCTATGATTAGTGTGTCAATGTTTCACATCCATATAAAAGAGACTGCATTGTATATCATCTGTTTTAGCGATAGTTTGGGTAGTATAGATAGTATGGTGAAGTCCTCCTAAGACTTGAATTGTCTTTTCTATACTATTTGATATTTCTTGACCCAGGGAACCATCACTTTAGGTGATACTGAAAAGATATATAAAGTGATTGTGCTCTTTAGTCCTAGTCAATCAACCATGATGTTTGGCTCAATAGTAATAATTGATGGGGATGGTTTGGAAATTATTTAATATTTTTTCCCATGCTGATGGTGAATCCAAGGTGTTTAGTTGCTTCCGAGAACCTGTCAAGGTTAAACGGTATGTCACTATCACTACTACTAAGTAGAGCATAATCTGCAAAAAAGGGTTTCACACAGGAGCCCTGCCTTAGTGTATCACAAACAACAAAACAATTTATAGATGGGTAAGAGAAACAGAACTTTTTGTGACTCCTATTTTGTTTGTCATGAATATAATATATGTGTAGAGGTACATTTTCTATTAAATTAAACAAAGACTGCCTTCAAGAGGTTTTCAAATGAAATAGGAACATTTCTTATAAACTCATCAAACCACTTGAATGGGTGGTCGTGACACAGGCAAAGTAATAAATGCTAAGAATCTTAAATTCAAAGTCAATTCAATAAGTTCTCTATGTTCACTGAGGTTAGGGTCATTTCTCCACTGAAGGTGTGCTCCGTGTGAACAAACTGTTATTTTCCAGAAGTTGTTCCTTTACATTAAAGTAACATTTCAATATCTCATTAATATTATTGCAGTAACAATTAAAATCTAAGGCTATGTACACACTACAAACTTATCCCGCAATAAAAACTATTGCCGGACAAGGCAAGCACTATATTTATAGCGCTTTGGTGTGTACACACCTGCTCTTTAAATCGCAAAGGAACATTCACCGTGTGAACGCTCCTTTGCGATACAAGAGCAGTGCATGGTGGGCACCTGTCCCACCATGCACTGCCCACAGCCAGCCCCCTAGCTCAGCACCGGGGCTTCGGGTGGTGGTGGGAGCCCCTGCCGCCACCTGAAGCCCTGGGCTGGGCTAGGGGGGTGGTCCAAACCCTAGCTGAGCCCTGGGGCTGAGCTAGGGTTCGGGCCACCACACCTGAAGCGCCAGGGCTGAGTAGGAGCTGCAGGGCTTCGGGTGGCAACGGGAGCCCTGCAGCTGGACTAGGGGGGTGGCCCAAACCAGCGAGAGCAGCCAGTTCTACTCCCTCTCCCCCCAGCTCAGCCCCGGGGCTGACCCGAACGGTGAGAGCAGCCGGTTCAGGCCACCCCCCTAGCTCAGCCCCGGGACTGAGCTAGAGGGGTGGTTCGAACTGGCTGCCCTAGCCATCCAGCTGGCCAATCCCACAGCTGCCGAACCTGGCCATTTAAATATGTCAATTTCACTGCTCAGCTAGAGCAATGAAATTGACATATTTGACAGCTCCAATGTCCCAGAGTGGCCCGGTTTGGCACTCTGGGACATTTCCGGAGGCTGTCAACGGCGCAACAAGCGTCCACACAGGCTGTACCACGGAACAACTGTTCCGTGGTAAGCCTTACCACCCTCGTTTGGGGTGGTTTACATGTTGCGTGGCAAGAGGCTGTTGCCGGGCAACAGGAAGCTTTCATGTGTGGACGCTTTGATAGTTATCGCGCGGTAAGGAGCCTTACCGCATGATAACTCTGTAGTGTGTACAAGGCCTAACCCCTTAAAAGTGTTTTTGCAAAACATCACAACAATGATACTGAATTCCTGCAGCTGTCAAAATGTTGCAGAAGCAGTGCTGGAATAGAAATCTACTTCTTGATGTTTTGTTGTGACTTCTTTTTTCTGTGTCTTTTGCTATGGTTTATTTGCTTTGATGAGATGCAATGAACAGGCTGAGGAAAGATGACAGAGTGCTGATGTGAGAGTGCTGAACTGGTATTTCAATTCATACTGATTCTTCTCTTTTCACAATACAACTTAAGTGATAAGACATCTTTCAGGGGTTTGTCAGGATCCAAATTATCAGCTAACTTCATCTTTTCATTGGCTCATCATCTTCGTGGGATGGTCCTGTTAGGCTTTAATGTTTTTTCTGTCTCTGTAGACTTTTCTCTGTCAGGTCTTGTCTGTTCCAGCTTGGATACTTTTCCTGTCAGTAAGTTGTGGAATGAAACTCAGGTTAACAATCATACCAGACCCACCCAAGGACAAGGATGCTGTGAACAATCAGTAAGGCAGTGTCCAGCTGCCTACTGAGAAATTCTGGCTTAGATGGGAACAATACATTTCTGACTAGCTGTAAGGACCCTCCTCTCCATCCCATCCTCCCACCCCACCCTAAATGTAGCCATAGGGCCTTTCATGTAATTAAAGTGTCTCTGCATCAGTCATTATCAACTCTGTCCTCTCTGGGTGGAACAAGTCTGTACTTGTAAGTAAACAGGTAAAGAATTCCAAGTGGGTTATGTAACTGACAAAGAAGCATATATATTTGACCACTGTAACATCATCAATTTGAAGCTGTCCTGTCAGTCTTCCCGGTATCGTGAATAAACCTCTTCAGTATTATGTATGCTGCCTGATTCTTGGGGAAAGAATCTTTTTGGCTTAATAGTCCTAACAGATTTCATATTAATGAGCTGAAGATACTACTAATGCATATACAGCAGAGTTACAAATTTTCTTTTTTCTTGGTTATGTTGTTTTATCTTTGCCTCAGGAAATTCTCAGAGTGTTTTTAGAGTTAGACTCTGAATTCTTTATTATACTTAGTAAATTTCCTAAGATATTCCTTTCAGTTCCATCAAGATTTAATAGATGTGTTTTTAGTGTCTTTTATTTCAGATTACTCCAAACATTGTTATTCCCTACAAAAAGGTTTTCAGCTTTAAAAAGAAAGGTTTTGCAGCTTTAAAACCGTCTTTTTATATTTAAATGATTCTCAGAGATCCTTTAAAGTTAAATGGCAAGCAAAGACATTATTGTCCTTTCTTCTTAACAACCTCTTTCTTTTTGGAGAGATGGTTCTTGTCTTTGTGACTTTGGTAAGAAAGTTGTTTAAGCATCACCAGATGCATAATTAATTGCTAGTTAATATAAATATATTATACTGAAATGTCTTCTTATTTTACTAACCTGTTATAACAAAATCATTTGATTCCATATCGGTACATAAAATGTTTCCTACTTGCACATGGAAATGGCACCAGGAATGTATTATGTTAGATGCTTGCACAAAAACCTTTTCAAAGGAACATCACAAAAGAAGCTTATGTCATCTTATGAATTTCAAGAACAAACAAACGTTTCACCTTCAAGTGAAAATATGAGACTAGAGGTAGAGCAGGGTAGGAAAGTATTTTCCCATCCCACAATTAAAAAAAAAAAAAAAAAAAAAAGTGAAATTTTCCCCTCATCCTGACAAAGTGAAAATCTTGAAATGTCCATGAACCCTTCGTACTACCCTTCCTGGCTTATGGCTCCCACCAACCCCCTTCTCCCCACCCCACCCTCCACCCCCCAATCTGTTCTGGTCAATCTGTATATCCATTATAATAATTTCATTTAAAATATCTTGGTTTTCACTATTTTTATTATTTAAAATGATTATTGTCTCAAATTTCTAAATAAATGCTACTTTGAACTAGAAAATGGGAGTTTCTCATTTTGAAAGCATCAAAATTATATATTTTGAAATATTTTTCTCATTGTTTTTCTCCAGTTCAGAATTTTGTCAATCTAAGCTTCCCAACAAGGGAAAAGAATTGTTCCAACAACTTTCCGAGGAAACAATATTTTTGTCAAAATATTCCAGATCAGCTCTAGGTGGATATAAGTAAAACATATCCCAAATATATGCATTTTCTTCAAAGTTAAATGAAGACTTCTTAGTTTTACAATGGAAATCTGTTTTAACTAAAACATTTCTAGAATTGTTTGTGCAGCATTAAAAGAGAGGCTTTTCTTTTTTATGAGTTGGGGGCGAGAAGGGATGACTTAGAGGCTCCTGGTTCAGTTTTTATGGACTTGATAAACTTGATGCTCAACACAGTAGTTAAAGAAAGTGGGAACACCAGGGAATGCCATTCCCAGGCTTCATAAATTTCATTCCTATGGATTCCTATGGGAAGGGGGCCCAGAGATTAGGAAGATTCCGGGGCCCATTCTGGGACCCATCAAAATTGTACTTTAACCACTGGCTCCATGTCACTTTTCACTGAGATCATAGAAGATGATAATCTGCACATCCTTTAACAAGCAAGAATTGTCCTACTCTTGGAGAAGAAAGTCTTTTAACCAAACTGTTCCCCAAATTGTAATCAACAGTAGCTTCACACACAATTCACAATTAAAATTCTATGAGATGCTGTATGCAAGGCGCAAACTAGAACTAACATTTAGATTTTCCTCCTTTAGAAGGGTTGCTCCAGAAACACCAAACTGAGCCTCTAGGGGACATGCCTTGGGCTTCAGAAGCAATGGCTTCTGTTTCCCAGATTACCTAAAGTTCAGGGCAGGGATAAAACAAGCTCGAAGTTGCTGCAAGAAGAAATCATAAGACAGAACTCAGACAAAGTATTTGGTTTTACTTTTGGTTTTTGCTGCATTTTGGAGTGGAGGAAAAAGAGAAGGAATTGTCATAGCTGCAGAGGATCCTTATACTTTCCTCATCCATATGCAAGGAAACACTTTGAACTCTTTGGATATTTCTGGGATATTCAACAGTGTCACCTCAGCAGACAAAAACCCAGAAGCGTCAGGAGAG
Source organism: Pelusios castaneus (assembly GCA_007922175.1). NCBI lineage: Eukaryota > Metazoa > Chordata > Testudines > Pelomedusidae > Pelusios > Pelusios castaneus. Next base: position 11,958,465 of record ML685780.1, on the reverse strand, counting down.
GGTTGATATCAGGTTGCCAAGAATCAGCCTAAGTGTACATTTGGATCCAAAATAGAGAGCCACAAGGACGATCATAGAATCTGAGGGTTGGAAGGGATCTCAGAAGGTCATCTAGTCCCTGCTCAAAGTGGGACCTATCCCAACAAAATCATCCCAGCCAGGGCTTTTTCAAGCCAGGCTTTTAAAGTCTCTAAGGATGGAGATTCCATTACCTTCCTAAGCAGCCCATTCCAGTGCTTCACCGCCCTCCTAGTGATAATTTCCCTAATATCTAACCTCGACCCCCCTACTGCAACTTAAAATCATTGTTCCTTGTTCCATTATCTGCCACTACTGAGAACAACCTAGCTTCATCCTCCCTGGAACACCCTTTCAGATGGTTGAAGGTCAGTATTAAATACCCCCTTCCTCTTCTCTTCTACAGAATAAAAAGAGCTCAGTTCCCTCAGCCTCTCCTCATAAGTCATGTGCCTCAGCCCCTAATCATTTTTGTTGCCTTCCTCTGGACTCCCTACAATTTTTCCACATCATTCCTGTAATGGGGGTCTCAAAAATGGACACAATCCTCCACATGTGGCCTCCTCAGTGCTGAATAGAGGGGTATAATCACTTCCCTCTATCTCCTGGCAGTTGGAGCTTACACAATAGAACTCTGTGTAAGCTCAAAAGCTTGTCTCTCAGAAATTAGTCCAATAAAAGATATTACCTAGCCCACCTCATCTCTCTACTAAGACATTACCACTTACATGAGTGATCGATATAAATTTAAAAGTTCTTTAATGGGTGACTCTATAAATCATCAACCCTACACATTAATTCTGTGTGGAAGTGTGACTCACATTGCCTTACTTAGGTCAGTTGGTCTGAAATCCAACCCTTCTTTCATCAAAGGAAATAAGCTGGGATGGAGGTTGTTAACAGATGGCAGTTTCCATACTTAGTAGGGAGGAGAAGTTGTCTCCATCTGAGCAGCCAAGAGGAGGCATTTTTGTGCCATTTAGGGTTTACTTTTCAACCTGGAATTGTCTCAGACACATTGGCAGAAGACTAGAGTGGAGTTTAAAAAAAAAAGTTAGAAGACAGCCTGATATTATGATTTGAAAGGTTGTTACATCTGTTTGGGGTCCAGTCTCATGATTTTGGGAAATCAGTAAGCAGTCTTTGGGCAATGGTAAGTTGTCCCTTGACATTCTTTCAGGACCCAGGACATTAAGGCCTTGAGCTTACACAGAGTTCTCCTATTAATGCAGCCCAACATGCTGTTAGCCTTCTTGACAACAGGAGTACACTGTTAACTCATATCTAGCGTCTTGCCCACTGTAACCCCCGGGTCATTCTGATTTTATTGTTGGTGCAGTTACTTAATAAGAACAACCCCATGTATTTATTTTACTGCTGTATTTTAAGATACCCACTGATTTCAGCACAGCACCACCTAAAGCCTGAGTTTAACTCACTAATTGCCTAGGCAGGTACCAGGAGGCAGCAGAGTGGTACATAATTGCTATAAATGCTGGGAAGAGTAAAGTTTGTTTTATTATTTTTTCTTTTATTACCTTAATCTCTCTCCCCGTTCCCCATTGTCCCCTATCTGCTTCTCCCAATGGCTAATAAAAGTTACTCTTTTATTACTCTGGGAATTGTGATAGCTATTTTATTTTCTGTGTTCTTTCTGACACTCACCTTTATGAGACTGGGTGTTTAATATTTTCGTAAGGGACAGGCTTTTTGTTTTCTCTGCCCTAGAAATTATTTCCTTGGGTGGAGGCACTGAGCATCTTTATAGGTGAACCCAGGCCCCATTCCTTTGAGGAGTAAAAGGAGAAGATTGCAGCTACACCTCAGGCTACGGTAGGTAGATATAAAGCATCATAGAAAAAAAGAAGAGGTTTATGAAACTGCCTTCCAAAGTCAGTGTAATTGGACAGGAGGTGATATCTACAAATTTATAGGCAAGGAGGAGGTATTGCCCTTTAAGATTTTCATGCCTGTAAAGATAGAAATTTCCTAGGAGTTTATTCAGATTGAATATTTCATATAATAAAATAAGTAACCAAAAGTTCAAGCATATAAACTATTAACCTGCAAGCATCATATGCATGAAAGTCATTTTAAAGGTCTCCTAAAATTCTAAGGTGTCAAAGGAAAATTTGTAAAACCTAAACTTACTCCCAAAATATTTTAATAACCAATATTTCATTAATATTGAGTTTTATCCTGCACACTTAACTCCATCCCTACTCAGCAAACACTTCCAGCACATGCTTTGGTAAATCATGACCAGTAACTTCAGAATGTAGCTGTAGTCTGAAAGTAAAATATTACCTTTCTAGTGAGAACAGGAAGAGTGTTGTTTCATATTAGTTGCAAAGGCTGGGGTAAAACTTTAAAAAGTAGATTTGCCAGTGCTTTTATTATTAATTAATATGTGAAAATAACAGTTATCATAATAGTGTTAGCTCTTTACGTTCATTTGATACCTGAAGGGGGAAACATATTTTGGACCACATCAAACAGCCCTGTTATATGAGTACTTCCAGTGAAGTCCATAATACTACCATGACCATAAATATAATCTCTAGGACTGAACCCATGATCTTTGAATCTATATTTGCACTCAAATGTTTATAAAATATTAATTGCTCTTATCAATTATGGAAAACCTGAAATCATCAGTAAAAGATGTGCCAGAATAATAATGACTGGCCACAATGATGTTGACTTATTAATATTGGGCAATAAATAAGTAAATACATAAAGAATGAAGAAAATAATGAACCATAGAGTTTACACACATATACAATAGCATAAAAGTGGTCCTTTCTGACCAAGTCTACTAGTTACTAGAAATAAAACAGGCAAAGGTTTAGAAAACAAGGAAAAATTGAGGCGTAGGTGTATATAACTAGGATTCCATTTTCTGCATAGTGCTCCTTTAATTCAAGAAGGCTGTCTGTTTGCCTGACAAGAGCATTAGGGTAGTGAGGAAATTCCAGATTTAAGATAGGGGTGTCAAACTAATTTGCTATGGCAGGCCAGATTTGACTTAAATGTACTTCAGGTGGGCCGTACATACCATAAATCAAAATACTACGGCACTTTCATTGCATTGCAGAATGCTGTATATGCAAAACTGCACTACATGATACCTCTTTCTCAGAGAGGATGTAGTCTCATGAAGCAGTCTCACATACCCAGTGCTCCGTGATGTCATGAGACCTGACACTCTCACGCCATTACAGAGCACTGGGTATGCGAGACCTCTCTCTTTCTCTCTCTCTCTCTCTCTGTTAGGTAGAGAGTGTGATCTTGTGGGCCCGATGAGTGCAGTCACAGATCAGATGAAACAGGTTCACAAGCTGCATTCAGCCTGTGGGATTCATATTTGACACCCCGATAAGATCTTAGAGAGAGACAAACACTCTGTCCTCTCTTGTACTCTCATGGAAATTTGAACTGAGATTTCAAAGATGCCTAAGGGACTTGAATATACAACACTGAAATTAAGGTGACCAGATGTCCCAATTTCATAGACACAATCCTGATATTCGAGCTTTTGCCTTATATAGGCTCCTATTACATCCTATTCCCAGTCCTGATATTTCATACTTGCTATTTGTATACTCTATGGGAAACTAACACAAACCAGACATTTAAATAAACAAGGCAACTTAAAAATATCATCATTCTCTTTCTTTATTGTTTCACTCCTTTAAAATAGAAGTTCTCTAGACAAAGAGCATGTTTGGCTCTTTGGGTGAAATCCTGGCTCCAGGGAACTCAATGATAAAACTCCCATTGGCTTTAATGGAGCCAAGATTCCCCACTTTGCAGGGGAAAGAAGGCACTGAAATAAGGTAAAGTGATATTTAATCTCATTGGAAGTGTGCGCGCTAAGCTATCAACAGCAAAGTAATTGTAACAGATGCAATTGAAGGTAAACTTCAGAGGACTCAAACAAAAGAACACAGTGGTTAAACTTTATCCCCTGTGCATGACAAATACTTGTTAACCACCTTTTAAAACAGTTGTTTCATGCTTTGATTATTAAAAACTTCACACTGACTGCAAATAAGCAGTTCTCTTATGCTAAATTTGGATGTATCTTTGTTGTAGGAAACCCAATAAACAGCTTTCCTAATGAGGTCTAGAAATATAGTCAGAAATATGCAGACATTATCTAATGCATGATGACACATATGACAGAAGCCCAGGATGTGTGTGTGTGTGTGTATGTGCGTGTGTGTGTGTGTGTGAGAGAGAGAGATTGGACAAATCAAGATTTGCAAGTACTCAAAAGCACATCCAGGATATCAGGTGCAAAATGAAGGAACACTAATTTAATTTTATTTTCCATCTGTGGTTTTCCCATGTGTCTCTAATTTACAATCTGCTGCTAAACATAAATGATTTAGAGACATTTGCACTTCTTCTCAGTTGGTTGAAGCAAACTATTTTGTATGGACTGCAGTGGTTTCTATTCATGACACAAACAGAGTATGTAAAGGATCTACCAAACAGCAAGACTACAGGAAACCTAGTGTTATTTGTAAGCAATCTGATTCTGGAGTTTCTGACAGATGGATGTTAAGTTTTCCCTGAAGTTCCCCCAGTCAGTTTAGATACAAATTCCATTATACGTTCTAGGTTGTAAACAGTAATTTGCTCCTACTCATTTCACAAGTCACAGTAATAGAGATTTGCAGTGCAATGAAAAACACATTGAACATACATTTCTTCTTTGCATAACCACTGAAATATTTGAAAATTAAAATTAATTGTAACGGATTGGGGTCAACATTTTGTATAATCCTTGGAGGGAGGCCTTACCTCTTCATAATCTGCAATAAGAAAAGTCACTGGAGACAAAGGCTGGGGGTGGAGCTCACTCATGTCAATTTAGCTGCTTGCCAGCCAACAGTTAGGGGGCTGGGATGTAACTAGGCAGTCCCTCCAGGAGTCTATAAGCCCAGGCTATGAGGTAGGGTGGGGCAACACACACACTATAGCCCATGGCCGGAGGCAGGGCAAGGCAGGGCAGGCAAGCAATCTATTGCCTGGTTCCTCAATCAGTGTGGGACAGGAAAAGAGGGTGAGCTCTGAGTTTTCATGGGTCGTTGTGAGGCTGCCACCCCAGGGCTAGGATGGAAAGGGGTAGAAGAAAGTGGGCCTTCCCTGCTCCTTTTCCATCCCAGTCCAGGGCCCTATCCCACCAATGGGTCAGTGAGGCTCCAGCTAAAATGGTTCTCAGGCATGAGCACAGCCGTACTATAGTCAATTATCCCAGGCTACTTCCTCCAACCCACTTACAATATACCTGCCATACAGGGTAGTCATCTGTCTCCTTAGGATATTTTGCCAGCAGCAGTCCCAGTAGCTCTGTAGTATCTGTGCTATCACGCAGCTCTGGCGGGTCAGACAAATCCTTTGTATAGCTGGAGCTCTTGCTGTGCTTCCACTCCAGTGGCAGGCAGGCAAATGTCCTTCTCTTCCAGTGGCTTTCTTCTGATTGAACTACAGGGCCTGGCTTTTATATTTCCTCTTGCTGTCCCACCCCTGTATTTCAGGCAGGTGGATTGTCCCATACTTGAATCAGCCAAGTAGGTGATGTGGCTTGGCCCCTTGGCATTGGCCTCAAAAGGAGGCCATGCCTCTTCATTATAATTGTGTTCTGAAACATTTTCAGAAGCAAAAGCAAAACAAACACAATAATGTATTAATTTGTGTGAAGTGAACTATAAAGCATAGTGAGTTCATTTCCTACAGATGACTGTTTCATATTGGACGTTTTGCTAGTCTTTAAAAAAATATAAATAAAAACTTACTCTCAACATCCACTCACTCAAGTTGTACATCCCCAGAGTGGTAGGATTTTCATTTCAATAAAGTTTCCAATTTTTTTGAGTGATATGGAATCTAATTCAGATCTGCACATAGAAGAGGAATGTCAATTATAAAAAATAGGATTTGGAAAATTAAACTAAAAATATTACTGAACTGAACATGCAATTACAATGAACACAAGAATGGCTTCAATTACCTCCAGCTTTTATTTATTTATTTGCCTTTGAAGAAATAAAGAACCAACAACTGACCATAATTGTGTGTTAATAAAAGCATGATAGTAGCTTATTTTGTGATGAAAAATTATAGTATCCAATTTTATTAGTAGTAACAAGGTTGATTTCTCTCCAAGGAAAAAAGTAATGTTATAAAAGGTTAAATAAACCAGAAATCTAAATGTGATTAAAACCATCTCAAATATATGGATTTAGGATTCAGAAATTACAAAAGGTAGCAGATTTAAACAGTGAATGTGTTTTATTATAAACATCAAATTTTCTTAGCCCTGCTTTATTCTAGCTTTATACACTGTCTAACAGTTACATAAGCTCTCTTTTAAATAGACCATCCTTAACAAATAAATGTATTCTTTAATCTCAGCATCCTATTCTTTATATTGTCTATTTTCCCACTTCATGAAATCAATAAAATTATACGTATACAGAAAATAAAAGTCTTCTGAATCAATATCAATAATTTAAGATTGAAAACCTCTACCCTATAAATGTTCCTCACTCTTAAATTCCATTGTGGGTTAGCTGGATTCAGTCTGAACTAAGAGCATCAGGAAACATGTAGTTCTGGGGTTGACTAGGAGAGCACTTTGTACTAAAGAAACCCACAATCACTCACATGAGCAGCTCTATATCTGAGCACAGGAAACTATAATAGAGTTTGAATCACAAGTACTGTTTTTTATTTTATTAGAGCAATAAATAGTTTAGTTGAGATTCATGGAGAACTTCATTGTGAACTAACTGTCTGCCCAGATAAAATGCTCCTTTTAACAAATACCAGTAACTCAGATCAATCACCTACTTTTATTTCTAAGACAAAGTTACAAAAACCAAACTTCATTTTGTAGTTTTTCTAGATTTTTTTCCCCATGCTCTTCCTTAAGTAAGAGGTTTTCAAAAAGAATGGGCACACATTTTGATGGTATTAATGTAGAATGGTATCTTAAGTTTTATAGTTATAAAACTTGATACCATGCTGTACACTGGAGATCCTATTTCTATGGAAGATTACCAAGGGGACCATGTGGCAGTATCATTGCAATGCTGTTAAATGGGGAATTATATGGTTACATTATTTCAGTCCAAATCTTTAGCAATCCAACATGAAAAAGAGATGGGAGTTAAAATGACAAAACCCTGTGCTCTGGTAGGTGAGGAATAGAAGTAGCCCATTTTGGGGAAACCCAGAAGGGTTACACCAAATATTACATAATAAAGCCCCTTGAGTAAGCAGTTTATTTAGGAGGAACATTTATTTCAAACTGGAGTAGACAGAGCTGTCTTAGCTTCTTCAAGCAAGTCAGTCTAGAAGAAGAAAAAACTCTGAAATCTAAATAGTCCAAGTTCATTAGCCTTGAAAGGTAGGATAAAACAGCTGATACCTATTTCTGTTAGGCCAGCAGCTAATAACATGGCATTCCCATGGGGCTGATTGGGTGGACTAGCCTACCAAGGTATTGCATCCAATGCTTATTTGTTATGGAAACAGTACAACAAACAGGACTGATTTATAAGGATTTCTACCTAGGCATATAATGTCTACTTAAAGGAAATCGTCATCGATTTGAGATAATGGCTGAATACATTACATATATTATATACTTGTTTGTTGGAACTCTCTTTGCTGCATGATATACTGAACTAGTACCAGAAGAGGAAATCAGAATAGTAAAATTGTGTAAGAATGGGGAGGAAAAAATCATGGTGAAAGTAATTCTTAACAGATTAAGGCCAGAGGAAGTAGTAGATAAACAATGTGGATTCAGACTAGGCCAAAGTTGTACTGATCAGATATTCATACTCTGACAGCTGATTTTATATATAAGTAAGAATGATAAAGATATTTGCTGTTTTCATTGACTTCACCAACTTGATTTAGTTTTGGGGATGGAAGCATTATGGAAAGCAGAAAAATCATGTGGCATCCCACATAAAATATTCCAAGATTCTGTAATGAAAGGTAGTTTCTAAGTGTTTGCCCGTGCCCAGACACTGCAAAACATTCTCTTTCAGAATTGAAATGGAATTAAGTAAATTGAATAAAGGCACTTAAATGATAGATTTAATTATGGCTACTTTAATTTTGAGTAAGAGCATCCGCATAGAGATTTAATACATCTTAATAAATCTACTGCAAATTCACACATTTTGTTAATTCAGATTATTTTTCCTGGCTATTCTCATGTAGACAAGTCCTCAGAAGTCCCACAAACCTCACTACTTTCCATTCTAACTGCAATGTACAATTCTTTCACTTTACTTTTACTAACATACAGAATACCACAACCAGACACACACAGAAACAAGCTTTGCCCTGGGGATAGGAAGAGAAAAAGGAAAGATAATATGTGGCAGATGCTTAGTCATGTTGCTTATTGAATAACTGGAAGCTGCTCAGATTCCACAGGGAGGAACATGGTATAAGAACGTAAATAGAACAAATCTGAACTTTAATTATTTTTAACTCAAGATTTATTTTATAAGTGATGTGGCAATGCAACATATTTGTCATGGTCTTTCCTGGCTCAGGTTAGTGTAACCTACACTTTCTTCCACTCCATTTCCCAAACATATATACTATCCCACTTGAAACTCCACCTAGGCCTACTTAAGCCCTGTCTACATTAAGGAAATTCCTTAATAATGGAAAAGGCTTTAGTTTCCCTTTCACATATTTACCTCCTTTGGTTCAGTTAGGGCTTGTCTCTGCTGCCATTTGCTTTACAGGGACACAAATAGTTGTACCCACCAAGAGACTGCACATGTAGTGGATTCTGTGACACTAATGAAAAGGTTCGCACTTCACATTAACATACTCTTATTCAACCAAAACTAAATTATTGCCAATTAGGAACCTTTTTGTTTGTGCTTGCAGCAAACATGCAGAGGAGTTACAGTGCACACTGCTATTCATATCTCCCATAGTTCAAACTGTGGCACAACATAGACATAACCTCAGTTCTCAAACCACTTACAAATATAACACCATCTATGCTTCCACATTATCTGTTATGTCAAATTCAGAGATGATCTATCATAAAACCTATCTTATGACTAGGTTCTGCAATAACAAGACAAAATGAAATGAGTGATTATTTGCATTTAGAATGATCTTACCTTGAGTGGGTTTACAATGTTTAATAAAAGGAGATCAAGTAAGAAAATGAGCAAGATATATTCTCTTGAACTTAAACCTTAATAAATGAGAACCGTCTGTGCATCAGTAAGAAGAAAGAACTGAAAAGTAGTTTTTATGTCTCTCTCCATCTCTTTATGCCACTGGACTCCCACCCACACAATCTAGCAATCTTGACAACTTGATCCTATGATGCATAAGAAACCCAACACAGTATTAGATCAATTTAATCATTAACTGATTTACTCTTCAGATATGGTAAAAGACGGATCAGTCTAAATTCCCCCAAGATGTTGCTTTGGACTAACAACAAAAGGGGAAAGCTGAGTGTTTTTGAGCATTGATTGATCAAAGAGAGACCCTCTGCTTTCTAACTCAAATTCTTTTATAAGTTTCTCTTAGCCACTTGAGGCCACATACAGTATAATTGCTAATTGCCTCTCTGCCTTCTCTTGCTATGAGAATAAGAGTTAAATGAGGGATAGAGGAATCCAATAAATGCTCTATATAGTCACTACACCTTTATTTCTATCGGACATGTTAGTCAGGGATTTACTTTTTTCCTGGATTCACTAGAACTATCCACATCGCACAGTTTCCCATTTCCCGACACTGCAACCTTGTGACCTGTTTTGTTGTTGTTGTTGTTTGTTATTCTTGACAGAATAAGCAGGGTACAAACACTCAGGCCTCCTTCATTTCTGTATGAAATAAGGTGAAGCTTTTTTGCCATATAGGGATTTTTTTCCCCCCTGAAATATCTTCATGCATCTTAAATAGCTAGCAGGTTCAAAACTAGCAGTCTATTTGCCTTGTGATGAAATGGCCACAGTCTGATTAGTGTCATCATTAACCAAACACACATTACCTCTCTGAACTACCTATACAATGCTCAACATTGGATTTCAACATCACTCTACTACTGAGCTGTATCTCTGGTGATTTTCTTACAACATTATTTATTTCACTGGAGCCAAATATAACTCCTACATAGGCTCATACCTAGATTAATCTGTAGCTATCTGACACCCCCTGCCCCCTTTATTTCTTTTGCCAGAATATAAAAGACCACTATCCAATGGGTAATTGTAACCATCACAGGAACTTGCTCTCATTTTGTTTCTATTTATCTATCTGAAGATTTTGCAACCTCTCCCTTCTGTTCCCTCTTAAGGAGCAAGAAATCATCTAGGAAATTATTTCCTGTCCAGGTGGTTATTAAGTAGTCACATGGAGTACTATCTATGCACAAATAAAATTAAAATCCAATCAGGGCTCCTGCCAAAAGCATTGTCAAAATTGACGGCCACTGACACTAGCTAGAATAGAAGCAAGGTCACTGTACATGGATTAGTCACACTTTTGTTGAACATGCTAAATTCTTATTTAACCACATTTTACCCAGGTTCTCTCTGTGAAGCTCATTGTTATTTGATCATACTATGCATAAAAATTCTCTCTCTCTCCCTCTCACATGCGCGCACACATGCACGCACACACATGTAAAAATGATCCCAAAATGCTGAATTTTTCAGAAGTGCACCGAGGACCACATGATTTTCAAATGTTCCTGATATGTACACATAATTCTGAAAAACTGGCATTACCCACAAATCTCTGGAATTGTAGAGAGTAACCAATCAGCATAAAACACATTGGCAAACAATATAATGAACAGTGATTTGGGTTTTTGACATCAAGGCAAATTTCTACTTTATTAAAAACGTATGAGACCATTAGGATTTTAATTTGCAGAGCAGCCTCCACTTTTTCAATTGCAACTTAATGACAACAACAAAAAAACTATTGGCTATTATTTGGAAGTCATCTACTATGCCTAAAGATCACACAGATATGTAGGGCTTGATTATTTCTAGCTGTGAATGGAAGCAGAAAATGGGGAGACACAAAACAAGTTTCACCACCATCTTTTCACAGACCGCAGGTCTACACTGCCCTCCATTTTCATTGGCAGTTGAAGGGAGATACGCAAGTCACCTACAATAACTTGTGTATCTCCCTCTGACTTCCCTACACCTAGAACGTCGACCACAGTGAGTTGAAAGGAGGACCCTACACTATTACTGGAGTGGTCTTAAGGGATAGACTTCCCGATCACTCAATGAGGAAGATGGATCTGATGGTTGTGATTTTGCTGCCGTCAGTGAAGACTAGCTCTGAGATAATAATGGAAAGCTTTGCACTGTTAATGAAGCTGATCTGCATAGTGGAGGAATGCGTGCTACTCTGTGTCTAATAAACAGACTTGTATTTGGCCATGACTTACAGACACTTTAAACTCATAAGTAATAGTATCTGAGTCCACAATCATGGGCACAACTATTTTACATAGTTATTAAACATATGAAAACCTGATACGAGAACCTTTAACAAAAAAGCCTTGGCCTAAATGTCCACACAAAAAAACCCCAACAATATCTTGAAGCCAGATCATCTCCCATGAGAGAACAAGGAACTCTAAACATTAACTTGCATTAAACAAACAATTATACAATAAGGGAAAACCTGGGGCACAGAGTGTCAGAGATAGCAACTTTGGAATTTAGTCTAATTGCTTTTATCAACTTCATGATACTTTCTCACTCTTAAAGTCCTTAAATAATGATTTAAGGAGGTAAATAACTCAGTCATAGGTTGGTGGCCTATTGCTGGAATGGGGGGTGAGGTCTTGAGGCCTGCATTTTACAGGAGGTCAGACTAGATAATTGTACTGGTCCCTTTTGACCTTAAAGTCTATGAGTCAATGAGTAATTTGAACCATAGTCTTATGTCTCACCCAAGCCCTAATAAAATTTTGGTACTGAGTAAATCATTCAATAAACACCAGAGAATTCAGACAAGAACAGAAGGAGATGCCTGTTTCCTTTAATGATGCTATGCAGAATTATGGCTATTTTTGAATATGATGTCATCTTCAACACCTTTTCCCTAATATGTATGCTATATTCTTCATGTCATCATCAGCTTCTGATGGAATCAACTGAACTTCCTCCTGCAGATTGTATAAAGTTTCAGGGTTGGAGCCGGAATGGTTGAGACATCAGGATAGTAACAATGTAAATATTGGCTTTATATTTTCAAGATGTAAGAGAAGAAAACACCTTGATTCTGAATATAAATCAATTTGATGCTTTCTCTTTGATAAACTTTCCACACAAATGTTAAAGTCTGAGTAGATATAAGCTAAAAAGAACATCACAAGAAAGAAGTTATTAAATTAACTATGTGAGGAAAATTGCTTTCAATATATCTCAATGGAATGTGCAATTAAACTTGACGGATATAGCAATCTGAGTGTAAAATTCTAAACAAAAAGGAAAAACAATTAATTTCTGACTCTCTTAATTAAATAATACAAAATGCAGGGTCAGAATGAGGAAAGTATTATTAATATTATCACTTAATTCTTATCGACCATAGGAGATTCATCAGGTTTTCACAATTAAATCTCAAAAAAGGGCAAAAATTAAGATGGAAATTGCAGGAAATTACATACAATTGAATAATAAAGCAATGTTAAAATCTTTATGCTCTCACAGTTTTTTCTGCCTTTCCATTCTAGATCACAATAGTGTCTTCAGATTATAATAAATTCAAAGGAATTGTATATATAAAAATATATAAATACACTGATAAATTGCCTGAGACAAATCAATGCCCATGGCAGATTTTACATAACTGATTCAAAAAGTGGCCTTAAACACAAAACTGTAGCTACAAAGTGACACTCATGCCTAATGATCTAGCCATTAAATTACTGAAAAAGAGTTGTTCAACTTGCTCAATAGCAGCCTGCTCAATTGCACAAAGACAAGCTGAGAATTGTTTTCTCCCCCACCACAGTGCTATATTACAGCACCCTGCAGACAGTAAAGTATCTCTTGCTGTGACAAGTTATTGATCTTGTTTTTCTCTGAGAACCTTAACAAGTCAAACTGTTGCTTCCTAAAACATACAGCTAGAGTAGCATTTTGCAAAGGCTATATGTAAAAAAAGAAATTTGGTCTCTGGCTCTCAGAAGAAAAATGAAACGCCATTACTATTCCATATATGTACTGATCACATTGCATTTCACTGTGATCTAATGATTGAATGATGGAAGTGCTAGAAAGCAGGGGGTCCTTTTCTCTTGTCAGTTTTAAGGTCTCTCTATTTTGCCTACAAAAATATATGCCTGAATAAAAAGCCTGAATCACAGGGAGCCAGATTCAGTCCCTGTATAATTCAATGAAGTTAAAGCATATTTAAGCCAGGTATCTCTTTAACCCATTGTACCACATGCTGATTAGTCAGGGAAGGGGGGGGGGGGGGGCATGGAGAGCTAGGAAGAAACACTGAGTGAGTGTGGGGAAAAAAAATAAATTGAGTGGGGTAGCAATAATCATAGAATTCTATGGAAAAGTCCTCTTTGTGATCCAAATAGTTCCTCGTGGCAGCTGGTTTTTGCCAATGAATTCTAGTCTATTCAGGGTTTAAAGCAGATTGAACAGAAGGAGATGGTTTCACTGCACTGGGTAAAGAGAAAGGGAAGTTGTGGAGGTGTGCTGCTCTGTAAAACCTGGGGCTATGTCTACACTAGAAAAGTTAAGTCGACCGTATTAAGTCGACTTATCTTTTCTAATGTAGACATAGCCCCTTGTCGACCGTATTAAGTCGACTTAATAAGGTCGATATATGCACTAATCCTTGTCCACACTGGCTTTAAATTGATTTAAGGAGTCGACTTAAGGCTTAAGTCGACCTAAAATGAGATGTTATTAAGTCAACTTAAGGTAATGCTTAAGTTGACTTAATAAAAGCCCAGTGTGGATGTGTCTTTGTTTAGGTCGACTTAAGCCTCCTTAAGTCAACCTAAGCCTCCTTAAGTCGACCTAAGATGCCAGTGTAGACGCACCCTGAGAGAGGATAGGAAGGTACTCTTTGACTTCAGCAGAATAATAGGAACTGTGCTTCCAGCCTTTAGCTCCTATTACTTTAACAAGTATATGGTTTAATCACACTTGGAACAACTCTGCTCAAATATACAGAACGGGATTTGGTGATGATCAAGACATGGATTTGAGAGGGGCAGGCTGATTGTGTTATCTTAAATTTTGGAACTCATGTGGAATGACGAGATGCTCCAGTTTTTTAGGGACAGTCTCTATAGTGGGACCAATATTCCTAACCCCCATCCCAATTTTTCATGTTTGCTAAGCCAATAACAAAATACTGGCTTGGATATACTAATGAACCAATCCCAAGCCTTACTTCTATAAGCAGGTACCAAAAAGTCCTCCCTAAGAGATTTACAAGGGTTTACCAGGGGTGCCCATTTAAATCATCAGCAAATTCTCTGGATTTGCCTGGGTCAGTTTTTCTGTGACAGGACCTGAATACAGCCCTCTGCTCAAAGGATTAATACTCAGACAATAATTCCTTTGAAAACAAAATATTTCTGTCTTAAATACTAATTGGATTTTAAATTTAAAGTCAACATAAAGTAGCGTATGTAATATGCTGCTTTAAACAATGCAAAACACCATAAACTATAACTTAATTTGATGAAAAATCAAGTACAATATTACCCACTAAATTACAGCTTTTTCTCTGGCTAAGGAGCAAGTACATTTATAGCACAGCCCTCCCCAAATGCAAGTATCAGTAACTGGAGACATTAGGGTTGAACTGCTTTAAAAAATAAAGTCTTTAGCCAATCTAGTATTAAAACTGTACCCTCAGTTTAGAGGCCCCTGTTCCACCCATATACAAGAAGTCACTTTGGGCCACAGATTGAGAGCTAAAACAGAAATTCAATTTCCTTCCTTTTAAGGTTTTGAACCTCATTAATCCTCACTGTCAAAGAATCAATACATAAAAGTGTGTTCATTTTAGGGTATGGGTTTATGATTACTCTTGTCAAATATGAGGGAAAGAATCTGTAACTTAGAATAAATATGTTGTCTTGTGTTCATAAGTTTGATTCCAAGAAGCATCTAAATATTTAGAAGCAAAACTTTGCATTATGGTAAACAAGATGAAAATCAGATGAGCTCAGCGGCTGTTAAGTATGAATAACTATAATTAATTAGTAGTATTACAGAAATGTTTAAAAGATCCAATCATTACCCACGGATCCACTATGATGTTCAAACATGAAGTAAAAAGGACTATCCCATTCCTAAAGTGTTTTTGAATCTTCGTTTAAGATCAGTTGCAATGAATAGATGAAACACACCGATGGAAAATTGGCTGTGTGAGAGAGAGACTGAGGTAATAGTGGAATGATCAAACATCACATGGCCAGTTAAACAATAATCACAACTTACTATCTATTTAGACCTTACTTTGAAGGCAATACAGCAGAGGAGAGTCTTAGGAAGGTATTTAGGGGATAAGGTAGTGACTTTATGGATTTTTACATTCACAGTGGGCAGCATGGGAAAAGTGCAATGGTGTTTGAAGAAGAAGTGGACCAGTGTATGGTAATAGGATGGGAAGAATTGGAGTGAAGGAAGCAATCAATATTGTTGTATGTAAACAGAGCAACTAGGCACAGAGAAGTCATGTGGAGCCTAAAAAGTAAAGACAAGACGACAAATACTGGCTATGTTAAAGTCATCAGGAGATTTGCCATTGACTGCAATGGAGCCAAGATTTTCATTAAAGGCAAAGGAAGTTTGCCTTTAATATGGAGGGAAATGGAAAGCGAGTTGAAAAGGTTAAAGAAAGTAGGCATGGTAAGAGTGACAAGATAAGAAGATAACCTCAGCAGCGGCATTTTGAATGGACAAGAAGGAGAACACCTTTCCTCTGTAGAAGGCAGTTGGGTGTACCGGGGATACAATTCTTCTCATTGCAATTAGCCCCTACAAAGAAATGCAAGGGGAAGGGAAGTGCACGAGACTTCCCACACTCTCTCTATTCCTGGCATAAACATCACAAACTAGCCCTCAAGTTGAAAGTTTATTTTCCTTTTACCTGAGTGTAGAGATTTCTCCACGTGTTTGAGATTATTCTTTAAACGAAGGATGGCTTAGGTCCTAATTCAGAAAGGTGCCAAGTGTTTGCATTTCCCATTGCCTTAACTGCCATAAGTCACCAGGACCAGATAATAGTCACTCAAGAGTTCCAAAGGAATTGATGTATGAAATTGCAGAACTAATTTTGCTATGTAACCTATCATTTAAATCAGACTCTGTCCCAATGGAACACCAGTGGAACACCAATTTTTTAAAAAAGCTCCAGAGGTGATCCTCATAGTTATTGGCCAGTAAGCCTAACTTCAGTACTGGACAAATTTGTTGAAACTATAGTAAAGAACAGAATTATCAGATACAAATATGAACACAATACATTAGAAAAGTCAATGTGGCTTTTGTAAAGGGAAATCATGCCTTACCAATCTATTAGAACTCTTTGAGGGGGTCAATAAGCACTTGGACAAAGGTGGTTCAGGTGATATAGTGTACCAGATATTTGACAACATCCTTCACTAAGGCTCTTAAGGAGATCAAGCAGCTATGGGTTAAGAAGGAAGGTATTCTTATGGATCAGTAATTGGTTAAAAAATAGGAATAAATGGCCAGCTTTCACAATGGGAACATAAATAGCAGGGTCTCTAAAGGATCTGTTCTGAGACCTGTGTTGTTCAAAACATTCATAAATAACTTTTCGCTCCCTTTTCAGGTCATGTGGCAAAATTTGCAGATGATACTAAATTTCTCAAGTTAGTTAAATCCAAAGCTGACTGTAAAGAGTTACAAATGGAACTTACTAAACTGAGTGACAGAGCAAGAAAATGGCAGACGAGATTCAGTGTTGATAAGTGGAAAATAATGCACACTGGAAAATAAAAACCCAAATATACATATTTTCAGAGCTTGTTTTGTGATGGATAGGGATACAGAGTACCAGAACCTATTTTGCTGGACCCACTGCCCAGCTTTGGGGTAGGGTCAGCAGGGGAGCAGAGCGTGCCACTCCCATCCCTTGACACTCCTGCTGCTCAGCCAGGGAAAGTGGGGTCAGCAGAGGAAATAACCAGCACTTAAAAAAAATAAAACCAGAAAAAGCACTGCATATTTTGAATCAAACCTGTTGTCTATCAATACTCAGAATTCTATAAGGAATTTGTAGCCAGTGAAAGACTTTTATAACCCACAAACAAAATGTTAGCCCTTCAGTTCATCTCTATCTATGAGAAATATGATGGTATATTAAAAAATCCACATTAAGAGGATGATAATGGTTGCAGAACCCTTTCAATTTTGGAATAAGAAATTAAATTATCCCCTGTCACCGTGCATACAACCATACACACAGGAAGGATAATGTGGATACATACTAAAATTCATGGAGTCTACTTTAACTGAATCCAGTTAAATTTTAAGATCTAATTAGATTTTATTAGACTAATTAAAATTGATTCAGACTGTATTTGCTTCGACTTTTGTTAAGGATGGACTTATCTAATTTTGCAATCCTCCAATATAGTAGCAAATAAAGGGATGCATAGTATTTTTCAGAACTAGGAGAGGGTGCGTTTTACCCTTCACCATCAATACAAATAACAGATACTAATAACTGAAACTCTATGCAGCTCTGTAGAATGTGAGTGCATGGATTTCCTATAAACTCAATATATGTAAAAGCTTTCATAAAGAAAGTTGGAACCACACAAAAGATTCCTTTTAGCAAGCATGGGCTGAGTTCCAGTGAAAATGGATCAGGTTTGCTATCTGGAAGCCACCATTGCTCTTTATTCACAAGTATTAATATTTCTAGCTCCTGAAAGCCAATTGCCTCCGTACCATGCAGGTGAAATGCAGGAAAATATGGGATGGAACACTCACTTGAAAGCCAACAAACTGGTATATAGTGTTTGCATGATCTTATGTGAAGGAACAAAATATTGTCCTTCTACTTAATATCTTCACCTAGGCTTCCTGATCTATTCCAGATAGAAATAACTCCATCACCATAGCATCTTGGAGAATCCTGAATAAGTCATTTTTGTTCTTGGCCTGTCAAGCTTCTGCACTGTTGTAAGACCGACCATATAATCAATTTTGCTCTATTTCTGAGGTACATTTTTTTTAATCTTAAGACATGCAGTGCCCAACATTTGTCATTTGCAGAATGTTGTCTTGTATGGAAAGGAATCAAAACTGCAGAATTGAAGAGTGAGGCCCAGTCCTTTAAGTAGGCATATTTTGGAATGACTGCCAAAATAAGAGTAATTGACAGAGGGTATTGCAATGATGGAAGTAATACAAGAAACTGAATACATTTGTTAGAGAGTCATTTAACTTTCCAGCAATAAGTGTGTGTCTCTTCTCCAGTCTCTCTCTACCGGTAGTATGATTTGATGTGGTTCGGCATTTTGGGTCAGATCTACAACCACTCTGTTACCAACATTTCAACTAAGGTTATGACCAGCTCTCATCCAATTGCAGTGGTGTCTTGGGTGAGAGTGAGAAAGAACAGAAGACGTGGGTCTCTTCATAAATAAAAGCTCAAAGAGGGTAAGGCATCTATCTCAGTGGCAGATACTGGAACAGAGCAACCAGTAGGGGCTTTGTGAAGAAGCCTGATACAGGAACAAGTAGAGTCCTTGAGATAGGGTACAGAAATGACTGCAGATGCAAAGTGGTGATGCAAAATTGACACTACACTGTTTCTTTTAGCAGATGACAGTTGTCTCTTCTGGAGGAGGGGGAAAGGAAGGAAATCCTCACTTCATGCAAGTCATCACTGCATTTACTTAGGAACTGACCATAATCTCTTTTGACAGCTTAGGACCAAAGTGGTTGGAGAACTGATGTGATATGGTCTTGTCTGGATCTTGTAATGAAGAGGAAGATATTTCTGGGAACACTGCCATTAAGGGATGAGAGTTACATGGACCATAGGGACAGTATTTGGATCTACAGAGGCTGAAGAATGGTTGTTTGGAGTAGTGGGTGTTTGGCCGTTGTGTGGACCATGTAAGGAGGGAACTTTGGCTCCTCATCTTCTTCCCAATTGTCAGCTTCCAAAAGAAGCAAAGTGTTCTGCCCCATAGTCCCTTTGTAAACTACAGCTCCTATAATATTCTTGTTTTACGCTGAACTGAGACTGAACTGTGTGACTTTCTGATCTACAGCGTTCTCTTACAAATATCTATACTGAATAATGTGAGTGGATGATTAGTGTTTTTTCCTACTTTCAGACTTGTGAGAGGCTGCTTTCCTCTGTGGACCTCTGCTCCTTGCCAAGTTCTTTCAGTGGGCTGAACCCTGCATTGCAAGGAGCAATGTGGCCCTGTCCACAGCTAGAAGCAATTCTGCCTTAGGAGCTGGGCTCAAAAGAAATCCAAAATTCTGTCCGCTTTTCGCCCCCATGTCTATGCACACAAGTTACCAATTGCCTAGTGAAATGTTCAATTGCCATATTTCAGAGAGTCAAGTACAGGTAGGAGGTCCACACAGGATTGGCATAATTTGTTCTGATGGTGCCCTTATAATGCTCAGTAGCATAGTACCAAATAGGACTCTGCCTGATCAAAACTAGGTTGTCCTCATGGTCTCAAATCATAAATGTAGGCAGCACAGAATGTCACAACTGGATGGAGTGGTAACACCCAGGAATCCAGTGTATGTGTTTGGGTGACCTAGTATCCTAGGCACTATGCCAAGGATAACATGTCTAACTCTGTGATACAACCACCACCTCCTGCATGACGCTGCTACTGCAATCAAACTCTGAGACCTCTCTGTGCACCAAGTTCTGGAAGGCTGTTTCTTCTGGTGCTGCTGCTTACTGGAGGTTGATTGAGCAGTGCACGTGGGAGATGTATGCAGTGGGAGACATGATGGCATCCTTAAACAAGGTTAGCCCATTCTTTGTGTCAAAGCCTTGTGCTGTGTTATAAAACATCATGTTGTCTAAGTATATCTCTACATGTCTTCCTCCTTATAAACGTCATTACCATAGTCCCTATTCTCACAGGGATGATGCTGTATCATCCTTGGTGCCTATCAATGTGACTGATTGTGTGCAGGGGGAGGAGGAGTAGCATGAACTGGTCCCACTTGCTGGCAAGAAAATCTGCATGCTTAACAGAGAGCACAAGAGAAATTGCAGTTTATTTTCAGATCCCCTTCCATACCTACCAGAACCGAGAAAATTCATCTCATTTCAAGACCAACAAACAAGATTTTCTCCGCCAGAGCTCTCATCTCAGCACCTTAGAAAACACTGGTCACTGGAGTTTAAAGAAATTAAAATTTGGGTGGAAGAAACAGCAGCTGATTTACTGCATTCCCCAGTCAATTTCTCCAAAGCTTCCAATTCTTTTCAGCAGATAACCATAGTCTGACATTCACAGAAGGGCCACATTATGACAACAAAATTATGCTGGCACTGTCCCTGCTCGCACAGTATTCAGAGCACTACACATTATCTTTTTGGCGGACACTTTTCTGCCTTCATTGCTACCTCTACTTTTCATTGTGTATGCTGATGACTAGTAAAGATAATTACTAACATAACAGAGGAGCAGACCTGTTGGATTATTTCCCAGATTTCTGGCCACAGTCCTCACTTCTAGCTCATTTGATAGACATAGAAAATACTTCTATATACAGTTTAACATAGCAGCACTCTAGGGAGGACCAAGGACACTGAAATAAATTGAGATTGAGGAAACTTCTATGCATCCACTTGAATAAAAGCACTTCTAAATCCTTGCACAACTTCCTAAATTATCTCAGAGGCAATGCACTGACTCAGTATTCTCTCAGTCCTCCAGCCAGGTGCCTAGCTTTCCCCTTCTAGGATAATAAAGTCCTGTTGGACAACTGTTCCGAGCAGTTTTCTGCTCCGTTGCCCAGTCTATGCTACAATCCCAGTGAGTGGCAGGGGAAACCAAGCCCATCCAGTACTCCAGGTTCCATTTCAGGGGTTCTATGATTAGCAAGCATGGTCATCTTAGTCCTAGGCTTCTTCCTATGCCTTGTGGCTTGCCCAACTATAGCCTTCCTGCCTTCCTTCCATATAGTAATTCTAGATTACATTCCCTCCAGCCCTTTTCTGCTGCCAATTTCCTGGCTTTTTACCTGTTTATTATTCTCAGCTGAGGTCCATCATCAATCAGCATATCAATCCCTGTCCCTCCCCCCAACATTGCAGCCTGTTTGGTTAATTAACCTAATTTAAAATGTTCTACCTTGTGGGGGATGGACACCCAGTTACAGTGCTGATGTGCCCAGGTGAGGTACTCCAATCTCACATCCAATTCATTGTAAAGGCTGAAGTATTT
This sequence comes from Pelusios castaneus, assembly GCA_007922175.1. Lineage (NCBI taxonomy): Eukaryota > Metazoa > Chordata > Testudines > Pelomedusidae > Pelusios > Pelusios castaneus. The sequence continues at coordinate 11,936,945 of ML685780.1, read as the reverse complement.
AATCATTACTTGTGTTGCTTTGGGAAGCAAGTGATCTCTGACAAACTTAGAGAGTATTTATTACTACTCGGCATGTTATATGTTAAACAAAACTCCTGTGATTGTAGAGGAAAATAGCTGAGACTTTAATTGAATCACTTTAAATTAATTGTAGGGAAGGCCAGGAAAAGATTTGGGCTGAAGAAGAACAGAACTGAACTCTGCTAAAAGATTTCCTATAAAATTCAAAATTTTCTCCTCCCTCGCTCATTCCTATGTTTCCCCCAGATAATTCAGTGAAGGTTGCACAGGTGTTATCAAACACAGAATTTAGCCCACTGGCTATTACTATGCCAGCATTTTCTCTGTTTTTTTCTTATTAGAATGAGACGTGAATCAGTGTTCAATATAAGCAATATATGAATGTATGATCACGGTAATATGATGACAAAGGTCAAGTGATTACATGATTAAATTTAACCTGCCTAACTTTCCCACATTCCACATGGCAGCCTGCAAACCAAAAATATATTTCATCACTTTCTAGATCAAACAAGCAAAAAATAAACCAATTCCATTAGAACTACATGGCCAGCACTTCCTTCTTGAGCTTTCATCAGTCAAGAGAGGAAAAACAACTGGAATGAATGCTATAAAACAAATATTGACCTTTCACCAGCAAAAAAAAAAAGTGTTAAACTAATGCTTCTGGATAACAAAAATTCTCTTGATTGTGAATTACTGTAATGTCGTGGCCTTTTGCTGCAGGCATTGTGACACAAGACCTGTAATTTTGTGTACTAGACAGAATTTTACTGCCATTATCCCGAAGTATGATACATATCTTCCTTCTGGGAGCTAACTCTTACAGTCTTCAATTACTACATTTCTATTAAGCTTCTTCCCCTTCTTTTCCCCTATAGTTGTCATTATTTCCAAAGCATGAATTATATCATAAAATCATATTCTTTTCACACAGCTATAACAAATCTAATCTAATACTGTCTACTCAGGATTTTTTTTTTGTTTTGTTTTATTTACAGTTAATATACACACCATTTTATGTGACTTTTAAAAAAATTTACATTAGTTATTTTTATTGTAAAGATATTCAAAAATGTGTCATTATTAAGTATTAAGAAAAATGAAAATAAATGAGAATAAAACAAATGATTTCCTACAGAAATGTAACATGTTTTCTGTGCACAGAAGTTAGTGGCTCTAGATATGTTCTCAAAAATATTTTGGACTATTCTTTCAAATAAAAACTTATGTTTGCCATGAACATTTCTATGAGTGATTTTTTTTGCTCATTAAAAAAAGGTCAAAGCCACATCAACGTTCATGGGTACATGAACTCATCCAGCAGTTGCCTCTAAACATGCCATTTTGTGACCATTTTGAAATGTCTTTCATTTCTTTCTTTTTATGTTCTTTTTTTTATTTTCGTGTTCACAAAGGTTAACTAGTTAGGGAGCAGAGATGGTACCACATGACTTAGATTAACTATTAATATTGAAGAGTTCAAAACTCACCACAACCACTCTTTATGAGAGGTGTATTTGGGTGAATCAAAATTATTTGATTAATCTTTTTTACAAATATATTCTCACAAATTTACTTCCTCCAAAATGAATTATATAAGAGGAAAATGGACACAAACAGGATTGTGGGTGAGGGAAAATAAGGCAGGGGCCTTCATCCAACTTGTTCAATTGGTTGAGAGTGTGGATGATGAACCTCCTCCCATCTCTCTTGAAGGTACCACCAGGTTTGAGGAACTTCCCCAAATCCAAATTAGATTGGGGGCACAATTCTTAGAAAATACTAATCACTCTGGCTACCCAACTTGAAACACCTTTAAGGTGGCTGGCTTTCAGAAAACTCTGAACACCGTTCATCTTAATGTCTACCTTTCGGTTTTCTCCTCAGCTAAAATTACTAGTCACTTTAAAAAAAAAATCGTGGCTAGGGATCTCTAGGAGATGATCAGTAATTGTTCAGCCTACAGTGTGGCAGGGTCCATGGTAAAAGCAAGCCAGGTCCTATCTATGACTTTTTATGGGAAGTGGTCTGGTCTTGTGATGTTCAACACCAAGCCCAGTGAAAAGGTACTCTCAAAGCTCAAGAAAAGACTCACTACATATGGGCAGAACTTCCCAAGCGCCTTAGAAAACTCAGCCTATTGGGAGTGGGACCGAATGCAGGTGTGTGTTGCAGGCCTCTGCCAATGGAAAGTAGGACCTAAAACTTCTTGACTAGGGGAAAGATTTCCAGTTAAGAGAGCTCTTATTATATCCTCCCTGATCATCTCACCTAAGACTCATCTGCTCAGCTCTTGGAATTTCCCCTTTGCTCCCCCTTCTCTGCAAGTCAAATTTACAGGCAACTGTCCTTAGTTCTTTCTTCCTCAGAGTCAAGCTCCTCACAGTCCCTCATCTTCCCTTGGCGTACTCCCCCCTTTTTCCCTCAGGGTCCAAGCCCATACATCTCCCATCTCCATTTCCTGTTCCACTGCCCCATAAGAATGATAGTGAGAACAAATACCAGATGGATGGGGGTGAGATGTGGTAAAATAGAGGGAAGATACTCACCTAGCATATTGACTTATACTGAGGGGTGGGGTTTGCATGGTCTTCCGTGTGTTTGGGCTATGTTGAAGAGAAGGATTTGCATGTTCTAACATATGGATTTTGGCATGGGTGGATTTTATTGGAGGCAGGGGAGGCTATGCCTCCCCAAAAATCTTTCCTATAGCTCCCCCAAAATCTTTCTTTGCCTCCCTTCTTGCTGGGAAAACATTAAGCATGGCCTGGAAAAGTATTTTTCCTTGCTCTCTCTGCCTGCAGATTGCTGCAGAGGCAATAGACAAAGGAGTATAACACAGTGAGTGGTGTACAGTAGTAGGAGAAGGGAGAGGTACATTAAAGGGACATTTGTTTGTTGAACTGTGTTTTAGTGACTTTGCTCCAGAATGCTAGATTTGTGACTGGGAAACATATATAAATGTTTCCCAGTTGGCCAAGATTTTTAAAATGATTTATTTGCCAAGGTCATTATCACTATTTTGAAAGGTTGGTATCTTGGATAGTTTCTGTACTAAACATTTGTTATGTTTTAATTAATTTTTACATAAGAGCATGAGAATGGCCTTACTGGATCAGACCAATGTTCATCTAGCCCAGTAACTTGTCTTCTGACAGTGACCAATGCCTGATGCTTCAGGGAATGAACAGGACAGGCAGTCATGAAGCTATCCATCATCCCTCTTCATCTAGTCCCACCTTCTGGAAAAAAGAGACTAGGAACAATGCCATTGATGGATCTACTCTCCATAAATTTATCTAATTATTTTTTGAACACTTGGCCTTAGGTTTGGCCTTCACAACATCTTCTGGAAAAGAGTTAAACAGGCTGACTGTGTGTTATGGGAAGAAATGCTTCCTTTGATTGTTTTAAACCTACTACTTATTAATTTCATTGGGGACACATAATTCTTGTATTATGTGAAGTATTAAATAGTATTACCTTATTCTCTTTCGCCATACCAGTCAAGCTTGTACAGATCTCCACCATATCTCCCCATAGTCTTTTCTTTTCCAAGCTGAAAAGTCCAGTTTTATTAAGGTCTCCTCAGATGGAAGCTGTTCCATACCCTTAATTATTTTAGTTGTGTTTCTGTGTACCTTTTCCAATTCCTATATATATATATATATATATGAGATGTGCCAACCAGATATACATGCAGTATTCAAACTGTGGTAGTACCATGGATTTATATGATATTCTCTGTCTTATTATTTATCCCCTTCCTTTCTTATTGCATCCTAACATGCAATTAGCTTTTGTGCCTGCCACTGCACAGAATTTTTCAGAGAACTATCCACAATGGGCTCCAACATCTCTTTCTTGAGCAGTAACAGCTAAGTTAAACCCCATCATTTTATATGTATAGTTGGGATTCTGTTTTCAAATGTGTATTACTTTGTATTTATCAACATTGAATTTCATCTGCCATTTTGTTACCCAGCCACCTAGTTTTGTAAGATCCCCTTGTAAAACAAAAAACCCAGAAAGATGCAGATAAAGTACTTCATAGAAGGCTTGAGTAGTCAACTTTGTGTGATAAAATAATAAAATGGTCATGAAACACTTTTCAGTTTTTACTACGGTGCTATACAGCCTCCCTTTGCCTCCAGTTCGCCACCTCATTGGCTTTCTCTCTCACACACACACCCTATAAATTCATACACCCTCTCCTTAATTTCAATTCCTGAGGGAAAAAACTGGTTAAAAGAGATTGTCAAATTTGTGTTTATTACACATTGAAAGTGACCTTACTGAAGGCATTAACCCCGGTTAGATCATTGAGGCCTATGCTGCAAAATCTGGTGTGGGGTCTGGGTCAGCCATGGAGCTGCTTTCCCAAGGGAAAGCTCCAAAATCTGCCCATGGATTTTTTTGTGGTGATTTTATGCTCTCCTCTGGGTCAACAGGCAGTAAAGAGAGGAGATTTTGCATCATCATAACAAAGGAAATAGAATTATTACATTAGGTTGAGTATGACACAGGTTTTTGAGGGAATGTGTAAAATATTCCCTAGTAGCATGGTTTGTAACCTAACATGAGAACCCATTTTGTCACAATAAAATGCAAAGTAGGATATGCTACATTTAATCTGAATAAAAACACAGCTTCTGGAGCCTATATCCTATGTTATATCAGCTTACAAAAACTTAGGAACATGCTCAACTTCAGGCACTGTGGTGTAGATTAATGAAGGCATTTAAAAGTATGCTGAAATCAATCCCTATCTAACAAGAAACTTAAACATAAGCGTAAATTCCACTAACTAGACATAAACATGAGCTTATTTGCTTTTCTGGACAGGGATGGACTATTGAACTGTAGACTGAGTAGTTTCACCAAGTTCATTGAGACTACTCATGGTGTGCAATACTAAACGCTAGTCTCTGCAAAACTATAGTCTTGTCTTCTAGCCAATACAGAATTATTCTCCCTCTGTTGCATCTAATTTTAAACACGTCAGTGATGAAAAGGTCATCTAGTGCAGGGCCAGTAAAGGTATTCATATCATTTGTGATTATTGCTTTCACAAGTAACTCTATAACACTCAATTGTGGGCAGCACCTGCTTAAGAATCCATTCTTCCCATGGGTAATTATTATAACATCGTGTATCACAATAACATGATACAAACAATTATCTGCTAAAAAACTGGAACGTTAAAATGAATCCTAGTTAAAAATCACAGGACAGATGCTTAGCTGGTGTAACTAATAAAGATGCAAGGTCAATTTACATAGGCTGAGCTCCTTTCCATATTATGTCAAATATAATGCAATGGTTTAGAAAAAAATAGTTTTAAATATAGGAAAATTTGTCAGCTATAACATTTTAATGTTGTACAGGTATCTTTAATGGCACTGCACAATGGATAGAGACAGAGAGCTTAACCTGGACCAGGAAACCAAGACCCAAATACCTTGAAATGCTTTCAGTTATTTTTACAGTGAATGTCACAGTCAATTATCCAGATTAGTCATCTGATTAAGTAATAAAAGGGGCATTTTAAGTCTATATAACAGAATACTGTACTAAAATAACAATATGCATTAATAAGGCACAACAGGATGAAGTCATACTGCTTAATACTGCTATACCTAGTGTGTAATGCCAGACACGGAGTTTAAAATGTTTGATTTCCAAATGCAAACACATTATTTAAAGGAGAAAAAAAACCCAAAATGTAATTATTTTATTCACTATTCTAAATCATAGAATTATGATTAGGACAAATTAATTAATTTGGACCAATGTCCAATTTTCAAGGTTAAACACATGGGTTATATTGTTACAGGCTCCTACTCACCTCTTTCCAGTAGCTGAGGTCTGGGAGAGAGGCTGGGGGAATGTAAATTTAGACTAAAAAGGGTTCAGGTGGTTGGGGCTGCTACTGAACATTTCTTACAGTGGCAGATCTTGGTGTGTGGCTTCCTGGAGGCTCTGGATGCATTAAAGTTGACTAGAATCTTAGACAATGTGCTCTTTCCTAGTTCCTTCAGATAATCCTTATGTTTCAACATAATTACCGTTCTGAATACCATTTTATAATTAAATAATAAGACATGATAGCTGCTGCATTTCTAGATAATTACACTTACTTAATGTTTTAAGTCATGATTCTAAAATCTTAGTGACTTTAATCATGTAGTTGACAAAATAAGGGCAGTTCTTTTGAAATGTACACAACTAAAATAAGAATTGTAATAAATCCTCCATACATTTGCCTGAATGAGTCTTCAAATACTACAATTCTGTAGACAGATATTAACTGTTTGCACAAATAACCAATTAGATATTAAGACTTTAAGGGCTTTATCCTGATCAAGTCAATAGAAAAATGTCAATGGTCTTGAACAGCATGGGATCAATTTCTCATGACTCTTGTCCTGCTTGCTGTCCCACATAGGTACAATCCTACACCAAGATGGAACACTCTGCTGGCTCGAGGTTTACAGTGGTACTCTGTGTGCACAGGGGAGTGCCCAATTAATGTGTACATGCTAAGTTCATGGTTACTCACATGTTATCCTAACAATTCACATATCTACAGAACATGTAGATATTTATTTACAACCATACTACTAGGAACTTTTTTTTTGTACATTTATCTTAAGCTACAGTAAGTAAAACCTGTGAAGATAGTTTCTTGATGAGGATGTTACCAGGTCATAAATCAAAGCCTATACAAAATTTTCAGTCCTTAATTGATTTCAATTTTAAAATAGGTTTTCCCTTCCAAATCTAAGACTAGGTCCATGACTAGGTAAATTAATAACAAGAAATAAATTATAAAGAAGAAAAACTATGGCTGCTGTTGTGGTCTAGTCTAGTTGAATTCTTGGTCTTGGTCCCTATTCCAGTGCATGAAATAGTTTGTGAAAGTTAATAGGAAATCCAGCACTGCTGAGTGTCCTGCAGGATGTGGGGCAAACCTTAAAGTCCTTCTGAAGTTTAGTACACCTTTTCTTTTCAACATATTTTTTCTTAAATTGTACAACTGTACATTTCTAAAGAGTACAGTGGTTAAACTTAACAATATGTTTCTTACTGTTATAATATTAACAGAGCCCAATCAGTATTTTTAGAAATTACAACAGTCTTCCAGCTCTACCGTAAAATAAAATGTCTTCAGTCCTGTCTGTATCTTCAACCGTTTATTAAGCCTTTCACAGAGCCCAATCCATTTGTTCTTCCAGGGAATCTACTTTCACTTGTCTCTTCTTCGCTGTATGCTCATTTTCTTCCTCAAAATTCTTAGTTACTTTAATAGATATTTATGATTCCATCAAAAGCGGTTCTACTGAATGTCTTTTTTAAATTGCTCTAGCTTTTTCTGACTAGTGACCCTTTTGCCAAACACTAATACAATCTTTATTTTTAAAATGTGTTTTTGAAATATTGTTGAGCTGTTTTGAGTTGTCTAACATTTTCTTCAGGATCTCAGTTATTTGTTACCTGTTGTCTCATACTAATAATGGCATATGCTACTATTAGAAGTGGCAACAATAATTTTCTACATTGCAGAAATATGGGTCTGTATAATTTAATGCTATATAAATATCTTCTTTAAATGATTGTCTTTGAGTTATTACTAAGCGTACTCCACATTCTGCAAACTAATTTGCTCCTGGGTACGTGAAACTGCATCTTGTGCTGACATTATAAGTTTGACAAAATCTAGGAATTCTCCTGAATGTGGTCCATTATTTGTCAGTTCTATCCTTGGACTATGCTTAACTTCTATCATGGTTTTAACATTCTGATCATAGCTGAAGCTGTGGTGTCTTTTGCAAAATATTGTTAAAATAGTAATTGTATCTCAATATTACTCTTGATCTGTGACTACATACCACATTTCCCTCTCTTCTTTTTGACTGAACCATTTTAAGACCCCTTTTATGCATTTTTTCATGGATCCTACTCCTCCATTTCACATGTTAGCAGTGTGACAAAGCAATAGAGCCCTGATAGTTTAGGGGATAGGCAGAAAAGAACAGTGGCTCTCTCCACCACCACCATCCTCTGAGAGCCCTGGTTGGCTAGCAGTTGGATTTCCCTGTTGACAGTTTGCCTCCTAGAAGATGGGGAAGCACTTGGGAAAATACTACATGGCCTGGATTTGTGCTTCTGCTGCAGGAACAAAGGAAATCTAAGCAGAACCTGAGTTCAAGGAAGAGAGATAGGCCCAGTGAACAGCCAGAGTATATGGTACCCATGAGGGTGCACTTCATGTAAGTATAGATAACTGTTGATGCCCCTGGCTGCATCTGGGGTCGTGCACTAGGTAACTCGAAGGGGTGAAAGACCATAGCGCCGATGAAGCTTCTTTGCTCCTGACTCAGAGGCAGCTGGGACACAATAACACCAACCATACAAGGATGTTCCCCTGGTTTCAGGAAGCAAAGTAGATAACAAGCCTTGAAAGTACCAGTGGAAATCGATCAAAGTTTGCTCTCTAAGAGAAGGGGAAGAGTACTTCCACCGCTTACAAGGAGAAAAGTATTGAAGCAAACAACCTGTCTATATGAGGGTCACTGCAACAGGGGTGGGGTGCGCATGATTTGAGACATGCCTGTCTCCGTGTGCCTGCTTGAGATCTCAAATAAACCTTAGAGTGCTTTTCTGCCCTGGTGTGGTTATTGGTGCTGCGCACTCCGGGCAACAAACCCCAAACTGTTGCTAGCCCCAGCCCGTCCTCGGGCATCCCACCTGCAACGTAATTGTCCAAAGAAAAGGAGGAACCTCAATCTTAATTTGAAGGGGGGGTGGGGATGATGGAGACTGTTATTTGTAGAGTTACTGTTTCTTTTTTTCAGTGATATTGCTGTTCTCTCTTTGTCAGTATAGGTGATGGGATAGGTTTGTGTGAGGGAACTTACATTGTGTCTATCCTACTTTGCTCCAGGGGGAAAGGGATGGTGCTCCACACCTTTCAGGGAGGAATCTTGGTAAGGCAGTCTAGGCCCTCCCCCTAGACTAGGCTTTAGGCCAGGCCCCCATGAGTGTTAGCAATAGCTAACACCTAGGAAGGTGTTGAGGCTCCCTCCCTAGCCTACATTCTAATAATTACTTCCCAGTCCAGGGCTTGTTCAAAATCCTTGCACAGGATCACCAGAAGATAGAGTAAAGTGTTCCCCAGTCCAAGGAAGAGGCTGTCCCTCCTGGGGTATCTGTGACTTGCAGCCTTCCTGAACCCAGGACTCCAGCTTGGCCTTATTCAGGAGCAATGTGTCTGCCTCCTTCTAATTTGCCTGGCTCCCTTTTAAGGTCCTCCAGTTGAAGCAAGCTCTATAAATGAGATGAAGCGGAGCCACCTGGTCTCAGAGCTGCTACTTAACCCCGTCAGTCCCAGTGTGGGGTTTATATTTCCCTCATCACCGGAAGTCACTGATGAAGAATTTATTCTCTAATGGCTAACCACAGAATGGAAGGCTACAATTACTAAGTAGCCTATTTTTTCCCTCCTTTTTGATCATAGAAGAATGATATAACCCAGAGGCTACACAAATTTTCACTATGGGATTGTTGGTAGGAATTATATCTAAGTGGAGGCTTACTTCTTTCCCCTATTTACTACTCATGGACTGAGGAGCCAACCAATGTAAGATTAGTAGAATCTTGTCCTACAGGATTGGTTCTCTTTATAGCTACTTGATTTAAAACCTGCAAAAGTGAATGGAAGCTTGTGGGCGGGGGAGGGGGAGGAGACCTGTGTGTCCAAGGCCAGCAGTACCACCTAGTGGCAATAGTCTTAGTTATGTTGTCAAGTAGTGAGAGTTGGTGGGCTGAGGGTAGGGGAACTTTGGGCTTACCAGATTCCAGAACAAGGCCCTTCAAACTAACGGTCCTGATATGTATACTAGGAGCAGGCACTCTTACACTTATTCCCTGGATCATTTCCCACCCCTGCTTCTGTTTCTCAATCTGTACCACAGCTGTATGTTGGAGTGTCATCCCCCATCATCATAGCTAATCATCTTCCGCCCTCACGATTGAAAAATGGCTTGATTATGCAGCACGGTCCTGGCCGCTCATAGCCTTGACAACTTTTGTGAAGGAAATGGCAGCACCTAATTGTTCTTTGCCTTGGTCCACCTAGACTGAGCTAAGTTGCTCCTTTTGAACTCTCCCCACTAGGTGAGGGGGGGCATGGCTTTCTGAATCCAGAGCAGTCCATTAACCCTTGCCTCACCACTGTGTTGATACACCCCATCATCACAAGCCCACTAGTAACAACAATAGGGTTTTTGATCACGTCCCATATTGCTTTTATTTAATTTTCCTTTCATTTTACCAAATTCATTTATTTAGTGCCTGTTGCTTTTTTTATATACATTTTTTGCAGATCCTGAGAAATAATGCACTTTAATTCAATGGGTTTTACCATTTGTTTTACTTCTAAACACTTTGCGGACTGCTGGGTAAGGATGGAATGAACTCTGGGGGACAATTGGCTGTGCTATGGTGTAGAAATGACAGACCCTTTATGATGCTCTCAGCAGTGACACTTGCATATTGGGAGCACCTATGGACTGCTCTGTGGGTGTTCTTTCACCACCTTCTTGTAAAATGAAAAGAGTGGTTTGCCTAAAATAATAGACAGGGAGCTTTAAACTGAAACACAAATGCCATTCATCTATAGAAAGAGAGACCCATAGAAACCATAGTCGCATCATCATTCAGGACAGAAAACTCCCCACCTATTTTTTTTTTTTTTAAATGAATAGCTGCAATTAAAACAAGCTTGTAACACATTACTGCAGAAACTCAGCAGGAGAACAAAATCTGTTTGTGGCAGAAAAAGGAGACATGCTGTGCAGAATTCAGCAACAGTTAAACATGGGGAGATTTTATTTAAGGGAACCCACAGGACACAATAATGCTCATTTCTTTTGAGAGGGATAGGGAGGACTGTGAAAGGAAAAGAGTTAGAGAGAAAGAGGATTATAACAGTGAGAAGCTTTAGGAAGAATATGACAGGAGTTAAGAGGGTTACTTAATAAGGACATTAGGAGGATTCCAAGCAGCAGAGGAGGATAAGGGACTTATCAGTCAGATGGTTTTTAGCACATACATGGAATTTGGCAGAAAGGTCTTTCCCCTAAGGGGAATCTAGAGAGTTCCCGCAGTTAGGCGTTGCCTAAATAAAGGATTCTTTTCATTGGGGAAATTGAAAGAGGAATGCAATAGGTGATAAGGTATGCATCAGAAGGGTTCTATTATTACCAAACAAACCAAAATATAAATAAGAAAGTGTGTTAAATAAATAATACAATTTTAATATATTGGAGTTACATAGTTCACCAGTGAACCAATGTGGATAGCTCTCCAATTTCTTATAATAATGCCCACCAACATTAGTATCTGGACGATGTTTATAGTGAAGGCAGCGAATTTGCTGCCATCAGTTTGAAGTTCCTATATCAATTGAGGGGTCTGTGAAGACCTGCTCAGTCGACTGGGAATTCGATCACTAAAAGTCCACCTCCTCAAGTGGAGTAGCGCTGAGTTGAAGGGAGGGCATTTCTCTTTGACTCAGCACAGTGAAGCCACTGAGATAAGTGGATGTTAGAAAGTTAAAGGAAGGAACATATGAAAGTTATTTTCATTAAATTGCATATCTGTCTTTCCCTGCCACCAAAAATGGTAGCAAATGTAGACCAGGGCTCAGAGTGCCTATTCTGTGTTACAGTGCAAGCACATCTACAAGAAAAAACAAAATATTGAAACATGATTTCCTCCCCACCCCCCAGGTGGCTGAAATCCAGTGGGTTGCAATAGTTCAGACAGGTTGGACCAGTCATAAACAGCATTGACAACTTGTCTCACAGAGCCTGGAAGCACAAGACACCTCATTTATAGCCTGTTGTTATCTTGATTTGTTATTATTTAGTGCTGTTAAAGAGTTGATGCCCTATTAGTGTTTGATGTATTAGTCTCCCTGGGTAGCAATTTGCTTTCAGTGCATTTAATCTATACAATTTCTCCCTGAGTTCACTTTCTGAATTACATGTTTAAAAACAATCTTTAAACACCTTTATGTGTACAGGCGGGGTATGGTGCTTGGTTATTATTTTTATGACTTTGCTGATGATGTCACTATTGAGAGCAGCACCAACAATAAGCTACAAAAAACTAGCAGGTCAAGCAAGGTTCAAAGTTATCATATCAAAAGGCAAAATCACCAAGAAAACAGAACAGATCATTTACCAGGGCAGCATAAAAGTGACAAAGATAGCAAAGGCATTGACTTCATTCAAAAAGCTTAAAAACCATACAGAAATCAAGGCTACACAGTAGCAAAACAAAACAGATTTTTCAGCTCAGATGCAATCTCAGTGCTAACAAAAAGCTGTGAGAGTTGGAGATATGTCAAAATATTAAACAAAAAGCTACATTCACTTTTGGAAAATAAACATCTTTGAAATATTTTGGGCATTGGATGGAGAGACTCGTACCAACAAAGAGATCCATTAAATTACAAACCAGTAGCAAGCCTCCAGTGTAATGAGAAGGAAATGTTGCACGTATCTGGGGAATTTACTCCTGATCTCAACTCAGATTCCCACATGATTCTGTCAAGTGGAAAATTCCTGGTGAGGAAATGAGGGCACCCAAGAGAAGCCTAAAGAAGAGCCCTTGGCAGGAGGTCAAAACAGTTGATCTCAACACCATAGAGTAGAAGCAGCAGTTAATTACACAGAGGTATAGAAGAAACCAGTGCTTAATTATGCCAGGGCTGGCCAATGCTGAGCCCCAGAAATTCACGGTTTGGCATTTATAGACCAGGCATCTCTAGGCTTTTTACCTCCATTATGAAAGTAAAAGCAAATTGTTTGTGTCCCAGCATTTTTCATTACAATTTAAACACTGGAACAAACTAGTTTCCAATGTTTGTGCCAATATTGGTATGAGAAGAACATAATGATACAAACCTTTAGGCCATAAGGTATTTATTTTTGTAAGAATGAAAAATCCAGTTGTGTTCCTGGATGATGTTCTCATTAAATATCTGGGTCGGTTATTAATCTTTCCCATATTTTCCAGGCAGTTGATATTTAATATAAACATTTTTCTGAACATTTGTCACCCCTAAACACACTTTATTTCCCCCTTAATGGAGGCTGTTGGGGCAGGGGGAATGTAAGCCACTGTTATAGGACTTCTTAGTGCTACTCTTATTCATTGTGTGAGTAGTAACTCACCCTTCGAAATCAATGAGACTACTCACATGGAGTAATTGCTTACTGGTGTGAGTTCGGCTGAACAATCTATCCCTAAGATTTCATCTACAGTGGCAAAATTGGACCTGTTTTTCACCGCCAAGTGAACTCCACCAGTGACACTAACAGTGATGGCTGCAATGTAAACAGAGCTCAGAGCTTTTTATCACAGCATCACCTCAAAGCAGAACAGAGGCATACAAATTCATAAACATACCTGAGTATGCCTGATTCTGGTCTACACTGAGTACACCTGAACCCTGGCTACCACTGGTAAGTATTAGAAGTCATTTATGGGGCTCATTTTTGCTAGCATAGACAGCCTTTGTGAGGAGCTTCCTAGCTTAATTATCAACTGTTTATTCTGCTTAGTAAAGACAGTAGTCAAACTTGCACATACATTTCAAAATGTGATCTTTGATGAGTTCTCTGTTAAATTTAGCTAGAAATATTTTGAAGAATCATAAATTAATTAAGCACATATTAAGTAATATCTGAGCTACACTATCTAATCCTGAATTTAGTTCATATTAAAGGTTTTGGAAGATACATATTCCAAGCATTATACATTGAGTAAAGAATACATTAGTTTGAATTTTTTAAGCTGATCTTCCATGAAATTATGGAAATATTTAATATGACCTACTTAGTGCCTTTAAAAAAATAGTGATGTATTGAGATGTATCTATACATTGCACATGATTAAAGTAGTTTTACACATTCTGTGTAATCTCATTCATTTATCTGATTATTGTTAGATGCTTCAAACCAGTGTGGTGTTACATCCCCGCCACCCAGAAGAATTTTCTTAGAAAGACTGGCAAATTCTACTTTCAGTTATATCTATGCAACAAGAGTTCACTATATGAAAACAATACCTTTATGATGGAGATGCTCTTGTGTGCATGGTAACTATTAGTCATAATTGATCTAGAATTCCTCTACCTAAATTTGAAAAAGAGTATTAGCCAGCTAGAAGTCTCTTAATTTATCATTGCCCCTACTACTTCAAGCCAAAATGGTAACAAAGTTTGGTGTTTGACTGCTGGATAAAATGGATAAGAAAAATGGATCCTGGTAAAAGTGGGAACTGGACCAAATCTTTGTTCCCCCCTCAAAAGAAAAAACAAACAAACACAGCAGCAACAACAATAAAACCTTTTCCAAGAACTAGATCTGTTTAAGGAGACTTCTCTCCCTATTGCCATCCTTCTGTGATTTCCGTAAGCATCTTTCCTGACCCTCTTCTCTCACTTTCAGGTTTCTCTATTTTCCCTCCCACATACTGCTTTATAAAAGGATTGGGGGGCGGGGGGGCTTTCTCAATCTTTGCTTTGAGCTGAACTGAAGGAGAACATCCATAATCTCTTAGCAGCTGTAGAAGTTTAGAACAAAGTCATGAGAACTCTGATAATCATTTGAACAGGTTCTGATTCCATCAAGCAGAGGACTATTAATTGTCATCTAAGGGTTTGTGACCAAGCAAGCACTGAAGAAATGTTATATAGACTGTATAATGTCCACCTAGATGTTATAATTCTAAGCTACTATATGACAAAAACATCAGTTTAGAACAATACATTGCATATTACAGATGCTCCAAAAATGCACCACACTTTAAATATAATTTTAAAAGTGTAAACACCTTAAAGACTAGAAGGGATTCTGCCAAGTTTGTTATCACTTAAGACTTATTTTAAAGAATGGTCTTTCATTCTTGAGATATGACTGAAAACCTTTCATCAGTTGAAAAGAATTCAGACTATTGTATAATACTATGAGGAGAATATGCAAAAATGTTACACACTTGCTGCAGGTGTTTGGGCACCACAGTTCAGTTTTTGATAGTGCATTTTTGTTTTTGTTTTTGAGGTTGGGTAGGGGGTCAAAGGGGTTTTTTTTGGAGGGGGGTCAGGGTAATTTGAATTAGACAGTTAAAAAGTGGAACTTTTTAAAAAAAAGTAACGTTCATCTTTTGTTCATCAAAAATTGAAATATGCAAAATTTTGACTCACTCTAATATGAATTTTTCCCATTTGTCTCTAGTGCTATGTAAAAATATATATATATATATATATATATATATATATAAATTGAGAGTGAATGAATGTAAAGTATGTGTTTGTTAAGGCTCTGGGCATTGAAGGAAGTGTGGACTAAGGTTTTCCCCTGTTACCAAACTGAGGTGATTTGGTTTTGGGAGGGAATCAGGAAAATGATCCTAGGACAATTGTCCTTACTTAAAAGATGATTTCAAGATATGATGCAGTTTAGACTTGCTCCACTGAAAGAGGGTCAAAGGCAGCCCAGTTTGTCAATCTTCTTTTAGCAAAGCATGCTGGGAAGGGGAGGAGCCCAGAGACCTTTATAATGCAGGCTTTCTTAAATCAGTGTTTAGGAAGACAGATGAAAAAAAGATTTTTCCTATGATAAAATTAACCTGTGAAGATGTACAGATTAGGGACATTGCAAAAATATGTTTCTGGAGAACTCAGGAAGTGAGATTGTAACCTGCAAGACTTGGAGTGCTTTCAAAAGTTTGCTGATGAGGCAGGTTAAACAGGGTCAACGCTTTGTATTGACTTCTACCCTTCTCTTTTTAACTTGCACTCAGTGGACACTGTCTTGCACATATGAATCAATCAGATCAGCTACCTCTTGTTCAGACCATAGGGATTTCTCCCAAATAGCGTCTCTGCTGTCCTCAGAGTACATGCTCAGGAAATATTTGGTTGAATGGTTAAATGGGACACTGGAATCTATCCTAGGAATGTATAAAAACAAGAATGTGAGTGACTGGGATGAAATGTTACCCTGTTATTTGTCTATAAGGCAGTGCTGCTGGAATCCATGGGATGTGCCACATTTGATAATCTATATAGAGTGAGGGGGGGGGGGGAGAGGGGTTACTTGAGCTCATCAGGGACTTCTGAGGGGGTAGGCATTAGGTCAGAAGAGGAACCAGTGACTGAATATGTACAAAGATTCAGAAAGGAGTTAAGGAACAGGATAGGAGTGGTTCAAGCTAACCTCACTAATAGACTACACAGAAGGTGTGGTACAATCACAATGCTTGTAAATGCTCCTTTGAGGTTGAGGGACTTGGTACTGGTGCTACTCCCTATAAAAGGAAATAATACACCTCACCCTCCCCCACCCCCAAATGCATGGGAAAGATCTCATGAAGTTGTGGAAAGAGAATGAAGGAACATACAGTTTTTTTTAAAAAAAACCTTCCCTCTCCCCAAGAAACACAGTAAAGTTTTACCACAAGCAGTATATCTAAATGAACTTGAAATCTATCTGTAAAATTACTAATGAAAAGCAGCATTCATGCGCATAAAATTCAGCCATGAAATGAGCCCTAAATTTGTGTGGTAAGAGTGCCTGAAAACATATTCTTCATTTTTTCCTATTAATTTTTCAATTATGAGAAAATTCTGTTGCATAAAGGTGAGAGAAGAGCATCCACAAGCAGCAACAGCTGCAGTTATAGGACTACCAGGAGGCTGGTGTAACTCGATTTTGCCTCTCTCTTACAAATGAAAACATTCTTGTCTATAAAGAAATTTCAAGGTTGTCCACCTGGAGAAGTACCCTGCCACAATTATTCAGGTATGTATAAAGAAGTGGTATATAATCTGCTCTAGAAGTAGATTTAGTTAGATCAGAAAAAGATGCTATTCTGGAATTAGAAGTATACACAGGGGGAGTTATATTGACAGTTATTCTCCTATATACCTATATTAGAATAGCTGTCAGTATTTAGTTATGTATGTAACTATTTCCCCCCCAAAGACAAGATCTTAGATTAATGCCCTGTTTAAAAACAAACATACGGGACAAATACATCTGTGCATCACTGGTACTTTGTAAATTACATCCATGTAAGGAGAGTTGTCATGTGTTGAGGGGCACCATGTCATGGCTATAGGTATTCTGCCTATAGGGAGAAAGCTTCCATAGGTGTTAATGGTAGGGGTTACTCGGGAATGTTTTGCACATTTCCTTTTCAGAGGTGCAGCTTGCACTTTCTCCACTGTTGGTTCCAAGTTGCCGCCTGGTGCAGAAGGGGTTGAGGCCCATGCCCACCATGCTATACCTTCTTTGAGTCATCTAACATCCCTGATAATGTGATGAACTTCTCCACTACTTATTTAGAGAATATAATACCAGGCTTCTGGTTAGCCCCTGCACACTGGTTTGCAAGAAGTCAGGAGAACTCCCCAGACACTTTCTAACATAGCTCCCTTGTACATCCATGCAGAATCTGGTACACAGTGCCCATTTTAAGAATAGCTAGTGATGCAGCAGACCTTGAGAATAAATAAATATATGGGATCACCTTTGAGACTGGCAGATATGCCAGAGGGTCCTAGTTAAAGAATAGAAATCTTTACTAACTACATTTCACAGAAAATAGTGGGATAATAAAGTTTTGATGGGCCTATACAAGAGGCATAGGAAGATAAATGCTAGCCTCAGGTGTGCTTCAAGCCATAAAGCCAAAGACCTTAAGTTTAAATTTTAGAAACATAAAAGGCTGTACCTTAGCAGCACTGCATATTTTCCACCACATATGTACTCCATCTATAGAAGCCACAGAAATTTTTTTTATTTTCAGCTTACATTTTGAATCTTGATTCTGCCCCAAATTACATCAGCACAAATCAATTGAAATCAGTCGAGCTATCCTGGCGTAAAACTAGTGTGAAACTGCGATTTGGCCAGCGGTATTTATGGCTCAACAGTTGGTAAAAAGAAATTACCTCCGTTTCATGTGTGAAACATTTACTAGAAAACTGTCTAGTTAAGATTTTTGTAACTATTTGTTTCCACTGTTTGATATTTAGTTTAAAAAATGATACACCTACAGGTTTCAGGGTCTTGTGACACTTTTCAAGTGAGCTTCCCACACAACTTAGCTGTGCTGACTGCGTGGGGGAGGCAGTCTGGCGTTGATGTGGCTCACTGAGAACCAATCCTCTTCAGAAATGCCAGTGCTTCTCCTTAAGATATTTGTGGAGACTTAAAAACTATGTCATTACAAATCCCTCCTGGAGTTACAACCTAGACAGGGTTGTCCTATGAAGAGAAAAAATGAGTGGGAACCATAGCTGCAGGAATCTAATGAAACCCAACGCCATATGAACAACAGTAATTTTCTCAGCTGACAGTAATTTTCTCAGCTGAAAATGGGAACAGAAATAAATCCGGCCCAGTTGTGTGGAAAACTAGTTTGGGCCGGCAAAGCTTTAGTTGAAACGCAAAGTGAAATGCTTCTGCTGGCTGTGGATAGGCATAGTTATTTCATTTTGTTTTATGTTCACAAGCACATGTGATAAACAAACTTGTTAGTCTTTAAAAGTGTCACCAGACTCTTTGTTTGTTTTGCTGAACTAGACTAATATAGCTACCCCTTTGGAAGGAAACTAGTGAGTCATATAAGGGTTGGGTGGGAGGGTTGTTTAGTTTTTTAAAAATTTAAATAAGGAAAAATTTCAAAGCTCCTCGTCACTCCTCCTTGTGCATCTGTACTCAAACTCCACTTATGGGACCTTATATTTCTGCATAACAACATTTCAAAACATTGAGCTGCTCTCATTTCACAACTTGAATAGGAAGATTTCTTCTGTGATGCTCCCAGCTGCATCGCGACAAGTGTGTTGCTGTTTCTCCCCATTTCTTCACTCCTGGGCTCCTACTCACTCTGCTGTGCGAACCACCCACTCCTGGGATGGCCCATGCCCAGACTCATATGAGTAAGTGGTCCCTGACCTAGTGAAAGAGTGCTTCTGGCTAGCCACTTATGGGATTGACCTCCAGCAAATACCCCACAGTCTCAGATGCAACCTTGGGAACTTCTGTCTTACAGAGTTCAGTGCTTTTCACTGCACCCTGAAAGTTCATTATACTGCCCATCATTTTTAAAGACACTCATATGCACCAACTCTGTCACTCCAAGTGATGTCTCAACACACACAATCCATGTGCACTGTTTTGGATAAACAAGTTTGATTTTAAGTGGCTATGAGTCAGATTAAAATCAATCATGGATTTGATCAAAATTTATTAAAAGGTAAACTGCACAAATTAAACTAAACTAAACATAACACTTCAGTAGCTTTTCAGTCTGATATTAGCTTACCTCACAGGCTGGCTGAGATGATTCATGTAGCAAGCCCTTCCACCCTAGGCACTCAGTGTCGCTGATACTGCTTAAAAGATGGATTCCAAGGGGGACCTGCAGAGACAAAAACATCTTTGCCTTTAACATGTTTCCTTGGCATCCCCTGTGTCAAATGACACAGAGGCATGCAGAGACATCGCTGGGCATGGAACAATGTGTCCCTAGAAAGAAGCCACCTGGAGCAGCTCCTCTCTGTGGCATACCTGGAAATGGGGCCCCAGGCATGCCATGAAGAGGGGCCGTTCTGGGCAGCTTATCACCCGCGCATGCTTAGGGACCTCCCCCCCCAACCCGCACATCCTAGCCAAAAGAAGACACTTTAAGCGGCTCCATTCAGTGGCAGATAACGTTAGGGTCCCTAGGGATGCCATGGAAAGAAGCCACTCTGGGCTTCTTTATGCGGCATATCTAGGAACCCCCACTTGTAGCCCCAACTGAATTCTCTGGCGCTGGCTACTTTTTTTTTTCTTTTTTTGGCAGAGGAGATGGGCAAAGTTTGCTGATCCCTGGCCTATTGCACACAGGCCTATGGGCCTGTGCCTGAGGGGGTGGGTGGGGGGACCTGTGCCCCAAATATTTTCCTTCTATTATACTTTTGTAAAAACTTAATTTTATTTTATTTTTTTTCAACTGGGTCCCGAGGAGAAAAAGTTTGAAAACCACTGCCTTACATGACATACTTTGCATCAGACAATACACAGTTACACCATAAGGGAGAACATGAATGATATACAAATCATTCTATGTGTACATGGGACACAGCATGCTACACCTTCCCTGAGCCCCTGGCAGTGATACACATTGTACACTACCTGGATGGTTGAATCAGCAACTATTTGCATAATAAGTGAGACAAAACTAGTAAGAGTCATGAAAAACTTGGAAGCATCCTTCATTCCTTTTGTGAACTACATAACACGCACAGCACTGTACATATACACAGTGAAAGACAGCCCTTACTTTAGTGACCTAACAGACTAAACAGACAAGACAGATAGATTTAGGGGAAAATAGCTTGATTCCCAGTCCACTGCCCTATCTACTAAACCTATCTTTCACTGCTAACCATTATATTGCACACTTCAAAACAATGTGAGTTATGCATCAAATTTACATAGATTCTCTGTTCTCCATCTACTCATCATGCTTAATTTTTCCAGTTCCTGAACTATCTAAACAATATTACTTCAGCATTCCCTAAGCTAAACTAGTGTGAATACTATGACTACAGGAGACAACTGCATAAGCAACACTGGCACCATTATAAAGGTGACCAGTGGATTACATTTCTGAATCTTGGGACAGATGTTCACTAGGTGTAAATTTTAATAGCTCCAAAGAATTTAATTGATCATTTACAGCTAAGGATCTGGAAAAAAATAGAGTGATCAGAAACATTCAGCATGGATTCACCTAGGGCAAATTGTGCCTGACCAACCTGATTGAGATGACTGGATTCATGAATGTGGGAATAGCCATTGATGTGATATACCTCGACTTTAGCAAAACTTTTTATATGGTTTTCCACAGCATTCTTGTCGGCAAGTTAAGGAAGCATGGGTTGGATGAGTGGACTATAAGGTGGATAGAAAACTGGCTAGATCATTGGGATCAACGGGAAGGAATCAATGGCTCAATGTCTAGCTGGCAACCAGTAACGAGTGAAGTGCCCCATGGGTTGGTCCTTAGGGCAGTTCTGTTCAACATCTTCATTAATGATCTGGATGATGGGAGAGATTGCATACTTAGTAAGTTTGCAGATGACAGCAAGCTGTGTGGGGAATGGTAGATACGCTGGAGGGCAGGGACAGAATCCAGGGAGACTTGGACAAACTGGAACATTGGGCCAAAAGAAACCTCATGAGGTTCAACAAGAACAAGTGCAAAGTCCTTCACTTAGAATGGAAAAATCCCATGTACTGCTATAGGCTGAGGACCTACCGGCTAAGTAGTAGCACTGTAGAAAAGGACTTGCAGATTATGGTGGACAAGAAGCTGGATATAAGTCAACAGTGTGCTCTTGTTGCCAAAAAGGCCAATGGCATATTGGGCTGCATCAGTAGGAGTGTTGCCAGCAGATCAAGGGATGTGATTATTCTCCTCTATTCAGCACTGATAAGGACACATCTGGAATACTGTGTCCAGTTTGTGGCTCCCCCCTACAGAAAGGATGTTGACAAATTAGAAAGAGTCCAGCGGAGGGCAACACAAATGATTAGTGGGCTGGGGCACACGACTTACGAGGAGAGACTGAAGAAACTAGGCTTACTTAGTCTACAGAAGAGAAGACTGAGCGGAGATTTGATAGCAACCTTTAACTACTTGAAGGGGTGGTCAAAAGAGGAGGGAGCTAGGCTGTTCTCAGTAGTAACAGAGGACAGAATAAGGAGAAATGTTTTCAGGTTGCAGCTGGGAAGGTCGAGGCTGGATATTAGGAAAAACTTTCTTACTAGGAGGGTAGTGAAGCACTGGAATGGGTTACCTAGGGAGGTGGTGGAATCTCCATCTTTGGAAACATTTAAGGCCCAGTTAGACAAAACCCCGTCTGGGATGATTTAGTGGGGCTGGTCCTGCTTTAACCGGGGGTGGTTGGACTAGATGACCTTATGAGGTCTCTTCCAAGTGGCTTCTGTTGTAACTCTGCTCAGTGCCTTCTGTGACAATGAACAGAGTATAATCTAGTATGATGGTACTTATTTTGTTTTGTTTTTCAAATCATAGAATCATAGAATAATAGGGTTGGAAGGGACCTCACGAGGTCATCTAGTCCAACCCCCTGCTAAAAAGCAGGACCACTCCCCCTAAATTATCCCAGCCAGGGTTTTGTCTAACCGAGCCTTAAAAATCTCCAAAGATGAAGATTCTACCACCTCCCTAGATAGCCCATTCCAATGCTTCACCACCCTCCTAGTGAGAAAGTTTTTCCTAATATCCAACCTTGACCTCCCCAGCTGTAATTTGAAACCATTGCTCCTTGTTCTGTCCTCTGTTACCCTCAAGAACAGCCTAGCTCCCTCCTCTTTGGAGCAACCCTTCAAGTAGTTGAAGGTTGCTATCAAATCTCCCCTCAGTCTTCTCTTCTGTAGACTAAATAAGCCTAGTTCCTTCAGTCTCTCCTCATAAGTCATGTGCCCCAGCCCCTAATCATTTTTGTTGCCCTCCGCTGGACTCTTTCTAATTTGTCCACATCCTTTCTGTAGTGGGGAGCCCAAAACTGGACACAGTACTCCAGATGCGGCCTGACCAGTGTCGAATAGAGGGGAATTATCACATCCCTCGATCTGCTAGCAATACTCCTACTGATGCAGCCTAATGTGCCATTGGCCTTTTTGGCAACAAGGGCACACTGTTGGCTCATATTCATCTTCCCGTCCACCATAACTCCCAGGTCCTTTTCTACAGCGCTGCTACTTAGCTGATCGGTCCCCAGCCTGTAGCAGTGCATGGGATTTTTCCGTCCTAAGTGCAGGACTTTGCACTTGTCTTTGTTGAACCTCATGAGGTTTCTTTCGGCCCAGTGTTCCAATTTGTCCAAGTCTCTCTGGATCCTGTCCCTGCCCTCCAGAGTATCTACCATTCCCGCCAGCTTGGTCTCATCCGCAAACTTACTAAGCACGCAGTCTATTCCATCATCAAGATCATTAATGAAGATGTTGAATAGGACCAGCCCCAGGACCGACCCCTGGGGCACTCCACTCGTTACCGGTTGCCAACCAGACATCGAGCCATTGATTCCTACCCGCTGAGCCCGTTGATCTAACCAGTTTTCGATCCACC
This sequence comes from Pelusios castaneus, assembly GCA_007922175.1. Classification (NCBI taxonomy): domain Eukaryota; kingdom Metazoa; phylum Chordata; order Testudines; family Pelomedusidae; genus Pelusios; species Pelusios castaneus. The sequence continues at coordinate 11,913,689 of ML685780.1, read as the reverse complement.
TTACGGTCCACTCGTCCAACCCATACTTCCTTAACTTGCCAACGAGAATGCTGTGGGAAACCGTATCAAAAGCCTTGCTAAAGTCAAGGTATATCACGTCAACGGCTCTTCCCGCATCCACAAATCCAGTCATCTCATCATAGAAGGAAATCAGGTTGGTCAGGCACGATTTGCCCTTGGTGAATCCATGTTGACTGTTCCTGATCACTCTATTTTCCTCCAAGTGTTTCAGGATGGATTCCTTGAGGACCTGCTCCATGATTTTCCCAGGGATTGAGGTGAGGCTGACCGGTCTGTAGTTCCCTGGATCCTCCTTTTTCCCTTTCTTAAAGATAGGTACTATATTTGCCTTTTTCCAATCCTCCGGGACCACCCCCGTTCGCCACGAGTTCTCAAAGATAATGGCCAGCGGCTCTGCAATCACTTCCCCCAACTCCCTCAGCACCCTCGGATGCAGTTCATCCGGCCCCATGGACTTGTGCACATCCAATTTCATTAAGTGTTCCCTAACCTGACTTTCCATCACCGAGGGCCACTCTTCTCTCCAGTCCGCGTTACCCCGTGTAGTAGCCTGGGAGCTGGCCCGCCCTGTGAAGACTGAAGTAAAAAAAGCATTGAGTACTTCAGCCTTTTCCGCATCATCCTCCACGAGGATGCCTGCCCCATTCAGTAAGGGACCTACACCACCTCTGATCCTTTTTTTGTTGCTGATATACTTATAGAACCCCTTTCTGTTATCCTTCACATCTCTTGCTAGCTGCAACTCCAATTGTCCTTTGGCCTTTCTGATTTGATCCCTGCAGTCCCGAGCAATATCTTTATACACCTCCCTTGTCATCTGTCCAAGCTTCCACTTCTTGTAAGCTTCCCTTTTATGTTTCAGCTCCCAATGTAATAAATGCACAATTCTCACACTATAAATGAACCACATTCATTGCAACCAGTGGTACTATTATTTTACACTGGCAAAAATATTTGTTCTGATACGTTAATCGTGACATGCGGTTACTATGGCCCCACATTTTTTGAACTGCAATTTTGATAATACTCCTATCTTGGCAAAGAAAAGCAGAAAATACTTCCTTTCTCAACCTTCGAGTTTAAACCTCCCTTCTTCCTACATACCCTTTTACAGTGTAATCTATGCTTATGGCAACCTCTCTTTTTTTACGGGCAGCAGGTGTCAATGCTGAAATCAGTGGTCGCATCACTCGGAACAGAAACAAAGCCAGGTCTGCCAAGCTCAGCTCCTGATGAAGCTGACTTTGTGTATTTGGCAATTTCCTTCAGCTGTTTTGATTGAGTTATCAAAGCAAAGAGGGTATCAAATCTGTAAATACTTGGTCAAAATGTATTTGTTCTGAAAGCCAGAATATAAAGCCAGCTCAGGGCTTGCTTCAATGTGCTACAAACATCTAAATGCACAGCTGGACATATCCTTTTACACGCACAGTCAATTTGTATGGAAGTTGAGTGACTCAGTTTTGCTGTTTTTACTGTTTTGATTTCTGGGTGTTTGGGCTTTTTGATGATTGTTAGGTATACTGCACAACTTTACTGTTTGTTTTTCCCCTTAGGTCTTCTGGATACGTATTATTTATTTTATTGTAACAAAAGATTGTTTTATTTGTTTTGGTTCCAGTTATAACCATAATTTGATGCACTAAAACAAACCAATTCATAATATTAAACTGGGGTGGGTGATTGAGTTAGTGAGCTCTGTTCAGTTCTCAGTGGATCATCTGTAAACACTGTCACATGCATGGCAAAATGTACTGTGATGGTTGAGTTGACAGTGCTACTGAACAGCACTGATAATCTCATTCCTCTATCATTAATCACAAGCAATAAAACATTTTTTTAAAAAAAGATCACAACTATGGACTATATATTCTTCATTACCCATGTTACCCTGCTTCCATAAACAGAGGGGAGCTTGGCACCACAATTCTGAGACTGGTTTTCAGAGGAAGAGAACAGCTTACTTTACCACATGCCTTCCTTTCCCAGCAGCCCTCTCCTATGTTGAGAGCTCTGGAGCAGCAGAGAATCTAACCCATAAATTTCAGTTTGCCTTTTAAATCACAAGAGTTACATTTCTGAGTGGGAGTTTACGGTAGCTGTTAAGTCTGGACATTTGGCCTCAAATTCACAAAAGGGATGTGTAGTGGGGGAAGGTTTGATGGAACTTAGTCTCCTGCTTAACAGGCTCATCACACTATATTTCCAGACCGGTGGCAAATTAGCTCTCTCAGAACTGCTTGTCATCCTTCCATCCCCACTCTTACCCAAACATCATTCAAATTTTTAAGTGGTTTTGGATGTGGCAGAATCAATTGGCCTTTGTTTAGCGTTGACTATTTAACTCTTTTATCCATATGATTAAAATAGATTGTTTACATTGATCCTGAACGTAAGATGACATTTACACTGAACCCATAATGACATTCAACCCAACAAAAAACAATACAACAGTAATCGCACAGAAGTCAGGCTACCATATAAAAACAGGCATATGCATAAGTCATTGCAGGAGCAGGCCTTAGCTTTCAAATCAGTGGTCCATTTCAACTCCTTCAAAGTCAATGGAAAGATTCCCTGAGTGCATGGACCCTAATAAATTGCATCATCCTGAAAGGTGTCCAACTCCTGTAATTTCTACCCTCTCCATCACTCAGAAATTAGATCTAATTTAATAAAATATAAAATTGTTTAAATATATTTAAAATATAAGCTCCTGAGACTATAACAGAAAACTGTTCTCCTCCACTCCCCTTTTAAATTAAGAATATTGATTATTTCATCACTAATTTGAATATAAAATCTCACAAAAGAAATTTGAATTCAATTTCAGCTCAAGGTCTTTAGCTCAGTGACTCACAATGCACCTGAGGCAAGCATTCAAAAATGTAAATGTTATGTTCATTTGAATACAAAATAATTATCCAAAGCAGATGCTTAAAAGGAAAAGTGCAGTTTCTCTGTCTTCAAATTTCCTTTGTTGAAGGTTTTCTTTTTTTTTTTTTTTTTTTTTTTTTTTTTTTTTTTTTTTTTTTTTTATTTTTTTTTTTTTTTTTTTTTTTTTTTTTTTTTTTTTTTTTTTTTTTTAAAAAGCATAATTAGCTAAATGACATTATGGTTGCAGAAGCATTACTAATGATGTTTAGTCTTGTTGCAAGAACATTTGCAGGGACTCCCTACCCCAAACAAAGAAATTTGCTCTTTCCTACATGAAAGAAAACTAAATGGGTTTTCTGCTGTGAATATAGTGTCTCAGTCCATACTCAGAAAGTGAGATATACTACCTAGTCATTTTTAAAAGCATCATAATGATACCCAGTTCTTAATATAATGTTTTTCCTCCATAGATCTCAAAATGCTTCACCATCTTTTAATGTTCAAGCTATTTTCTGGTCAGAGATCCCAAAACATTTCTCATGCGAGGTACAACTTTTAGCAGGTGAAACTGACACCTGTTATTGCACATGGTCATGAAATTGAGTGATGCAAACCCTTAAACATTTGGCCCTTGTTTAGATTTGCAATGAGCCTCCAACTGTTACAGTCAGGTCTAAAACTTCTAAACTTAACAGTGCTTTTCTCTGAACAAGAGCAGGAGGGTGAGATCTTTTACATGAGATCCAAAATTCGCAATTCTAAGTATATATGGAATACAACAAGAATATCTTCTCTTTGGGTATTTATTTCTGCTTTCAATCTAGACAAAGTAGGAAGTGTGTACAGAAATGAAGATAAGTTAAAGACAGACCAGTTTTCAGAGTTCTGAAAATCAACACTGTTCAAGAATGCAGGCAACAGATATCCTTCAGGGAATAACACAACAATATAATAGGAATCAGTAGCCACTGGGCAGCTGTTGTCTAGCAGAAAGCCATTTAGAGTGCTGTGGGTAGGAGGCTAGCCCTTACAGTAACTTTCCACCAGATAAGTACCAACAGCAAGTCATGCATATTTCCATTTTGTCACAGGTGGTACTGACTGTGCTCATTTTCACCTCAGGGAACGAAATACCATATGGTATCAAGAAATAGTTTAATTCCATCAAGGCACAGGAAATAGTTTAATTCCATCAAGAAAAAACACAATTTAGAGATTCACCCATAAATACATGTAGTGCATGGATAAAATACATTATAACAATCTGGCTTTGCAGGGAGCTTGAGATGAGGGAGATACAAAAGATCTCAGTTCTGGATACATAATGGGTATAATAACTTCTGAGATACAGCTAAGTATAGTTCTACAGGGTAGGAATTGGACATCCCTGATTCCTTAAAAACACTGATCGTAATTTTTTAATAAAATCTTCATAGATCTCTACAATGGGGGGAGGGAGGGTAAGAAAAAGAATCAGGGATGCACAAGGTTACCAAGACATATTTCTCCTTTTCAGAGAACTTGGGTTATCTTCACGGGAAGCCTTTTTAGTACTTGAAATCCTAGTTGCATGAAATCTGGGAGCCAACATGATCCTAGGTGCAGGTAGGAATAGTTAAGCATGCTGATGAGAAAATTGCATATAATCCTATTTTGCATGTTCCAAAGGAAAATAAGATAGAAGGCTGTAGTAATATTGAAAGTAGTGCAAAAGTCTGCAATTTTACCCAGACTACCTCCCATTGAAATCCTTGGATGCGTCTACACTTGTAAATTAAGTCGATTTAAGCTTGCTTAAGTCAACTTAATTTACTCTGCGTCTTACGCTACATTTTCCTTAAGTTGACTTAAGCAATCTCTTTGATAAAGTGAGCGGCTTGCTGCCTTTCTAAACTGTGCCAGGGAGGTTTCAGGGAGTGGCACCAATCCACAGACCAGGCATTGCAACATACTATACTGGAGCACCTCAACTCACTATTGCTATGTAGTATCTACTTAAGGCTTCTAAATGAAACGTTGAACAACCATCTTGTGTCACTGATATTGTGTAAGAACTCATCCAAAGCAAAGCAAAAGTCTCCTGTCTGTCAAAAAAGAAAAAGACAACCCCAGCTAATTGGGACAGCCATGCACAGGCCCTGATCCTGCCTCTGGAGCTGTCCTCATTGATCCAGCTGCAGAATCAGGCCATTAGCGTTTTACATGTTACTTTTCCACTTTTGAAAATTAAATACTAGCTTGCATGCAGACAGCAATGTTAGGAAAACCAGAAAGAAAGAAAAAAAATGGTAAAAAATCCAGTTTGGAGCGCACCTTATGGAATATTTTACTCTGATTATCAGGGTTACTGCCATCACATTTTCAACTATTATTCATTGAGAAGAAATGTTTGTAACTCCCTGAAGCTGTACTGAACAGTCTAGAAAGCTTGGCCTCTGTCTCCTGTACTTATCTGTACACTCCCCTATCAGATTCAAATGGACATATAATCAAAGCATGAAATGCTCCAGTAATTTGTATGTGTGTGAGAGAGAAAGAGAATGGGAACAAGTTTCCCATTTAGTGAGGGACTTTAGATGTCCAAGTGACTCATGGATAGTTAGTTATTTCCATTTATATTTTAAGTTGTTCTATTAATAAGGTTGGTATTTTGAAGGCTAATGCGTATGAAACCTATTTCAAATGCCAAATATAAATATTCTTGGATGACAGGTGGAGTAGAAAAATAAGGAACTTCTCTTTCCTTCCCTTTCCTAAACCTCTATTAATACTACCATGTGCACCTATCATAAATTTCAGGCACAATGGTACTCCCTATGCTCACTTTTTCATTCCATTTGACACTTGTGGAGGGAACAAAGACAATTCACCCCTTAGTCCTAGGAAGCTTGATGGCTTGCTGCCACTTTGCCAGTCAGTACAAGTACCGTAACAGTTAATGTCCCATCTCCATCATGGGATATTAAGAGAGCAGATGAGAGAGCACACATTGAAGATGCAACTGATGATGCATGGCATCTCATTCCCGGAATAAACGCAAGTAAATTTAAATATAAAAAAATCAATTCTATTTTATTTCACTGATTAAACCCAAAATATGATAAAGGGGCCAACTTCTTTCTGCTACTGCAGAGATTTCAATGTGTTTTCAGTGGGGTAACTAAGAAGAATTTGGCCCAATAATTTTTAAACACAGAGAATGAACGAGTCTTATTTATAGTAAAGCTGCTTTACTGCACTCTCATTTTTAAAGAAGCATTGAAGTGAAAGTAAATATAATGTTCACATATGTTATTTACACCTGTTTGAAGCTGCCAGTTGATGGAAAGTGCCATACACGGGCCTTAGTATAAATAGGAACCAAACCCATTGTTTACAATTTCCTAATAAAAGAGTCACATTGCTTTTGTATTATTAGTCTGATATTCTCACCCAGTTTTAAAAGAAGTAAAGTCTGAAGAGCACTGTTTCTGTTCGTGAACGATAAAATGCCTGCTTTCTTATTTTCTGATATCATCTATGGAGTTTTATCAATCCAGGTGATGAGTAACTATCTCATCAATTTAAAAATAAAATGAGAGCCTACAAGAATATTTAAAAAAGCAGTGTTCTGAGTTTATAAGATTTGCTATAAGTAATGGTTTATTAATGGTTTACTTTAGCATCCTGGTACATAATGATTAGAAGATGAAAGCTGTCCTTTAACCCTTTGGAAGAAGAATGAAGGAAGCAAGGCTAGTATATTGAAGAGATAGAAACCTTGATATTTAAACTGAAAGATTAGTATCTATTATACTATAATGTATGATGCAATCTATTGTTTATCATATATTCCAAGGACTTTAAAAAATATTCATAGTCTTATATTAAAACCGTGAATTGCATTGAAAGTACTTCATCAGTGTTTCAATAAAAAATCACTTTAAAACAATTTCAAAAGGTTTATCCTTCCCCTTTGCTCTTATTTTCCAAGCCTGGTAAAAATTGCCCGACACCAGATAGAAGCTTAGATAATGAAATACATAATTAAATAAAATCTGAAATAACTGTGGATCATAAACTGCACTCTAGTGCCATGAGGAGCCTGGTTTCTAATACAGAAGCATGCAACAAATATGCCAGCCAAATAGGACAACAGCATGCTAAAAATCTACTCTTAGATGTGTAAATGTCTGTCATACATCCTACTGAGAATTTCAGAGTCCAAAGGCCTGTTGCTGTTTTATCTCAGTTCTTTCTAGTCTTAGAGAAGTAAAGGGTGCTCAGAGCATTGTGGGATTGAGCTCCAAATTAAGGAGGTGGATGTCCTTTTAAAAGCAAGTGCACAACTGCCCCTGTGCCTTTTTCCACAAATGAGACACTCTCCTTCTTGGTGCAGACGCCCATGGTCTTCTGCCCCAACCAGCTTACATACCTCAGCTCTGGGGAGAGCAGACGTCCTTAATTGGCTCTTGGCTCTCTCCTGGCCTGGCTTTACTCTGCCACCCCACCTGTGGGCCCTGTTTACTGGTGCCTCTTGCAGCTCAGGCAGCTGGGGTGAGGTTAGCTCTGCCCCCCATCTGCTACATATGTACTCAGAAAACTGAGCCCCGAAACAAAGAAATAAAATGAAACTGTAGAAAGTGGGTTGGAATAGGGGTTATATTTCCATTTATTTAGTCTTTTAGTTATAAGATAAGTTTAGTTTTAATGTTTTAGTGTTAATGAATCCCAGCCTGAACCAATCTCCAAAGGTCAGCAAAGTGACAACCTGTGTAAAAGTATTCTGCACAGCAACAACTCACTTGAACTAATGCCAAGAACTCAGGAGCCAGCCCCCCAGTAGTTACTGGGCAAGATTCATATTTTTAGATTGATTGCAACTTTCTGCAAAACTCTGCAAAAGGGCTCTTTGCAAAAGGTGTGAAAAACAAGGTGGGGCTGAGGGACTTGGATCCCATAAAAGGCAGAGCCCCAGAGACATCGCGGCTGCTCTTCTCGGAGTAGTCCACTGGTCCAGTGCAAGACGCCCAATCTGTTGACTAAAGCAAGTGGTGCTGGTCCAGTTGTAGAAACAAAGGCAACTAGTCCTTGGGTTAGTCATGGTCGCATGAGGTCACACTAAGACGCCCCTATTCCTCTGGGAGTAGAAAGCAAGTGAGTGCGAGACCTCTGCGAAACCAGTGCCAAAGCGCTTAGACCCCGGAGGGTCTCTTCCGCTCCAGTCAGACCCGGAGGTCACGACGAGCCAGTAAGACCCCAGATGCATCGGGCAGTGGCAAACTGACACGCTGGTTGAACATTCGGTGAGTATTAAAAATTAGACCTCGGTGAAGGTTGGTTCATTACAGTAGTAACTCAAGTCTAGTACCCCAGGCCCTGGTGTAAGGGTTAAAGTAGTTTAGAACCCCGATCCCTGGGAGTACAGGGGGATAGGGATAAGGGTAGGGAAGGTATAGGGACATATAGGGATTTGTGCCTTCCTGGTAAACAGGGGCACGGTCTAGCCTAATAAGAGTAGTTTTAGCATTTAAAAATCATTTAACCGGTTTCCGCTTTAAGACTTGCTGCAGCACATCTAACATCTTCATAAAACAAGTATAAAACACACACAAGGTATTTTTGCAAACACATAATCAAGATATCAGGTGAAATTCATATTATTTTTTTCTTTTAAAAAGTATTTCTATTCTTGTAACCATGGTCATCAAGAAGTATCTCTTATTTATCCTTCAACTTGTCCTCCTAATGATTCCCCTGTCAGTACTCATTTCATCGGTTATACTTCCCCTTCCCCTATGGGAACAATACTTAGTCCCCTTAATGATCGCCTCAATAGTCGGCTGGACTGGCTCTATCATGTACTGTGTGTTCCTCCTGACTTCTGGTGTCACTGTTAAAGCCTCCACCCCGTCACCGTTAAAAGCACAGAAGGCTATTACCCTTGTGCCCCAAGAACCCACAATAACCGTCCATTCACGACCCCCGATGAATAACACCCCGGGGGTCTACGTTAAGCCTGAACGTGAGCAGAAACGTGCAATCTCTAACCTTGTCATGAGACAGATTGACAGTATCTTGCCAAACAGTAGCTTAGTCCACAAATAAGTAACACCAGAGCGATCACTTGAAGAGTAAGGTGATACCCAAAATGAATAAAACTATCAGAATCCAGCACCATATTACTAACATCTCAATGAGGCTTCAATTTGTCAAAGGAGTTTGAATGTATGTGTCAGTCCAGACCTATTCAGCAAAGAATGTGCTTAAGTTCTATGTAAGTTAAGCACATATTAAAATGTAAACAGGTGCATAATTGTTCTGATGGCGTGGAGTCTGATAGATTGCTTTCTGACTATACAACAGGTCTCCACAGGGGATAGAAAAAACATCTTTTTGGAACCTATTTCCTCTAAGATGTTTTTTCCCTTTCCCAGGTTCCCGTCTCTGGTGAACTGTCTAACCAGCTCCCCTTAGAAGCCCCTCTCCTCAAGAGCTTTATGTTTCGGGGGTTTCTAACTAAGACATTTAACCCTTTATTAGGCTCAGTGTTTCTTAGAGAATTGAGGCTCAGTCACTTAGGCAATTAACTATGAACAGGTGGAGTTGAGTTCACTTATCTTCATTATTGGAGACTGTTTTAGGTAAGCTTAATGCCTGACTCCTCCTCCCTTCCCCTCCCAAGGCCCCAGTCCAGCTGCCCTGTGACAGGTTCCTTTAAATCAATCATGGTAAATAAGTAAGCTATACTTTCTTTAAAAGGAAACAGGTAAAACCTGGAGCACATTAAAACCAAAATGAATGCAGGTGACCATAATTTTAGCAGGGGAAGCGGGACCTTATTCTGTTAGGAAACTGATTATGTTGTTGTTCCTCCTTTGATTCACTATACTGGACTAGGTATTGCAATGAACTGATGGAACTACATGCTCCGGTCACTAACAGACAGGGGAAAAAATGCTCATGTATGTGCCACAGGTCCTGGAATATTATGTTTTAGCATAAGAGGTAAGTGCTTTTTGAACAGGAAGCTGAGAGTTCACTCCATTCTATTGTTGGTGAGTTGTTTCTGGTCATGTTATAGAGCACAGTGACAACTCTGGAATCTCTTAAATAGCCATTGATTTATTACACTGATCCCAAAGCGCATATGTAGTGCTACCTACCATAGTTGCTACAGTACCTCTGCACAAATCTCACCTTTGTTACCACTACCGTTGGTTTAATGGTGCATAACAAATCAAAGTAGCCTTTTTTATTCTGTTCACCAATTGCAAACTTCATAGATTAATCATTCTAAGTTGTTCTACAATTCAGATCATTTGCTAATAATGTGGATATTCAACATGTGAACTGTTAGTTTTCAAATGTCACTAGTAATTGAGAAACGGTGCTGGATATGCCAATAGCCTGAGATCGGACATTAGATGGGGAGGGGTTCTGAGTTAGAGAGAATTCTTTCTCGGATGTCTGACTAGTGAGTCTTGCCCACATGCTCAAGATTTAACTGATCACCGTATTTTGATGTCAGGAAAGCAAATTAGCAAAGTCTCTAAGGGTTTTTCACCTTCCTCCATGGCATGGGGCACAGCTCACTTGCTGATGGATTCTCTGAATTTACAAGTCTTTAAATCATGATTTGAGAACTTAAACCTCTAACCCAGGGGTCGGCAACCCCCGCTCACCATGCTTCCCTGCTGGGGAGCGTGGCCAGCAGCTGCGGTGCGCAGCTGATGGCCCCTGCCCCTGCTGGGCAGAGCTACTGTAGGGGAGCGGGGCAGGGTGGATTGGTCCACCCAGGGCTGCACCACTGCTGGTAGGACAGAGCTGGCCCCGGCCATGGCCGGCAAGAGGGCCGGTCAGCTCGGCCTGCCCGGAGCCGCCACTGCCGGCGGGTGGCCTCCGGTTCCCAGCCCTGACTTCCGCCAGCAGCGGCGGCTCTGGGCGGGCCAAGCCGACCAGCCCTCTTGCCGGCCTTGGCCAGGGCTGGCTCTGTCCTGCCAGCAGCGGTGTGGCTCTGGGTGGGCAGACCCAACCCACTCCCCTCCAGAAGCCCTACTGTTCAGCAAGGGCGGGGCCATCAGGGACCATCAGCCCCCGCTGCCAACGGGAGCCAGCACCGGGTTCGGGAACCGGAGGCCACCCACTGGTGGGGGGCTGGCCCCGGCCAGCAGGGCACCTGAGGCCTGGCCCCGCCCCCTTTTGGCTCCACCCCGGCACCCGCTGAGGGAACGCTGGGCGGCAAAGGTTACTGACCGCTGCTCTAACCTATGACTGAGTTATTAATTACAGGAGTGAGTGGGTGAAGTTCTTTGGCCTGCATTGTGTAGAAGTTGAGACTAGATGATCATATTGGCCCCTTCTGATTGTAGAGTCTATAAGTCCGAGTCATTAGTAATTTTTCTTCCATTTCCAGATTTAATTACTTTTTCAATTAACCAACAGCTTGAATTTCAGATTCAACAGGACTGTAAAATTAAAGCTTCACAACATTATTTAGGTTACTTGTGAAATTAAACACCAGCGTTTAGCAAAAGTTTGTGCACAATCCAGCTTCAAATTCACTTTTCATGAGCATCTATGATAGTAATATTATCCACTTAGTATAAGTCCACTTCTGATCAGAGCAACACCACAAGACAAATGCCACAATTAAACACTCAAATATAGTTATATGGAATTTTAGTGATGCATATGTGTCATGTTGGCTTCCTGCACAGGGGTGAATTTCACCCTATAATGTTTGTGGACAGTAAATGGAAAAGGAACATGAATGCGACTGAACCGAAATGGTGTAAAATTAAATGAATGTTTTGGTAAGAGGGTTTACATTCAACCAACTCTAGTCACCTAACTCATATTACTTAAGCGTACAAGGCCAAACTCATCCCTGATGTAACACCAATTATTTCATTAAAAATGAATTTGGCCTATCTCCTTTGAACACGGTGAATTGGGAATAACAGAGGAGCCAATACTTGTGTTTATTGTGAATTTTATGCATCATTTATATTAACTGTTTCTGTAATTTTGCCCATTACAAACATTTGAATAAGCAAATCCTCATTAAAGAAACAAAGTTCAAAGCTACATTTTCTAGGTTTTAGTTAATTTTGTTGCAATTTTGGCAGGATGGAATCTGGCCATGTTTCAGTGTTTCACATAGCTGTCCAATTAGAACTTCCCTGGAGTGATAGGCAGTAATTAAATAGAAAGGGAGGTTAATGCTGAGCTTGGCAATGCCATCATTGATGGTAATAGATATGGGCAGTTCCATCACTTGAGGACAGATGTGATTTTTGGTCCCTTCAGATTTTCTGTGAGCATGTGCAGTGATGCTATACTTTTCATTGATTCTTTTAAACAGCACATTTATGACTTCAAAAGAGTTGGAGTGAGTTTAAGTTTACAAAGAGTAATGCCAAGGGCCTATTAAATACAAACCAGCTGACTACAAATTGATCTAATTACAAAAAAGGTATTAGCTGGGAAAACAAAACTGTTTGTTTTAATGGTGCTCATTGAAATTCTTACCACACCAGCTGTACTGTGGCTGAGTCTATGCCTTCATTCATTCTTGAAAAATAGTAGAGCTGTGTGAGAAATTTCACGTATGGCAAATTGTCCACTCTGTTATGGTGGGTCCCATGCTTTGCTCTCCTGTGGGGGTCAGGGCAAGCCCTGTTACCCATGTGTCTGGGCAGTTGATGCCTCTGTAGGCAAAGTGAGGGGGAGGGGAAAGGGGCCCAGGCCCACCCTCTACTCCAGGCCCCAAATGAGGGGCCCTATGAGTAGCAGCCCTGCATTGCTAACAACTGTGCCTCTTTTTCCTGAGGTATTTCCCCCTTTTTGTTCTTTTACCTTTCATGTGGCTTTTTTGTCCGATTCCTCTGCCTGTCTCCAGTATTCCTTACACACTACTGTTAGTTCTCCTTACTCTCCAGCCCCCGCTGGCTGTAGCAAGGGTTTTTATTGGGACTCTAGCTGGACCTTAATTGGTCTCAGGTGCTTCTAGTCACCCTGAAGAAACCTCTGCTCAGTCTGCAGGGGACAAGGCCCAGATCATTCTGGACTTTATATATCTCCCTTCTAAGATCCTCCTGCTGCCACCTGGATCTGCTATCTCACACTTATAAAATGGAGCTCCAATTTTGGTTCTTTGTAAAGCACTAGGGCGGGGAAAATCTATTTTCCCTGGAGTATTCCAATATTTGGTTTTGATCAAATTAAGCAGTTTTTCTCAGCAAAACATACCTTCATTTAGAGGAGGGGTCAGCTTACCTCAGCACTTGTGAATAGGGGCAATTTGAAGCACAGTGTTTGCAAATGAACACCTAGGCATTTCAATTAACCCCACCTGCAACTCACAAAGAGAATACCTCCAGCAGGCATTATGTCTCCTGAGGCTCTCTTAGGGTGGGTACAGCTCTACCCATCCCATTTTTAAGAGCTACTATTTAACCTACAGTCTACTGCTTTCTCTCCTCCTTCCACAAATAACTCTTAGGTTACTATGTATTTTTGTACGTAGAGAATATCAGCAAAGACTGAATCTTATTTCCTCTAGGAATGGGGGGACTTGCTTAAAACATAATATTAATCCATGAGCAGAGAAAACTGGTTTAGAAAGACAAAATCATTCTTTGCAGGTCCATGTTAAACCTGGGGGAGGGAGTAATTAATATAGGTTTTATATCAATTTACTCCAATGTTACTAGAGTGTGAGCAAGAGACACAGCCACAGTGGATCTCAATGAGCAGAGAAGTATTTGTATTATTTCTCCTGCTCAAGAACTTCAATGTTTTAGAACATTTTTCTCATAGAACTCTAGAAGGAGTATCTTTTTCATAATGAAGCCAAAAATGCAAAATTCCCACAGACTTCAATCAGATCAGACAATGATTGTTTGTAGTAAAACTGATTTCTCTTGAAATATGTCTCTCAAAAGGAGAGAAAAAACAAAACAAAACTACAGTCTTGTTTTTCCTTGCAGAGTGCCAGAATATGACAAGGAAGTGCAAAAGGCTAGGGAATTGTAAAGTGATATACTTTTCATCTCACAGAAATTTTATTATTTTTCATTTTGAAGCTCTATTTTTCATTGGCTTGATTCACTACAAAATTGAGCATCTAGATATAAGTGTATTCATGATGGCAATACAGAAGACAGTGATAAAGACAACAGTAGTGCTGAATTACTTAATATCAACAGAGAAGAAGTTTTCCAATTACATTTAATGTTGAGAAAAAATACCTGCAACCAAATGTATTCTGCTGGCATTTTTATTTCCTGTTTAGCTACTGTCAGCTCTGTATTCCCCACAATCCTACAAAGCTTCCCCCAAAAGCTCCTATCCTATTGTTCAATATCTGATACTATAAAATAATTTATATTAGATGACATACTACATAATCAAAATGCTTCCAACACTTTAGTCCTCAGAGTTTTATGGAGATGTGTCTCAGGTAGCAAAACATCCATTACTTGAAACTAATTGTACTAAACACAGTATTCTATTATGAAGAATTAATGCTGTCTTCTCATGTCTCAGCCTCAATCTAGCAGTCATAAGAACTTTTTTAAAGACCTCTTTTATAACAGTATAATTTCCAGGTTACTTACTGCAGGAGCTGCAGCCTTCAGCTGCTTTAAGGAATAGCTCCCTTCCAAGTCCAACATCTCCCTTTGTGGTCACTCAACTTGTTGTCCTTTCTTACATTCCACAGCCCATCTCTCACTACACGAGCTATAGGTTCCTCTTTATGACTTGTCCTCCAGCCAGGTCACTATTGTGGTTTCCCCTTCTGAAGCACAGAGTCTCATTGGTGTTTAGGCCCTACCATTCCATCAGTGGCTGGTGGGGATCACTGACCAAGTCTTTACTCCAGATTCTAGTTTGGAGGCCATACAATATTCAACCAATGTTTACTCAGTGCTCAGCCTTATTGCTGTCTCCCTGGACTACTTTCTACTCCATCCCTCACAAGCTTTCTTCAATTTTCTGGGTACATCTTTCTCCACTGGGTCAGAGTCCTACTCACTCATTCATACACACGTGTGTTTTCTCTCTCTCTCTCTCTCTCTGGCATCCCTCCTTCTTTTTCTAAAGCACACTGGGTAGCCACAGATTTCTTGACCACAACCCTCTTTCTGTTGCCAGTTTCTGGACTTTATACTAGCCTAGCCCTCATCTACACAGCTGAGCTTCATCTTCCAACCAGAGGGTTGCTTCTCCAGTCCACTTCCCTTAGTTGTGGCCAATCACAGTAATTGGCCCTTTCCCAGCTTCCTTAACACTTTCAGGGCACTTGTGGGATGAACACCCCACCTCAATCAATTTTACATTTAAAGAAAGTATCAGCTTAGCAAGGACCACATTCTAATAATGTTATTGCACTTAGAATCATAGAATAATAGGGTTGGAAGGGACCTCACGAGGTCATCTAGTCCAACCCCCTGCTAAAAAGCAGGACCACTCCCACTAAATCACCCCAGCCAGGGTTTTGTCTAACTGGGTTTTAAAAATCTCCAAAGATGGAGATTCTACCACCTCCCTAGGTAGCCCATTCCAATGCTTCACTACCCTCCTAGTGAGAAAGTTTTTCCTAATATCCAACCTTGACCTCCCTAGCTATAATTTGAAACCATTGCTCCTTGTTCTGTCCTCTGTTACCATCGAGAACAGCCTACCTCCCTCTTCTTTGGAGCACCCCTTCAAGTAGTTGAAGGTTGCTATCAAATCTCCCCTCAGTCTTCTCTTTTGTAGACTAAATAAGCCTAGTTCCTTCAGTCTCTCCTCATAAGTCATGTTCCCCAGCCCCCTAATCATTTTTGTTGCCCTCTGCTGGACTCTTTCTAATTTGTTCACATCCTTTCTGTAGTGGGGAGCCCAAAACTGGACACAGTATTCCAGATGCGGCCTGACCAGTGTCGAATAGAGGGGAATTGTCACATCCCTCAATCTGCTAGCAATACTCCTACTGATGCAGCCTAATATGCCATTGGCCTTTTTGGCAACAAGGGCACACTGTTGGCTCATATTCATCTTCCCGTCCACCATAACCCCCAGGTCCTTTTCTACAGCACTGCTACTTAGCCTGTAGCAGTGCATGGGATTTTTTCGTCCTAAGTGCAGGACTTTGCACTTGTCTTTGTTGAACCTCATGAGGTTTCTTTCGGCCCAGTGTTCCAATTTGTCCAACTCTCCCTGGATCCTGTCCTGCCCTCCAGAGTGTCTACCATTCCCCCCAACTTGGTGTCATCCACGAACTTACTAAGCACGCAGTCTATTCCATCATGAAGATCATTAATGAAGATGTTGAATAGAACCAACCCCAGGACCGACCCGAGGCACTCCACTTGTTACAGTTGCCAACCAGACATCGAGCCATTGATTCCTACCCGCTGAGCCCGTCGATCTAGCCAGTTTTCGATCCACCTTACGGTCCACTTGTCCAACCCATACTTACCTTACAAAAAGTCCCATTACTTTCAGTGAGACTACTTATGGAGTAAAGCAATGCTCAATATGAATAAAATCGTATTTACATGCTTAGTTAGCATGCAGCAGACCAGGGTGTAAATCTATAGTGCTTTAGTCTGTCAGGCAGTAACTGATTTTGTGGACCCCACTATTGCACAGTAAACGTTTTACAGTGAGCTTTGACACACTTCTGTTTCAAACAGCAGTACATTATAAAACACCGCTGGATTTCTAGTGCACAATAGGAGGTCCACATGCTGACCTAATGCTTGGCAGACTACTGCACTGTACATTCACACCTTGCCACACACTATGTCTCCATGCAGACAAACTGTGAGTATGGGTCCAAAATCAGATGATCGGTAAAAAGAGGTGCCCTCATTTAGTATTTGTGTCTCTAAAGAGATCATATTTGATTTCAGGTTCTAAGTTGTTCATGTTAACTGGGTTAACTGCATTTCCACCAGGCTTTTCAATGCACTTCTGGTCTTTTACTTATTTTGTGTCTTCTATAGGTGTTGGGGATTTTTTTTCCTCCCCCCCCCCCAGCAAAGAAGAGGCTTCACATCCTTTTGGAGTTATTTTGTCTTGTAGAAAAGGCTGAAATATTCCCTGGAAGTAAGCATTTTGTGTCAAACAGATATCTGGTGCAACTCCAGTGACGTATGAACTTTGCCTCTTAGCACTGTCTTACTATTAAAAGTTGTTCATCTTCACACTCAGTTGTGACCATTCTGCAGAGGAGAAGTTTTCCTCAAGAGGCTGACTTTCCACATTTGCAAGTGGCTATTTTCAATAAAATTTAAAATGTCAGTCAGCTGAATACCTCAGCTGTGAGTTAATTATTTGAGATAACATAGTCCATGACAGCTCAATAAGTAAAAGTGAATTTCTGAATTTCCAGTGGTGTGCTCAAAATGTCTAATTGCTTGTTTGTGGATGTGTTAAAGAGACAGGGAACAGTGAACTTAAAAACATAAAATACAACTTTACTTTGGAACAATGCTTTTTGGTTCTTTATTATGTGGCAGTAACTTCTCCATAACTAGTAAGCCAGTCTATCATGATAAAATGTCTACAAAAAAATGGCACCAAAGGGTTCTTGTCCCTCAATGATTTACATTCCAATTATGCTCAGTTTACAGGTTAAGTTTTTTCTAACTACCAGCCCTGGAAATTCATTCTGAGACATTAGAATTGAGCTACAGTCTTTACTTCCTCGACAGGCCCCATTATGTGCTGTTATAGACATCTCTTTCAATACTCATAAGAAAAAATCCTTGATAAAAAATTAACAGATGTTGCAAAAAAAAGTCAGAAAGCAGAGAAAGTGTGAAGCTGCTATTGTTTTAAGGCAGAATTACAGTTCCTAGGGTATATTTTCTGTTTAGTTCCATATTTTCAAATGTTTGTATTTCTTAATTTTAATTCTAACTCTGAATTTCCTGTGGTTTCTCAAGACAACTGCAACTACTGTATGAGCTTTTGTTTTGTTTTGTTACATTACTGATATATACTTTCAACTTTAATTGTGGATTGACAATTGCTAGGCCTACACTATAAATGTACAGCACGACCGGAAAAAAAAAAAAAAAAAAAAAAAAAAAGAGTGAAGCAGTTAAATCAACCTAACCCCCAGGATAGAAAGCACTATGCCGATAGGAAAAAGTTCTTCCAACAAGGACCTGTGGGTTATTGGTGGACAAGAAGCTAGCTATGAGCCAACAGTATGCCCTTATTCCCAAGACAGCTAATGACATATCGGGCTGTATTAATGGAGTACTGATAACAGATGGAAGTGATGATTTCTCTCTGTTTAGCACTGGTGAGTCCACATTTGTGGTATGGTATCCAATTTTGGGCCTCCCACTAGAGAAAGGTTGTGGACAAATTGGAGAGAGTCCAGTGGAAGCTTAGGAGAATGATTAGTGGGCTGGAGGACATGACTTTGAGGATATTAGGCTTGTTTAATCCACAGAAGAGAAGAATGAGGGGGGATTTGATAGAGGCCTTCAACTACCTGAAGGGAGGTTCCAGGGAGGATGGACCAAGGCTGTTCTCAGTGATAGCAAATGACAAAAGAAGGAGCAGTGTTCTCAAGTTTTCTCAAGTTGTACTGCGGGAGATTTAGGCTGATATTAGGAAAAACATTTTCACTAGGAGGGTGGAAAGCACTGGAATGGGTTGGCTACAGAGGCAGTGGTATCTTCATCCTTCAAGGTTCCTAAGGACTGGCTTGACAATGCCCTGGTTGGGATGATTTAGTTGGAGTTAGTCCTGCTTTGATCAGGGGGCTAAACTAGATGGCCTCCTGAGATCCCTTCCTACCCTAATCTTGGATGATTCTGTGACAAACTACTGCCTCTCACAGATGTTGATTGACTGTGCTGACAAGAAAATCTTTCCATCAGCAGAGTAGTATCTTCGTCCTTACTGAAGTGCTAAAGCGGTGCAACTGCAGCTGTACCACTGGAGCTTTTAAGTGTAGACCTCCCTATGGGTCTATGGATTCTTTTATATTTCTTGATCATGTTTAGATATCTAAATACTTTTGAAAACCTGTCCTCAACAGCCAGCACGTATGCTTCCTCATAGAATGCAGGATATTTACAGCTATAGTCTAAAATAGTTAAGGGCTTTCTGGATACCTTGTTTGGTCCATATTTATACATTAAGGGAGTTATAATTATTAATTTTATGTACCAGGAAAGAAAAGCTTTCATAATAAAAAAATTGAATATACAGACCTTGACTCAGAAATATGCTTGACTTTAAGCATATGTTCAAGTGGTTTCCTGAATAGAGATTCTTTTCTGAATCTACTCCATAGGGCTATCTATTCATCTCTAGTGTTAGTGGTGGGAATACTACAATCTCATAACATATTGGCAGCAGTGTGACAAAATGCATCTGCATATGTAGACATTCTTGTGAAAGGCTATGCTTCATTTCAACAAAGATATGTTTTGCTGCTACATATTTTTTTTTATGAATACAAGGTATTTTAGGGGCAAATTTCCAACACCGTGAAGCTGTTAGAATCTCTATATATGACAATAATTTGTCTTCATTTGTATTTGTGCTTGTGGTACCCCCATTCCTCAGGGAGTCAATTATGAAGTAGAATGATGTGAGAATTAGTTTTCTCATGATATTTTAGTTTATTGTTGTGAAAATACTGCAAAATCAGATTTGGTGTGATTTTGACCCGAGAAATTACTTGAGATATTATATTTATTTTTCCAAATAGCAAGGTAGTGGGTCTTAATGGCATGCCGTCCACCTCTCCCAAGCACCCCCATATGTCAGGTGTATCTACACTTATTGCAGTTTAGGGTAACCTCTCTTGTCAATGTCTTGTCAATCAGCCCTCCAGCTGATTCACACACAAGTCAGTATGGAGCACAACTCAAACAAACCATTTCCAGGGTATTAATCCAGCAAACTGCTCCTGTCTCTACTAGATAGGAGACCTACCCTGAAAGTTTACCTGGAAACTCATTACCCACTCCGATATGTTCTGACTTTAGCTCAGCTTTTGAACAGTTCAGTTCTCCTTCTGGGGTTTTATTATTATCCAATTGTAAGCCACTTCCCCAGGGGCCTACAGCAGTGGGGACATGGCCCCACCCACTACTCTGAGTCCCAGCCCAGGGATCCTAAGAATAGCAGATATAGAGCTCCAAGTACCTTTAACAAAACTCCTTTCATTTCCTGGGCCACTTCTCATGGCCCTAACCTTCAACCTTACCCCAGGGATCTCTTGTGTTCTTCTGTGTTTTCACTCCCCTAGGATGCGTCTACACTTGTAAATTAAGTCGACTTAAGCTTGCTTAAGTCAACTTAATTTACTCTGCGTCTACACTACACTTTCCTTAAGTAGACTTAAGCAGCTGCTTAAGTCAAATTAAGGAAAAATTAAGTTGACTTTATTAAACCTTATTTTAACTCAACTTGCTGCTTAAGTCAACTTTAGAAAGTCGACTTAAGCTGATGTAGATGTGGAGGAGCCCTAAGTCGACTTTAAGTCAACTTAGGGGGCTCCAGGGCTTCCCCACTGCCCTCCCTGCCAGGGTGGCTGACACAGCCACAGACTGACATGCCCCCCCAAAGGGCAGGGCAGGGCAGAGCCCTGCCCCTATGCCCTGCCAGGGTCTTTGTCCCCCTTTGTCCCATTGTACCAAGGTAGAAGGGGGAAAAGGCTGAGCCCCCTGGCACTTGGCAAGGGGTGCCCCCCCCACCACTGTGGACCTGTCCCAGGTTCACCTAGCCCCTAGAAGTTGACCTAGGAATCCAGTGTGGATGCTCTAGGTCAATTTTGTAGGGTCCCCTCTAGGTCTACTTAAAATTTAGGTGTGGACATGGTAAATCGACTTAAATTAACAAGTGTAGACATAGCCTTAGTCCCTGCCAGCACTGAGCTGTCCATGGTACTGCAGTTCCTTTTCTCCAGCCAAGAGCACCAGCTGCATTCCTTTAGCTCGAATAAGGAACTGACTTTATTCTGCACTGCAGGTCTGGAAATCTCTCATTGGCTATCCCCCCGTTTGGCTGCTTTCTTGCACTGTCTCTCTAGAACATTTGGAAAATTTAGCTCCACAGATCTTTTCCTTGAGTGGGTATGGCAGAACCCTGAAACCTCCAGCAGACAACTTCTGTGTCTAGCTCAGCCCATCACATCAGGTTTACAAAAATGTAGCCAGTTTCAACTGCATTTGGATTAAGCTAAATACTATTGCATTGAGCGGGGCTTAAGTTCCTGTGAAACTTGAATGCCAGTCCTAGAAGCACTGTTATATGGGACACTGGCTTTTCCCTGATCAGTTTTACTAAGATGTTCTCCAAAGTGCAATCAATCAGAAAGAATTTTCTGAGGGAAAAGAAAAAAACAACAGCCAGCAGTTCATCTTGACCTCTACAGTGGCTAAAGAATTCCTTTTGCACTATCAGAAGTTGTCACAAAGCCTCTGCTAATAGATAATGTAATGCCAACTCCATGATGCACTACATCTCCAATTACATACGTTTGCATATGTTTTACAGTTTAACATAGATTGCAATATAGATTAGTGGTGCATCTGTGTTTGAAAAATATCTATCATGGCATGAAGTACACAAGCCTAGTAAAAATCCCCTATGGCATATTTCAGCATGAAACTACACTCAGAATCTGCGTGTAACACTTTAATATTATCTGTGGTTATAAGATGATATAAAGGTTTCATATTTCCTTATTTATAATATTAAAACAGTAATTTGAAGCCATATCCTGCTCACCTCACCCAAAGTAATGACTGTATATTATTTTGTGTTGCAGGACTGTTTACAAGCTTCAATCAGGACTCCATTGTATGAGGCTCTGCACTGACATAACAGACAGTTCCAGCCTGAGATCATTTAAAATCTAAGGGCTAGTCTTTACTGACAGCAGCAAATTCACCGCTGTCAGTTTGAACTTCCTGATTGAGTCTGTGAAGACCAGCTCATTCGATCAGGACGTTTGATCCCTGAACTCCAACCCAGCAGCTGAGTACCTCTGAGTTGAAGGGAGTCCTCTTCCCTTTGAGACAGAGCAGGAGATGTATTGGGAGTAGGGAAGATGAACGTAGATATGCAAGTTATTTTTACGAACTTGTGTATTTCTGTTCAACTGACGCTGAAAAAGGCAGGCAGTATAGACCTGCCCTAACTGTGAAATGAACTGCAACTCAAGCCACACATCAGCTTGTTGCAGGAGTCACTTAGTGAAATTTTGTGACCTGTATGCAGGAGGTCTGAGATTGACATAGTTGCCCCTTATGGCATTAAAAATCTATGAATTTATTAAGCAGATAGGCTATGTCTACACTTGTTAATTTAAGTTGACTTTAGCTAAGTTGACTTAACTAAGTCCACTTAAAGTCGACTTAGTTAAGTCAACTTAGCATGTCCACACTTAAATTTAAAGACAACTTAGGGGGGAACTTACAAAGTCGACCTAGAGCATCCACACTGGATGCCTAGGTTGACTTCTAGGGGCTAGGAAGACCTTGGGCAGGTCCACGGTGGCAGGGGGGCACCCCTTGCCCAGTGCCAGGGGGCTCAGCCTTTGCCCTATTGTATCTGGATACAATGGGGCAAAGGGGGACAGGGACCCTGGCAGGGCATAGGGGCAGGGTAGGCAGGGCTCTGCCCTGCCCTGTGGGGGGGCATGCCAGGCTGTGGCTGTGCCCCCTTCCGGTAGGCTTTAAGTTGACTTAGGGCTACTCCAGGTCTACACTGGCTTAAGTTGACTTTAGGAAGTCGATTTAAGCCTAAAGTCGAATTAAAAGTAGGTTTAATAAAGTCGACTTAATTTTTATTAAGTCAACTTTATCTTCCTTAAGTCGACTTAAGCAGCTTACTTAAGACGACTTAAGGAAAGTGTAGTGTAGACGCAGAGTAAATTAAGTCGACTTAAGCAAGTTTAAGTCGACTTAATTTACAAGTGTAGATGCACCCATAGAGACCAAACACACGATGGGGGTGCATAAGGCAATAGTGAGACAATTCTGACCAGATAAGGATCATAAATAGTTCCAGTTAATTTAAAGTGCTGGTTATTTGTGTGAATAAACCAACCACAATTTATTTCTTGCTGCTTTGCCACCAAGGATGGCGGGACTTTTGAAAGCTTTTGTCAATAAAAAAGGTAAAGTTGCCTTTTCTGACAGAGCAAGCTGACTATAACTACATCTCCCAAGAGTGGAAATAGAGCTGCCAGGTTATTTTATTTTTCCCCTTTGTCAGACTCTATACTACATATGCAGCACTATTCAAAATGCTGATTTAATTCTGTAGTTCCCATACACCTTTGTTGGTGCCCCGGCTGGGGGGGCGGAGTGTATGTGCACTCAGACATTTTTTTTTCAGACTTCAAACCATTTCAAGCATTTACTGAGTAAATAAATAAAACAGATGTCAGATTTCAGACTTGCTTGAACAGCAGATTTCCTTGCAGTTGTGAAAGATATGATTGGGAGTGAGAGTATTTTACTAACTAACTTTATTGAGAGGCTTCTTTCTGTTGTCATTTCATTTATTTTTAAATTCTCCTTGGTAGATTTGTTTTAACACTCTCCACACACTCTAACTGAAAAAAAATGCTCTAAAGCTATGTTGACAAGTGACCAAAATGTAATAAAAATAAACCAATAACATTGGGGAATATATTCAGTCAGTGACCCAGTTATGTATATTTGCAATTTTCTAAGATATATTTTCATCTTTTTCCTTTGTTTACTTTTTCTTTCATTTTATCTTTCACTTTTTTGGAGTTCAGAACTGGTATGCTGAAGGATGGAGAAATGTAGTGGATTTTAGGTTACATTAAAAAGTTATGTAATGGATTTAATTAACTGATGCAAGAGAGACACCTAAAAAGGTGCTTTTCGGCCAGGATAAGATTCACCTCACTGAGAGACTGTCTAAAATCTCATGCAAATATTAAGGCTCATTTAAGTTCTGAGAATAAAATTCTTCTGTGTGCAGAGGGCAAACATAAGTCATGTTCCACGTTACTCCACAAAATAAGGATTTACCTTCTGCTTTTTTAATTTACTAATCTTCTATTTTTCAATTTTGCTGCCCTGAGAGTAATTGGCCTGATGCCCATTCCTTTTCTTTTTAAATTCTGTGGCAAAATTATCATCCACTTCAATCGCAGCTGGAATGATTCCTACTCTAGATCCCTATTATTATTCACTTCCATTCCTGATCCTTTGCCAGTACAAAATTGTGGACCACTAACCATCAGCACCACCAAAGCAATGTCCTTAGCTCAGTGTCTATTCTATGTAATCTCATTCAGTCTATTTTAATTTTTTACTAATGACGAGAAAGGGGAGTTGCTCTACTTTCAAAAATAGGAATTTGTGAGGGTACAAATCCACGCGTTTAAGGTAACTTGCTCTTTTTTCACACCTCCCCTGCACTTTTTAACACTTAAAAAAACCCGTTTATCATCTGTTTTTTTAAAAAAGTAGTATATTAAATGCTGTTGAATCTTTTCAACCAGCTCTGTATTAGCAAATAATACTTCACAGGAGTTATGGTGATCTGATGATGCATGACACTAATACATCATAAGTATGACAGTACTCTAATGATGGATGATTAGTACATCTTCTAAGCAAAGCTCTCAAATTTGGGGCTATCTAGAAAAACTCATTATTTTTTTCTAGATTTATTATTCAAAATCTTTATAAAATCTTTTAAAATTCAACTCAAGTTATCAATTTGGGCAGACAACACTCTTGAACATACCATGAGCTTTGTATTATGTACCTGCCACAACTTTGAGATGCATTGATTCAACAGAGCCTCACCTCAGGGATGACATGCAACATAACATATTGCATAAGTCAATAAATATCTTCCCGTGGAATTTCACCATTTAGAGTTTCTTTCATTTTCTGATATCATAGTAAATTCTTTTTCTTTCTTCCTTCACATTTTTTCCTCATTTTCTACCATTTCTCAGATGTAGATTCTTCTTTGGTATCTGATATGGGCCTGGGGATGACAGATGGCACATTCCTCCTATTTCAAGTCTCTCTTGTTCTACCTTTTCTGCATGTTGGAAATCAGACCAACCAAAAAATTCTGTCTTAAATCTTCTGTATTTACATTACTACTATATTTCATGGGTAAAAGGAAAGTCAAGGTATCTTTTGCCACAGATTTTAATGAGCCACAATTTCATTCAATAATATAAGAAAAAATACCTTCTTTGGATTAATTTCTAGTTTTTACATAGGTTATGGTGCTATGGATAGATTTTTATTTACTCCTTTTTCTTATCCACTAAAAATTGAAATGATCTGTTCATAATGAGATATATCTTTTCATGCATCAGTACACTGGGTAGTACAGTATCATTAATTTTTAAGCATAAAGTCCCAATGGTATTAAAAAAAAGGGATTTCTGCTAATCGATGGCACAATGTGGCCCATAGAGCATATGTTCTCACCTTCCTATGTGTTTCAGGATTTAGAAATGCTGAGAGATGGATTTCTTCATCACAGGTCATGAGTTATTGACTTCATTGTAAAAACCATCATGAGTGAAGTTTGCAGGTTCTGAGTAAGAGAATAATAAGTAACTCAGGTGACAAAAATATGAAGGAAGGTTGTTTTATGTAATAAAATGGATCCGGAGACCGGGATTTAGGAGATTGAGATTCAATTCCTCGTTTTGGTACATATTTCTTTTGTGATATTGGCTAAATCACTTTCTCATACGAGTCTCATACAGTAAAGACAAATGCCATGAACAAGCCAATAAAAGTAATTAAATACATGGGGAAAAAAAGAATACGTAGATCCCTCCCTTTTAGAAACCAGAGACTCAAAGATACACTCATTATTATGATCTTCATCATTATCATTGTTCTTACTAAAATAAAAAAGACACCAGCTGGCCAAATCCAGAGCATGAGAGAGAGTATAGGCAACAATAAATTAGCCTGAAAACAAAATGAGACCTTGAGTACAGGGTCTACTTTTTAATACAAGTAAAAAGCCAAACACTTAGAAATTGTTGTTTATGGTTACACTCACTATACTATTTATTTTGTTTGAAATACTGGCTAGGTTGCCTTTATATTCCTGCTTCACAGGAAGAAATCCTAATAAATCAGATTTGTTTTGTATTCATGTAAGCTGAAACTCAAAGGGTATCTTGTTGTAAAACACAGATGGTTCAATAAATCAAGCTGAAGGGAAATAAGTGAAACTGAAACTAGAAAAAATATAATACTGCATATTTTTGTTACACCGTTCAATAAGGTACTGAATGTAAATTAAAAAAACAATCATTATTTCAAATTATAACTAAATAAAATAAAATAATTGATTAGCTTGATAGATACAATATGTCTTTATTAATTTTTGCCTCTCAGAGTAATTGGCTTTTAGCAGAGTATAAATGGAAAGTCACACCACATAGATAGAAAATATTTCTTGCTAATCATATTAACTAAAGACTGTGGCATCTATAATTCTATTCTCTTACCTTATCAGATGTTATCTCTTATCCTTATTAAATTTGTATCGCTGCAGCAAGCTTAAGTTATTTAAGAGAAATGATGCTTCATTTAGTTTAGCATAATTATTAATTTTAAAATCTTTTAGCTGATCCAGAAAAGGATGTAATCTTTTTCTAATGAACGTTACACATCATTTGAGAAATTACTTTTGAATAAGAACAATCACTTCACTCTTTAAAATGAGCTCTGTGCTTAGATCTTACATTTTACCTTGTACCTTTAGAAGATTGATACTTTACTTCTGAGTACTTAGAGCATGTGTAAGATTTTATTTATTGTTTATATGGGATTTGATTCTGAAGGTGCTGAGTACTTCCAAGAAATGTTGAGCAATCTCCACTGCTGCTAAAGTCTTTGGGACTTGTGCAATTGCTGCCTTTTGCTCAGCACTTTGCAGAGCCAAACACATGGCAGAAAAAATTAAATCGTACCTAATGATATATTAAAGGTATGGCATAGGTTCAGTTTGGATAAATATCCAAAATTGTAATGCCTATTTAACTTCTAGAGACCCTTGGGACAGCACATTTAGATTGGAAATCATACAAGATTAGGGATGGTTGCTAGAATTCCAGTACTTGGGAATGGCCTTTTTTACCATATTTTTTTCAATTCTGAGTCTGGTCCCAAGCAGAAATGAATAAACATTATTCAATTATTAGAACTTCAAAAAAGGTTTCATTTGAATGTTGTTCTTGAAATGGTTCAAAGCAGAGGAAGAGGAAATTTATTCTTTTCAAACCTGTATTAACCTTCCTATTTCAAAGACATAGACATTACAAATAATAAAGGAATATAGGCTATGTCTACACTGGCAAGTTAGTTCTAATTAAGGAAGCTTAATTCAAACTAACTAAAGCCATGGCTACACTAGGCTTTCATTAGTTCGAATTAACAGCTTCCTTAATTTGAACTAATAAATTCAAATAGGCTATTCGAACTAAGGGTTAATTCGAACTAGTTAGTTCGAATTAACCAATGTGGCCATGTTAGCTTGAACTAATTGCTTAGTCAAATTCCAAAGGGGTAGCCGTGTTAGTCTATTGTAGAAAGACAACAGAGTCCTGTGGCACTTTTAAAGACTAACAGATTTATTTATCGCATGAGCTTTCGTGGGAGAAAATCCCACTTCGTCAGACGCTTTGAAGATAGGAAAGTTACAGAGTGGTAGGAAATTAAATGCAGGGGAGTGTATGACATAGCATCAGGCACGATTCAGCCCCAAGTCTGTTTATAATAGCACACTGGCACTTCAAGCAACTTTCCACAAGGAATCTCTTTCTTTTTTTTTTTTACCCTAAGAAATTCTCTCATTTCTCAATTGCTATTTTCTTGCTGTGATTCCTTGTTCACCTTCACTTACACAAATATAATTCCCTATTGAAATTATTGATAGTTATATCCATGCAGCTATAAGCAGAACTGCCGCACCGCCTCTCCCCCCCATAATTGTTTTTATCATAAACTGATGCCACCATTTTAAAACAAGGAACAAACTTATAAAATGGATGAAAAGTGCAAAACCAACTACATGAACAAATTCTTTGATTTGACAGTTTCTAGTCACACAGGTGGAAGCAACAAGTTTAGATGTTCTGACTAAAAACATTTTTCAAAGAAAAGCTGTCAACAGCACAAAGAACTGTTATGCTTTTTGGAATGGATTTATGTAACTATTCAGCAGCTTCTCTGGTTATGTGGAAGTTGTGGCCCTGTTACTGTGCTGATTTTCTTATAGCAATCTACAATAATAAAAAGTGAGAATAGCAGTTGATTTTATACTACATGCATTTTGGAATCCAACATCTGAATTCAAGACTGATCCTGCATAATTTACATTGACAATACATCAGTTGGCCAAAACTATATTCTCCTTTAAAAGAAGGTTAACTTAGCTGAAGTCAATAGAACTA
Source organism: Pelusios castaneus (assembly GCA_007922175.1). NCBI lineage: Eukaryota > Metazoa > Chordata > Testudines > Pelomedusidae > Pelusios > Pelusios castaneus. The sequence continues at coordinate 11,885,347 of ML685780.1, read as the reverse complement.
GTTTGGACATTTGTGGAGGTGTAAATGAAAGCAGAATTTTTACTCCAAAAAGCTTATTGATCCAAAATGAAGTCAATTCACCATTTTATATTAGACAGAATGCTGGATACTAATAATCTGATTATGGTAACAATCTGTAAATCTATAAATTTATCTCACTCTTCCTCACACCCACTTAAATGCTTGCTTCCACCCCCAAAGTTACAATATCATAAATAAAATAAAAGATTAAAAGGCCAAACTAACTGGTCTCAAATATGAAAAGGGTCAAGCACTAGCCAAAAGTTATTATAGCAGAAAATATATCTTAAAAAGCATACATTCATCAGACATTCTTTAAAGTTGAAATGAGGGACTGAGGAATATATCCAAGTGCTGTTGATTCTATTTTCTAGTATTTACTCATTCAGCAACCTAAGATATGAGAGATGAATTTGTCTCTCACAGTGTGTATCCTGGCAAGATGTGTTTATGGACTGATCACATTACAGGAATGGAAGAATATTGGCTCTTATTATTAAGGTTCATATAATAATCATAATAGTGTTTTAGTCTGCATCACATTAAAATACACACACATTATATTACTATAAAAATAATTTGGATGACAACTTAACTATTCCAGAGCTGTCACAGAATTGGACCACAAGAATTAGTCCATTTATTACTACACTTGTACCTGTCTTTCTTAGAAGCTCTCTCTTCTCAGATAACACTTGAAATAGCAAAGTGAAGTGCAAATTTGTTCAAGTGTCATGGACATCAGTAATAAGTAAAGCATATGGCAAAGCACAGTTTCTGAGCAACATGACTATGTTACACTGTGTTCTGTTATACTAGGTCACTTTGTAGAACTCAACCCAACATAAGCTAATGGTTATGTTGTTACATAATCACAGATCATAGTCTGAAGAGAATATTATTTTAAAAATAGTCAGAAGTATTTGTGCTGTGGTTTAATACCTTCATATCTCTACCTTCAAATTCCTTGATGTTTAAAATTATGGACAAATTACAGCATTTGATGAAGCTTTTAGAATTGCAGTATTTATGGCTGTAATTTGCATTAATGAAATTCTTTATCAGATTAATGCATTTTTTCTGTATATACTCTGGTAAAAATTACATGCAGATGAGCTAATACCAATATTAATATTTAGCACTGTTTCTTTAGTGTCAGCATATATGACAAACCTGCATGGGTTTAAAAGTTTTTTTCGTTACACAGAATGAAAGGTAGGCTGTTTCATCAGGTGATATCCTCGAGAGTTAAAACTGATTTTTTTGTTTGTTCATTTATTAATCCTGCCCAAATAGAGGACTAAGATTGACTGTATGTTTGCTATAATGTAAGACATCATTATTTGGCATTTGTTTCACTGGACAAAAGGTCAAATATACACTGGACAACTCAGTCAAATATACAGAGCCAGACTGTACTTCATGGGATTACTCCTAAAGAAGTTGCTTCTCAGCCACATACCCTCAATCATCTTCTGAAGGCAAAGTCCAAGACTCTGCACCATGTCATTGTTAAATTAGGCAGTTGACTTCTTTGTGTAAGGGGCAAGCTCTCAGCTAATTAATGAACAGAAAGACAGTGAGATGGAGGCTGAGCAGCCTGTCCAAAGACACTAGAATGCATTGAGATCACCTCCAAAATGGAGTGGCAGATTATAGTGAGGGGCCAACAACCATCCTTCCACAGGAATACCTTGGAGTTACTACTGACCTTCACCCATAAGCACCATCTTTGAAGGCTCTGCCTGAACCATCCCAACCTTTAACTGTTTGGAGATGCAGGTACTACAACTCAAGGGAGGCAGGATCTAAGAAGAGAGTGGATGGTGCAAAAATTCACAGCCTATTTTGATAGCTTCCTGATCTGGGCTGTGGAACAGCTAAAGAGCTGCTCACCACTCCCAACATGTTCCTCTCCAGATATCTCAGGACAACAAAGAGCCACCATATTCCGGAATAAGATCCCTGAGTGTTCTTTGTTTCAGTATTACTGGGGTTAAGGATTGGCCCTAAAAGATTCTCTTGGGCCTGATTCTGCAGGTCTCCTCCAGAGAATAACCACTACTTAAATCAATGGGACCTTCAGCATAGATTTATGATATACTGTGTGCATCCAGGCCTAAGTTTAAACCAGGCAAAAGCCACCCAGTATATAATAGTAGCTTGGCCAATTCAGAGATTCCAGGATCAGGTATGTACATTGTACTGAAGAGGACATCCACATCTCCCTGTCTCTCACTGCTCATTTGGAATGTGTACCAATAGTATGGCTGAACATTATATAAACCATATATTTGGTTATATATATTTTGAGCTTTTTGCCATTTGAAAACAACAAATGGAAGGTGGATCAACCAGAGAATCAGGATCTGTCTGAAAGTTTTACTAGTGGGAGTGGCAAGAAAGTCAAGCTCTGCCTTAACACAAATTAGTTGAAAATAGTGCTCTGAGAACAACCAAATGGGAATGGATTGTGCAATCAATGTTAATATATGTTATTGGCCAGAGTTAACTATTTGCTTTTTTCTGTTGAAGTGTTCAGCATTGGCAGCTTTGTTCTTAACCTCAGTATACATTTCAGTATTTCAGCAAAGCTTACAGAAATTGAAATTGATAAAATAAAATGCAATTATTTTAAGCTCAGTGTCCCAAGTTTAGTATTTGTGTTCTTCATTTTTATATCACTGTCATGTCATTATTTTGGTGATGACATCTTTCATGATCTATTCATTGTGTAAAAACTAGCCCAGTCTTATTACAGATATACTTTCAATTTTAATATAATATATTACAATATTTAAGCATTCACAATGCTATGTAGTTGGGTTGTTGGGTCCCTAAACTACAGCTATGCAAACACAGAAACTTCTGCAGTCTGTAAATAAAAATGACCCTACAGTGTAGGCCCTACACACTTAATGGATTTCTGGCTGATCTGCCTTTGGTCAAAAGGTTAGCCTGAACTCCTTGCTGTCAAGCAGCCACCCTTATTTTCATTTCACTACAATCCTATGATAATTCAAAAAAGAGGACATGGTTCTGTTGGACAGAACTAGAGGGCTATGGGTATGCATAACATTGACACAGTAACTTGTTTGTTATACAGAGGAGACCTGAAACTCCATTTTCTACAATTTTGACCTTAATTCTGTGCAGTAGCATTCTGAACTGATTATAAATCTAAACAAACAAACATGCATTCATTATCATTCATACTGAACTTCATGTGGACATTTACTTTGAATTATTTAGAATCTTTTAGTATGAACTCATACTTTTAATTAAGATATGCATAATATATCAAGTTTCACTAAGTGTCTTTCAAGAAGACTCTATGATAATATAGTATGATGCAATGGAAATTCCCTGGTTTTAATAACACCAAAATGACATTATTATGGGTATATATCTGAGTGATTGATTCATTTTGCAGGAGAGCATGTCTGAATATTGAAAATTAAGATGAAGATCTTCATTAACTGAAGCAAATGCTAAATAGCCCAGGGGGGTATATAAATAATAGGCTTACTAATAAATTGTAGTATACTGAAGGTGAGGAAAATAACTTTAACAATGCTTTTGCAGATTTACTAATTACAATAGCTTCCAGCAATGGCATATCAACCCTCAAACAACTCTTTCCGAAAGTGTTTAAGAATAATTATACCATTTTGAACTAGAATTGCTCAACCTGCTTATTAAAATAAAAAAGCAAAGTAGATGGTATAATTTTAATTTTGTGGATTCCTGGTGGCTATATACTTCACAAATAAAATAGCTCCTTCCTAAAAGGGCAGTACTTCTAAATGAAATCCATTAATATGCTTACATTTTATTCTAATCAATTACAGTAGTTAGCAAGTGCTATATTGTACAGCAAGATGATTTTGCCATTATGAAATTTATCATTCAGGAAACATTTAGAACAACTAGTCATTTCATAATATCAGCTCTATAGAAAGTCTAGATTTGGTATAGATTTTTTTACATAAATAATTGATGAATGGTATATAATTTAAAGTAATTTATCTCAGAGATGTGAAATTATATGACTGTAAACAATAATTTATCAGAGAAATGTTAAATAAGCTTCAGCAAAGTTCCTAAGTAAAGTTTAGCCAGTAAAAATGGAATAAATGAGAAAATATTAAGTTAGTTATATGTAAATATTTAACTTTCCCAAAAGTTGTCCTACAGTTTTAATCTCACCTTACTCGAACATATAAAATACTTGTGTAAAACAAGTAATGCTGCTTTAAAAAATCTGATTATGAAACATCATTGCAGAATAATTAATGGAAAATGCAAGCTGGTGCAGTTGTTTATGTTTAAAGTTTTACCCTATTTATTACACTTTTCCCCTTGCCCTGCCTCACTAGCTCCCTTCCCCTCAGTGTCTCCTCTCCTTTCCCTTTATCTTATCCTCTCCTAAATAAAGCCAGAAAAAGGAACAAAAATAATTTGTTGCCATCACATTATTCATTCTGCTTGTGTGTTCTACCCTACCCCTGCATTTCCATCTATCTTATCTGCTTAGACTGTATGCTTTTCAGAGGGCAAGTACAGTTTCTTTGTTCTGTATTTGTGCAACACCTAACAAGGTGGGGTCCTGGTCCATGACTAAGGTTCCTAGGTACTATGGTAATTCAAATAATAAATCATCATCATCAATGCACAACTTGATGACAAATTTGGGGTCCTTTTCCAGCATGGACTCTGGATCCCAAAGATACAAATTTTGTCCTTTAATTTGACTTGGCATCCTCCTGACACAATCAATCCCTGCTGCCTGATACAGGCTATAAAGATCAGAACAACTTATAGTATATTATTATGCAAACAAACCTCTGAAATTCATATGCTCAGGTGGGCAGATCAAGACTCAGGTGGAGGGTGAACAGAGAAATGAGGACAGAGTTAAGATGTTGAAATCTGAAAAAAGAAATTTTGTTAAGTTTCTAGTGTTGGGTTTTCATAATTATGTCACATTGGTTTAACTCTGCTTCCAGTTGAAATGAGTGGAAGTCCTACCATAAAAGTTCAATAGAAGCAGAGTTAAACACACGTTGAGAGCTTTTAAATATCCTTTCTCTTATGCTCAGTATAAGCACTCCTCACTAATAATCTGTTTATCCACCCTGAACCAGTGTTGCTTCATTGATATCAATAGAGTGATATTGGTGTAAAACCAATTTGTGACATGCTGTATGCCCGCCACAGCCCTGGAATGTGTTCGGCGTAGCTTTCTTTTTCACCCTTGCAATGTAAGGGTGTGGTTTAATGCAAAATATGTCATGAGAGATGTTCCTTTTAGTGCTCATAGCAAACTTTACATTATTGTTATGGTAGCATGTTTCCTGCAGCATCATACACATGTACAGATATGAAACATGTCTCCAAGTGTGTTTCACATGGCTCTACATACATCTAAAATAACACCCATACTTGATTAGATACCAGAAATATGCAACTTGGCTGTGCTACTGCCTTTGGTTAATTTATAAAAATTATATTTCTTCTATAATTCATTACAATGATTGAGAATTAATCATGGAAAGAAACCAACCAAATCCCATAAGAAATTTCCTCAGATATGACACTGTTAAAAAACAAAACAAAACTATTTGTCAAATTGGGAAGAAAGGGTTATGAACCCACATCCAAGAAGTATACTATAGCACAAGCTACTTTGGACTCCATGTTCACAACTAGGCAATTACAACAACAGCTGATTTGCAAGACAAATTGCTCTTCAGACTCCAGTAATGAAAGAAGTCAAGGAAAGAAATATCTCTTAATATTTAAAAATCAATTATTCTTCAAGTTATTGGTGTGTATGGCATATCATATGCATATGGTATATCATATGCATACGAGATATCAGATGGCCTGTATACAAGGCATAAATATAGTATTTCAATAAATAATGGAGCAAGCATGGTGAAAGCAGTGAAGTTAATGATAGAAGATGAGGACACCAAAGAAGTAGAAGAAAATATTCAGAATGAGGGGGAAACAGGAAATGTATTCTCCAGGGAAGATCCTCAAGAAGAAAGTATGGACCAAAATTGGAATGATTTAATTAATGTGGTTGAACAGGCTGGATTTAGTATATCTGCAAAGGCATAACACGTATAACAGTGAACGGAGTTTGCTGTTCTGCCCATCAGCTGCTGCTTTCAGTTGAAGACTCTGAAGGAACATGTAACCTCTGAGATAATTCATAAAGCTTGATATACCTTTAAAATTGAGAAATGAAATAATATTATTAGTCATTAGAAAATTAAAATTAAAAAATCTTAGATTGTTGTAAATTGAGCACTATCAAGTAGGACATACTTGAGTGACTTTCAGAATTTCAGGACCTGACCACCTCAGAACCTGAGCTTCTCCTGACCGAAGTAGAATGGAGTGTCACTGAAGGCATCACAATTGCACTGAAGCCTGCTAATATGACAACCATGATTCTTCAATATGAAAAGCCATCCGTAGTCAGTTATGCTGCTTGTTTAAAAATGACAACTAGAAATATCAAAAAATCTCTTCTTCACTGGCTTCAGTGGAAAAATTGAGGAAAAAAACCTACTTGAAAATGTTTTTCTCTCATGTATATACCTTGATTCTACTTATCAACTCCTAATGTCACAAGAGGACAACATCAAGGCAAAATTTCATTTAACCAAAACATAGACGAAAACAGAAAAGCTTCACTAAGAAGCTGAAAATAATAATGTCATAGAATCAAACTCAGACACTCAAATTGAAACACTGGATAATCAGTTGGAAATTCTTCTTAAAACTCATGAAATCTCCAAAAAGGAAGAGATATGTGAATGAAAGAAAGCCCAGAAAAAGATTGGGCCTATTCTTGCTTATGCACATATGAGCCATTGCAGGATTCCTCCCTCCCAAGGGTATGGGGACAGGAGTTGGTAGGTCAGCTGATAGTGCCAGCCCCAACCAGGGAAGAGGACTAACAGTCTATGACTCCAGCTCTCGGACAGGGTTGAGTAAGCTCTCAATCTACTGGCTGGGGCAGATAGTAACCAAATAGTTTCTAAGCCTCTTGCTGGAGCAGAATAAACAGGCACTCTGTAGCCCTCAGTCTCCCGATTGGGTCAAGCATCAGCTTCCTGGGCTCTGGCCCTCTCAGCAAGGTAGAGCAAACATGGTCAATAGCAGTCTTCTGGGCCTAGGGTAAGGGTGCAGCCACCCCCAGGTGTCAGGTAGTGGCATGGGGACCTGGACTCACCCTACTCCACCAGGTCCCAGACTATAACAGTGGCTTGCAATCTTGCCACTGGGTTAGTGGGGAAACATAAGCTTGCTGCCACACATCCAGGCAACATAACCAAACCAATGTTTCAAATTCCAAAGGGGTAGCCGTGTTAGCCTATTGTAGAAAGACAACAGAGTCTTGTGGCACTTTTAAAGACTAACAGATTTATTAATCGCAAAGCTCATGCGATTAATAAATCTGTTAGTCTTTAAAAGTGCCACAAGACTCTGTTGCCAAACCAATGTTTGTTTTCCCTGGGCTACTTGGATCTGGGCTAGTGTTGCTCCATCAGCATCTGGCTTTAGTTCATAGTCACATATTGGTTGGTGCTTCTTTTGGTATAGGACCATCTCTTGGGCCAGTACAGCACTCATCTGTTCTACGGCTGGTCATGAACCTTGCAGAGGCTTCACTCTTTAGAGGAGATATCTGCCTTCTTCCCCAGTCCATCTCCAACTGCGCTGCTGGGCCCATCTCTTATACTTCTTGCTGGGCCCATCTCTTATACTTCTTGCCCCACCCACTTTCTGTAAGGAAGGCAGGGTGCTTTGGATACACACACTGGAGAAGTTAACTCCTTCAGTATTGGAAGGAGGCCCCTCTGATTTGCTAGAGCCACATTTCAATAAGAAAGAATGCATATTAAATTCCTGGGAATGTCATAACAATGACTTGCCCAAGCTATAGTTATAGTAAAAAATATTGCTAGTTCTAGGAACAGAAATCAATGTTGAAAGAATCATTAAAAATCATATTTATTTAACAAAACAAAATATCTGGGAAAGATTCTCTAGAAATAAGAGGTTAGATTGCTTTTTCTCATCCCATTGCTTGTATCTCCATTTCCTCCTATTTTTCTGCTTGGAGAGCCGGAGAAGGGGAAATTTGGGACCTCACTCATGACTGCAGAAAGAGTCATGAGCATTGGCACATTCTGAGGTTTGCTATGTGTCTCTTTAAACATGGCCAAATCCCAATCTACAGAATCCTCATCACAATCATTTTGAAACCACAGCAGGATTCAGATACTTTGTTTTTGAGTATGTATAAATGCCTAGATTAGCACTCACCCAACACCTGTAGGCCCAATATATTACTTGCTTTCTGTTGAAAGCTTGGCTTTCCTCCTGAACTACACTATGCATAATAAACTGTGTTTTGTAGGTGCTGAGCTTGGCTTGTTTAGCCTAACCAAAAGAAGGCTGAGGGGGGATGTGATTGCTCTCTATAAATACATCAGAGGGATTAATATCAGGGAGGGAGAGGAATTATTTGAGTACAGCACCAGTGTGGACACCAGAACAAATGGTTATAAACTGTCCATCAAGAAATTTAGGCTTGAAATTAGACACAGGTTTCTAACCATTAGAGGTGTAAAGTTCTGGAATAGCCTTCCAAGGGGAGTTGTGGGGGCAAAAACCATAATTGCTTTCAAACTGAGCTTGATAAATTTATGGAGGGGATGGTATGATTAGCCTATTTTGGAAATTGACTGATATTTGGCTACGTGTGGTGAATATACAAGTGGCCTAAGAAGGGAGAGTACATGGGGTGGGTTCTGAGTTATTACAGAGAATTGTTTCTTAGGTAACTGGCTGTTGAGACTTGCCCACGTGCTCAAGGTTTAACTGATCACCTTATTTGAGGTCGGGAAGGAATTTTCCCCCAGGGCTGATTGGCCTGGGCTCTGGGGGGTTTTCACCTTCCTCTGTAGCACAGGGCATGGCTCATCTACCAGTGAATTCTCTGTATCTTAAAGTCCTTAAATCATGATTTAAGGAGGTAAATAACTCAGTCATAGGTTGGTGGCTTATTGCTGGAGTGGGTGGGTGAGGTCTTGAGGCCTGCATTTTGCAGGAGGTCAGACTAGATGATCGTACTGGTCCCTTCTGACCTTAAAGTCTATGAGTCTGAGATAATATATAAATCTATAGAGAGCCCTGCTGTGACTGAATCACTGGATCCTAAATCTTTGACATGGAAGTGTGGAGCATGCTGATCAGTGCTCCTCTGGTTTTGCCTGGCCTAATCAATTTTTTCAGCATTGAATCTGCTGCTGCACATAACAGCTGTTTGTCTAAAACCAGATTATATCTGTGCTATATGATATCCTTAGGAAAAGAAAAAAAAAATTCTTCTTAGTTCCCATTGTAACAATATACCTTAATTTTAAGGGCTATCTCAGTGCTGACTTTCAAAAGAGCAAGAGAAACCAATTAATGTTAACTGAGTTGAAGAGGCACCTGTTGTGCATGTTTTGAGCATGTTATTTTTCAGGCAATTAATTGAACTGGCCAAAATGTAAATATTGGAGGGTATAGGAGAAGTAGTATTTTAGAAACACACAGACACACGCACCCCAAATGCAATTTTTTCTATCAGTTATTTAAACCACTAGAGCAATCTTTAGCTTGTCTAAATTGACTTTAATTCATTTTAATTATGAATTGTAGGATTTGAATGGCGGGGGGGGGGGGGGGAACACAACTAGAAATTCCTCTTTTTTCCACTTACTCTACCTGCATTTTCTTTGAACAAAGGAAACATAAAACTGTAAAACAACTGTAGGGTGCTTTTTTGCATCCACTTCTCTCTCTCTCTCTCTCTCCCTCTCTCTAATGATTAATAATAAATAATAAACATTTCTATATATACAACTTCCATCATCATTAATAGAGTCAGTTGTAGCTCCTATCTTTGGGGGCCAGTAACACATCAGCCACATCCAGGGCATAGTCTAGAGCAAAATGGAAACTGATATAAACTATGTCAAATGGCTATGCTGCCAGCTGGGAATCACCCGAGGACCTTAGTGTTCCAGCCTAGAGGTGTTGCATAGAAGCCAATCACCAGAGCAATGGGTCTGATGCAGAATCCAATACCAGGAAATCCCCAGTCAGGAATATAATCAACTGTTTTCTGTCCTTTTTTGTACAACTAGAAGAGCACAAAGGGGCTGAATGTGGATTTCTGTGTTTGTTTCCAGAACGGATAAAACTATATAATGTCAGTGTAAACAGAATACAAGAACTATTGATGACTGTCATTGACTTCAATGGGAGCAGGATCTAGGAACAAACTAATTTGGGATGTAACCACACTGAGCTCTATGGAGTAACTCACGATTCATTTTAATCTGGATCTTGCAGGTGTATTATATTCTAAACATTTCTACAAATTATAATTACCTTTCTTGCAACATTACCATTTATTTTAAAAAGAAAATTTATTTTTATATCTATCTAATTATCCACTCTATATACAGCCAGTCAAAGCTCATCTAATGTTCATTTGCCCCTCCCCCCCCCCCCACACAAACACAATCTTCATTAATCCTTATCTGAAAATGCAACCCTTTAGCTATGGCTAAATCTTTCTTTTTCTTTCTTTCTTCTTCTTTGTTTAATTGACTTCAAGGATGAAATGTCATTGATATGCTAAAAAGATTAGTGTGTTTCTGATCATGGATTTACTCATTTGACCATATGCATTATAAGACTAGCGTATACCATTGATTAAAATGATTTGATAGGGATGCATAGAGAGAGATTTGAAACATAAAGCAAATCTCCCACTACAATAAATGGGAGTTAAATTTAAATAGCCTTTAATATTAGACCTAGTGCATACAACATTTCTACTTTTATACAGCCCAAACTACTAATATGAGAATTCATCGTGCATCAGAATGGTGGCAATACAAGTTGGTGGGTCATTCAAGTTTGAATTTTCTTTGTGCAACAGAAATAAGTTTTCTTCTCTTCTTAGGGGAAATCCTTTGCTAACTTTCTGCTGTTGCACCATAAAATAATGGGAATGGTCAACAATCCACAGTGCCTTTATACATGTAGACATTTATTTCTTCTCTCAGACTACAGTAAAAATTTAGACTCTTGCAGGACTGTTGTAAGCAAAACTCCAATTAAAGTGAGTAACAAGAATCTTGCCTAAGTAAGGATTAGAGAAGTTGGCCACTGTTTATCCATTATGGACACAATCTTATTCTCCTTGATCTCATTAGCAAACTCTCTTTGAATTCCATGAAAACCTATAACTCAAAAATGTAAACTTTGGGCCTCATCCAATTCTCACTGAATCTAATGGAAATTTGGAATTCACTGGAAGGAGGATCATGCCAGTTGTGGCAAACTGCCAGCTCTCCTGTGGTGGGTCTCGTGCTTTCTTTTTCTGTAGATAGTGGGTCAGAGTGTCCCCAGTTACCCTGTCTCCAAGATAGGTCCTTCTGATAATGTCCAATGGGAGCTAGAGGGGGAAAGGACCTGGGCCTGCCCACTACTCTGGGTCCTAGGTCCTGATAGCAACTCTGTACTGCTTGACTGTGTCCAACACTTCAGCTCTTTCCTCTGAGCTATTTTCCCCTCTGCCTGGGCAACGCTTCTTCCCTCAGCCTTGCAGGTTTTTCCCTCAGGGGCCTATATCTTCAACTACTTCCAACTTCTCCACACAACACTGCATTTCTTCACTCAACTCAGCACTTCTACTCTTCCTCCAGCTTGTGCTCTGTTTGTCTGCAGCCAGGGTTTTTTATTAGGCACCTAGCTACGCCTGATTGGCTTCAACTAACCCCAGCTAGTTTGCAGGGAACATCACCCGGAACATTATAGGACTTATATATCTCCCTTCTCTAACTCTGTTACTGCCCTCTGGCCTTGATATACTACATAGTTAAAATAAATTTTAAGTGCTCACAAAATTAATGCAAACATTGGAAGCAAGTACTCCTGTAGTACCCGACGGTACCTTCTTGTAACAACTCCTTAGAGGTATGATTAATTGTTCTGTTGTTTTTTTTCTCACTTTGTCTAAATATACCACTATATAGTTACATATTCCGCTTCACCCAAAGAAGGAAAACAGACAGTGGCAATTCTATGTCTTTAATTCATGATTTTACTGAAAGATTATCTGTAGAAATGTTAAGGGACAAATTGTACCCTGAATTATATGTTAACAAGCTACTGAAGTGATCAACCAGGTTCAGGTTTTCTGGTGAAGCAAGCAGAAGAGTCTGCCCAACTCACATTATGTTGTTATAACTGAGGCCAGAATTGCACCAATCTCTCAACTGGATATTGAAGAGCCTAACTTGTTCAGCATCAGAGTGCTGTTCTTGGTCTGTGAAACCCATAGTCATCAGGTTAAGTTAAAAGACAAGGGGTGAAATCCTGGCCCCATTGATGTCAATGGCAAAACTTCCACTGACTTTAATGGAGTCAGGATTTTACCTTAGACATTTGCTATGGCTGACCAGATTTAACTTACATGTACTTCAAGTGGGCCATACATAGCATAAATTGAAATACTCTCATGGCATTGCGGAGCACTGTGTATGTGAGACTACACTCCGGAATACCACTCACTCTATCTCTCTCCGTTAGAGAGAGAGTGTGGTTCCACAGAGCATAGTCTTCCAGATCCAGTGCTCTGCAGTTTTGCGAGACCTGACACTCTCATGGCATTGCAGAGTGCTGAGTATTCAAGACCATTCTCTCTCTCTCTCTCTCTCTCTCTCTGTCTCTCTCTCTCTCTCTCTCTCTGTGTTAGGGACAGAGTGTGGTCCCACAGAGTACAGTCACAAGCCAGATGGAAGAGGTTTGTGGGCCACGTTTGACACCCCTGCCCTAGACATTTGATACTAAACTGATGATCTGACTTTACCACCTCCTCTCCCCCTGCCCAAAAAACATCACTGTGAGCAACCTACTATATTCAAGTGAATTCAACCTGGATCCTGTAGGTCCGAATGTAAAAGTTATGCTGATTAGACACCTAAAACTTCGTTTGTCCTATGAAAGGTCACTGAATTTTAAATAGTTGGTTAAATGTTTTACTTTAATTTTCAGAACAATTCCATTAGGTCTTAGAAGTTTTTTTTATTTCTGTATATACAACTTGGGACTGAACTAATCAAGCTAAGCTAGTCACATCAAAAATCAAATAAATAAAAAGGATTAAGAAGGGGTTTGAGACCATCTTCTCTGCCCCTTAAGTATTGCATGGGATGATAGGATAACTTGCCTATCTCGCCTCATTTCCAAGTCTGTGGAGATGGAATGAACTATAGATTGATGATCCTGTCTTTGAGCAGAACACTTTATATTTAATTTTTTCATCAGTTTCTAGTAGCTAATTATGTGTGAGGAGTTTTATTCTTTGCTTTCAAAGACTTGTCAAATGTGTGGGATGACAGTGCAGAAGAATGGAATAGTTCTTTTTAATTGCTCCCAGCACTGAACACTCCTTTGAGCATAGCTGGAATCTGTGATAATTTGATTCTTATTGCCCCTGGTTGTGCACTCACAGACAACCAAGTTAGAGATTCCAAGTCTACTTTTGAACTTGGCTTGCATAAATCCTTCAAGATACCACTTCTGTATTAAAAACAGAGGTGAGGATACATTACTGCCAGGTTGGAACCTTTGTCATCCACATTGTTGTAGATAATTGTCAGTGGACAGTAATGAACTAAAATAATTTCTCATATATTCTCTACGGTGGATTTAAATTCATGGCCTACATGGGGCTTTATGTAAATAATTCTTGGCCTAATTTGCTGTGTTTGCAAATTATCCCTTCAATGAACCAATTTTGGGGGGCAGGCAGATATGGCATATGGTACTTGAATCAAAATACTATGAAGTTTTACTCTGGCCTTCTATTTTCTAGTTATACATTTTAATGGGGGGGGGGGGAGGGAGTTCTGGGGTCATTATAAATATTTTGGTAGCACCAAGAGAAGGTTGGAAATAATTTGTGTGTGTAATTTGAAGTTCTTTTGTACCCTCCTTGCATGTACTTAATTTTATGTACCATATGTTGCACTAGCATTGGCAGCTCAGACCTAACCTCACTATTACTTACCAATCAAGCATCAGGTTAGCAAGGTGTACAAATCTGAAGGCATTAATTTTTCTGCTATGGTATCCATGTGGCAGAAATTTGCATGGACATACTGTATCAACCGAAGCATCAATCAGTAAGAATTATTATTGTATAAAAATGCAGACTCCTGTTATTTCAGTAATACTGCTGTTACTTTAATATTTTCATTCATGAATGGAACCTACTGTGATAATGGATAAAATCTTCAAAAGAGCCTAATCTGATTCAGGAGTCCGAGATCCATTTTCAAAAAAAAGTAAGCAAGGCAATTAAGAGCCTAAATCCCATTGGCTTTCGATGAGATTTCATCTCAAGTCAGTTCAGTCCTTTTTGAAAATTGTACCCTTTATCTCTTAAGCCTTTTTCATTGGACATTTTTTAATGCCTGGCTATTATGAAACTAATACTGGCTTGGAGCCTTAAAATTTCACCAAACCCAAAGGAAAAGTGTCTCTTTCTTAAAATAGGAATCTAGTATTATTCACTGAAAATAACTTCCAAGTTGGAAAGTAGAAAGTTAAGCCTACAGATCTGTTACACAACACTAATTATTATATATACTATACAGATTATGAGAAAAAATTGTTTTTAGAAATGATGTGTCAAGGAATCTTTTGTTTTGAGTGACATTCATTCTTTTTCACACAGCAGAATACGATACTCAACAGAGGACTTTTGCATATGTGCTAAACAGATCTGGGGCTAGAACACACCAATCCTTATGACTAGTCTACACTTAAAAAACTGTGTTGATCCCTGAGGCTCGACACAGCAGGATCGATTGATCGGTTAGTCTAGACCTGCTCAGTCAATCCTGGAAGTGATCTTGTGTCGATGTAATTACTCCACCCCCTCAAGTGAAGTAAGGCTGCGTCGACTGGAGAGTGCTGTAAGTTGATGGGGCTGAGTGAGGACACCATGGTAAGTAGGATTAACTAAGTCAATGGGAGATATGTATTCTGCGGAACGCAGATTATGTATCTCCAGCCAAGTTAGCACCGTAGTGTAGACCTCGCCGTAGATCATGACCTCCTAAATATTTGGCACACATATTAGTGCAGCATCCAGTATCTTCCTTTTCCTGTTCTTGAGTACAAAAGGATCCTACCCTCTGGCCTGAGTACAGTAAGAAATCTACATATTTTCTCCCTCTCTCATTTGGACCAGTACAGTATAAAAATTAGCCCAAAGTATCTATTAGAACTTTATAATGAAAAAAATAAACTAAAAAACATTTTGACACTTCATCGTTTTCAAACCATGGGGTATTGGAAGAATCCTTACAAAGTAACATCCTTGAGTTTATATCAACATATTTTAATTAGAGGCCTAATGAAATAATGTTTTATCAAATTATAATGGACTGGAACTTAGTCTGTGCCAATTATAAAAAAGTTAATTGCAATTTCAAAATTAGATGAAAGTAAATTAAATTTTATTGACAAAATAACAAATACAGCTGCTTGTTTATGAATGTTTAGGTAATTAATTCTTTATAAAGAAATCAATGGACTGTTAAGAAGTTTTAAGAGAACAAAGTTATCAGAAGTATTTCTGAAATTGCTCAAATAAAATGCTAATTAAACCAGGACATATTATTAATTCACTAACATGCAAGATGAAATGTACTGTGTTGTTTTTTACAGGTATTACATGGCGGATTATGTACTGTGTCATGAAAAATCATTAGTGGCAAGCAGCACATAAACTCTTGATAGTGACATGAATTGATTTAAACCCCAATCCTGAAATGTGATCTGTAGGGAAGGGGTGACATTGGCTTTGCACTGCCATACAACACCCATAGGCTGTGTCTACACTTAGGAATTTAGGTCAACTTTCTTAAATCGACATTACTAAGTCGATTTTAAGTCAACCTTATTAAGTCGACTCAGAGAGTCTACACTAGACTCTCTAAGTCGACTTGATAGGTGGAGGGAGAGCCAGCCTTGCAGGGCTAGCTCTCCCCAGACCATGAAGTTGCTGGCGGCTTGTCCTGGTGGGAGCCAGCAGGTCCCAGGGAGAAAGGAGCATGGGCTCCCTTTTGCCCAGGACAATGGGGTCCCAGGGAGAAGGGAGCCCCACTGACAGAGAAAACCCCGGGGCTTCCAGTCAGCTGGAGCATGGGGCCAGCAATTGCCATCCCCGTGCTCCACCTTACAGAGGAAACCCAGAGGTTTCTTCTGTCTGCTGGAGTGTGCTCCCTTCTTGCCCGACTTAAGGAAACTCCAGTGTGGATGCAGAGTAAATTAAGTCAACTTAAGACTGCTTAAATCAACTTAATTTACTAGTGTAGACGCACCCATATAGATTAAGTTGTATAAGGAAAAGAACCAATGTGGAAAAAAACTTGGGATGAGCTGTTTTGAAAATCCCACCCATCAGGCACTGAAAAAGCATTATAGGTTCAGTACTCATCATACTGAAGTCAATGGCACAACTTCTGTTGGCATCAGCGGGGCCAGGATTTCACCTGAGTGGTGGCCTAACACTGTTACCATTGAAGACAGTAGTAAAACTACCATTGACTTCAGTGAGATTAGAATGAGGCCAACCATGACCACTTTAGAAGTTTACCTAATATTTACATAGGGCACAGAAAATAGCTGAGGAGCAAAAAAGTTCTTCTGATATTCAAGTGCTTGCAGTCAGCAACTTTTTTTTAACATTTTTGTTTGTTTTTTCTCTTAAATTTATTGAAATTGTTCTCTAGCAAATTATTTTGGATTTAGATTAACATAAATTTTATATTTAAAGTCTTTTCCCTTCTTTATTCCCATGCTCCAAACTCATCACTTAAATTAGCCCATATGGAATTACAGAATACTGTGAACTCTGGACACTTTAAATGTCAATGGAAAGCTTTTTTTTAAATCTCAGTCAGCACCTTTGTTATTTATCCCATGGCTGTGGCAGTAAGATGGATATCAGGACAACCATCCTGCTGTGGTGTTTATCAGATGAGAAAGACCCTGCTGGGAGTTGTGGTAATTACACTGGGATAGCTCATCTCTTCTTGAACTCTCTCCAGGCCTTCAGTTTTTCCTAACAGCAACAGTAATACTAATTAAAAACAGATGTTAATTATGTCAGTTTATCATGTCCCTCTTCCTTGACAAGTTAGCTTAATAGTAACTACCAATGAGAAAGAACTCTATTGACATCTTTTTCAGTTCAGTGATTTCCTTCCAACTTTCGCGGTTAACTAGCTCAAGCTTTTCTGCAGTCTGAAGTCAAAACTAAGCTGAAGATTCTCATATATATTCTCTCTGTTGCTGGTATTCAGTGAGCACTTGCTCTCTATCCACCTTCCAAGATGGTTTAAAAATCATTTCATTGTGATTTTAAATATTTTGGAATTCAAATAACATATTTTCTTTATTTTTTCGATGCCGCTATCCAGTTTAAGGTCACCCCTCGGGATCTTATTCATCGAGGGTGGTGTGCTGACCTGTGTTCTTTTGGCCGCAAGGGTTATAGCCTTGCCCTTATCCAGTGATTGATTGGAGGCCCATGTTGTAGCATAAGAACTCAAGATATAGAAGCAACAGAGCACAGGACTGAATCCTCCCAGGGTCCATAACACCATTAAAAGGAGGGGGTGTTTGTCCCAGGAGAGGGAGAATGGGAGTGGGGAGATGATTAGAAAAATGAGTAGAGCCGAGAAAAATACCAGAGAAATCACAAAGAATGTTGTAAGTAAGAGAGACTGTTTATTTATCATGATTACAAATCTTATAGCCTTATAGAATGGCAAGAGACAGAAGTGAAAGTACAGAGATGCAATTGTCTTAAGCAAAGGATTCTGTGTGTCTGTGTGTCTATGCCTTCCTATGTGATTTCCTGCTTGAGCTGCTCTTAAAGGCACAGTACATGTGTATTACAAGCTTGTTGTATGTGTGCTAGATACCGGTTATATGTGTGTTACATGGTTTAATTGCTAAAACTACTCTTATTATATTGCTGATGCCCCTTCCTTTAAGGGAACAGACAGAGCAGCCCTAAGCCGACCTGTACTCCCAGGCGGGGTTCTAACCTACTTGTCCCTAACCTTATCCCTAAGCCGACCTGTACTCCCAGGCAGGGGTTCTAAACTACTTTAGTCCTCTGTTTCTCTCCTGGACCAAGGGGTGCTCATAGCTTTCAGTTACTTTCCCATTAATCTGTAGCTACTATTATTTCTTCATTTCTGGACCAACATTCACCAAGGTCCCTGCATGTATCTTGGTACCAGTTACTCACCAGCGCTCCTAGCCAACGTGTCAGGTCCGTCCCACCTAGGATCTGGATCGACCTCTCAAGTCCTTTCCTTCATGTCAGTCCCTCTACCTGTTCCAAGGCCGGGCCGCTGGCGCCTCTGCCCAGATTCAATGATCCCGAGGACAAGCCTCAAGACTAAAGAATCTTTGCCCAGGAACCTCTGACGTCTCAGAAGCTCTGGACTCTGACCCCCTCTCTACATTTCAGGGGCTTTTTATACTGTTTTGGACTGACCTTTCTATTTGGGGATGTGAAACTGCGGACCCCCACTGTCTAGACTGTGGGTGCCTGTTGTTTTTAAAAAGCATAGTACCTGATTGGTTGGAAATGGGACCGTGGGTGCCCCCTTCCTCATAGACCCCATGGGAAGCTTCATAACTTTCGGTCGAAGGCAGGACTGCAGTTAACATCCCCGTCTCCGGACCCATGGGAAACTTCACACCCCTGGGGTTTCAGACGGTGTTGTGCCATACAGTGGTTTCAAGCTCCTATTTCAGTTTGAAGAGCCCCCCTTGTGGTTGGTGGAGACGGCCGAGTTCTTGGCATATGATTGAAAAGGGAGCTAGTTGCTGGGCAGACAAGTCTTGTCACTAGGCAGAGTAAGACCTTTGAATGTTGTTCCAGCTACACTTACTATACTATACTACCTGTATCTATACCCCCCCCCCCCCATTTTCTACATTTTTCTTCTCCTATGACCAAGCTCAGAACTTAGGTATAAGGCACCGTAAGTAAAAAGCTCATATATTCACTTTGGCTCTCTTAGAATTTCTGTACACAGATGTAAGGGGGTGCATCATTTACATATCAAGGAGCAGTATCAGCCCTTGGTATCACTTACATATAAAAAAGTTGGAAGAAAGTGTAAGTTAAAGTATCCCCAAACATTCTTAACATATATTTTCTTAAATCTTCTCCAGCTCCTTACCACATGAATTATACCCTTTTATATCACCTTACGCATGGGTAGAACAGGTCCACAGCAGCCTAATTGGGTCTCACTTACACCACTTAACACATCATTTCTGAATTTGACACCCCCTTTTTTTCTAAAAGCAATAAAATATAGATTAGTAAATCTTTTTATATTAGATTATTTATTACTGCTTCTCTTTAATTACAAGAGATTGAGTCTTGCTGTCCTTACATAAGCAAAACTCTCAATAACTTCAACAAGAATTTTTGACTCAAAGTTTTAAGGAACCAAACCTGTGAAGACATAGTCTTTGTATGTGTGACATCACAGTTCCTTTTTCTGGGATTATCACTGTGCCTGCTTATGTGAGCAATAGGTGAATGCTGAGCTTCATATTTCTTGATTTAAGATTTCACATGAATTCTTACTGTAACCAGCTGTGATATGTCAAACACAGGAACACGGACCTGATTATATAGCAGTTGTTCACATGAATAGTTCTATTAGCTTCATTGGAATTATTTGTAGGAATAACAGCTTCAAGACTGGATCCTATGATACTGCCTAGAAAGAATAATCAGCACAAGAGGATGAATTCTGTAAGAAACAAAGATCCTACTGAAATTTCAGGTAAGTATCTTCAACTATCCTATAATCAAGAAAATGGAAAGAAAACCACCCATCTCTTTTTCCTTGTCACACACCAGTTGCAGCATTCTAACATTTGCTTATTTTCTTTTATCATGAAAGATTCCAACCATCTTTACTGAAAATGTCTGCCTCTCCATCTCTGTGGTATCTACATGCTGTTTATCACATATTCATCAGTGTTGAACAAATATTGAAGATAGGAGATCCTCACAATATGGACTGAAACTCCAGGGACAAAGTAGACAGAGATAGTTAGCCAATTTGGAATCCAGCTAAGGGCTAATGCTGCTACACAAAAGGATCAAGATCATTAAATTTTAGTCTTTATGGCTATGTCTACACTTACAAAAGCTAGTTCAAATTAGTTAATTCGAACTAACTAATTCGAACTAATTTTAGTTAGTTCGAATTAATTTAATTCGAACTAGCATGGCCCCACTAGAATGCTAGTTCGAACTAGCCATGTCAATGCAGGGCACTTGCTTAGTTCGAATTAGTCAGTTGCATGAAGGTCAATCTGCCGATTAGTTTGAACTAATATGGCCACATTGACTTAATTCGAACTAACTATTTCGAATTAAGGGTTATTCAAACTAAACAATCAAATTTATTAGTTCGAATTAAGGAAGCCCTTAATTCGAACTAATGAAAGCCTAGTGTGGCCAAGGCTTAAGTTTGTTCGAATTCAGCTTCCTTAATTCAAACTAACTTGCAAGTGTAGACATAGCCTATGAGATTATTTAAGGGGCTTAGCCTCTCTCTGAGACTGATGAGGAGAGAGTGCCATCCATCCTGGCTCTGCCCATTGAAACAGAAGGATGGGCCAGGATGTAATAAAAGTCAATACATACATCTCAGTTGACTGGGGCCATAAAGGGTGATGATTGCCTCCGCCCGCTACTAGACCCAGATTCTGCACATGGTCCTGATGGCACAGATGGCACCTGATGGCTCTACATTTGTCACTCAATCGATCCCCTTGCGTCGATCTGTGAGGATCGACACAGACTTTTCTGCATAGACATGTCCCAAGTATGGGACAACAAGACTGATAGGGAGAGATGGCCATGTAGCCCTACAATGGCAAAGCTTGGCATGTAAGAGTAGCGATGTTACCCTCTATTCAAATTCAAATTTGGGAAAGTCTGCTTTTTATATATTGTAGCTATAGCTTCAGTTGGATATCTTATGGACTTCCTATCTCAAACAATTTTTCAGTGCTGGCATGCATGTTGTTAAGCAATGCAGACAGACAGTCAAATAGACATTTCATGTAAGTCTTTGGGATGAAAAATGATGAATAATGTTATTTGACAAGAAAAAAAACAACAACTAGAATCTTAGAGGTCTTTTGCCATAACAGAAAGATACAAAACTTGTGATTTTGTGTAAATGTGCAGGACAGATGCTAATCCAACTTCCTAACATATAGGTTTGCATTAGCAGTTCTATTACAATTAATCTGAGTTTTATTTAAATTTGGAGTCAGATTATCACAAGATTTTCCTCAAATCAGATTCAACAGTGTAACTGTGCTGGGTCCTCAGAAGAACACATTTTACCCTTCAAATTAAAAATCTGATGCAAAAAGGCTAGCCATTAGGAATAAACTTTTCAAAAGGGTCTAATGAAGTTAGAAATGCAAACACTATTTTCAAAAGTATCTAAACACCATTGAAAGTCAGTCAGCCCTGGGCTCTTCCATGACTGAGGCCTAGTCTACACTGAGGGCTTTAGTAGAGGTAAGGCTGCTTCCTTCGACCTTCTACAGCCTGGAAACACACTGATGCAGCTGCAAGGTCGAAGTGCTGTTAAAAGTCGACCTTATAAGTCCACCTTGCTAAGAGGCATATTGTTTAACGCGAATTTAGTAATTCAACTTAAATGCAATGTGGACAGGCTTCACCACCCTGCAGCCCCACAGCTGGCTCCCCTGCCAGTTCCCCAGCCCTACTGCTGGGGCTACTACCGTCATGGGCAGCTCTGCTGCGGGCTGGACAGCCCCCTGCCAGGATGCCACCGACCCTGCAACCCCCCACTGGGGCTGCTGCTTGCAGGGGGCTGCCCAGCCCGCAGCAGCCATGACTGCAGGGCTGTGGGGACTGCTGAGCCTGCAGTGGGGCTGCTGGGGACAGCGGCAACCCTGGTGGAGAGCTGCCAAGCTGGCAGCAGCCCTGGCAGTGGGGCTGTGGGGGGTCAGCAGCAGCCCTGGCAGCAGCCCGGGGGGAAGGGGGAGGTGTTCAAAGGAGCCAGAGCAGAAGAGTCTTGTGGACAGTCTCCTCCAGTTTTATTACATTGATGTGTTAACATTGACTTTAGAGATGCTTGTGAAAATGGGACTTACTTCTCTAAATCATTTAGGTGCTTTTAAAAATGTTATTATAAATCTTCTTTTTCCCCAGAAAGACTCAATTTTTTAATCTTTAACATTATCCTCAAGTTATTAACATTTAAGCCTTCATTTAAAAAAAAAAAATCAACCCAAAAAATAGAGTAGAATTTTGGCTTCCCTGAAGTCAATGGAAAAAGTCCCATTGGCTTCACTGGCATCAGCATTTTGGCTATGTCTACACTTGCACTTTTAAGTCTACTTTAACTAAGTCAACTTAACTAAGTCAACAAAGTTGGCTTAGTTAAGTCAACTTAGTGTGTCTACACTTAAAATTAAAGTCGACTTAAAGGGGAACTTACAAAGTCGACCTAGAGCATCCACATTGGATGCTCTAGGTCAACTTTGTGGGGCTAGGGGGACCTTGGGCAGGTCCACGGTGGCGGGGGGGCACCCCCTGTGTACAATGGGGCAAAGGGGGACAGGGACCCTGGCAGGGCAGAGCCCTGTGTGTGATGCTGTCTGGATTTAGGGAAGCATTTATGATATTATTTTCTATGGATATCTCATAAATGCTATAATCCATAGGAATAATGTCATGTTTGATATCAATAGAAAGGTAGTAATTTGCTGGGAATGATTATATAGTTTATGTCTAGGAATTCTATTTCGATTAGAAGTTAAGAATTTGATGCTATATCCATACTTTAACTTGTGTCATTCTGGACAAATGACTTAGACGGGACGGGAGGGTGTGAACAACCATTGTCTCCTTAATGTTAAGGAATCTACCAGGTAATGTGGTCCCAGGGAGTATCCTGATGAGCCATTGAAGACATAAAGAATACAACCATTGTATCCTTAATGGCTCATCAGTTAACTCCCTGGGACCAGATCACCTGGTAGATTCCTTATCATTAAGGAGACAATGGTTGTTCACACCCTCCCGTCTAAGACCTTTGTCCAGAATGACACAAGTTAAAGTATGTATATAACATCAAATTCTTAACTTCTAATCAAAATAGAATTCCTGGACATAAACTATATAATAATTCCCAGCAAATTACTACCTTTCTATTGATACCAAACATGACATAGTTCCTATGGATTATAGCATTTATGAGATATCCATAGAAAATAATATCATAAATGCTTCCCTAAATCCAGACAGTGTCACACCGTGCCCACATGCCCTGCCCTTTGGGGGGCAAACCAGGCTCCCCTTGTGTCCCCCCCTGGCAGGGAGGGCATTGGTGTAGTCCTGGGGTAGTCCTAAGTCGACTTAGGGCTACCCCAGGGCTACACTGGCTTAATTCGACTTTAGAAAGTCAAATTAAGCCTTAGGTCGAGTAGAAAGGTGGTTTAATAAAGTCGACTTTATTTTCCTTAAGTCGACTTAAGCAAGTTGCTTAAGTCGACTTAAGCAAAGTGTAGTGTAGACACAGGGCACATTCAGTCAACTTAAGCCAAGCTTAAGTCGACTTAATTTACCAGTGTAGACGCAGCCTTTGTGTCTGGAGTTTGATACCCCATTACATTACTGAAGTTTTATAATGATGAAATTCAATTCAAAGAAATAGCATAATACCTGTGTAAAACTGGGCTAGTGAATCAGGCTTGTTTCCATCTGGGTACATATACGAACCATTGCTTTTAACATAGAGAATTTACATACATTCATATGGGTTTTAATATGTAAATATAATTTGAATGTTTAAATAGCAGTACCTACAAACCTTGTACACCTTGCACTCAATTCGATGCCCCCTATGGAAATGTCCTCTTAATATCAGCTTGTATTGAAGCAATCTTAGCAAGTCAACTACAATCTTGTTGAATTTTTCACAGTACAAGTAGACATTGAGTGTCAGCTTATTTTCAATCAATATGTCAAAGTTGAAGGTAAACTTTTGCCTGTAACAAACTTGGGTTTTCCAGAAAGCATCTCATCAGCATCTAAACAAATAAAATTTCTCAAACTGATTTTCAAGTACTTTGAGAGCCAAAGTACTTTCCTGTATTTTTTTTGTTTTTGTTTTTGTTTTTTGGTTTGTCTAGTTTTGTTTTTTTGTTTGTTTGTTTGTTGAAAGACAGAGGACAGATTCCAGCACTGTACCACTACATGCTCTAAAGGTCTGCCACTCCTAAAACTCCTAAAAACTTTTTGTTTCTCTCTTACCACAGTTAAGTAAATAATAACTCCTCAGGGGACACAGTATACCCTTCAACATTTCTGTAGTTGCTATGAAGAATACCTCCCATACAGCTAAGACAAATGATGTGTTAAAGCTAGAAATTTAAATGGACACAGTCAAGAAAATGAACGTTCTTCTACAATTATTTATACTAAGTTATGTTGTGACTCTCTGATGATTTACACATGTATGCATCAACTGGAGGCCATTCTGAATCTTGGTATAAGTTTTCAGTTTGGCATCTAAATTTATCAGCCAGTTTCCAAGAGCTAGGACTGGTTGATATCTGTTGTTTCAAGAGATATTTGGTATAAATTTAGTACTTTTAATTAATAAATTGGTGAGGTATTTTTGTGATTTTTATGTAATTTGCTATGATTAGTCACTATTTGGTGTAGTGTCTTTCCTGAAGCAAGTGTCAACTGGCTGCTCCTGAAGTAATTCTGCTATTGGACCTTTGTGGGCTTTCCTCAGAAGTTCCTATCAAGTCAGGGAAGACTATTAGTTTACTCCTAGAGCTCAGCTGCCATGCTCCAGGGTGCTCCCTGGAGTCCAACTGCCACTAGAAAACAAAAGGCCAGTCAAGAGAGAGACCTGATGGGCAGAGAAGGCTGCCCCAGTGCTGTTGGAGGTCACACACCCATTCTGAAAACATTCCAGTGAGAAACAACTGGCTGCTTGCACAAAGAATCTTGCTAAGAGTTTATTAGAGATTCCCCACAAAAACAACCACCACCACCATCACAAGAAGGATGGTGCGTTCTGAGATTACTCAGCGGTTAGCATGCTTTCAAGAGCTGTGCTTTAGTCTCCATCCAGTACCAACTGGCTGTACAAAAGAAAACGAGCTTCAAGCTGTCTTGCCAAGATTGACTGCCATGCTCAGTCCTTAGCTCTTCATACCACAAGGATAGAAAACAAATAATGTAGGGTTAAGAACTGCAAAATACGTAAGAACACAGGAATGGCCATTGGGTCATATGATGGTCCATCTAGTCCAATAAGCACCGGTCTTCTGACAGCAACCATGGGCAGATGCTTCAAAGAGAATGAATAGACCAGATAATCATCAAGTGATCTATCCTGTCAGCCAGTCTCTGGCTAACAGCGATCTCTGACTATGTTGGCTAATACCCATAGATCAGTGGCTTTCAAACTTTTTTCCTCGGGACCCAATTGAAAAAAAATAATTTATGCACGCAACCCAATAATTGCATCTTTGAGCAATACATTCCAGTCTTTCGGGAGTGGCAGCAAGGGGTACCATGACCCAATACTGAGGGCCTGCAACCCAGCACTGGATCCCAACCCAGAGTCTGAAAGCCACTGCCATACATGGACTTATCCTCCATGAGTATATCTAGTTCTTCTTTGAACCCCATTATAGGTTCACAACGTTTTCTGGCAAGGAGCTTCACAGGTTGACTTGCATTATGTGAAGAAATGCTTCCTTTTATTTATCTTAAACCTGCTGCCAATTATTTTTCACTTGGTTACCCCTAGTTTTTGTGTTATGAGAAGGAATAAATAACACTCCTTTTCTACTTTCTCCACACCAGTCATGATTATATAAACCTCTATCATGCCCCCCCCCTTTGTTGTCTGTTTTCCAAGATGAAAAGCCCCAGTTTTATTAATCTCTGCTCATATGGAAACATTTTAAATACCCAAAATCATTTTTTTCTCCTTTTTTCAATTTCAGTATATCTTTTTGGAGGTCAGGGAGCAACTACATCTGCATGTAATATTGAAGCTGTAGATGTACCATGGATTTATAAAGAGGCAATACAATATTTTCTGTCTTATTATCCATCTCTTTCCTAATGATTCTCAACATTCTGGTAGCTTTTTTGACTGCTGCTGCACATTGAGTGGATGTTTTCAGAGACCTATCCATAATCCAAGATTTCTTTCCTGAGTGGTAACAGCTAGCTTAGACCCCACCATTTATATGTATAGTTGTGATTATGTTTTCCAGTGTCCATTACTTTGCATTTATCAACATTGAATTTCATCTGCCATTTTGTTGCTCAGTTACACTGTTTTGTGAGATCCCTTTGCAATTCTTCAGTCTGCTTTGGATTTAACTACCTTGAATAATTTTCTATCATCTGCAAATTTTGCCAAACCACTGTTTATCGCTTTTCCCAGATCATTTCTGAATATGTTGAACGGTGCTAGTCTCAGTGCAGACTCTTAGATGACACCACTATTTATCTCTATCCACCCTGAAAAAATGACCATTTATTCCTACACTTGGTTTCCTGTCTTTTAACCAGTTACAGATCTAGGAGAGAACCTTCACACTTATCCCAAGACCACTTACTTTTCTTAAGAGCCTTTGGTGAGAGAACCTGTCAAAGGATTTCTGAAAAATCTAAGTATACTATATCTACTGAATCACCCTTGTCCTCATTCTTGTTGACTCCCTTAAAAAATTCTAATAGATTGGGGAGGCATGATTTCCCTTTACAAAAACCATGTTGACTCTTCCCCAACAAATCATATACATCTATGTGCCTGATAAATCTGTTATTTTCTATAATTTCTACTAATTTCCTGGTACTTGAAGTTAGTGTTACCAGCCTGTAATTGTAAGGGTTGCCCCTGGCGCCTTTTAAAAAAAACTGGTATCACATTAGCTATCCTTCAGTCATCTGGTAGAGAAGCTGATTTAAATGACAGTTTTGCAATTTCACATTTGAGTTCCTTCAAAACTCTTGGGTGGATGCCATCTGGCCTTTGTGATTTATTACTGTTTACTTTATCACTTTGTTCCAAAACCTCTTGTAATAACACCTCATTCTCAGGAGTGCCCTAGATTTGTCACCTAAAAGCATGGCTCAGATATGGAAATCTCCCTCACATCCTCAGCTATGCAGACCAATGAAAAGAATTCATTTAGTTTCTCTTCAATATCTTCCTCGACTGCTCCTTTAGCATCTTGATTGTCCAGTGAGCCCACTGGTTCTTTAGCAGGCTTCCTGCTTCTGATTTACTTTTTAAAAACCGCTGTTACTTTTTGTCTCTTTGGTTAGTTGTTTTTGAAATTCTTTTTTGTCCTTCATAATTATATTTTTACATTTCATTAAATAGGGGGATATACTTTCTCTTTCTTATTCAGTAGTATTTATATATGGCCAGTTATAGAATTTCAATAAGATACATTACACTATATAGTGTAATAATTCACACCTTATGCATTTAATAGCATTCGGCCTATGGCTTCCTCCCTAGCAATGCACATAGTGTGACTTATATCATAATTCAAACCTGATCATGTTTTATTGTCTAAAAAAAGATTTACTATAATGCATTATTTTTTACCTAATACAGCATCATATCAATTTGTTCAGGTTGTATGTTCATTTATGGCCTCATACAAAGCCCATTTAATTTAATTGGAGTCTTTCACATTGACTGCAATGGATGTTGGATCACACTCTTACTTAGTTTATATTATATGACTCATAAGATTTATTCTAAAAACTCATTTAAAAACAGTATTTTAACTATGGTAAGCACAACAAAGCATTAACAAATCATGGAATATTATATATTTTATCTGTACTGTTCAGAATTAACGTCTGTACTAACATCTGTAGTAATTGATTTCTAGAATAAAAAAAAGCTCATTAATGACGTTTACACCATTTTCTGTTCAGGATGTCATTTGTTGCACACTACAGAACTAATGATTTAAAAAAATCAGTGTAAGTCTATCACCAGCTAAAAGTTTTTAGAGTCTGACTGATTGATAACTTCCAAGGATACCTCTCAGGCTCTGACCCTGATCCTTATCTACTAAATACGTTGGGTGAAATTCTGACCCATCTAATGTGAATGATAAAACACTAATTAATATCAAGAGGCCAGATATTCACATTTTCTTTCTACCTTCATTTTTTCCTTAAAATTAATATAGTCCTATCTTCTTCTCATCAGCTAATATCTCCACAGCTTCCTTACTTGAATCCTTGAGTTTTTTGGCATATCTTGAACACGCTATATGAAGGGGAGAATATGTTTGTTTTATGTTTATAAAGTGCTACATAAATTTTATGGTGTGAAAGGTATTTTTTAGAAGTAAATAATAAAAAAAAAGGCCCAAGTTTACTTGAAATTCATCCCAGGTTTGTGAGACACAATGAATCCAGTCAGAATTCAAGTTTGCAATGAAGTCTAAAATCACATGAATGATTGTGATATGGAAGTTTCACAAAGCCCTTGGGGCGGACTAATTGCAAACCACTGAATTGGCAACCCTGACATTTTCTTAAAAGCCCATATTTCAGGCAAGTTCACTTTCAAAAATAGCCCTACAGCCCCTCTCTCCTCCCTTCCCTCTCCACTCCCCCCATTTCTGGTTCAGAGGCAGTTGAAATTGGTAAGAATTGTGATTTTCCCAAAATTTTGGGCCACTAATGAAACATAAGAATAACACCATTCAATATGGTTTGAACCTTGTGAGATTGCCTGATCTTGCTTAGTTTCAGATGAAAGCATGTAAGATCAGAACCTATTTTCAATGTTAATGTTAACTTGAACCTGAATACTAGCCGTGATCTAAGTTTGTATATAAACCTTTATCTGAATTGTTTTCAGATTTACCACTTCTTCCTTGGCTAGTGTCTCATTGAAACATGGTCTTATTTTATCTGTCTAGGAAAATGCACACAGCACACATCCAGATCACCCAACACAATTCCTCCAGAAGTCAGGGCAGCATACTAAGTAAGCGATGTTTTTTTCTTTAATATGGACTCCTATCAAATTTTCCCACTGGCGAGTTTGCATCCTCAAGAGAGCTAAATTCAGTCCTCAGTATTTATAGTGGAATGCTGTCCTTGTTTGTTTTTATTATTATTTAACTGCCCAAAGATTTAATGATAATGAAGTGACTTGCTACTTTCCATAATTTTTAGTTTTATTAGCACTATGAGTAGCTAAGATAAAAAAAAAAGTTATGGTGGAAATTAAATCATAATGGCTATCCTGAAAATGCATCTGCTCTGAAGGGGTGGCCATTACTGCAATGGCTCTGAAAATATCTCATATTGTATAAGATATTTCACTGTGAAATTTGCCTTCCCATATGGAACACACACAAGGAGACCCTGAATTAAAAAAATGGGATGCTGGAATTCATTTCATGAAAACAAAACAATTCAAAGTTAATACAGCAGATCTTCCTGTTTGTATCTAAATACTTCAGGGATCCACACAATGGACTATGTACATGTGCTATGATGTGAGTGCCAGGTGTGACCTTGAAATGGCAAATTTAAATCTGTCTTATCTCTTATGATTATTAAAATAAGATAAGAAAAATGATGTCAAGCCTAACCTGAGGTATCTATGTATACATTTTTCTTTTTCAGTAAACATACATTGATTTATTTTCAGCTATTTATTATATAAACATACCACAGAGATCATTATTATTAAAAGAGAGTAGCATCTAGAGGCTCCACCAGAGATTGTAGCCCCGTTGTGCTAGATGCTTTATAAACACATAGCAAGGACAGTCACTAGCTTGAAACACTCACAATTTAAACAAAGAGTCAGAGGAGAAACAAATGAAATGCACCCCTGTATTCACACCATAGTATTGTGATACATAGTATCACAATATTGTAATAATCTTTGTACAACATATGCTCATGAGATATCATTTGAAAACTCACACACACTAGTCATGGTAAACTCTATGGAGTAACATTACATGTAAAATTATGGCTATAAACTGAAATTATGAATTGAATGTGTTTACTGGACAAGGATGGGGAACAGGTAATTTTGATTCTCAAAGACAAATGTCAAAATGACACCACTAGCCAAGAGTCATTGGCAATCACATGTCAAAGGGCACTTCTTTGGCAAGGAAAGGGAGCAGGAACAGATCAGTTTGCCTTTCAGCAAACAACAACATTGAAGCTCTTTCACTGAGACTCCATGTCTCCATCCTCACAGCTGAAAGAAACTTTAAGTATAACTCACAGGTACATGTATTTCAAAGGGTGACTGGATTATAACAGTGAGGGGCAAAAAACACCCCAGCTAGTCCTTCTCTCATCTAAGATAATAAAGGAATGAGGCTTTTGTTATTTGAGGGCAAATCCCAACTTGAAAATTTGGTCAGCTATAAGGTAAGACTTTACCTTAAATCAATTCTAGTTTGTTAAGTTTTAGTTACTAGAAATAATTTTATCTTTGTCTCTCTTGTAACAATTTCTGACTTTAATGCTTTAAACTTGAACTGATTTAAAATCTCTAGTTGTATTTAAATGAACTTGTTTTATTTTTTAATAAAAACTAGTCCAGTACTATATTTAAAGTGAATAGTTTGGTAACACCAATGAAAGTTCTGCATTGACCAGTTACAGAGGCAATAGGGGTGCATCTATACTTGTGAATTAAGTCAAAGTCGATTTAATTTACTCTCCGTCTACACTACACTTTCCTTAAGTCGACTTAGCAGCTGCTTAAAATTAAGTCGACTTTACTAAACCTCATTGTAACTTGACTTTGCTGGCTAAGTCGACTTTAGAAGATACACTTAGCCAGTGTAGATGTGGAGTAGCCCTAAGTCGACTTAGGGGGCTCCAGGGCTTCCCATTGCCCTTCCTGCCAGGGTGGCTGGAACAGCCATAGCCTGGTGTGTCCCCCCAAAGGGCAGGGCAGAGCCCTGTCCACCCTGCCCCTATGCCCTGCCAGGGTCCCTGTCCCCCTTTGCCCCATTGTACCAAGGTACAATGGGGCAATGGCTGAGCCCCTGGGCACTTGGCAAGGGGTGTCTCCCCTGCCACCGTGGACCTGTCCCAGGTCCACCTAGCCCCTAGAAGTCAACCTAGGCATCCAGTGTGGATGCTCTAGATCGATTTTGTAGGGTCCCCTCTAAGTCGACTTAAAATTTGAGTGTGGACTTTGTTAAGTCGACTTAGCTAAGTCGACTTAAATTAACAAGTGTAGACATAGCCTAGGTGTCTAACATCTGAACTATCCAGAAGAGGGATGGAAGTGCAGAACACAAATTTTGAGGAAAATTTGGGACTGGTGATTATGTGAGGTCATTCTTTAAGCGATAACTAAGTCTGTTGGAAGCCAGAGTGTGGCTGATAAGTAGTTGTCAGGATGCAACAATACAGAGACACTGAGGGTGTGACAGGCATGCTGTTTGGCTATTTGTGAGTGGCCCAGGGTGGTAGCTACAGCAGGAAAAGACTGAGACACCCCTCAGGTTGCAGGACAGGTGGTGACGTAACTCCTCACTAATCTAGATTGCGCACCAGAATGTGAGACTCTGAAATGCCTTCCCTAATGTCATACTGCTGTTCAATGGGGGGCCAGGAATAGAAACCACACCGCCTGATTACTGTGTAGTATCCTACAACTAGACTACACTGAAGCATGTACAGTTTCCATAGGATCTGGTTCAGTTGCATCATACAGAGGAACTGCTTTGAAGAATGTGCTCAGCTTGTCAAACAATGAGCATAACATCAGGTGTCTTGAAGATAACAGGTATAACATCTGACAAAGTGGGTTATAGCCCACGAAAGCTTATGCCGAAGAAAATCTGTTAGTCTATAAGGTGCCACTGGATTCTCGTTGTTTTTGCTGTACACAGACTGACACAGCTACCCCTCTGGAAATTTCCCCCAGGCATAACCTTAGTTGGCTTAAATTGATATAGCTTTATTAACTTCTTAGGAGCAGCACCAATTTACATTAGTGGAGGATCTGGCCCATAATGTCATCCATTAAATCCACATCATCCCTTCACCTCAAAAATAAAAGCCTGTAGTATATTCCAAAAAGTTAACAATCCTACCTAACATGCTATGCTCCACTACAAGATATTCAAAAGCTATCCAAGAGATACTTAAAACAATTGTTATAAACATGTAAGAACGCATTTTCAGCTTCCCTTAAAATTGTGACATTTTTTAAGAATGAGGTTTCTCAAGGCACAAAGGTCACCTGACTCCTACTGACTATCAGGAACTTCTCTTTGTGGTTTTGAAAATCTTCCCTTACATTTCTAAGGTTCTTCTGGGAGACTCTTTGGAACATGGCTACATGACTACTTAGAGACTTCAAGCATGGACAAGCAAAGATCTTGGGACTGAATAACTTCATGGGTAGATGTATCTTGAAGCATAATGGGTGATTAATCAGTCAGTCTTAGCAGTGACATGATTTCTTTTTCTCTTTTTGAGGAAAAAGGGCAGTGGTCAAACAAGAGAGTTTATTAATCGTTGGCTGCTTAAGAAGTACTTGGTCACCTCCCCCAAAATCAGATGGTGTAGTTTCTCTCAAAGTATTAGTGTGCAACTTTGCCTTGTTATATAATTTCTTTGTTCTGCAGTGATTTACACAGAAAAACTTAAAGAAATGCTCTTTTCAATGCCATTTGTCAACACATGTGGTATAGATCAATAACATCACAAGTACTGGTACAGTAGCACTCATTTTAGTAGTACTATCTCTTGGGCATTGTGATGATTTTCTAATCTATTTATCCAAGCTTTTCATTAATCCCTCAACCTTTCTGTTTTGCTGTGTATGACACTGAAGTATTTCACAAACTTATTAAACTTCTAACTAGCACTGCCTGGGAAAAGGGACTCTCTTCCTACAGAAAAAAAAAAAGTGATTTTGAAAATAAAATCGGAAAGTTATTTTGATAGAATAATTTTGATCAACTCTACTCCTAACTTCCAAACAGAAGCCTAGCGTCTACATGGACTTTGTTAGAAATGCCAAAAGTTGTAAATACTTTGGGCTAGATTGTCAGACTTCCTGTTTGCACCGCTAAAGTTGATATAACCAACGAATGTCACTGTCCCTTGCAGAAAGTGGCATTGAGATGTGGCCATGGGAAATTTTTTTGGGGGTAGAGGAATGTTGTAATTCACTGATTACCAGCTGCTGTAATTGCCCTGTGAGGCCCCACTGCAGTTTTTGGCAAATGAGAGCAGCCATCAAGTTGCGCTAGAGACTTGGCTGGCCATGGGATAGGTTCCTGGCTGGCCATGGGACAGACAAATTACCTGTACTTTTCCTCCCCTCAGTTAGATTCTACCTCAAGCAGTGACCAGTCAACCATGAGAATCTATAACATTATTTACTGCTAATGTTAATATTCAAGTACAGAGTGAATGACTTGAGCACTTTTCAGTAATTATTGGTTAACTAATTATATGCCATGGGGAAAAAGTAGATCACTCTCCTATTATCCACTATGCTGACCGTATAGGGCCAGATCCTCAAAGGCAGCAAAAATGTACAGCAAAAAAAAATATGGGTGATTTGAAAAGGTGGCACCATTTGAATCTAAAGCTGTAATATGTCCTCCCTACACTGTGGTGCAGGTCCCTAGCGATTTCTCCTAGTCCTTGCCAGTGTCAAGTTTTGTGGTGTTAGAATACTAGAACATTCATAAGTACTTCATTATGATTCTGGTTATGTTTATATTGATGTTGGCAAAATCGCCGCCATCAGTGCGCTCTTCCAGATGCAATTGAGTTGTCTGTGTAGATGTGCTCAATCGCTCCGGAGTTTGCCTTAGTAACTCCTGCCCCAGAAGTGGTGGATTGCTAAGGCGATGGGCTGGCATTTTCACCCGATCTACCATCCCTTCTTAGGCCACTGTTCTCTGTGGACCGCTACAGCTGCAAATATTAATGGGGTAGATCTCAGATCAGATGTTTTAGCCTCCAAAATACCTTCTCAATCAGATTTTTTTGTAATAGAAAAGGCAATTTTTCTATGTTCTCAGATCCAGGAATCATTGCCTGAATGAAGGTTGACAAACCAAGTCCTTTACTAGACCTATCCTATTTCATGCTTGTCATGCTCAGCTAGTAAACTATTCACTTTATCAGTTGTCATGATGCACATGATCTGTCATGTCTTGGAATGGATTCCCCAACAGATAAACAACACAGAGCTTCAACAGTCCATTTCACTGTCAATACCTCTTTTTCTATTGTTGAGTATTTCATCTCAAAAGGTAATAGCTTTCTACTCAGATAGAATATCAGATCTTCTCCTTCATGCTGTTGTGATAGTACTACTCCAAGACACATCTCTGACACATCAGTTTGGAGTATGAAACATTTTGAAAAGTCAAAGTGGAATAGGAGTGGGACCGGACTGAGTCACTCCTTTAGAGTCTGGAAAGTGTGCTCACAGTCCCAGAACCAGTGTACTTTCATGGATTGGGAACTTTTAATCAAATCTGTAAAGGGTGCTGCTAGGGTGGCAAACTCTGGCACAAAGCATCTATAGCAGCTGGCCAGTCAGAGAAACTGTCTCACCTGTCTCTTGATCATGGACTTGGACAATCTCTCAGGGCTTGAACCTTGTCCACAAGTGTGGAGAACCACTTTTGCCCCACCTTGTATCCCAGATATCTTACGTCCTTCTGTCCAAGGTGACCACAATGAGGTCCTAAGATGGGTTTTCCAACTGACACTGTATATCACAATATCATCAATAAGCCATGGCATATTGATCATGTGGTTGTAGTAGTTGGTCCATAAGTCACTGAAAGATTACCAATGGGCCCATGTAGCCTGAATAGCATTGTCATACACGGTAAAAGACCAAATGACTTGGCAAAGACTGTCTTCTCTTGGGAGGCTGGGGTCAGTACCCTTTCATCGGAAATAAAGTGGGCTTTCCTAGTCACTAAAGCAGCATATCTACCAGGGGCACTGGGTAAACATTGAACCTGGAGTCTCACTGACTTTCTATAAATCTATGCAGAACTTCGTTGATCCATCAGGTTTTGGGATGAGGATGATGGGGCTCCTCCACTGGCTGTGAGATTCCTTCACGTCCCCCAGGACC
Organism: Pelusios castaneus; assembly: GCA_007922175.1. Classification (NCBI taxonomy): domain Eukaryota; kingdom Metazoa; phylum Chordata; order Testudines; family Pelomedusidae; genus Pelusios; species Pelusios castaneus. The sequence goes on along the minus strand of ML685780.1, from coordinate 11,849,933 downwards.
AGCACCACCTCAAGCTCTTCCCACACAACTCCAGTGGTGAATGATGGTCTTACACTTTCCATCTTGAGTGTGTGGCTAAATAGTGATGAGTCATATTCATCCATTTGGGGTGGGGTGACAGCACATCCAGGAAAGATTGGACCAGTCATTGCAACTGCTGCTCTCCATTGAGCTCCAGTCTGATAGCTCCTGTTAGCTGAGTCAGAGAGGTTCGATGCTGCGGTTCCAATCTGATTCTGCAGAAAAGCCATCATTGAGCCCTCCCAGGCCTTGTCTTTCTAATATCCTGGTACCAATATGGCTATAGCAACAATATATACAACTCTAACATTGTTCCTCTTGGATGAAATTTTCCTTGGTACAGAGGGAAAGAATTCTGGACCTTTTATGAAATTACTGTGCTTCAAATTTATACTAATGTAAAGGAATAATAAACTTGGGTCTCTGTATGTGAAATCATAATCTATATACAAAAAAGAGCAATTGATCTCCCTTGACCTGGAGGTTGTGAGAAGGATTTCTGTTTATGTGCAGTAATATCTTGTCACTTTCAGCAGAGATCAGTAGGTGTAAATTATGGCAACATCTTCTTTGCTGGCAGTTACACTCTGGTTAACAAGCAACTGGTCCACTTTTGCTTCTGACTTTGTTTTATTTATATCCAAGTAATTGTTTCTAAATGGGAGAATGATCTCTTCTATAGTGTAATGGAAAGTCCTTGTGGTGTTTATCAAGTAATTTTGTGTTTTATAAAATAGGACTTCTTGTTTCTTAGTTCGTTTATATATTTCAGAATTGCTTTGATCCAAAAAAGGTAAGTGGGCACTAATACTGGATGTTACTTCTTGGATTTGTTATGGCTATATTATTTTTTACATTTGTATGAGTTTCCTGAAAGATTTTAGCAAGTTGTTTTAATTTCCAAGAGCTACTTTTTTTCTGGTATCTTTATTGCCAGTTGGACTGGGTATTTAAGTTAAGAAGGTCTATTAGTATGTTGCTTTGCTTCAATAAATAGAATTTGGTCTATAAGGAACTGGTAGTCGCATAAATATAACATTATCTTCTAATGAATATATTCAAAATCTCTCCACTGTATGCCACTGACCATTTACTGCTAGCAGTGAATAATGCAAATGAGCTTTTGAAGCAGGTCCACCACTATTCTACATCCACTGTCAATGTGAAGTTCCAACTGTCTATAATGTGCAGTTTGCTGTCCCTGCTGTCCACAGATTTGCTGCAACAGCTTTATTTATTATATTAACATATTTTAGATATACTTGCAGTTTGTATGGTCTTCATAGAACCTGTTCTGATCACATCTCTTTTTAAGTTGTCCACTAAAGGTTACATGAAAACCTTCATGTACATTTTATTCCTCATATGTAGGGACAAACTATTCCTAGTGATGCTGCACTGAAATGTACCATATTCTTCCATTCAATGGAGTAATACCACAGAACATTTAGTCCAGAGTGGCATTCATTAATCCTTTATAAACACTACGAACAATTCTCTCAACCAGTTAAGAAAAATACAAACCTGTATGGAAACAGCTTTAAATCCTTTAATCAATGATGATCAATTGAAAAACATTTAGGCGCACACATTTCAAATTAGGAAGTACATGAGGTTTTGGGTGATGGAAACCTAAGTTATCAGAAGCCCTTGCCCAAACTTCTTAGTGAGACCAAGATGAACCTTTCCTGAGGTTCAGTGTAGTTCATATATATATTTCCCTTTAATATATATTTTTTCCTCTGGCAACCTACACTTCCCAATTTTGACAAAGAATGTGACTGAAATTGACAAAATTCTTATGGTACCTTTGGCTTCAACAGCTGCAGAAATTACTAGATACTTCCTGAGAGAGTCTTTTCTCCAGGGATTTCCCCCACATTCACCAATAAATACAGCTTGGAAAAAGCAGGCACATCATTTTTGTGCACATCCAACGCAAATCAGTGACCGTGCAGTGTTTCATCCTTTGCTAATGAGAGAATGTATGTATATGTATACTACAGAGGGTATTACTGACAAAATCCTGGACCCATAGATGTCAATGGCAAAATTACCATTTTCTTCAATCTGGCGTCACCCTTTATAGAAACTCAGACATTGAATAACAAGACACGTGGACCAAAATTATATAGAAACCAGTTGTCCATACTAAAAGTTCTGTATGAAGATAAAGTAAACTCCACAAAAAGAGCAGTTTGGCTTATGATGCTTCAAATAAAACTCAGAACGGTTTGCAATTGGAATTTTCATATCTCAATGTAGAAGCCATTTGTGCAACATGATGTCAAAAAACAACCCCCCCAAACCAAACAAAAAGGTCTTAGTGGTTCACCATAGACTAATCTTAACATGTTAAGTAAAATTCTGCTCTCCCCTCTTCTCGGAAAGTGTTGCTACCAAGTGTAAATGAAAGCAGATTTACATTTGTCATTGTATATAATTATAAATAAAGCTTCTTCTACATTCTTCCTACATCAGTGATTTTCTGTCATTTTTCATAACCTTCCTAACTCCATTATTCAAGGTTTTGGCATTTTGCTCCATCTGTCCTCAGTCAGCTTCAATAGATTAATTATTGTAATCCACAGCCACCTAGTTTTTTCTAACCATTCCAAAATTTCATTTTTGGCCTTTGAGCTATTTCATTAACCTGGCATTTAGGATTTATTCTATCCTATTTTTAGTCGTATCAATCTAGATTCACTATACAGCATATATGTGGGGCCTAGTCTTCTAATTATTTAGTGATAATATTGCTTCATCTTCAAATCTCTTCCATCAAGCCAGTTTGACTCCACTAGTTCAAAGACTTTAGCTACTGCATGTCTTTGCAATGCCCTTCCACATGACATGAGGAGCAGTGTGGGTTGTCTGTATTTTCCAGTCAAAATTAAAAACCCATTCGTTCAGCTTGACTTATGCTTAGCGACGGCTTTGTGTATTTCTCACTGTGATGTGAATACATGAAGGACACGGCATAAGGATGCATTGAACTATATTCCATTGTATGGTAAATATGATTGGAGTAATTACCAGTGGCCAAGTTTTTTATCCTTTTTTCATTAAAGCTGTTATGATGTCAATGATGGAGATAAATGATACAAGGTTTTTTTAGTGTCTGCCTTAGCTAAAATGTGAATAGCACAAAAACCAAGGTGACAGTAAAAAAAAAAAAAAAGCCACATTTAAAACAAAAAAAAAGGACAGGTGTAAATGCCACTAATAAAAAAGAATAAAACATATTTTAATTATCCTGGTTTCCTTAAGTGCTGAATACAAAATGGAAATGGGATGCTGGAAAGCAAAGGCAGCAATCAGACAAAAAACTGTTTTATAAGGTGAAACTATGTGATTTTTTTTTTAAAAAATGCTTGCCACATCAAAGGAGATCATACTATACGGTGAGACTCTGAATATGAGTTGCCAGATCAAATGTAATTTGTTTCTCTGGCTGTGTCTACACTGGTAAATTAAGTTGACTTAAGCTTGCTTAAGTCGACTTAATTTACCCTGCATCTACACTACAGTTTCCTTAAGTAGTCTTAAGCAAGCTGCTTAAGTCGACTTAAGGAAAATAAAGTTGACTTAATTAAAATTAAGTTGACTTTATAAAACCACCTTCCTAGTAGACCTAAGGCTTAAGTCGACTCCCTAGAGTCGACTTAAGCCAGTGTAGATGTGGGGTAGCCCTAAGTTGACTTAGGGCTACCCCAGGGCTACACCAATGCCCTCCCTGCCGGGGGGTGGGCACAGAGGGAGCCTGGGATGCCCCCCCACCTGGCAGGGCAGAGCCCTGCCCACCCTGCCTCTATGCCCTGCCAGGGTCCCTGTCCCCCTTTGCACCTAGGTACAATGGGGCAAAGGCTGAGCCCCCTGGCATTGGGCAAGGAGTGCCCCCCTACCCCCGTGGACCTTCCCTAGGTCTCCCTAAGCCCCTAGAAGTCGACCTAGGCATCCAGTCTGGATGCTCTAGCTCGACTTTTTAAGTTCCCCTTTAAGTCGACTTTATTTTTAAGTGTGGATACACTAAGTCGATTTAAATTACCAAGTGTAGACATAGCCTAAGATCTTTGACTGAAAAGTAAGTGGTTTAAAATGAATTTGTTTGAAACAGCCCCAGTCAAACCAGTGTATTCTCAACTTGTGTGTCTGATTTGTGCAGGGGTAGGCAACCCTCGGCATGCATGCTGACAGTGGCACTCGAGGCCATTTGGAGTGGCACGCGCCACCCTCTGCGTCACCACAGAAACTGTCACTCCTGCCATCAAAAGCCACTCAAGGCCGTTTCTTTTGGGGGCAGCTGGGGCACGGGGGATCCCACCTAAAGAAGCTGCCTGTGGTTGGCTCTCTCTACAGTATGCTGCTGTATGCTCCCGAGAGGAGCCACTCTGGGTAACTTCTTTCCACGAGTGGCTCCTTTCAATGGAATGACTGGGAGGTGTCCACCCTCCAACACCAGCTGTGGCCACCGCCCAATTTTTTGGTTGGCTGCCGGCACCAGCTGAGGGTTGTGGAGGAAGGGCTGGCACGGTGGTCATCAAAGGTTGTTGACCCCTGGATTAGTGGAATGTATTACCCTCTCTGGTGCTCAGTACGTGTTCTATATTACCTACAATAATGAAAACTATTGCACATTCCCACAAAGTGGAGCCATTGAAAGGCTATATTTATTTTACCTTTAAAAGTTAAGAACATATTTTGCTCTGGTGTGTGTGTGTGTTTGGTTTTTAAACTGTTATAGGGATTCTAGAGCTTAAGAACTGGCTGCAGAGTGTGTCTCCTCCCCCCCCCCCCCTTTTGGTTACCAAGTTCAAATTTACCTCATGGATGTGATAAACAGAAGCCATCATCAATTGGTAGCTGCTTTTTTGAAGTTGTTCAGTGGTCCCAGACATTTCCTACTACACAAGCTTTCACATGACAAAAAGCACCCTTGTGATTCTTGGTCAGACTTTGGAGCAAATGAAGGAGACACTTTTCCCAGAGTCTTGTATTAGTCTTGGACAGTTTAATAAAGGATAAGATAACACTCGCACAGTGCAGCATGATAGCTATGTACTCATGACAGGGTCTTACTCTCTTAATTGAAAGATGGGGACATAATACCTTTAAAATAGAAAACCAATGAAAAAGTGAGACTCAATTTCCACCTCCAGAAATAATCTTTCCAGAATGAGATTGAGGCAGGTTGTCAGGTATGCTGTGTTCGCCCTGCTCCACTGTTAAATAGATGCCTTTGATTCGCATGGCCATCATGTGGGCACCTTTTATAACCATCATGTTCACTCAAAATACTTTTTTAAATGGTGACTCATTTTTCTACAGTATTATGTTATTTATATGTCATTATTGGTATCCTTGCCCAATTTGCTAAACATTAAATACTGGTGATTAACTTAGCATTTGTTCAACTGTTGGGTAAACAGCAAAGGGCAAACTTACACTAAGGGCAATTGACATCACTCTGGCAGTGTAAAGTGATTTTAAGTGGAAGTAAATTATATTTACACCCACTTTAAACTGCCAAAATAGTGTAAAGAGACTTCACTGGAAATGAGAATTCAGGCCCACATCAATGGACTCCAAGAAGTATGAAGATATCCACAAAAGCATTGGATAGGTTATTAATCACAGTTCTTACATATGTTTTTGATTTTTCATCATCCCTGACCCATTGTATATGAACAGTGATCTTTCCAATAATTTTATTTTATTTAACTGTCATCAATAGGCCTGATTCAGCAGTTCATGCCTATTCAGTTTAGCGCTTTGTCACATACTCAGCATGTGCTTAAGTTCTTTGGTGAAATCAGGCCAGTGTAAAGAGACGGCTCATCTAGCCTCATTCTACTGAAAGCAGCTATGTTAATTGAGAGCAGCTGAGAATCTGCCCCACAATATTTATGGCCTGGGGGTCTCAGTCATTACTATAGGATGTTGATCTCCAGATTGATGAAAACCACATTTTAAGAAACTTTAATTAGAAAGAAGAAAGTAGAAACCTCAAAAAAGGTTAAATAGGTACTCCTCTTTAAAACCATTCAGCCAGGACTGCCTAATGTAAGATGGTATCAAGGATGACTATTTAGATCATCTTTTTTAACTGGACCATAACATCAGAATTTAAAGTCTATTATTCTTTAATGGCACACCTTATTTACAGTGGTAGTAAGGGGTTACACAGGGCCTCCTTTTCCAACATGCAGAAAAACCAGCCACAGGCTCACCCCAAAACCTAGCCACTAGACTCATCAGCAAACATAGCTAATTATTGCTAAAAATGTTTTAGAGTAATGGCTCTCAACTTTTTGCAGGTCACAACACACTTAGTGGCACATTACAACCCTACAGGACATTCCAGGCCACCCCACCTCCCCAGCCAAATCCAGCTATCTCCCTGGTTCTCCACGATACACTTACCACTGTGTGGCAACACAATAATGTGTCCCGACTCAGTGGTTCAGAACCACTGTTTTAGAGAACCATTTTACACACATCCTTCCCCCCCCCCCATTTTTCTTTCCTGTCTGTACAACAGGATTATGAACTAATTGAAGGCACTCTAGCATGATCCACATTAAAAAACAACCAAACAAACAAAAAAGCTGGCATGCTAAATCTTTTAACCAGCAAGGCCATATAAAAAACAGCCAGGCTTATTAAAAAAGACTAAGGCCTCCTTCACTTGTACACTGTACTAGTGACACAATAGACAAAGTGTACAGTTCTGATATAATCAAACTATGTAATCCACTGTCAGCTAATTTCAAGTGCCATTGTTGGCTGTTATACTGTAAGAATACTCCACTCTGGTAGTACCACCTTCTGAAGAGGTTACTTCTAAGCATATCATCACAGTGTAGATGTATTGATGACTTCCAGTACTGCAGTTTTATTTCAAGTAGTATCACTTCTGGGAACAGGAGTCTTAGGAATGAGAGAAAATAACTTGACAGTGCCCATGAAGTCCATAAGTGCACACACTCCACTTAGCCACGAGTTTCTGATTAATCCTGTTTGTTGGGGTCTTTTTAACTGTAATTGTGAAAAAAAAGTCTCATTTTCATAGGTCCCAGATATGATAGAAATTATAAAAAATTCTAAAACAAAGTACCTCTCAGATGTTTAGATCATATTATTTCCAAATTTGTATTCACGCAACCACTTAAGTGGGCTGATTTTGGAAGGCCTAAGCAACCAAAGCTCCCATTGGGAGCTATGGGGTCTCAAAGCCTCTGAAACCACACTATTCTCATAGACTATGTCTACACTTGCTAAAATTAGCTCGAATTAGTTAGTTCGAACTAATTCGAACTAATTTTATTTAGTTCAAATTAGCTTAATTCAAACTAGAAAAAGTTAGTTCGAACTAAGAAGTGCAGTTCATGGCACTTGCTTAGTTCAAATTAGCGATCCCCATTCATTTCAATGGCTGGTTAGTTTGAACTAAGAAATTAGTTCAAATTAACATGGCCACATTTGGTAATTCGAACTAGTTAGTTTGAATTAAAGGCTTACTTCTGAAGCCCTATTCTAACTTATTAGTTCGAATTAAGGAAGCCCTTAATTCGAACTAACTAAAGCCTAGTGTAGCCATGGCTTTAGTTAGTTTAAATTAAGCCTCCTTAATTCAAACTAACTTGCCAGTGTAGACATAGCCATGGGTGTCTAAATAGGGCATTAGCTGTCAAATTAAACATTTTTTCATGAGGACTCCAAGATGCTAATAACGAAGTGCCAAAAACAGCTATTAAAAATTTCTAAGTCGTGCCCCCTCAGTGCTCCAAAAACTTATCGTTACAGGTGGTAAAATTTTGACATGTAAGAGATAGTTTTCATCAAAATCTTTTTTGATACAGGGGAAAAATGTGCTCTGGGGTTTAGTATCTCTTTCATTCCTACTGCTAAGTCTACACTTCAGACTTATATTGGTATGACTACATTGCTCTGGTGTGTGAAAAATCTACAAAGCTGTACTGACCTAACCCACTGTGTAGACAGTGTTACATCGCTAGGAAACATTTTCCATCAACACAGCTATCACCCCTTGTGGCGATGGACTAACTACACTGATGGGAGAAAGCTCTCTTTTCAGAGTAGGAGCATCTTCGCTTAAGTGCTACAGCACTACAGCAGCTGCAGCATTTTAAGTATAGGCTTCTTCTATGTCAAACAGACCAGTGGTGGAGAAATGTTTTTCATCCTTAATTAATGTTCCAAGATACGGACAAACGTAACTGCATATAGGCATTTGACTCTGCACTATAAAAACAACAACAAAAACCAAAATAAAAAGAACACCCACCTTTCATCCTCCATCAGTTTTAGAGGGTTTGGGCATATTGGATCTAGAAAAACAAAACTAAACCAAAACCAAAAAAAAAAAAAAAAAAAATCAGCACACCTCTGTGTCCAATACATGCTTTAGATAATAATATATCAGAATATACAGACCTGTCCCACTAGACAGCAGTAATACCTTAATATTGCAGCTTTGTCAAAGAATCTTAAACCACTTTAAAAGCATAGGCCAAGGTTTTCAAAGTAAGTAATTTGCCCAAGGTAATACGAAGTGGACTGGTGGAGACTTAATATCCTGCTCTAACTACTAGACTATGTTCCTTCTCTGTATGAAGACAGAGAAATAAAATCTCTACCTACTAAAGAAGTGAAATCCAGCAGTTCCTAACTGTTTATGAACACTGCCACTGGAAATAAATAAGAACAACCCTATAGTACTCCCGATTTATTTTCATGATCCACTGGCCAGCTGGTATGAGAAGCTTCATTAATGAAGCATGAGATTTCATACTGTTTGGCCACCCAGCAAGAGATTTGCTTCACCTTATGTTGATTCTCTTTTACCTGCTCCAAAAGCCAGGAAAGTCCGTGTGTTACAAGGACATTAAAAATAAGATATGTATATATTACTCAATCTTCTTTGAATATCCCTAACAACTATTATACAATTTATTAGAATGGCAGCTTTCAGCAGAGCATTGCCCTGTGAAATAAAGTACAGATCCACACACTGTGAAGGGAAAATGTAAAATCAAAAGAGGTTTGTATTCAGTAAGGTTTTAGATATTGTTAATAACAGCAAACCAGAAAATTCTCCGTCTGGTAAGCAGTCAGCACTAGAAACAATTAAACTTTATATAGTAAGTCAATACCAGATGGCATCAAAAGCATTTAAAAATAATTTAAAAGAACAGTTTTCTATACACATGAATATAGATAGGAATGCATGTATATATGGATATCAAACTGAGTTTTTAACCATGCCACCATAAATTTTATACACTCGTCTACAGTTCTCATTAAATTTACTAATGATAATTCCTTGCTCCCTTTGTGCATAAAGATATAATATAATGACCAAGATCAAATAGCAGACTTAACCAATGAGACCCATACTCTCCGCAGCTCTCCACTGTAGCAAACTGGGTATTATGTGCCAGGATCAGATGAATTACAGAACGGAAGATTTTGTTGAATTAAATATGAAAATGAGCAATACAATAGTTACTGTGATTCTCTCTTATTTAATTTAACCACTTATTTTGCACTGCCTTTCAAACTTCAATTTTCACTTGTATATTGAATTATATATTGAAATTCTACATTGAAATTCTACAACAGAATTGTAGAAATTTTCAGAGGAAACTGGTGGCTTTTGTAGTGAGGAAGGGACAGATGGGGATATCCAAATCTGGGGAAAATGTGGGAAGCAGTTTGCATTTTGTCAGATAAACATATTAGTTGGATATTATAAGGATCAAGAGGGAAGTATTTAAAACATCCTAACTATACTTTTTTGTGTAAACACTGTACTAAGAAGAATAGGGCAGTTCACATCTCTCAGAGTTATCATGTCAGACTTCAGAACATATCACTGCATTGGTTTAAACTTGTTACATCTTAACTGTGTTTTCTGTGTTAAACTCTCTACTAACAAGAATAGAGCAGTTCACATCTCTCAGAGCTATTGCATCAGGCGGTCTGCTGATTCAGGAATATATCACTGCATTGGTTCACACTTGTTTCACTCCAGAGGAAGCATGGGTCGCTCAGCACAATTACAAATAGATGGGAGGATTAAACTGGTGATAATAATAGGGGTTGTACTATGCCCTATATTAACACAGAGGAAGTGGGAAAGGGAAAGCAAAAGAGAAAACCTTAAAACTGTTTACAAAACAAACATGCATATAGTTCTGCTTAAATTATTCTATATTTTACACACACACACACACACACACACACACACACACACACACACACACA